>CM057343.1:163357139-164098349 GCA_030015575.1 Agapanthus africanus
ATAGGAGATAGAGATTCGTCCGTCGTTTTGGTCCTTCTAGAGATGTTGGATTAGACGTTCTCCTGAGCACGGATTGGTTAATTACGTGTTAGGCGTCTGTGGACTACCGTGAGGAAACGGTCAGGTTTGTTTTCCCCGGCAAGTCAGTTCTTGTTGTGCAGGTGGATAGTTGTACCGCCTCTCACAGCTTGAATTCAGCCTTTTTCGCTAGTCGGCTACTGAGGAGATGTCGTGGATTCTTGACGTTCATTCGTGATACCGGAGCCACCGTGGGATTGTTGGACCGGGTTCCTTTCGTGCGAGAGTTTTTCCGACGTTGTTCCAGATGGGCCAGCGAAGCTTGGGAGCTAAAGGATCAGCTGCAGAGTCTTGGTTTGGGGAGTTTTGTGCGTTTGAGTGTTTCACTTTTGGAAACTCCTATTTCTGTTCGTCGAGGAGAAAGACGGCAGTTTAGGGTTGCGTATCGACGGATCGTCAATTGAACCGGCTTACGGTGCGGATAGGTATCCTTCACCTTGCCGTGGCGATTTCTTCGATCAGCTCCAGTGTGCGAGACATTTTTCTAAGTGTGTTTGGGATCGGGTCATCATTATTGCGGATTCGGAGTGACGGCATTCCGAAGACTACCTTGTGCGTGCTACGGGCTTTGTGTGTTTTGTGAGTCGTTGGATTCACTGTCGCCCTAGCAGCATTCGTAGAGATGATGAACCAGATTTCTGCAGGCCGTTCCTCGACCAGTTTTTGGTTGTGTTATTTACGACACTCTGGTCTACTTAATGTGTCTTGAGGGAAAGGAGTAGCGCTTGAGGATTTGCTATGCAGATGCTGGGAGAGCACCAGCAGTTGCTAAATTCTCGGAGTGTTTCTTCAGGCTTGTTTGTGTTGACTCCTAGGTCTTGTAGTCACGGGAGACGGTTTCGTATGGTTCCGAGGGAGTTCGTAGCCGTACAGCTTAGGCCCAGACATGTGTGCAGGATGGAGATCTGCAGATTCTTGGGCTTAGCAGGGTTTTTACCGCCGTTTCATGCAGGATTGCTAGAGTGGTGCTGCACCAGTGACTGAATTGACCAAAAGGAGGTTTCTTTTCCTTGGACTGAGGCATGTGTACGGAATTTTCAGCAGTTGAAGATTCAGTTAACAACTGCATCAGTCTTTCTTTGCTTTTGGTTCGGGCGACCTTGTTGTTTAACTGTAGTGTTTCTTGACTGGGCTCGAGGGTGTACTGATGTGACACCAGAGAGTTATCGCTTTTGCTTCCCTACATTTGGAGGAAGTACGAGAAGGATATTCCACTCATGATCTGGAGATGGCCGCGGTGGTTTTGCGTTGGAAATCTGGAGACGCTACTTGGTTGAGAGTCGTGTCAGATTTTCCACGGACCGCTAGAGCTTAATGTACATCTTCCTGCAGCAGATTTGGATTGTTGTGTTAGTCTTCTGCAGATTTACAGTTCTTGTGTGATCGTCGAGTATAGCTTAGTTCGTCTCTACGGAGGGGACAGCTTGCTCATGTCCGCGCCCGACCACTTTCCTTAAATCGTTTTCGCGAGACACTGCCCGTCGAAGCTCGTACGTCAGAGATACTTGAGCATATTCGGCTGGGTAATGATTCGGAGACCTTGATGGTGACAAGGGTGTGCTAAGTTAAGGACGCGTCTGTGTACCTGGTTTCATCGGGTAGAGACGTGTAATCCTAGAACATGCACATCTGTCAACTCCCTCTATGCATTCAAGTTCCACCAGCTTTGGAGTGACTTGTGAGATAGTTACAAGTGGACAGGAATGTAAGGAGAAGTTTCAGGTTTCGTTTCAAGTGTCAGCCTTGTTGTGTGCTTGAGTCGAGCATCTGAGGCCGGCTGGAGAGTTGCAATCTTTTACCGTTCCGAAGTAGGAATGGGAGCAGATCTCCAGGAAATTTCGTTATGGTTTCTACCCAAGTTTGGATAGGGTGTGACTCCATTCGGATTCTTGTCATCCGGTTATACTCAGTTGCTCAGTTGTTTTGTTAAGTTGTGTATTTGTTTTGTTTGGTCGTCAGCAGCTTGGGATCGTCACTTGCCATCGTTAGGGTTCTCCTTCGATAGCTATTATCAGGAGACACTCCAATTGGCCACCCTTAGGCTTAAGGGTTAGGTCGTGTCGATCGCCAACCTGTTGTTTTCTGACTCTGCGTAAGTAGGACTTTGGACCCCAACTAGTCTTGAGATTTCGGAGACGGTCCAGTTGTGTTAGGTCAGGATGAGGATTGTCCATTGCAAACGGATGTCTTATGCGACTGTGCTGGTCGCAGGCTTGAGTGCGCAGTGGCAAATCATGGATTCCTATGGACTTTCCGATGAATGACGTGTTGGATTTTGGGAAGCTTATCCCAGGATTTTAGGTCCTTTTAGATCCTATAAGCGAGTTAGTTTCGTTGCCTTCAATTTGGCACTTCCGCCCAGATTATTGGATTTTCACCCCTTATTCCTTGTGATGATACTTTACAATTACCTTCATGACCTTCTCACATGATTTGGCATCAGACCATTGAGCTGGACGCGATCTTTCGTTCACCAGCAGCCATGTGTGTTAATGGCTCGGCAGGTGGAGGAACATCGGTCAAGGGTCTTGCCATCTGTGAAGGGTTTCCTTGGACGTAGCCGTATAGTGAGTTAGTCACTTGGGAGGCTGCGAGCGAGATTTGAGGATTTTTAATCTTCCCTTTGAAGGTACGCGTATCAGTATATTTTTAAATTCGGGGACGAATTTCTTTTAAGGGGGGAGATTGTAACACCTTAGAATGTGTTTTGTAGCTAATTATATTTTAATATATGGTTTTTAATAAAAAGTTTACCAAATTAAGTTTTAAATATTTTATCCTAATTATTGTGTATTTTATTAGAATTTTGTTAGGCACACACACACTTGTGCATGACAAGCTAGGGTTATTTTGAGGTTTAGCCATTTCTCTAATCTAGTTTTAATATTTGATTAGGTGTCATGATAGTTTTAAAAGGGTTTTATTTTGAATTAGAGTTATGGTTGAATTTAGGAAATGTTTTATAATTGGTTGATTGGTTGACTTTGAGAGAGAGAGTGAGCATGGGCATCATGGCTTTGCCCATGCCTCATTATGAGAGAGAGAGTGAGAGGGGGGCCTTTGTTTGTGTGCTCATTCTCCATCTCATTTCTTTCTCTCATTCTCTCAAACTCACACACACACTCACCTGAGAGAGAGAGCTCCAGCAGCAGCAGCAGCTAGCATCATCAGCAACATCAGCTTTAACAACAACAACAACAGCAAGAAGAGCAGCAGCAGCAATGAGGCAGCAGCAGCAGCAGCAGCAATAGCCACAGCAGCAACAACAAGATCACTACAACAACAACAACAATAACCACAACAACATCATCAGCAACTTATCATCATCATTTTCATCAACAGCAGCAGCAACAGGATCAGCAACAACAGCAGAAGCTGTAGCAGCAGCAGCCCCAGCCCTGGCAGCAGCTCACTTCTTCCTCCATACACCTCCTCACCAGCTTTCTAGGATCCCTTGGGGTATAATTTCTGAAACCAATTCCTAGTTTGCCTAGTTGTGTGTTAGTTTAGCTTCGGTGTGCGATTTTTGCTAGTTTAGTGCTAATTAAGGTAATTTGTGTGGAATTTTGGTTAAGTCTTGATTGTGTTGGTTAACCTAGCTCAGTTTAGTGTTAATAGGGACACTTCAACTGAGAAATCCCCAGATTACACTAAAATACCATAGGTTTTCCTTTTTGTGCAAAATTGGTAATTTTAAGCGACATTTGTGATATCTGGAATCTGCTATATACCCGGACCTTACAGAGTGAAATTGAGAAGACTGGGACATGCTCACTAGGTATGGACACCACCAACAGAACACGAGCCCCTACCCCCTTTGTTTGGCCGCCAATTTCTCCATTCTGGCCGCAATTTGCGGCCAGGAAGAGGAACTGGGTGTTGAGGTTTTGTGTGGAGCTTTATTCTGGGTTGTTTAGGTCCTTGGTATGTCTAGTTTTGTAATATTGTACCTGTAGGAAAATCTGGGACTATATGTCATTTTGGTGTTATTTGTGTTTGAGCGATACGCGCGATACGTGAGTGGGTTCTGTGATCCAGCGTATCGCGGCGTGTCGCGATGGTTTTAGACGCGTACACACACGATTCAGCGTATCGTGCACACGCGCGTTTAGTTCGCGACGCGAGTTTCTCGTTTCGATTCGATATCGCGTTTCGCGGAATATTTTGGCTTATATGTGATATTCATGTCGTATTTGCAGGTTTGCAGACAGGAGCTACGGACACGGCTACAGGGGGAGCAGATGATAGGATTCACCCAGCGTGGAGTTTAGGTGAGTAGATATAACATCTACAGGGGAATCGCCCGCATGGCGTTATGCGTCTGGGCTAGGATTCAATTTCCTGTCGCACATTCTACGTCATTGTAGAATTGCGCATTCACTGCATTCTTTGATATAGTTATGTACTGTGACTAGCAGCCGTAGGACACTGCACACATTATTGACGGTTCATGTTGCACGAGCACGGATTGCATGCTACACACACACGCCGTCAATAATTGCCATGTCACACACTACCCCTTATAGCTACCATTGCTTGTCACACTTGACATCTAGCTTATCGGTATACCTATAGTGTATCATACCTTTAGTGATAGGTATATTTTCACTTTGCGATACAGCTACAGGTATACCTCCTACATATTTTACTTATACCGGGAGGGATTTCCTATATATTTTACTTATACCCAGAGGGGTATACGACATCAGTTCCTATAGGTAGATACCTATACATTGCTACACCTGTATGTTAGACACATATTCAGTTGTTGTCGCATATTTACATTTACTGATGTTACTTAGCTGTACCTCATCTTGATTTCGCATACATCTGGTTCAGCTATATACTTGTGTTTACCTGCTCGCATTCAGATATATCTCATATATTTATTCTTGGATTGCGCATTGTTTATCTGGATTTTATATGATGTTTTCGGGATTTGGGAACCGCGGGGGTTCATGAAATTATGCATACATGAACAATCCGGTTTCCTTGATATGATATTTGAGCGTCCCCCATGAGTTTTATCGGTGCTGATTATATACTCCATACGAGGTGTGGTTGCCGTATGAGAGTACATGGTGGGGCCCGGTATGGTTCCCCTCGGCAAGAAGATCGATGGGTTTGCCGATTGAGCCTGGAGGCGGGCGAGTACCTACCGGTGATTGTTTGGACCTGGCAGTTGTCCGGAGGCTACTGGCCAAAGTCGAGAGATGGATGCGGGAGGATCTGAACTGGCGGGGCCGAGGGCCGATACCGCAGACGGACCCCGTGGGCTGATCCGGACTGACGGAGCCCGATATACGAGGATTTCTGTGTCGATGCTTGGCACACGGTTTCATGATATTTCTTTAACCCCTTTTTTGTATATATAACAGGGGATTTAGCCGTTGTTATATATACCCTTACACCAATATTAGTGGAATGGGACGCTAATATATGTGTATTGCCCCCATCATATTCATTCCGTACATATATATATACCTTTAGGATGTTAGATTCTTACTTGAGATTGGACTTGGGATACTAGGTGATTCATTGGGACTTGGACATTGGATATACCTATGTGATTGGTGATTTGTACATTCGGGATATAGGTGATTACTCGATATTGTACATTGAGGAGATGTGAGACTTATATGATGTGAGTGCCCTATGTGGGGGCTGGTTTGAGGATTTGGGATTGGAGTATCTTGTTGGATTGTGATCCTGCCACGACGTCAGGTTTCCGTGGGAAATGACATATTCCACCTCATACCTCACTTTTACCTACTTTATGCACGGATTCATATATTGGTAGTACTTGTAGTGTACCCTTATGATGGTTGCATATTGCTTTCTCATATCTCTATTGCATAGTCATTGCACACTATTATCATGCCATCATTACTTCATATATTGATTGTACCTGCTAGCGTACTCTCCTTATTTCAGCATTGCATGACATATTATTATTGTAATCGCATATCTTAGATTCATGCTGTACGTGCATTCCTGCGATTACCTGCATATGTTTTATACTATTCACGAGTTGGCAACTCACCCCCGTTGTGCCACAGGTGTTTCAGGTTTTTCCCCAGAGTAGTCGAGGCAGGCTATTTCCCCCATTCAGCTATCCAGCTACCATCTTTTGCTACAGATACCGCATCAGCTCACAGTACCATTTTGCTTAGGTGGGTTAGATGGATATTTGTATTTCATATTGTATATTCGTTGTATTTGTACTCTCCATCTACTAGTGTATTGTGGACATAGAGACTTGGTGAGGACGTTATGTATATTATTGTGGATTTGAGGTCTTTTATATACAGCTTTTCTCTACTGTCCTTATTCTTCTGTTGTATTCATCTTGACTGGTCTTTATAAAAAATGGGGTGTTGCTAAAATTTTAAAGAAAGTAAGTAAGACTTTTAAAGAATTTGGGTTGCGATTTCAATTGTTTCAAAACTTATATTGTCTTTTCCGTATTTTTCATGGTTTAGATTTCTGGGTTTGGCTTTCTTTTACTGCGTTGCGTCTTTGGGCGCTGCGTAGCATTAGGGCCGTCACGGGCCAATTTTGGGTCGTGACATTAGAGTCCCACAAAGAGAGTTCCTTGGTTCCGGCGAAAGATGTAGAGGCCGTAAGTTGTTACGGCAGGGTTTCGATCATGTTCGTGTAATCGTTACAGGAATAATGATCGGAATGTTAATACCGACATGCTTTGGTTTAAGCCACATGCTTGTATTATATTATTGGATTATTTGTATTCGTATTTTTTGGAATTCAGATACGGTTATACTTATACGGTATACGGTGGAGGGGTATTATTGTAATTGTTACAACAATACCTTCTAGAAGGAGACACCTCATAAATGGATATTTATTTTGTGAAAATAAATAAATGAGGTGGCATTTGGAAAAGTCTAAGCATGGATGAAGGAATGGCTTGTTTAATTATTTATTCATTTGGAGTTACTATTGAAGCATGGTGCAATTTTTTATTGTATGCTTCAATTATTTCATTTTGAGTCATATTATTTTTCCATGCTTGAACTTTTCATTTTACACTATCACATTCTCTCTCTTCATTTCTCTCCTTCTTCCTCCTCTTTGCTTTACCTTCACATGAGTTGTGAATCAAAACCCTAGAGCAAAATCATACTCCAATACTTAATCTCTACTTCATCTTAGTGATCACTCCTAGCAAACTTGATCTCTAAGTTGAACTCTTGTGAAGAGTTTGAAGCTTGTACCAAAGCTCTCGGGTGGATCGTCTTGGATCTTGAGGTGACCGGAGATCGAGCTTATTGCAACCACAAGGAGCGTAGGAGTCACATTCAAGTGAAGACCCGAAGGACTGGTTCCATTAGGTATAAATACTATCATAGTAGATTAGATCTCTTGATGGTTTTTGCTAGTTAGGGTTTAAGCACTATTCTTGGGTTATGTGGGTGTTGCATGCAAGAAAAATTATTGTTTTTCACTTCCGCCTTCCTCACAAGTGTTGTGAGGTGTGCAACATCCACCAACAATAAAGTGATCACATCACAGAATATCAACAGCAGAAGTACATATATGAAAATATAGGATATACTAGGATGTCGTAATTTTTATTTAGCCAACAATAGAAAATACGGATTTCACGGTCGCGATGAATAGCCAAGCCCACACCCCTAGACCCCTACGAGAGCGGTAAGTGACCCTACCAATTCTAGAGTTAGGAGACCCGGTCTCGACTCCTCGAGATGGCCTCCCACTGAACCCTAGAACCCGGTCACTTGTTCTCCCCACCTTGGGTCTATCTTAATGTGGAAAAGTAAATAATATATAACAATTGTGATATCATCCTCAACCCGGAAGTGCCCCAATAAATGAATATTACATACAATGAATTTTACATGAATGAAAAGAAAAACTCTCATCTTACATAAAACCCCGGCCATTCAATCACGACGATCCTATACATCATATCTCAGCAACACATAACATCACATGTCATTAACGTATGTAAGTATGCGTACCCCAATTGTCGTTGATGTATAGCAACGAAACCGGCGATACACCACATACTACACTTACGATCGCATAAAAGAAAGTGAAAAACTATAATAATTGGAATCATCACTGCCTTTAGACATCATAAACCCGGATTATCACATATTCTGGATTTCATGCCAAACGATGCAAATCTTACATTTGGGTCTCATCTATGAAAACACCTTTTCAAAAGAAGTCGGATAATTCAACAAGATTCCCGATTCCACCCGAGGCCAAAATGTTAGATTTACACGCAACTAATTACTTTTCACAAAACTAATTAGTGTAGATTCCAATTATTGTATCACATTCACAAATATCTAGATGATGTTAAATGCTTCAATCGAATCAACAAATACCCACAAATTTCCCCGAGAGCTCAACACTTGAGCAAAGTTAAAATACCCAAAACATGCCACAGTGCCTATGGACCAACCGTAGAAGGGTCAACCCTTGCCTCACCTATGGCGCTACGGAACTACAACAAACCTTAAGGTTTGGCCACGGTTCCGTGGTCATAGAATCGAGTTAGGGTTACGTTCTTCTAGAGGGTCCAGAGGGTTACTTGCATGATCTTACGAATATCTTTAACTTGGAAAATTACTAGCGAGAGTAATGAGGTGGTGTTTGATGTTCGTTTGAACTGTTAAACGTCGTCCAGGTTACCTAAAACAATGTTAAAATTACCACTAAAAAATACTCCGAATTAGCCCCTTAACAAAATTATCCTCACATAAAATTTTGGGCTAAAGAAACAATACCTGAAACCCCAAAATATACAGACCGAAGCACCCAAGAAAAACGAGGCAAAGAGGGGGGGTTTGGGCCGGCCAGGCCGGACATTTCAGGGTTTTCACCGAGTGAAAACCAGTGGAATGACCTCGTTTTTCTCCAGTGTTCTCAATGCATCAAATGCAAGCTTCTGCAGTTGCTTGAAAAATTTTAGGAGGTCATTTAAAAAATCGACAGAAAGCAAATTTTAGGGTTTCAGTTTATCGAAGTTTCTGAGTTGTTTCGGTTTCGTAATATTTCTAACATCGACTAAGTTTCTAGCTTGGCTCTGATACCACTGTAGGGTTTCTCTAGCACCATGCCTAGGGTTTGGCTTGCACAAACTCCCATGAAGCCTATAAGCAACACTTACCATACAGTCTGGTCTCTTCGTCTGATATGCCGCATATCGAGTCTAGGGGTAGAATCGTCAGACCGTAGTAACTTGATAAGTCATGCCGATGTGTAGCCTATATCCTTTTGAGAAACTACTGATAACACTTACCAGTAAATCTCATCAGCCCTGGCTAAGGACTTGCTGTTATAGCCAATCGAGCATAGCGTAACATCAACTCCCTACACCGGGAGAGGCGAAACCCCTCCTATCGCTCACTGCCTCCATGTGACTCGGGATTGTATCCAAAATCCACCCGTTTGCACGATTCATTTAAGTCGTGGTAAGGAGGAAATCAAAGCACAGTGGGAACCACACAAGACACTATATTGATCTCGGGTCTACAGACAAACCTGTACAAGTGTCACCAGAGAACTGCAATCTGACGATAGGTATGGTACCGTCTAGGAGTTCTTGGCGAGTCCTGTTCATTGTACCCATTCTCTAATGAGCACCTGTGTACAATCTTTGATGTCAAACACCAATGATTGTGGGATCAACCATCGCCCCATACAGGGTCAAGAAACGTACACACCAGTCTACTCTGGAATATCGATGCCCTGTCTTAATACTTCCTCGACTAGGAACTGTTAAAGGATGTGCTTATGGATTACACAAGCCCCACTAGTATGATCTGCATCATAATCCTGATAGTCAAGCCAACATCCTAAGGGCTTTATCAACATGTAACAGAGAGACAGTACAATAATACAAGCGTATATGTTAAGATAAAGAGTAACCAGATAGCATACTATTATGTCGAGCAAGAAATTTCTCTATATATATGTCCAAGAATTCACTATATCATACAATAATGGCCTTTAGGGTATACATATTCCTAACTGTAACATTTCAGAAGAATAAAATATTATTTTTGGGAATTTATATAATTAAATAATAAATATTATGAATATTTTAATGATGCAGTATAATTATAAACCGATAAATTGGGAAATATTTGGAAATTTATAAGAATTAGTGAATGAGGTCGTTTTATATGATATGAGCATTTATAGATTTTAAATACTCATTTAAAATAGGGTTAAGTGCTAATCTCGATTAAATATCACTAATCGTGCATTAAGCTTGATTTGTGCACATGACATGCACCATGTCACTTTTTCAAATAAATACTTGTTTCATTTTATGAACCATGACATTTTGTTTTTCCTTCATATGTTTATGGGTTGTATTTGTTTTTGAATTTAAAAGAAAAGAGAAAAAAGGAAATAGAAAAGAAAAGAAAAAGGATAAAGAAAGAGGTATGGGCATGAGAGAGAAGAGAGAGAGAGAGGTGAGGGGTCAAGTTGACCATGGACATTTCTTTCCCTCCATTATCTCCATCATTTTCCTCTCCTCTCATTCACCCATGGCTTCCCTCTTCCCTCCACCACCTCCACCCCTCATAACTCCATCAAAAACACATCAAAACACTTCATTCTCTTCACTAAAAACATGCACAAGCTCATTACAAGCATAGGAGATCAAGAAAAATTGGATTTTGAGCACTTGGGGGCAACTCAAGAAAATTCTTGAGTTGCTAAATGAGGTATATTCTTTACCATTAGTGCAATATTTCAATTCCTTTAGCATCCATGTTAGTTTAGAATTGATTAAGTGTGGTTTAGTGAACTTAGAAAATTCCAAGATGAGGGTTAGGGCTTTCCTTGAGTTGGGATGGTGTATGTGAGTGTAATTAGTGACTGCAACCCCTGTAGTGTTAGTATTTTGAACTAGACCAAAGACTAGAACCCCAAACCCCAAACTTAGAAACCCCGACATCGGAAGATTGTGGGAATTGTGGCGATATTTGGAGTTCTGCTGTGACCCGGGGCACCTAAAAAATATTTAGCGAAGACTGAGAGGTGTGCAAGTAACCTAGAAGCTAACCCCAAAACCTGAGACCTCCACTCCATGTTCTGGCCGCCAATTAGCTCATTTTGGCTGCAATTTGCGGCCTTGGTACTGCAGAATCTCCTCGTGCTTGATTTGTGGCTCCATTTTAGGCAAATTAGACCTACCCCATATACAGAATTAGCTAATTTCACCTGAAACGAAATCTGGGAGTGCTTTCCTATGTTGCTGGTTTGGTTTTGCAACTATTTATGACTTGGATTTTAGTATTTGGGTTTTGACTCGGTGGTGTGACGTTTGCACGTCAATCTCTAGGGTTGGTTATTCTTGCATGCGCAGACCATAGGTTTTAACCTATGTGCGATTCGCGTGTCGTTTTGGTTTTGAATTGGATTTTAATTTGATATGATGTGTTATGACATGTAGGTACCTCCGCGTGAACTTTGGTATGACAAGAAAGAGCATGGCGACATCGACTTCGGCAAGTAAGGATCAAGGTGAGTAGATATATATCTACGGGGGAAGTCGGGTGGATGGCGTATAACACCCCCGCAGTTTCGTAGTATAGCACACGAATGAGTCTTGATATTTATACGCTTATGTGTTTTATGAGATGCGTATACTTAGCAAGAATGCTTAGGTGACTTTGGGTTAGTTTTAGCGTAATTGTAGAAAAATGCTTTTAGTTTAGTTTCTTAGTCGCGAAACTCTAGAGTAAGGATTCACACACACACACACACACATACGCATACATTTGATTTTCTTGTGTGTATATGGGTATATATATATATACAGGTATGCATGTGAGTATGTATATATATATATATGTATACATATACACGGATGATGAGGATAATATATTATACTTGGAGTTGAGTCGATGTGATTGGGCAGGATGCCGTGAGATCGGTGAGGTGACTTGGGTCGTATTATGAGATATGACATTATATATTAGCAGATCATTGAGCGATGTGTTTTCATACACACGCGGATATATGTTGATGGTATCAGTATGTACTAGACTTAGATCAGTACCCTAACTCATGATATTATGATGATGATACCATATGAATAATATGATAAATATGATATTCGACCCGTACCCCGATTTTGGGATGCCGTACGATGGATTTACTGTACGAGATATAATTATGATGATAGATCCGCACTCTTGACTCGAGGATGTCGTATTATATATTTTATCGTATGCGACGCTATTGAGGCGGGATCACCGACTACTATATATATATATCGACTCAGACTTAGGTGGTTTTCCTTGCCCTTTGGTTAGTCTCTTAGCTTGTCCTGTAGTTTACTTAGTTGATGTTAGAGTTGGGCGCGATTCATACTTATTTCCAAAACTAATGAATCATGAGTATTTTAAAGACAGGCCAAGGGATAATACGGATATTTCAAAGGACGTACCTTTTCTTAAAAACACCGTAGCCCCTAATTTCTAAACACCACGATTCGTGCTATTTCAAATGCCAAAACTATATGATTCGTATATATAAATGTATATTCATATATGTTGCGGTTATTACATCTTTTCCATATATTCAGGTTGTTCATATCGCATTGCATGCTTATACTTGTAATTCTTGTTATTAAGAACCCATGTTGTCAGGACACCAACATCATTACCGATGATGCGTATGTCTACGAACACTTGCTTGCCGGCTCACACACATCATCATCGGTAATTTCCATGACACGTACACTTTAGAAATATTACTTCATTGATATCGCTTGCTAGCTGATAGTTCCGATATATCATTACTGTGCTAGTTTAGATATTGCATTCTTTATTAGATATCCATGCATGTTTATATACTCAGTTGTCAAGCAATATTATAGGGCCAGTCCGGATTGCCGGAGCCCGGTATTCACTATTATCGACTCTTCATTTTTGGATTTCGGATTTTCCATGAGATTTCTGGATTTGGAGAAACCGCAAGATTTTATAAACTCATGTTTCATTTCAAAAGATAAAAAGTGCGGTTTTCTCATGATATGCTGTGAGATACGTCCACCATGAGTTTTCTCGGCTTTTAAGCGATATCATACACCCGATTCGAGGAGGAGAAACCGTCTGTGGGTGCATGGTGGACCCGGTGCGGTACCCCAGGGCAAGATGGTCGCAGATGACGGCGTTGAGCCTGGCAGGGGAGCATTACCGACCGGTTATTTGTGACGCGGCAGATATCCGGAGGATACCGACGTTGTCGTGAGATTTGATATTTAGGCCAGTCCGGATTGCCGGAGCCCAGGGGCCAGTCCGGATTGCCGGAGCCCGAGGTATTGAGACATTGAGATCATATGATAAGGGCCAATCCGGATTGCCAGAGCCGAGATATTGGATATTAGGATATATGTTTTGTGTCGATGCGTGACACGGATTCTATGTTGATTTCATTGATGATACCTCGATTTTTATATACAGAAATCTCACTAAATTAAGAAAACAGTTTTCTCATTTAGATGTATTCTGTTTTCATGCATTCATACATCATATATATGATTTGTTGCTACCTGAGGCACCGACACGAGCACTTGGTATTACACTTATGTAAAGATGTTTACCCTTGCTATTATTATATGCTTCAGGCTATATTATTCTGAGGATATTACTATCGTATGACCTATGATGGAGTCATACATGCGATTTCTGCTCGGTGATGTTTTTTACTCACGAGTTGGCAACTCACCCCCGTTGTGCCACAGTTCTTATATGTTTTGCCATACAGGTTTCCTTGGCGGCTTTGCTGGCACACTGCTTCTTTCCGGGTGATTGCTTTGGTAGGTGGGTTCACTTGCATCGTGACCACCGCAGTACTTTTATTTATTCAGTTGTATCTAGTAAACTCCATCAACTAGACTTGTATTATTGATAGACTTAGAAGACCAGATGTATATTCTTTCGACCTTAGAGTCGCGCGCTTGTATTATTATGGTTTTTCTCTGGTTTCTTTCTGGGTTTTGATCCTCTCCTTTCGGCATTGTATATTATATTGTATTGCATGGTTGTGTCCGCCAATTGGTGAAGAGCTATCTCCCACTTGGGGATGCCTTTATATTATGCATGTTTTTACCCGTTTAGGGCCAGTATTTACAAAGGAAGCTCTGCCGAAATTTTCAGAAAAGACGTGATGTTTTAAAAATGTTTACTACGACTTTCAAAGTGATTTATATGCAAACTTTTAAACAAGTTTTCCTTCACTTCTTTTAAATGGTTTAGATTTCTGGGCTTTTGGCTTACTTGAATTAGGTAGGGTCCTATAGACTTCACATGATTCAAGTGCCAGTCACATGCTATTTCGGGTCGTGACACTAACAATCTCCCACTTGCAAGGCCAGTTGTTGTAGTATCTCATACCCAACATCCTAAAAAGTCTCTCAAACCGCATCTGGGGGAGGGCCTTCGTGAGTGGATCCGATGTGTTATCCTTAGTGTCAACTCTTCTGACCTCGATCTCCCGGCGATCAACTTTCTCCCGGATCAGGTGATACCGCTTCAGAATATGTCTGGATCGCTGATGGGACCGGGGTTCCTTGGCCAAAACCATAACTCTATTGTTATCATAATACAAGGGTATTGGATCCTCAATGGATGGAACCACACCAAGTTCAGCAATGAAAATTTTCATCCAGACAGCATCGTTGGCAGCTATGTATTTAGCCTCCATCGTCGAGTCTACCACAGTATCTTTCTTGGAACTCTTCCAACATACCGCCCCTCCATTGAGGGTGAAGGCAAAACCCGAGACCGACTTGCTGTCGTCCTTATCACTCTAGAAGCTGAAATCGGTAAAGTACTTCACCTGGAGTTCACCGTCACCATACACCAAGAACATATCTTTAGTCCTTCTCAAGTACTTAAGAATGTTCTTCACAGCTATCCAGTGTTTCTCCCCTGGGTCTGATTGATACCTACTTACCATACCTAGTGCGTAATCTACATCTGGTCTGGTACATAACATAGCGTACATGATAGACCCAACTGCAGAAGCATATGGTATCACGTGCATGTGAGCCCTCTCCAAATCAGTCTTGGGTGACATCTCTTTGGAGAGAGTGATTCCTAAACAAGCGGGTAAATTACCACGCTTAGAATCTTCCATACTAAACCTCGTTAGTATGGTGTCTATATACCTGGATTGGGACAATCCCAACATCCTTTTAGATCTATCTCTATAGATCTTTATTCCTAGGATGTAGGAGGCATCACTAAGATCATTCATGGAGAACTTGTGTGATAGGAAGAGTTTGACGGAGTGTAGCATAGGAACATCATTTCCTATCAAGAGTATATCATCCACATACAATACGAGGAAGACAATCTTACTCTCTACAACCATTTTATATATATAAGGTTCATCTACGTTTTTGATGAAGTCAAACTCTTTGACTGCTACATCAAAATAGATGTTCCAGCCCCGCGATACCTGTTTTAATCCGTAGATTGATTTGAGCAGCTTGCACACCTTTCCGCTACTCCCACTGTCTACGAAGCCTTCTGCCGTGTCATATACATGCTCTCTTCTAAATCACCATTTTGAAAAGCGGTCTTGACGTCCATCTGCCAGATTTCATAGTCATGGTATGCAGCAATGGCAAGTAGGATCAAGCATAGCCACCGGAGAAAAGGTTTAATCATAATTGACACCTGGTCGTTGACAAAAACCTTTTTCTACAATTTTAGCTTTGAAGGTCTCAACCTTTCCATTTACACCAAGTTTCTTCTTAAACATCCATTTGCTCCCAATGGGTTTCACCCCTTCAGGAGAAACTTCTAAAGTCCATACTGTAAGTCCATGCTACCTCTCCCGGTACTTTCGGGCATGCGGAATTTGGTGAAAAACAATTTTTCTAGAGGTGGTAACATGGACTCAAAACCGGATCTTTGTTAAACATCTAACTAACAACCTAACTAGGAGTTGTTAACTACTCGGTTAGGGGATTATACCTTTCTTTCTTGATCTCCTTCGTCTTCAAGCCTCGATGGTTGTCCGGATCGGCTTCACTCCGTCGTCTCCTTGCGCCGAAGATAGATCCACCTCGAAAGCTTCTACCTTTGGCTTCTTCTTCGATCTTTGAAGAAACTAGTTCACTTGGTTTGCCAAACCTTGTGAACTAGAGTGAGTAGAGAAGAGTGTGTTGGGATTTTCTCTATGGTTCTTGGTTCTCAACACATGAGACAAGTGAACCATAGACTAAGAGAGGGAGAGCAAGAGGAAGGAGATGAGAGCTCAAGAACAAGAGAGAGAATGAGAATGATAGAATGATAGAAGACTTTTCTCTCTTGGCTCTCATAATCCAAAACCATCATCACAAAAGTAATAATCAAGTATTGTGTAAAATGGTTCAAGTCAAAATGGCTAAATCATTTCATGTACTCATTTCTCACAAGAGAAACAAGCAAGTAAAAATTCTTTGCCATGAAATGATAGCCATTGTCATCATGATGGTCAACTAGTCCAACCTAGTCAACCGGTCAACAAAGTCAACAAGTCAACAAAGTCAACCCCTCAACAACCATGTCACCACAATACTTAATTAATATTATTGTTAATCATATATCATATTCTCATTAGGGTTGACCAAAAAGTCAATAGTCAACAGTCAACGGTCAACAACCCTAATGAGAATCCTCTGCCTCTGTCTCTCCGTCAACTGTGTATACACACCCGCATCCGCGTTCCGAGGAACACGAATACATACTGGATAAATCCAATCCCAATACGTACACTATGATCTGGCTTAAACCAAAGCCCGCTAGTGTAAACTGTCCGGACACTGTACGTGCATAAGTGCACGGATGTGACCGAACCCTGCCGCAAAACCATGCGACCTGTCGCAAAACCATGCGACCTCTACTCTTTTGCCTAAAGGCGAATAGCTTTCTGTGTGGGACTCTAAAGACTCGACACTACGCTGGCAGTGGGTTTAACCACAGACCGCAAGCGGCACTAGCTGTGCGTAACGGTCCCCAGGTAGATGCCGACAAGAAGACTGACGAGGTGAAACCCATCTGAACTCCTACTGAGCCTGAATGTGACAATCTCCGTACAGTCCGGTCTGTTCGTCTGATACATCGCATGGCGGGCCTAGGGGGCGGTAAACGTCAGTCCCCTAATAGCGGTACAAGTCGTATCGTAGTGAAGCCCAAAACACCCTGAGATAACACTGGAAGCCTACCAGTATATCTCGATTGCCCTGGCCAGGGATTACTCGTGTAATGGCTCTCCTAGACACAGCGCGATGTCAACCCCCAATACCGGGAGAGACGAATCCTGTCTAACCGTCACTGCCTCCAAGTGCTTTGGGACCGCACCCAACTACTACCTGTTTGCACGACTCCTTTGAGCCATGGTAGGGTAGTAATCAAAGTACAGTGGGAACACACTCGAGGCGAAGTGACAGTGTCAAGTCAGCGGACTAAGCTGTACTCATGTCACCTGGGAACTGATAACTGACGTAGGTATAATACCAACCGGTCAGTTCCCGACGAGTCCTGTCCAGTGTACTCGTAACCCAACGAGCACCCGCATACCATCTCCAGTACGACGTACTGATGGCTGTGGGACAGACCATCTCCCACTCTGGGATGAGAAGCGCATGTGCTAGTCTACTCCGGAGTATCGATGCCCTGTCTCGATAGTCCTGCGACTAGGGACCTGCATAAGGATGTGCTTATAGATTACCCAGCCCCCACTAGTGTGACTGCCATCACAACGCTGGTAATCAAGGAAAGATCCTAAGGGCTCCACTAATGTGTATAGGTGACATACTAAAATAAACACATGTACACATTGAAGTAGAAACAAACCAAGTAGCATACTACTATTTTGAGCAAGATTGTCAATACAAGGTGAATATCCCAAGCTTCCATTAAGTAATATACATACTAGTATGATACAGTAATGGCCTCTAGGGCATATACACTAACAATCTCCCACTTGCACTAAGGCCATGTACTGGCGTATCGAAGACCTATCATCTCGATCAGCCGCTCGAACTGAGTCTGGGGTAGGGCCTTCGTGAGTGGATCTGCAGTGTTATCTTCTGAATTTACTCTCTTTACCTCGATCTCCCGGCGATCAATGATCTCCCTGATCAGGTGGAACCGCCTCAAAATGTGCCTGGACTTCTGATGGGACCTGGGTTCCTTCGCTAAAGCTATAGCGCCGTTGTTGTCACAATATAGCGGTATTGGATCAACACTGGTAGGAACCACCTGAAGTTCCGTGAGGAACTTCTTCATCCAGACAGCTTCCTTTGCGGCATCGCAAGCAGCTATGTACTCCGCTTCCATAGTTGAGTCAGCAACGGTTTCCTGCTTGGAACTCTTCCAGCAAACCGCCCCTCCATTGAGGGTAAAGACATAACCCGACATGGACTTGGAGTCATCCTTGTCACTCTGAAAGCTGGAGTCAGCAAAGGCCTCAATCTGGAGGTCTTTTCCGCCATACACCAAGAACATCTCCTTAGTCCTTCTCAGGTACTTGAGAATGTTCTTTACTGCTATCCAGTGTTTCTCCCCTGGGCTCGACTGATACCGGCTTACAACGCTCAATGCGTATGCTACATCTGGTCTGGTACACAACATCGCATACATAATAGAGCCTACCGCAGATGCGTAGGGTAATGATGACATACGAGCCCTTTCCAAATCAGTCTTGGGAGACATCTCTTTGGAGAGGGTGATTCCGTGACAAGCCGGTAGATTACCGCGCTTGGAATCTTCCATACTGAATCGTTTCAGTATGGTGTCGATGTACCTTGATTGTGAAAGTCCTAACATCCTCTTAGATCTATCATGATAGATCTGGATCCCCAGAATGTAGTTGGCATCGCCCAGGTCCTCATGGAGAACCTCTGCGACAAGAATCCTTTGACTGACTGTAGCATAGGAATATCATTTCCTATTAGGAGAATGTCATCGACGTACAAGACGAGGAATATCACATTTCTCCCTACAATCTTACTGTAAATGCATGGTTCATCTGGGTTTTTGACAAAGTCGAATTCTTTGACAGTATCATCAAAGCAGATGTTCCAACTCCACGATGCCTGCTTAAGTCCATAGATGGACTTGAGCAACTTGCATACTTTACCGCTGCTCCCACTCTGAATGAATCCCTCTGGCTGATCCATATAGACTCACTCTTCCAAATTTCCATTTAGGAAAGCCGTCTTTACGTCCATCTGCCAGATCTCATAATCGTGGAAGGCAGCAATGGTAAGAAGGATCCGAATGGATTTAAGCATGGCTACCGGAGAAAAGGTCTCGTCATAGTCCAAACCAGGTCTTTGACGAAAACCCTTTGCAACGAGCCTAGCTTTATAGGTTTCAACCTGTCCATCTACACCAATCTTCTTTCTGAAGATCCATTTGCAGCCTACGGGTTTTACCCCTTCTGGAGCAAAGTCCAAAGTCCAAACTTTATTGGTGTACATGGACTCCATCTCGGTCCGCATTGCATCCAGCCATTTTACCGAGTCACCGCTCTGAATGGCTTGCAGGAAGCTAGTAGGCTCATCATAATTAACTGTACAATCCTCTCTATCCCCTTCTATGAGAAAACCGAAGTATCTCTCGGGCGGATGAGACTGCCTACTACTTCTGCGGAGCGGCGTAGGAATGTCCGGTTCTCCTGAAACTACTGGCTCTTCCAAGCTTTCAGTAATAGCTTGTGGTTCTGGAATTTCTTCCAGTTCTATTGCGCCCCCACTTATCTGATTTTCTAAAAATTCAGTTTCCAAGAAGTGGGCGTGCGGAGAAACAAAAACTTTTTGTTCTTCTGCGGAATAGAAAAGATACCCCCTGGAGTTCTTTGGGTATCCCACAAACTTACACAGTACTGAGCGTGCCTCGAGCTTGTCCGCATTCCGCTTTTTTACAAAAGCTGGACATCCCCATACCTTAAGATATTTACGACAGGGTTTCTTCCCACTCCACATCTGATATGGGGTGGTAGGCACAGTCTTGGTTGGAGCCTTGTTCAAGAGATATGCAGCTGCTTCTAGTGCATAACCCCAGAAAGATCGCGGTAACTCAGCCTTACTCATCATGGAACGAACCATATCCAATAGGGTCCGATTCCGCCTTTCCGATACACCGTTGTGTTGTGGTGTGTATGGAGGAGTAAGTTGAGAGAGAATTCCATTCTCTTTGAAGTAGTCCAGAAACTCGGCACTCAAGTATTCTCCACCTCGATCCGATCTTAGAATCTTGATACTTTTGCCGGTTTGTTTTTCAACTTCATTCTTGTATTCTTGAAATTTCCCAAAGGCCTCGGATTTGTGCTTCATTAAGAAGACATGTCCATACCTAGAGAAATCATCTGTGAAAGTAATGAAGTATGAATAACCACTTCGCGCATGTGTAGACATTGGACCACACACATCATTGTGTGTGAGTCCCAAGAGCTTGCTCGCCCTTTCTCCGCGTCCAGTGAACGGAGTCTTTGTCATCTTTCCCATAAGACAAGATTCACAAGTGGCATAAGACTGATACTCGAACGGATTCAAGTACCCTTCTTTATGTAACTTAGTTAATCGTGTCTCATTAATGTGACCCAGTCTACAATGCCATAAGAAAGCCTAATTTGTTTCCGGAGACTTTCTTTTAAGTGTTTTCTGGACACTGAAAATCTGAGCTTGATTTAACACGTATATTCCGTTCTGTAATGTACCTGACCCAATCAGAACTTGATTTAGGTGGATGTGTACTACATCGCTTACAAAAGTAAATTCATATCCTTCCTTAGAAAGTAAGGATACAGATATGATATTACAAGTCGCACCTGGTACATACAAACAGTTACGCAAAATCAATATCTGCCCAGTTGTCAGTCCAAGATGATATTCCCCTACGGATTCAGCATCCATGCTCATTCCGTTAGCAACCCTGAGGGTCATATCACCTTTCCTGATAACCCTACGGTTTCTCAGAGCCTGTAACGAATTACAGATATGAGATCCTGATCCGGTATCCAATACCCAGGAAGTAGGGTTAACTGACAAACAGTTCTCAATTACAAACACACTCGAAGCCGAAGCCACAACATGCTTCGAATTCTGGCTACTGGCTTTGCAAGCCCTGCAATCCTTCTGCCAATGTTCATTCCCGTTACAATAGGAACGTCCCTCTTTTACTACATCCAGTCCTGAAACTTTTGCCTTTGCTTTTCCTTTTTCTTTCCTGGTTTCCTTCAGGGTATAAGCAGAGGGCAGGGACTGTAGAATTAAGTCAGTACTTGACCTATTCTCCAACGTGGTCTCCAGGTCCGTGAGCTTAAAATAGCTGGCCTCTGTAAGGACGTTGTCCCCTACAGATGACCCGACAGCCTACCTCGCTTGAAGCAATTCGTTCGAGGTCTCATATCTTGCGATACGAGATTTCTCTCCATATAAATCTTTGTTATGGAGGAAGATAGAAACTGAGTCCATCTTCTCGTGCTGCCTCTGGTTTGCACCATTAACTGAGGCTAACACGAGGCACTTGGCTTTCGCATAATCCTTTTCCGATGTCCTACGGATGTAAATATCCGTGATAGGGGAAACTGGACCTGAGAGGGTAGGGGTATGATCAGTTAAGAGGTGTTCCAGCTTGTTATGGGCAATGGACATCTGGACAGACCTTTGCCAGTCATAACAGTCAGGTTCAATCATTTTATTATCTAGATGTAACCTAGGTGTGGTCACTGGGTCACTGCAATTAAGAGAGAGAGAAGAAAACACTCAGCATGATGCTCTTGCAAGTTTAGATTGGTTTTTAATTTATCTAAACAGGATGGCTCCCACTGTCTCTCGAATCCCTCCTCAAACCATAAAGGAAGAATTAGTCGGGATCAATCTCACCGTACAATACTTGCTTAACCGTTCAGCCAGGCTAGTGTCGGTACTTCAAGGGAGGTTTTCCAACGCTTTCGCGAAGTTCCTTAATTAAATAACCTCTTTTCCCTGTGGGCGTAGCCCCGCTAACACCTTTCTAGACATGTACTTGGTTTATAGCATTGATCGTTAAGTGAGAAATTTCCCGAGGAGTAGCATATACTCACAGTAGGATCGGGATCCAAATATCATTGCGTGACAATGTTAGTTATATGTATGCACTAGAGGCCATTACTGTACATTGGATGTATATTGTAGTGGATACTGGGACATATATAGGTAGGACTTTCTTGCTCGACATGATAGTACGCTATCTGGTTGCTCTTTATCTTAACGTGTATACTTTCTGTCTCTCTGTTACATGTTGATAAAGCTCTTAGGATGTGTACTCGACTTCCAGGACTGTGATGCGGATCATACTAGTGGGGCCTGGATAGTCTATAAGTACATCCTTCAATGTTCCTAGTCGAGGGAATATCGAGACGGGGCATTGATATTCCAGAGTAGACTAGCGTATATCTTCTCGACCCATGCGATGGGCGATGGATGATCCCATATCCATTGGTGTTTGACATCAGAGATAGTATACGGGTGTTCAGTGGAGACTGGGTACACTGAACGGACTCGCCGAGAACTCCCAGATGGTATTATACCTCACGTCAGATGGCAGTTCTCTGGTGACACTGGTACAGCTTAGTCTGTTGACCTGAGATCGTCATAGAGTCTTGTGTGTTTCCCACTGTGTTTTGATTTCCACCCTACCACGGCTCTACTGAGTCGTGCAAACAGGTGGTTTTTGGGTACAGTCCCGATTCACATGGAGGCAATGAGCGATAGGAGGGGATTTGTCTCTCCCGGTATTGGGGGTTGATGTTGCGCTATGCTCGACTGGCCATAACAGGAAATCCCTGTCCAGGGTTGCAGTGACCTACTGGTAAGTGCTATCAGTAGTTTCACAAATGTCATGGACTTCACGTCGGCATGACTTATCGAGCTACTGGGGTCTGACGTTTACCACCCCTAGGCGAGATATGCGACATATCAGACGAACAGACCGGACTGTACGGTAAGTGTTACTGGTTGGATTCACAGGAGTGTGAGCGGGCTTGCTCGTCGATCTTCTGATCGCTCAATACCCGGGTGGCCGTTACGTTTAGCAGACCGCTTGCGGCTTGTGGGTGTTTGATATGATCATCATCTGCTGTCGGCGTATTGACGAGTCTTTAGAGTCCTACACAGAGGTTTCCTGGCTCAAGCGAAACAAAATAGGAGCGCATATGAGATATGTGCGGGACCGAGAATAATTCGTGTATGTGATACCGTATTCCATTCTCGCGATGAATGTGTCGAATGGTTGTATGCGATATAACCTAGTTATCGAATCAAGGATTGATTCGATAAGCCGATACGTTGGATACTAGCCGGTTATATGCGACATGACCGGATCATTGAATCAAGTGTTGATTTAATGATTTAATGTATAATTATATATTTGATATATTACTTTGCATTAACTAGTATTGGTTCACTTTAAATGGATTTACTCACTTGTATTGCACATTGTATATGTGATATATTTTGGTGCACATGATTGTATCATGTTTGATGATACATTCTAGCTTGGTTTTGTGTAAAGTATTAAACCATGGTTAGTTAGTGGTTAGGGTTTCATTTCATTTACTTAATCATTTATTTATTCTTTTTGTTTATTTTGGAAAAAGAAAATGATAAAGAGATAAATGAATGGTGGCTATGTTTGTTTTTAGTTGAAGATTCATGAAGCATTGACTTTGTCCACCATTCTTGTCTCTTCTCTAACCCTAACCACTCATCTAACCTTAGTTAAATCTCTACACTAAACCATGGTTGAGATTATGATAAATATCATATTGTTTTTATTTTAAAATACTTATGATATATATCATCTTCTTCTTCTTCATCTTCTTCTTCCATATGAAGAAAGCTTACTACATCAATGGTGATTGATGAAAAAGTATGAGAAATCCAAATCTAAAGTCTACCCACTTCCTATTTCTTCATCCTCTACCTCTTGCCAAGTAGTATAGGGTGTTTCCTTCACAAGTTTTCTTGACTTGGTGAAGTTGGAGCTTGATCTAGCGATGCCTCGACGTAGATCTTCTTCGGCATCGTCGTCGATGACTTAGCCCGCTTTTTCTCCGATGAAACCGACGCTAGAGCCCAAGATACGATTTGGACAGCGAGGGGACTTCATCACGGAGCCTAGGAGGTGGAGGACCGGATCTACAAAGGTTGTAGCCCCTTCCGTTTAGCTATATTTCCGTTTACTTGCTTGCATCGCCTTGATTTCTAGTTAACGATCCGTATTAGGGTTTGTAGGCACAAGGATTTTTTGATTTGTGCATGTTTGATCACTTGTGAGACTCCATTAGAGTGCCTAGGAACCCTACAGTGGTATCGGAGCCTAGCTAGAGCCTTAGGCGATGCGTAGACGATGTTAGAAACCCGATCGAACCCGAAACCCCGACTTTTCCTTGCTCTCTGGACTTTTTTCAAAAACAGGGATTTTTGAGTATTAAAAATATGCAGAAAAATCAGCAGGAGATTCTATGAATTACTGTGAAGCCCGTACACCTAAGTCCACCAGAGTGCGGCGGAACCGCGGCATTAGCATGCTAATGCGGCGGTTCCGCGGCCCTTTAGCCTCTTCATGCATTAAATCTTGCACAGTAACTCCTACTTCGCAGTGCTGGTTTTCCTGGGAATTTTTAATATTTTTTTTCAAGAGTTGAATTTTCTAGGTTGTATTGGGGACTCGGTGTATCGATCGGATTGTCTAATTTTGTCTGTGTGTTTTTCCGGATAAATTTTAGAATATGTTAAAAAGTTCGACCGGATATAAATACCCAATTTTTCCCCTGTCGGGAAATTTCCAAGTGTTGGATTTTTCCGTAGTTTAACGACGTTCTAAGTAGTGCAAGTAACGCGATGGACCCTCTAGAAGACAACAAACCTTAACTCGATTATGTGACCGTCTTGAACTGCCCTTTTGAACCTTCGGGTTTGGGGCAGTACGGCGTGCCACATGTGAGGCGTTGGCTTGACCCTTCTACGGCTGGACCATTGGTACTGAGGCACGAACTGAATGCTGTTAGACTTATTTCATGTGTTGATCTGTTTCGGGAAAACTTGGGTGTTCGAATGTTCGATCGGAAAGTTTAACATTTTCTGTTTATCCGGAATGTGATACAATAATTGGAATTCACAAGTAGTTATGAGATAACGGAATGAATGTTATAAACATAGCACTTTAGTCTCACTTGATCGGTTGTCACGGAATTTTGATGTGATCAAAAGTCCGTCGCAATCACGTAGCGTACGCGGATACTCGCCGGGTAAACTTAATAGACAGCCGCACTCCATAGCCCCGACCAAGTGACTGTAGGAGAACCCCGTCGCCGAAAGCATCCGTTCGGGTGCTCGCGGTAGCGGTGTTCCGCCTTGGTGCATTTCGTCGACGGCATCGGGGGTGCGGCCGTCTACAGAAGTTTGCGACGAGCATTCGATCAGGATGTCGGGAATCTTGTTGAATTGCCCGACTTGATATTGAAAAGAGTTTTCGATAATGAGACTAAAATGCGGGGTTTATAATTGTTAGACATGCGATGTCTAAAGAATTCATTTGGTCAGGCATGCGATGTCTGAGGTGGTTGCGGATTCCAACTGTTGTAGTTTTACACTTTCTTTTCTGTGACCGTAAGTGTAATATGTGATATCGCCGGTTTCGTTGCTATATGTCAACGACAATTGGGATGCGCATATTTACTTACGTTGATGACATGTGATGTTATGTGTTGCTGGATATGTTATATTGGATCGTCGTATTTGAATAGCCCGGGGTTTTTTATGTGAGATGAGTGTTTTTTCATTTTCATTCATGTAAAAACTTGTTTGTAATATTCTTTTATTGGGGCACTTCCAGGTTGCGGAAGATGTCACCTTTTGTATATTATTTACTTTTCCGCACTAGGATAGACCCAAGGAGGGGAGCACAAGTAACCGGGTTCTGGGGTCCAGTGGGAGACCAACTCGAGGAGTCGAGTCCGGGTCTCCTAACCCTAGAATTGGTAGGGTTGCTTGCCGCTCTCGTAGGGGTCTAGGGGTGTGGGATTGGCTATTCATCACGACCGTGGAATCCGTGTTTTATACTGGCTCGTATTGAAAACACGGACGTCCTAGTATATCCAATATTTCATATGTTTCTTCTGCTGTGATTTATCTGTGATGTGATCATGTGATGTTCTGTGACAGATATTGTATATAGTATATATGATATATTATATAGACGTTGCTTATGTTTTACACCCGCGCTAGCCCTGCCTCGCTCTGGTGTTAGTTACCTAACCTAACGGTGCAGACGGGACATCGAGGCGAATGCGGATGGCATAAGCGTACGTTATATTTATCTGTGATGTTTAGGTGGATTTAAATGATGGGATATTCATTAATGAGATTAATGAAAGAAAATAAACCTAATTGATGTTGTGGAATCGAATTTCAAAATAAAAACAGGTAGCTACAGTTCTTGCTTTGCATCGCGGTGTTCATTATAGAACATCCTGCACCTTATTCAATGAGGAAAGGACCGAGATCCCTTCACCGGGAGTGACTCCTTTAGCAATAACTGGCAGATGCTACAACCCTCGGTTTGTCTTTGATTGCTTCTATAGTTTCCGCTTTGCACAGTAATATATATGATATATCCCGCACCTCATTCGACGAGGAAAGGGCCGACGATCCCTTCACCGGGAGTGACCCCTTTAGCAAAACTAGAAAAGTCTCAAAAACATTCCATTTAAAAACCATTTGATTCCGCAACGAGATCAAGTTCAAAGCGTTAAAGGTTTTCATAAAAACCATGCGCAACCCTTCGTCATTTTAGGAAGTAGAGTACTTAGTATTCGTGCTGTGTTTGTTGACCATAGTCAAGGCACAGTGTACGGTAGCTAAGTGATGTCTTCCTACACCGCATATGATGCGATTAGTTAGGACAGTCGCGTGACTTTATTGACCTTAGTTAAGGGTCATGTGGGTGGGTCTAATTAATCACGAAATGACGGGTAGAACTTGACTAATACTTATGATTTGTTGACCATAGTTACGGTCATAATTGCTAGGGGTAAAAACCTTTATCGGGAGTTTCAAGTGTTGAAACTTGCAATGAGATTGCATACCTTCTATGTGATAGTTGGATCCCGATACCCACTGCGAGTAATTGTTACTCCTGGGAGAGTTTTGCACTTTGCAATTAGCCGATCAAGTAGGTGTCTAGAAAGGTGTCAACGGGGTTACGCCTCTGGGAAAACGAGGTTTACTGTAATTATGTCCGTGCGAAAGCACGGGAAAGCTCCCTCAAAGTACCGACACTGGCCTGGCTGAAAGATTGGCGAACTTGTAGAGTGTAATTAATCCCGGCTAGTCTTTCCTTTTAAGGTTTGAAGGAAGATTTGATAAAAACAGTGGGTGCCATCCTGATTAGATAAAATACATAACCAATCTAATCTTGCAAGAGCGCACGCAGAGTGTTTTCTTCTCTCTCTCTCCTGGTAGCGACCATATCACGCCTTAATCAAGATAATAAAATGGATGTATTGACCGAACCCGCTTGTTATACTGAGCTGGGGAACGTTGGTCCCGCTCCAACTTATAATTGTTATAAGACAGAGCAAGAAATTGGGGAATACCAGAATTCCTATGCCGCCCAAACGAAGAAAGTGCATATGATGCATCTCCTTCGGGTGTGTTCATTACAAAGAACTGTTTCTCGGTATCCTTTGCATCCTGGGTATATGATACCGGATCAGGATCCCAGATATGTAATCTGTTACATAGGGCTACAAAAAGGTAGAAAAACTGAGAACGGGTGATAAGTTTCATGAGGTAGAAAACGGGGCAAGTGTTGCAGCCAAGTCTGTTGGTCACTGTCACCCTGTATTACCAATACATTGATTCTGAACAAATACTATTAGATACCGAACCTGATATACAAAATCATATCAGTCTCTTTATAAGTAAAGAAATGATATAATTTTGTATTGTTGGATAATGTTTTGAACATTTACTATATCAAAAGTTGATCGGTTTAGGCACGTTATCTAAAAGCATTGACGTTCTAAATCAAACTACAGTTCCTTGTATACTGAACACACACAAGAGGAAAAGTTCAGAAATGAACAAATTCTTCTTGAGGTATTGTAGACTAGGTCATATCAATGCGACCCGACTAGCTGAAGTTACATTTAGATGCATATTTAAAATTAGTTTGAATTTACATCTTGTGAAACTTGCCAGTCATGTCACAAAGATATAATGACACCAGCTCTGTTTACTGGAAGCAGAGAAAGAGTTAATGAACTCTTGGGACTGACACATAATGATGTGTGTAAGGTCTCCTGTCTACACATGCCAGGACTGGTTCTTTATACTTCATTATATTCTCTGATAATCTCTCAAGATTCAGTCATATATTCCTGTTGAAATATAAGTCCGAACCTTTTGAGGTATTCGCAGAATATAAGTAGGAAGTAGAGAACCAAAATACGGGTATAAGTATTATGTCCTATGATAAGATCAGGGAGGAGAATACTTGTGCATGGCATTCCTAGACCATTCTAAAGGAAAATGAGATTCTCTCTCACCATTACTCCTCCGTATACACCATAGCACGATGGTATATCGGGGCGGAGCAATCACACCCTATATGATATGGTGTGCTCTGTGATGAGTACTACTGAGTTACCTGTTTCCTTTTTAGGGGTTATGCACTTGAGAAGCTGCATACCTATTGAATAGGTTCGAATCAAATCAGTTACCTACCACTTCATATGTGATATGGAAAGGGAAGAGCCCATATCTTAAGTTTTTTAAAATTTGTGGTTGTCTGGGCTATGTCGAAAGCAAAATCCGGACAAGATCGAGGTAAAGTCAGTTGTGTAGAACTGGAAAGGTTCCAGCTATACAAAACTGCAGCTGATGATTTGACAGAACCAAAGGATTCAGTAGATTTCAACGAACCTCAGCCACTCCGCCGATCTAGTAGGGTTCCTCACCCACCTGAGAGATACCTTAGTTTCTCGATGACAGTGGGAGCGAGGATTGCATCATGAGATAATGACCCAACCAGTTTCGAGCAGGCCATCGAGAGTAGGGACTCTGTAAGAATGGCTGGATGCTTAGTGATCTGAGATGGAATCCTTATACACCAACAAAGTATGGACTTTGGTTGCTATAACTGAAGGGTTAAATCCCCATCAGGAGCAAGTATATCTTGAGAAGATTACTTGGTGTACATGGAAAAGTTGAGACTTTCAAAGCTAGACTTGTTAAAGGTTTTCGTCAACAACCAGGCACGGATAATGATGAAACCTTTTCCAGGGACTATGTTTAAATCCATCCAGATCCTACTTGTCACGGCTACATACCATGACTACGATATCTGGTGGTTGGGTGCCATGACTACTTTTCTAAATAATGATTTAGAAGAGAACGTCTATAAGAACACAGCCAGAGGGCCTCGTAGACAGTGGGAGCAGCGGAAACGTGTGCAAGATGCTTTATAGGATAAAGCAGGCATCGCGGAGTTGGAACATCTGTTTTGATGGATTAGTCAAAGAAGTTGACATCATCAAAATGGTAGATGAACCTTGTATAAACAAAAAGGTAGTAGGGAGTATGGTGACGATCCTCGTAGAGTACGTGGATGACATACTCTTGTTAGGGAAGGAGTTTCCTATGCTACGCTCGATCAATCTCCGCTTATCACAATGATTTTCCATATAGGATCAAAGTGATACCTACTAAATCCTAAGCTTTGGATCTATGAGATAGATCTAATTGGTGTTGGAGATAGTGCCCTCAGAGTCAATTATTGGATCACAGGCACGTGATTGCAATGATTGAGGGAGGACCTATCCCGGTACGACAGTCTTACTCGAGATGATAGTTTGCTATCTGGTTGACCTTTATCATCGTGTACTGCTTTAGGTGACCTGACAGGTCGCTATTGCACGTTGATAGAGCCCCTAGGATTCTTGCTTGACTGCCGGCAGTATGAGGGCGATCATATACGTGAGAGCTGGGGTCTACAAGCACATCCTTAAAAGGTCCCTAGTCGTGGGAGTTTCGAGACAGGGCATCGATTCTCCAGAGTAGACTAGTGTATACAGTCGAGACCCCAACGAGGGGCGGTGGCCGGTCTCACAAGCCACTGGTGTCAGTTGGTTCACCTAAGATGTATACAGGTGCTCATTGGGTTATGAGTACACCGGACAGGACTCGCCGGGAACATACTAGTTGGTCTTATACCTGACGTCAGATAGCAGTTCCCAGGTGACATGTGTACTGGTTAGTTCATCGACCTGGGGATCGTCATTTGTCTCGTGTGAGTTCCCACTGTACTTTGATTACTACCCTACCACGGCTCAAAGGAGTCGTGCAAACAGGTTTTAGTTGGGTACAGTCCCGAGCCACATGGAGGCAGTGAGCGGATCTTCAGGGGTTCATCTCTCCCGGTATTGGGGGTGAGGTCGCGCTGTGTCTAGGAGAGCCATTACACGAAGTCCTTGGCCAAGGCAGGAGATTTACTGGTAGGTATTCCAGTAGTATCTCAGGGTGTTCTGGGCTACACTCCGACACGACTTGTACCGCTTTTGGGGGTCTGACTTTTACCCACCCCCTAGGCCCGACATGCGATGCTCATAGACGAACGGACCGGACTGTACGGATATTGTCACTGACAGGCTCAGTAGGGTGTCAGGATGAGTTCGCTCATCGACGTCCCTTTTGGTCAATAGCTGGTGGCCCGTTACGTATTGGCTTATACCTCTGACGTGCTAGTGGTTAAATCCACAACCATAGTATTGACGAGTCTTTAAAGTCCACCACACTTTCAGTTACTCAGCTTTCGGGCGAAACGCTGTAGAGGCCGTATGGAGATATGACAGGGTCCGATCAGATACGTGCGGTATTGCACGGATCAGGATCGGACGGTTTGTACTAGAGTCCGTATAGATATATGGCACGGTTCGATCAGATACGTGCGGTATTGCACGGATCAGGATCGAACGGATTTTACTAGCCGGCTTTGGTTTAAGCCGGATCCTAGTTTAGTACAGTGTAGATTTTGTCTCATTGCATTTGTATCCGGTTGGAATACAGATGCGGGTGTGTATGCACAGTATCGGGGTTTTCCTGTAATTTATTACGGGACCAGTTTTCTGGAGTTGCCAGTTTGCATTCCGTTCTGGCCGGTTTTCGTTTGTTCTTTCCCGGCTGGACTTTTCCGATGGAGGGGGTTATTTGCAATTGTCCAAATAACATTTGTGAAGGGGGTTTTCTTGCAAATGCTTTGATTATGATAGCTTCATATCTTTTGCACCATCACTTGCATTAATTAAGACATGAAAGGGTATGGGTTTTGTTATCATGATGTTTGTTTGTGGTCACCCTTGCTTTTCTCCTACAATCACCTCCCTTCATGCTTGATTAATCCCTCCACCATTCTCATATCATGGAATGGCCGGCCACAATATTGAGAGAGAGAGAAAATGAGAGTTTTGATTTTGGTGGTGTGGCAAAATTTCATTCATCTCATTTTTGATACAAGGAAAAATGAAAGCACCATTTTTCATACCTTCATTCCTCCATCTTCAAAAGGCAACCAATACCCCAAAGTGAGACATGCACTCTACACTACTTCCTACAGCACTTCTTGGGCATGTCGACTTGCCAGCTTCATGCCCGAGTTGTCTCGGTATAGAGGCGGGAGCCCGTAAAAGATGCAGGCGATGTGGTGCCCTTCCGGCGAGGAGGCGACGACCGGAGTTTCCGCGAGGAGATCGGAGTGGAGATGAAGACCGGAGGACTCGGATCAGTCGGTATATCTCTTCCCTATCTTGTTACTTTGCTAGAACTAGTTTAATGGCCCGATCCGGGGTTTAGTGCGCGGTGGTGCCGGTTTGCAAAGTTCGCAAAATTAAAGTTTATCACCGTTTTCGCATTTGGCCGTCGGATTGACGTCCGGGGCGCCGCCGTGCACTTACAGTGGTATCAGAGCCTCGCCATTAACTTCGTCTAGCTTCGTTTGATGTGTTTGCATTTCCGATCGACCAAAATTTCCAAAAACCGTATTTTTCCTTCACATCAGTTTCTGTCGAAATTTTTTGAAGTCTAAAAATTTTTCAGGTGGTCTCAGAATGATGTGCAGGGAGTTCTAAGAACTCTGGGAAAATTCGAGACAGTGATCCCTCAGGTCGAGCGCGGAACCGCGGCAAAACCCCCCTTGTTGCCGCGGTTCCGCCGCAGGTTGGTGGGATCAATGCTTCCAATTTCTCCAGTGGGCTTCTGGGCTTATTTTAGGGGTTTTGGAATATTAAAATTGGGCCCAGATTTTCTGTGAGTGCTACAGTATTGTTTGGGGGCCCACTTGTCAATTTTTGATCGATCGGATATTTTAAACACATTTTTTCACAGTATTTACATTATATCTGCGACCGTGAATGTCACTCGATCGGTAAATTCGGTCTAACTGCTATAGCCCGGTTAGACGGATTTGCGAACGTGACTTTCACGTTGATGTTCTGTGTTTTTGCTGTGATGTTGCGGATCGGTCGTGGGGGATAGCCTGGATGCAATGCTAGTACAGTTTTGTTGTATTATGTACATTTGATATTGCGGGGCGAGCGTCCGACATGTGGACTGCCGTCACTGCCTGTTTGTATTATTCTTTTGGGGCACGACCAGGTTGCGGTCGATGTACCCGTTGTATGTATATTTTACTTTCTGTACTAGGGTTGCCCCGCGGTGGGGTGCACGGATAGCCGGGTTCTGGAGGGCAACAAGCCCGCATCTCAGGGCATTGAGACGGAGGGGGCTTCAGTCTGGAATTGGCGGGCTATTCGCCGCACTCGTAGGGGGTACAGGTTGACCCACGAGGGGTGCCCAAGTTGCCGGATTCCGTGAAGTGCTGGGTGGTCCATTCACGGTGCTGAAGGGGGCTGCCTCGCTTCAGGTTTTGGCGGGTGACTTGCCGCGCCCGTAGGGGTCTAGGTTTTCATTGCACAGGCTATCCACACGACCAGGGGAACGTCGGGTTTCAGCAGTGGCTCTGTGAAACCCGGGGATCCCAGATATCTGTATTGTTCTGTGATGCTGTACATTTCTGTGATGTTGTATTTTATTCACGCCTTGAGCGAAATACTATATATTGGTATATATATTAGTAGATATTGTATATGTTTTTCATCCGCGCTAGTCCAGTCCCCGCTCTGCCGTTAGTTAGCCAACCTAACGGGTGATGACGGGACCCAGTGGCGAATGCGGATGGCATATACGTACGTCAGTATATTTTCGTTTTTTGTGGTGTGATCAATTGATGGGACTGCGTTGATTCGGATCAATGCAAGTTAAAACAAACCTATTCTGATGTTGTTGGAACATTTTTCAAAAAGCTGTTACTGCAAGGACGTTCACTTTTGTTTTGCATCGTGGTATTCATTTGGAATATCCTGCTCCTCAGTCGACGAGGCAAGGGCCGAGATCCCTTCACCGGGAGTGACCCCTTGGACAGAAGTTTGCGTCAGGGCATTAACTTCACTATAGCCGATTACTTTTGCTTTGCATCGTGGTGTTCATTTGGAATATCCTGCACCCCATTCTACGGGGAAAGAGCCGAGATCCCTTCACCGGGAGTGACCCCGTGGACAGAAGTTTGCGTCAGGGCATTAACTTCACTATAGCCGATTACTTTTGCTTTGCATCGTGGTGTTCATTTGGAATATCCTGCACCCTATTCTACGTGGAAAGAGCCGAGATCCCTTCACCGGGAGTGACCTCTTTAGTAAAGGTTTTCGTCACTATATTTTCTAAAAAGCTATCCGTTCCTTCAACGATATCAAGTTCATTACGTTAAAGGTTTTCGCCAGAAACCATTCGTAGCCCTCCGTCGTTTCATATGGATAGTCAATAGTATTCAAGCTGTGTATGTTGGCCAAAGTCAAGGCACAGTGTTTGGTAGCTGTTGGGTATTCATATGCAGCATAGATAGATGCGTTGGTTTGGGACAACCGTACTGCCATTTTGGCCAAAGTCAAGGGTATGTACGGGTGGACTCAAATTAACCTGGAGAATGACGGGTTGAACTTGACATGTGACTTATGATATGTTGGCCAAAGTCAAGGTCATAAGAGCATGGGGCAGAAATCACATCGGGAGTTTCAAAAGAACTGAAACTTGCCAGTTATGCGCATACCTTCTGGAGTGTGACACCGTGAGCGGATTCCGTCACGTTATCATACGATGATAGTTGGATCTCGATTCCCACTGATGAGTTAGTTTACTCCTCGGGTGACCCCGACTAATTCTTCTTTCAGGCTTGGAGGAGAATTTGAGGTACAGTGGGAGGTTTCCAGATTAGATAAAGTGATAACCATTCTGATCTAGGTTAGAGTGCACGCTGAGTGTTTCTTTTCTCTCTCTCTCTAGAAGCGACCATTGACCCGACCCTAAGACTATGACTCTGTGACCAAGTTGACCGAACCTTCTTAAACACTGGCTTTTGGATTGTCAGAGTTGCAGACCTCATTGCCACTCCTACTTTTACCCTTTTCTCCAGGACACCCCGTATTACTGCGAACGTCCACTTCCATTGGACAAAGCCATCGTATGGTTAGATACGAACTCGAAGGAATTCGAGGATGGTTTCCGGTTCTGGAGAAAACGGATAGGACTATTCAGTTGTCTTTTACTTTTTGCCTCCTCTCAAGTTACGAGTACTCCTTAGTTTAGGAGATAGTACACCTATTACGCAAATTGGATAGTCTTCTTCCAAACCTTAGGCTGGTGCCGACCAGTAGGGAATGAAGAAAACCAATTAGCATAACGATGGTGTGCAGAAGGTATTAAGATTAAGACAAAGCAAGGGATTAGTAAGAGGGCAAAGTAAATTGCGACTGATATTCACGACCAAATCAAGTATTTCATTACCACTCGCACATCACCTTTGTATTTCTCCAAGACGCTCCGTATCACTACGAAGATCCACAGTTATTTGGATATTTCATCGTATGGTTATATACGAACTCGAAAGGAACTTGTTCCAGTTCGGGGATGGATTCTGGTTCAGGAGAAATAGGAATAAGGTTTATTCGGTTGTCTTTTATCTTCACCTTCTCTCGCATTGCGAGTGCTCCTAGGACTAGGACAGTACACCCATTATGCTTATTGGATAGTCTTCTTCCAAACCATAGGCTGGTGCCGAACGGTAGGGAAGGAAGAAAACCATTTGGCCTAAAGGGGTGTGCAGAAGGTAATGACTAAAGACATATAAAGGGATTTGGAGAGGTGGCAAAGAATTATACGGTTATAGTTGTGAATCTGGATAATGGTAGAGGAATTACTAGGAATACCAGGATACCCCATCGAAACATTTCAATGTTTCAGTTTCACTGTGTACTGTTAAATGAAAACTGATTTCCCGATTAGATACTTACTCCAGGGTATGTATTTACCAGGTATAATTCTCACATCTGTATGGTTTTACAGATGATGAGTGGGAGTAAGTTATTGGGAATAGGGTGATCATCCTCATTATATCGGGATTCGTTGTAATCGGTGATATTTGAGGAGATCATCTGGGCTGTTTGCCAGTCGGCAAATATTTGGTTTTGAATATCCGCTTTTATGCACCAATTTCAAATTGATATATCTGTACGTCTATTTTCATAGAGTGAGATATACCTTTTGATATTATGTCGATAACATTTACCTATATCAGTGGATGGTTAGGTAAGGAGCATTAAACAGCGGTGTAATTCTTCTTAACCATAAGTACAATTTTCAACCTACGGCACACAGTGAAAAGAGTTGTTAGACTCAGCGGACTTATACAGAGTTTTGTATGTTGTCCAGTGTCCATTAGGACAGAGGGGTTGGTCCTCATACTATATTCGATTTACTTATGACTTCTCTAGTTCTTAGACATGTGTTTCGTAGAAACACAGGGTCTAAGTTTTGAGGAGTTATAGGTATTTGAATAGAGTAGAGAACCAGATATAGCAAGTATCGGGATTCTTCAAAGTGATCGAAGATGTAGATACTTGTGTATGGTATTCAGTTGATAGTAATGATAAAGAGAAATTGCTTCTCTTTCAGGTTACTCATAATTGGAAACATTCCTAAGTTGAGTAACGCTGATCGGCCTCCTCCCATTTAGTTGACATGCACTGGAGATAGCTGCATGATTTGAATCTGGTTCAATTAAATCAGTGCCTCTGGTTCTATATTGGATATAGTACAGTTCATATCTTAACTTTGTTAAGGTACGGGGAGTTGTCCGGCTTATGATTAAAACCAGACTCTGGATAACTCAAGGCACGTTTCTGTAATGGCTGTTTGTGGGTTGACCCAGGCTATGACGAGGGTTGATTTTCTACCATAAGAAAGATCAATAGTGATATTGTTCTTGACTCGCCACAGTTTTAATAAAAATGGATTTTTTTTTCAAAAACAGTAGTGGGAGTATGGTAGAACTGGAAGTGATTCCAGAACCGCAAACGATTACTGAAGATTTGATAAGGAACCTAAAGATTCAATCTGGTTTGACATTCCATTGGCCACTCCGCAGATAAGGTGGGTAACTTCAGGCACCCGAGAGGTACTCCGGTAACCTCAAGGACGGTGACAGGGAAGTTCTTGTTTACCCACATTTGCCATTGTTGTTGTTCCAGGCCGCGAGACCCGGCAGGAGGATGAGTATAGCGTCGTTCTGAACTAGCTTCAGAAGTGTACGTGTATATGACTCTGCCAGAGGGTTGTCGTAGTCAGTGGGAGCAGCGGAAGCATTGGTGGACAGGTAGCTTATGTCTACTTATAGACTAAGGCAGATGGAGCGGAGATAGATCATCTATTTCTGACGGGACAGTCATAGGTTTGACGTCATCAGAATAGGGGATGGATCTGTTGAGAAGGTAGTAGGGTGTGATATCCTGGTATTGGATGACATACACAAAGTAGGAAGTGATATTCCTATACTACGATCGGTTATACTTTGGTCGTCACATAGTGGTTTCTCCACAAAGGAAATGGATTTTGTATCAGACATATTGGTTACTAGATCTAAAGTTTTAGGTCTAGATTTGGGTGGTTTCCCAATCTGGGTACTTAGACAGCATTCTAAGAGTATTTAGAATGGACGACTCCTGGCATGGTGGTGCACCTGCAGGTAATGGAGTCACCCTCTCTAAAGGTGTCTTACAGACTAAAGGGGAGAGGGATGTGCATGATTGGCAGATCACTTGCTTAGGCAATTGAGTCAATCATGTGATGTCAAGTACCACACCAGATGTTGTTCTTGCAGTAGATGCAATAAGTTGATATTGATCCAATCCTGGAGAAACAGTCGGAAGCAGTTTTAGAACATAAGTTGATGTTCTAGGGATATGATAGCAGCAGCCTCCTTTAGGAGACGGTTATCATTCCAGGCTTCCAAGGTGACCTGGATAGCAGAGTGGCTGTCAGAGTTATAGTTTTCCCTCTGACGAGGGGTGGTATTTTGGACAGGTGATCCAAGGCAATACTGAGGGAGGCATGGCGCAGGATACTGATTAAGTTCAGTTGACGATACAGTCTAAGAAGTTTGGATTTGGAGTTCATTTATGAGCTAGGTCCCATCAGACATCCAGACATTCTAAGACAGGTATTGCTCATTTCGGGAGATGGTTTTCTCCGCGAACTTGAGATATAGAGAAAGACATAGAAAGAAACATCAGAGCGGATCCACTCGCTGAGGCTATTCCTCGAACGCAATAGTCTCGCAAACGAGCTTTGTGAGACTGACTAGTAGAGGAGTTGGGTGTTCGGTATCACACGGGCTGTGAGTATGCGACATAGCAATAATTAGCCTTGAGTGCAAGTGGGAGATTGTTGGAGATAGTGCCCTCAGAGTCAATTATTGGATCACAGGCACGTGATTGCAATGATTGAGGGAGGACCTATCCCGGTACGACAGTCTTACTCGAGATGATAGTTTGCTATCTGGTTTACCTTTATCATCGTGTACTGCTTTAGGTGACCTGACAGGTCGCTATTGCACGTTGATAGAGCCCCTAGGATTCTTGCTTGACTGCCGGCAGTATGAGGGCGATCATATACGTGAGAGCTGGGGTCTACAAGCACATCCTTAAAAGGTCCCTAGTCATGGGAGTTTCGAGACAGGGCATCGATTCTCCAGAGTAGACTAGTGTATACAGTCGAGACCCCAACGAGGGGCGGTGGCCGGTCTCACAAGCCACTGGTGTCAGTTGGTTCACCTAAGATGTATACAGGTGCTCATTGGGTTATGAGTATACCGGACAGGACTCGCCGGGAACATGCTAGTTGGTCTTATACCTGACGTCAGATAGCAGTTCCCAGGTGACATGTGTACAGGTTAGTTCATCGACCTGGGGATCGTCATTTGTCTCGTGTGAGTTCCCACTGTACTTTGATTACTACCCTACCACGGCTCAAAGGAGTCGTGCAAACAGGTTTTAGTTGGGTACAGTCCCGAGCCACATGGAGGCAGTGAGCGGATCTTCAGGGGTTCGTCTCTCCCGGTATTGGGGGTGAGGTCGCGCTGTGTCTAGGAGAGCCATTACACGAAGTCCTTGGCCAAGGCAGGAGATTTACTGGTAGGTATTCCAGTAGTATCTCAGGGTGTTCTGGGCTACACTCCGACACGACTTGTACCGCTTTTGGGGGTCTGACTTTTACCCACCCCCTAGGCCCGACATGCGATGCTCATAGACGAACGGACCGGACTGTACGGATATTGTCACTGACAGGCTCAGTAGGGTGTCAGGATGAGTTCGCTCATCGACGTCCCTTTTGGTCAATAGCTGGTGGCCCGTTACGTATTGGCTTATACCTCTGACGTGCTAGTGGTTAAATCCACAACCATAGTATTGACGAGTCTTTAGAGTCCACCACACTTTCAGTTACTCAGCTTTCGGGCGAAACGCTGTAGAGGCCGTATGGAGATATGGCAGGGTCCGATCAGATACGTGCGGTATTGCACGGATCAGGATCGGACGGTTTGTACTAGAGGCCGTATAGATATATGGCACGGTTCGATCAGATACGTGCGGTATTGCACGGATCAGGATCGAACGGATTTTACTAGCCGGCTTTGGTTTAAGCCGGATCCTAGTTTAGTACAGTGTAGATTTTGTCTCATTGCATTTGTATCCGGTTGGAATACAGATGCGGGTGTGTATGCACAGTATCGGGGTTTTCCTGTAATTTATTACGGGACCAGTTTTCTGGAGTTGCCAGTTTGCATTCCGTTCCGGCCGGTTTTCGTTTGTTCTTTCCCGGCCGGACTTTTCCGATGGAGGGGGTTATTTGCAATTGTCCAAATAACATTTGTGAAGGGGGTTTTCTTGCAAATGCTTTGATTATGATAGCTTCATATCTTTTGCACCATCACATGCATTAATTAAGACATGAAAGGGTATGGGTTTTGTTATCATGATGTTTGTTTGTGGTCACCCTTGCTTTTCTCCTACAATCACCTCCCTTCATGCTTGATTAATCCCTCCACCATTCTCATATCATGGAATGGCCGGCCACAATATTGAGAGAGAGAGAAAATGAGAGTTTTGATTTTGGTGGTGTGGCAAAATTTCATTCATCTCATTTTTGATACAAGGAAAAATGAAAGCACCATTTTTCATACCTTCATTCCTCCATCTTCAAAAGGCAACCAATACCCCAAAGTGAGACATGCACTCTACACTACTTCCTACAGCACTTCTTGGGCATGTCGACTTGCCAGCTTCATGCCCGAGTTGCCTCGGTATAGAGGCGGGAGCCCGTAAAAGATGCAGGCGATGTGGTGCCCTTCCGGCGAGGAGGCGACGACCGGAGTTTCCGCGAGGAGATCGGAGTGGAGATGAAGACCGGAGGACTCGGATCAGTCGGTATATCTCTTCCCTATCTTGTTACTTTGCTAGAACTAGTTTAATGGCCCGATCCGGGGTTTAGTGCGCGGTGGTGCCGGTTTGCAAAGTTCGCAAAATTAAAGTTTATCACCGTTTCCGCATTTGGCCGTCGGATTGACGTCCGGGGCGCCGCCGTGCACTTACAATTGGATGTTAGGATACTCACTAGATGTAGTGAGATGGTATCAATCGATCCTGGGGAGAATCACTGGAAGGGTTCCAGAGTGATAAAGACGACTGAATGTCAGTCACAGGCATTGTCTTTACCCTTAGTAAAGGGACGGTATGTTGGAAGATATCCAAGCTAGATACCGTGACAAACTAGACGATAAAGGCTGGTAACATCGCTATTAAAGATACTACCAAAGAGGAAGTTTGGGTGTATATTGGTTCATAAGATGAACTAGGTTCCTGCCATTGTATGACAATGGAAGTGTGGCTTCGGCCCTGGAACCCTGGTCCCATCAGTGACACAGACATATTCTGAGGCAGCATCACCTGATCATGGAGATAGTTGATCTCCAGGGTGATCGAGATTAGGAGAGTAGACTCGGAGGAGAACACGGCGGATCCACTCACGAAGGCCTTTTCCCAAAGAGAGACTTTTAGGGGATGGTTGAGTATTAGATACTATAACCACTGCTACAGATGGCCCTAGTGCAAGTGGGAGATTGTTAGTTATATGTATGCCCTAGAGGCCATTACTGTACATTGGATGTATATTGTAGTGGATACTGGGACATATATAGGTAGGACTTTCTTGCTCGACATGATAGTACGCTATCTGGTTGCTCTTTATCTTAACGTGTATACTTTCTGTCTCTCTGTTACATGTTGATAAAGCCCTTAGGATGTGTACTCGACTTCCAGGACTGTGATGCGGATCATACTAGTGGGGCCTGGATAGTCTATGAGTACATCCTTCAATGTTCCTAGTCGAGGGAATATCGAGACGGGGCATTGATATTCCAGAGTAGACTAGCGTATATCTTCTCGACCCATGCGATGGGCGATGGATGATCCCATATCCATTGGTGTTTGACATCAGAGATAGTATACGGGTGTTCAGTGGAGACTGGGTACACTGAACGGACTCGCCGAGAACTCCCAGATGGTATTATACCTCACGTCAGATGGCAGTTCTCTGGTGACACTGGTACAGCTTAGTCTGTTGACCTGAGATCGTCATAGAGTCTTGTGTGTTTCCCACTGTGCTTTGATTTCCACCCTACCACGGCTCTACTGAGTCGTGCAAACAGGTGGTTTTTGGGTACAGTCCCGATTCACATGGAGGCAATGAGCGATAGGAGGGGATTCGTCTCTCTCGGTATTGGGGGTTGATGTTGCGCTATGCTCGACTGGCCATAACAGGAAATCCCTGTCCAGGGTTGCAGTGACCTACTGGTAAGTGTTATCAGTAGTTTCACAAATGTCATGGACTTCACGTCGGCATGACTTATCGAGCTACTGGGGTCTGACGTTTACCACCCCTAGGCGAGATATGCGACATATCAGACGAACAGACCGGACTGTACGGTAAGTGTTACTGGTTGGATTCACAGGAGTGTGAGCGGGCTTGCTCGTCGATCTTCTGATCGCTCAATACCCGGGTGGCCGTTACGTTTAGCAGACCGCTTGCGGCTTGTGGGTGTTTGATATGATCATCATCTGCTGCCGGCGTATTGACGAGTCTTTAGAGTCCTACACAGAGGTTTCCTGGCTCAAGCGAAACGAAATAGGAGCGCATATGAGATATGTGCGGGACCGAGAATAATTCGTGTATGTGATACCGTATTCCATTCTGGCGATGAATGTGTCGAATGGTTGTATGCGATATAACTTAGTTATCGAATCAAGGATTGATTCGATAAGCCGATACGTTGGATACTAGCCGGTTATATGCGACATGACCGGATCATTGAATCAAGTGTTGATTTAATGATTTAATGTATAATTATATATTTGATATATTACTTTGCATTAACTAGTATTGGTTCACTTTAAATGGATTTACTCATTTGTATTGCACATTGTATATGTGATATATTTTGGTGCACATGATTGTATCATGTTTGATGATACATTCTAGCTTGGTTTTGTGTAAAGTATTAAACCATGGTTAGTTAGTGGTTAGGGTTTCATTTCATTTACTTAATCATTTATTTATTCTTTTTGTTTATTTTGGAAAAAGAAAATGATAAAGAGATAAATGAATGGTGGCTATGTTTGTTTTTAGTTGAAGATTCATGAAGCATTGACTTTGTCCACCATTCTTGTCTCTTCTCTAACCCTAACCACTCATCTAACCTTAGTTAAATCTCTACACTAAACCATGGTTGAGATTATGATAAGTATCATATTGTTTTTCTTTTAAAATACTTATGATATATATTATCTTCTTCTTCTTCATCTTCTTCTTCCATATGAAGAAAGCTTACTACATCAATGGTGATTGATGAAAAAGTGTGAGAAATCCAAATCTAAAGTCTACCCACTTCCTATTTCTTCATCCTCTACCTCTTGCCAAGTAGTATAGGGTGTTTCCTTCACAAGTTTTCTTGACTTGGTGAAGTTGGAGCTTGATCTAGCGATGCCTCGACGTAGATCATCTTCGGCATCGTCGTCGATGACCTAGCCCGCTTTTTCTCCGATGAAACCGACGTAGAGCCCAAGATACGATTTGGACAGCGAGGGGACTTCATCACGGAGCCTAGGAGGTGGAGGACCGGATCTACAAAGGTTGTAGCCCCTTCCCTTTAGCTATATTTCCGTTTACTTGCTTGCATCGCCTTGATTTCTAGTTAACGATCTGTATTAGGGTTTGTAGGCACAAGGATTTTTTGATTTATGCATGTTTGATCACTTGTGAGACTCCATTAGAGTGCCTAGGAACCCTACAGACAAAACTGAAGGAATCCTGCCAGAATCATCACACTCCAAATGGTATGCAGCGCTAGCAAGTTTCAGTTCTTTTGAAACTCCCGATGTGGATTTTTGCCCCATGCTCTTATGACCTTGACGAAGGTCAACAAATCATAAGTCACATGTCAAGTTCTACCCGTCATTATCCAGGTTAATTTGAACCCACCCGTATTTACCCTTGACGAAGGTCAACAAGGTAATAGGACTGTCCCAAACCAACGCATCTATCTATGCTACATATGAACACCCAACAGCTACCAATCACTATGCCTTGACGAAGGTCAACAAACATAGCTTGAATACTATTGAATATTCATACGAAACGACGGAGGGCTACGAATGGTTTTGGCGAAACCTTGAACGTAGTGAACTTGATATAATCGAAGGAACGAGATAGCTTTTAGAAGGAGTGGCTCAAGCTCCGCATTTAAAAGTTAGTTTTGAAAAGAACCGAGTGGTTTTTCGAAAGTGTTCCAACGATTTTTACTTGGTTTATTTTCTTGCATTAGTTCTTTTAATGCATGATATTCTTGCATTAGTTCTTTTAATGCGTCCCATCATTTAATCTTACCATTGCAGAAAACAACCAAAATATGACGTACGCTTATGCCATTCGCATTCGCCACGGGGCCCCGTCATTACCCGTTAGGTTACTTAACTAACGACAGAGCGGGGGCTGGGCTAGCGCGGCTGTAAAACATAAGCAACGCCTAAATAATATCATATATAGATATATTGCAATGATAGCCATTTCAGATCACAGATGAACACATTGGATATACTAGGAACCCGCAATTCGTACGAGCCTGCAACGAAAAGCAGCTTACACGGTCGCGGTGAATAGCCAATACCCCACACAAGGCCCCTACGGGTGCGGCAAACTACCCGCCAAGTACCCGAAGCGAAGCAACCTTCCTCAACCCCGTGAGTAGGCCACTCGGCACTTCGGCATACCCGGTAGTTTGTGCACCCCTCCATGGGTCTATCCTAGGAGCAAAAACAGTAAAAAGAAATTATACAATGACGGCTACAACCCCGACCCGGTTGTGCGGCCATACAAATAATTATTACATCAATTTACAAATTTACATGAATTGAAAGAAAAGAAAACTCTCGTCTCACAACCCCCGGCTATTCACCCGCGACAATCCAATGAATTCATAAACACATTCCAATAACATTACAGATCACAGATTTGTATAGCCCCCACTAATCGACATATAGCGATTAGCAGACGTTCAATACAAATATCACATCACAGAAAAACCCGTCAGTTTAAGTCTTTTAGAAGTTCGATCAAAAATACGGATTTTCAGGCCCCAAACACAAAATTTTCGTTCTGGAAAATCTGGGCAGAAAATACATATTCCAAAAATCCCAAAATACCCCTATGAACAAACTGCAAAAATAAAACCCCACGACCGAGTCAACTCGGCCGCCGTTCCGCGGTGGGAGCAAGCTCCCGCCGCGGAAACGCGGCGCGTTAATCGATTCAGTGGGTCGAATTTTTGCAGTTTCTTCTAAAAACCCTGAGTCGATTTTTGGTATATCTCAAATAATTTTTGCAGCACTTTGAAAATCGACAGAAAGTTTGAAATCCGGGTGTATTTCGCGACTTTTTCACCGATCGAATTTCTAGTTACTATGCTAACATGTTAGGTAGTGTTTAACTAGGCTCTGATACCACTGTAAGTCCATGCTACCTCTCTCGGTACTTTCGGGCATGCGGAATTTGGTGAAAAACAATTTTTCTAGAGGTGGTAACATGGACTCAAAACCGGATCTTTGTTAAACATCTAACTAATAACCTAATTAGGAGTTGTTAACTACTCGGTTAGGGGGTTATACCTTTCTTTCTTGATCTCCTTCGTCTTCAAGCCTCGATGGTTGTCCGGATCGGCTTCACTCCGTCGTCTCCTTGCGCCGAAGATAGATCCACCTCGAAAGCTTCTACCTTTGGCTTCTTCTTCGATCTTTGAAGAAACTAGTTCACTTGGTTTGCCAAACCTTGTGAACTAGAGTGAGTAGAGAAGAGTGTGTTGGGATTTTCTCTATGGTTCTTGGTTCTCAACACATGAGACAAGTGAACCATAGACTAAGAGAGGGAGAGCAAGAGGAAGGAGATGAGAGCTCAAGAACAAGAGAGAGAATGAGAATGATAGAATGATAGAAGACTTTTCTCTCTTGGCTCTCATAATCCAAAACCATCATCACAAAAATAATAATCAAGTATTGTGTAAAATGGTTCAAGTCAAAATGGCTAAATCATTTCATGCACTCATTTCTCACAAGAGAAACAAGAAAGTAAAAAGTCTTTGCCGGAAATGATAGCCATTGTCATCATGATGGTCAACTAGTCCAACCTAGTCAACCGGTCAACAAAGTCAACAAGTCAACAAAGTCAATCCCTCAACAACCATGTCACCACAATACTTAATTAATATTATTGTTAATCATATATCATATTCTCATTAGGGTTGACCAAAAAGTCAATAGTCAACAGTCAACGGTCAACAGCCCTAATGAGAATCCTCTGCCTCTGTCTCTCCGTCAACTGTGCATACACACCCGCATCCGCGTTCCGAGGAACACGAATACATACTGGATAAATCCAATTCCAATACGTACACTATGATCTGGCTTAAACCAAAGCCCGCTAGTGTAAACTGTCCGGACACTGTACGTGCATAAGTGCACGGATGTGACCGAACCTGCCGCAAAACCATGCGACCTGTCGCAAAACCATGCGACCTCTACTCTTTTGCCTAAAGGCGAATAGCTTTCTGTGTGGGACTCTAAAGACTCGACACTACGCTGGCAGTGGGTTTAACCACAGACCGCAAGCGGCACTAGCTGTGCGTAACGGTCCCCAGGTAGATGCCGACAAGAAGATTGACGAGGTGAAACCCATCTGAACTCCTACTGAGCCTGAATGTGACAATCTCCGTACAGTCCGGTCTGTTCGTCTGATACATCGCATGGCCGGCCTAGGGGGCGGTAAACTTCAGTCCCCTAATAGCGGTACAAGTCGTGTCGGAGTGAAGCCCAAAACACCCTGAGATAACACTGGAAGCCTACCAGTATATCTCGATTGCCCTGGCCAGGGACTACTCGTGTAATGGCTCTCCTAGACACAGCGCGATGTCAACCCCCAATACCGGGAGAGACGAATCCAGTCTAACCGTCACTACCTCCAAGTGCTTCGGGACCGCACCCAACTACTACCTGTTTGCACGACTCCTTTGAGTCGTGGTAGGGTAGTAATCAAAGTACAGTGGGAACACACTCGAGGCGAAGTGACAGTGTCAAGTCAGCGGACTAAGCTGTACTCATGTCACCTGGGAACTGATAACTGACGATAGGTATAATACCAACCGGTCAGTTCCCGACAAGTCCTGTCCAGTGTACTCGTAACCCAACGAGCACCCGTATACTATCTCCAGTACGACGTACTGATGGCTGTGGGACAGACCATCTCCCACTCTAGGATGAGAAGCGCATGCGCTAGTCTACTCCGGAGTATCGATGCCCTGTCTCGATAGTCCTGCGACTAGGGACCTGTATAAGGATGTGCTTATAGATTACCCAGCCCCCACTAGTGTGACTGCCATCACAACGCTGGTAATCAAGCAAAGATCCTAAGGGCTCCACTAATGTGTATAGTTGATATACTAAAATAAACACATGTACACATTGAAGTAGAAACAAACCAAGTAGCATACTACTATTTTGAGCAAGATTGTCAATACAAGGTGAATATCCCAAGCTTCCATTAAGTAATATACATACTAGTATGATACAGTAATGGCCTCTAGGGCATATACACTAACACATACTTTGTTGGTGTACATGGATTCCATCTCAGATCGCATAGCATCCGGCCATTTCACAGAGTCCCCACTTGTGATGGCCTGCTCGAAACTAGTTGGGTCATCATCTTCCATGATGCAATCCTCGCTCTTACCATCTATGAGAAAACCATAGTATTTCTCAGGTGGATGAGGAACCCTACTAGATCTGCGGAGTGGTTGAGGTTCGTCGGGGACTATCGAATCCTCCGGTTCTACCAAATCATCAGTTGTAGTTTTTGTAGCTGGAACTTCTTCCAGTTCTACCTCATTACCACTAATTTCTTTTACAAGAAATTCCTTTTCTAAAAAGGTGGTATTACGAGAAACAAACACCTTTTGTTCCTCGGTGTGGTAGAAGTTATACCCTCGCGAATGTTTGGGATATCCTACAAACTTACACAGAACATACCTTGCCTCGAGCTTGTCCAGATTTTGCTTTTTAACATAAGCCGGACAACCTCATATCTTAATGAAATTAAAACATGGTCTCTTCCCCTCCCATATCTCATATGGAGTGGTAGGCGTGGATTTGGTAGGAACCCTATTCAATAGGTATGCAGCTGTCTCATGTGCATAATCCCAAAAGGAAATAGGTAACTCAATAATACTCATCATGGAGCGCACCATATCTAATAGGGTGCGATTCCTCCGCTCCGAAACTCCATTATGCTGTGGTGTCTATGGAGGAGTAAGCTGAGAGAGAATCCCATTCTCTTTTAGATAATCTCGGAGTTCCGTGCTTAAGTATTCTCCTCCTCGATCAGATCGAAGGACTTTAATAGTTTTACCCGTCTGGTTCTCTACTTCATTCTTATATTCCTTGAATTTCTTAAGAACTTCAGATTTGTGATTCAACAGGAACACATGTCCAAATCTTGAGAGATCATCGGTGAATGTAATGAAGTACGAGGAACCATTCCTAGCATGTGTAGACATAGGGCCGCATACATCACTATGTATCAGTCCCAAGAGTTCATTAGCTCTTTCTCCGTGTCCCGTAAATGGAGTTTTGGTCATCTTGCCTTTGAGACATGACTGACAAGTTTCATAGGATGTAAATTTGAACGGATTTGAATATCCATCTTTATGCAGCTTGGCTAGTCTTGTCGCATTGATATGACCAAGTCTACAATACCATAAGAAGGTTTCGTTCATTTCTGAACTTTTCCTCTTGTGTGTGTTCTATATATTTAGAACTGTATTTTGATTTAGAACTTATATACCATTACATAATGTACCAAACCCAATCAACACTTGATTCATGAAAATGTTCATAACAGTTTTCTCTAATGCAAAGTTATATCCTTCTTTATCTAATAAAGAAACAGATATTATATTGCACATCATCGATGGTACGTAATAACAGTCGTTCAAAATCAATGTATTACCATTTGGCAATACAAGGTGATATTCGCCGACAGCTTCGGCAACAATAATTACTTCGTTCCCTACTCTGAGGGACATATCACCCTTTCCCAGTTCTCTACTTCTTCTTAACCCTTGTAACTAATTACAAATGTGGGATCCTGATCCGGTATCTAATACCCAGGACGTAGAGCAGATTGAGAAATAGTTCTCAATAGCTAACACACCCGAAGAAGATGCATCAGAATGCTCTTTCTCTATTCGGGTTGCGTGGAAATCTTTGCATTTCCCTATTCCTTGCTCAGACTTATGACAGTCATAAGATAGAGCGGAACCAACGTTCCCCAGCTTTGTATAATAAGCGGGTTCAGTCAATACATCCATATTATTATCTTGATTAAGGCGTGACATGGTCGCTACCTGGAGAGAGAGAAAGAGAAGAAAACACTTTAGCGTGCGCTCTTGCAAGATTAGATTGGTTATTATCTTATCTAATCAGGATGGCTCCCACTGTTTTTTTTATCAAATCTTCCTTAAAACCCTAAAAGGTAAGATTAGCCGGGATTAATTACACCCTACAAGTTCACCAATCGGTCAGCCAGGCAGGTATTGGTACTCCGAGGAAGTCTCCCCATGCTTTCGCATGGAACTAATTAAATAACCCTGTTTCTGCAAGGGTATAACCCCGTTAACACCTTTCTTAGACACCTACTGGATTATCTAATTGTAAAGTGGAAAACTCTCCCAGGAGTAACTCTTACTCGCAGTGGGTATCGGGATCCAACTATCATATAGAAGTTATGCAATCTCATTGGGAATTTCAAAACTTGAAATTCCTAATAATTGTTTTTACCCTTAACGACCTATGACTATGACGGAGGCCAACAAACCATAGGCCGTTAATCAAGTTCAACCCGTCATTTCATGATTGGATTAAACCCACCCGCACGACCTTTGACAGAGGCCAACAAGGTCGTACGACTACTGGTCGCACGCTTTTGGCATGTCGGATGTTCAAAGTTCTAAAGTTTACCGCGATCAGGACGGTGTCGCTATGCAGCTAGCCGGTTGAGCACGGGTCGATCCACAGGGAGATGGTTGTATGTCCGTTCTTGTTTTAGACGAGTCAATAAAGAATGTGTATATGTTTGTTCAATTCTATCCTAAGTGTTTTATATGCAAGTATAAAGTTGTTAAGAAAAAGATACGAAAGTGTAAGCTAAAGAAATCCGCACTCAAAACCTTTGAGCCGAGTCTTGACCAATTGAAGCTAGAGCAATTGGCAACAACGTGGATTAGGGGATTTAAGCACGGTATTCGTGGAATCCGGCTTATTTACCCTTGTCCTTCCGTTCTTGTCTCTTGCTTTCGCCTCCGGCCAAACCGAACGCAACCGGTCACGGTTAGGAATCACCGTTACCTTGGTAGGGTAGGGTGCCTAACGGAGCGCTTGCGTATCATTTGGGCGGAGTTCAATGGAAAATAACGGGAAAAGGAAATGAGCAAAGAAACATTAACTTACAATATCGTATTTATTCTTAACAACAATAATTACAACCATTCACAAAAACGAACCAAAAAGAGCAAAAGAAAAGAAAAGATAACAAGTAAGTAAATGCATGGAATTTAAGTGCAAGAAAGTAAAGCATGAATGTAAAGTAAGTAATAAAAAGCAAGAAATAAATAAGCAAGAAAGTAATTACAAGAACATAGAACTCAAGACAAGCATGTGATCAATAGCCAACCCTTAAACTTGCAAGCTCAATCAAGAGGTTGCAAGATCAAGAGAAGGGTAAAGAACTCATGTGAAATGAAGCACCAATTCCATAAGAAGATACAACCCTTGAGATCAATAACAAACCCTTAAACTTTCAAGCTCAATGAAGAGGTTAAAAGATCAAGAGAAAGCAAAAATCTCAAGGGGAAGTTAAAACAAAAGAATGATACAAAAACCCTCATCTTCATTTAACATCCACTCAATGCTCTCACTACATTTTCATGGAGGAAAGATGAAGAAGAAGAAGAAGAAGAAAACTAAAACTAGCAAAAAGAGGCTTAAGAAGTTCACCATTTGGTTTGGCTCAGTTCTGGGGTATTTATAGGAGGGGAAATGGAAACCTAAGGCAAGAATCTGCCCCTACAAGAAAAGACCAACGTGCCCCTGAAAAATGACAACGAGAGGAGACTAAATGGCCGTGGTTCCGCGGCCTAAGCGCGCTTATGCCGCGGAACCGCGGCCGTTTAGAGGAGTTAGGCCATGAAATTTGGTGGTTTTCCCTAGTTTTTAGTACTCTTCAGTGTGGTATATGACTTTTTCTCAGAAACTCTTCTCATTTCTTCCAGAATTTCAGTAGATCAAAAGGTGATGTGATGTGGATCTTTTGCCAAGATTTTCTCGAGCTCCGCGTAGATATGTTGGATCTTGTGTTGACATTGAGCTTTGTGCACGAAAATGACATCGATTTGCCATTTTGTCCCTTAAACTGGTGTGTGGCAACATACGGATAGAGAGCGGAAACCCGTGTTTTATCTGTTGTTGGCAGTAATCCGGAATTTGACGTACTTTTCTATGAATTTCACTGTCTAGAGCTGAGAACCAGTATCCTATAAATATGTAGCAAACACTGATTAAAAGCACCTGCCTATAAACAAACGAGCGTAAGAATGGGCAGTATAAAATGCAATATTCTGGTATGAACAAATACCCCCAAACTTAACTTTTGCTCGTCCCGAGCAAAACCAATTATTCACAAAAATAAAATCCTAACCGCACTTTCGCAGGGAACGCGATTGCACTGAGCGCGTGCAATAAGCCGTTAAACCTCTAGGTGTCCCTAGTAGGAGGAGTGTTGTCTCCTGAGGGTTTTCAGCGGATTACACCCACAAAATCCCGTCAAGCTAGTGTTATAAGTTAACATCGATTCTACTCCTACAATTTAGTATTTACGTTAGAAATTCTATCATCCTAAGTTAGAAATATCCAACCCTTATTTTTCACACCTCCTATCTATTTAACCTTGGATCTCCTGAGTTTTCCTTCTAAAGTGCGGCCTCAAATCAGGGATTTTTATCAACTTTACAGAAAACACAAGTCTTATTCTTTATTTCTATCTTTTATCCAAACATCGATTGTATACCACTACGTGTGTGTATATTTGCACCCCTACACTCAAGAATGTTGGAGATAGTGCCCTCAGAGTCAATTATTGGATCACAGGCACGTGATTATAATGATTGAGGAAGGACCTGTCCCAATAGGACAGTCTTACTCTAGATGATAGTATGCTATCTAGTTTATCTTTATCATCGTGTACTGCTTAGGTGACCTGACAGGTCGCTATTACATATTGGTAGAGCCCCTAGGATTCTTGCTTGACCACCAGCAGTATGAGGGCGATCATATACGTGGGAGCTCGCAGTCTATAAGCATATCCTTAAATGGTCCCTAGTCGTGAGAGTTTCGAGACAGGGCATCGATACTCCAGAGTAGACTAGTGTATACAGTCGAGACCCCGACGAGGGGCGGTGGCCGGTCTCACAAGCCATTGGTGTCAGTTGGATCACCTAAGATGTATACAGGTGCTCATTGGGTTATGAGTACACCGGACAGGACTCGCCGGGAACATGCTAGTTGGTCATATACCAGACGTCAGATGGCAGTTCCCTGGTAACATGTGTACAGGTTAGTTCATCGACCTGGGGATCGTCATTTGTCTCGTGTGAGTTCCCACTGTACTTTGATTACTACCCTACCACGCTCAAAGGAGACGTGCAAACAGGTTTTAGTTGGGTACAGTCCCGAGCCACATGGAGGCAGCGAGTGTATCTTCAGGGGTTCGTCTCTCCCGGTATTGGGGGTGAGGTCGCGCTGTGTCTAGGAGAGCCATTACACAAAGCCTTCGGCCGAGGCAAGAGATTTACTGGTAGGTATTCCAGTAGTATCTCAGGGTGTTCTGGGCTACACTCCGACACGACTTGTACCGCTTTTGGGGGTCTGACTTTTACCAACCCCCTAGGCCCGCCATGCGATACTCATAGACGAACGGACCGGACTGTACGGATATTGTCACTGACAGGCTCAGTAGGGTGTCAGGATGAGTTCGCTCATCGACGTCCCTTTTAGTCAATACCTGGTAGCCCGTTACGTATTGGCTTATACCTCTGACGTGCTAGTGGTTAAATCCACAACTAATGTTTTGACGAGTCTTTAGAGTCCCCGACATTCAGTTACTCAGCTTTCGGGCAAAAAGCTGTAGAGGCCGTATGGAGATATGGCAAGGTCCGATCAGATACGTGCGGTATTTCACGGATCAGGATCGGACAGTTTGTACTACAGGCCGTATGGATATATGGCAGGGTTCGATCAGATACGTGTGGTATTGCACAGATCAGGATCGAACGGATATTACTAGCCGGCTTTGGTTTAAGCCGGATCCTAGTATAGTACAGTGTAGATTTTGTCTCATTGCTTTTGTATTTTGGTAGGAATACAAATGCGGGTGTGTATGCACAGTATCGGGGTTTTCCTGTAATTTATTACGGGACCAGTTTTCTGGAGTTGCCAGTTTGCTTTCCGTTTCGGCCGATTTCCTTTGTATCGTTCATTGGCCGAAGATTGATGGAGGAGGGCTTATTTGCATTTGTGCAAATAAGCATTTGTGAAGGGGGTTTTTGCCTTTTTGTTGCATCATGATGGGTGGACCATACCTTGACTTTCCTTGGTTCATGATTGCTTGACTTTGTGAGCAATCATGGTTGTAGTTGATGGGTTTTTGGAGTGGGGTTTTGGTTAAAATGATTCTTGATCATCATATCCTTTTTTTCTCTCTCCCTTTTGGATGATAGTTTTTCCCCCACTTGTTTTGCTCTCTCTCATTCTTCTCAATGTCATGGCCGGCCATTCATTTTTAGGTGGGGGCTGTCCAATTTTTGAGAGGGGAAAAAATGAGTCTCATTCCCATGCCAAAAATCCCTTTGTTCATCCAAAGATATATATGGTTCATTTCCTCCACCAATGGCAATTCCTACAACTCCAAATGAGACTTGCTCACTACACATTCTACAGCAAACCTTGGGCACGTCGACTAGCCAGCTTCGTGCCCGAGTTGCCTCGGCATTGAGGTGGGAGCCCGTAAAAGATGTAGGCGATGTGGTGTACTTCCGGCGACGAGGTGGAGACAGGACATTCCGCGGGAGATCGGGACGATGACGAGAAGACCGGAGGACTCGGATCAGTCGGTATATCTCTTTTCCCCATCTTGTAGTTAGCTAGGACTAGTTAATGGTTCGATCCGGGTGTTTAGTGCGCGGTGGTGCCAGTTTGCTAGTTTGCAAAATTAAAGTTTATCACCGCTTCCGCATTTGGCCTCGGGATGGAGGCCGGGGCGCCGCCGTGCACTTACAAAGAATTCAATTCAAACTATAGTACCCTTACCCTAATACCTAATACCACTTCTTTTCATTAAGGATAGACGGATTTGCTCACACACCTTTCATGCGACTATTAATGCTTCTTGAGGCACTAACGACCGATTACTGAATGTGTGAACTTTAAAGCGTAAATAGCAGTTTCTAGGTCTTGACTTTATTCTATTTTTTCTTTTTCATTTTCATTTTCTTTTTCAAGACCGGATATATTTTTCAATATGCTCTTTTGGTGTTTAGCTTTAAATACCGTTTTTTCTTTCATACTAGGCTTTCAGGCAAGAGTATTTCTAGGTATCCTCTACTATCCCAAGTTTCAAGGTGCGTGTAAGTGCAGTTTGTAGGGTATATACTTTCTAAATTTGAACTCAAGAAAAGAAACTATTTTTCAGACTTATTCTCCAGTAAAGCTTCAATACTTTCCCTTCATCTTGACTTAACTCAGGAACTGAACTCAAAAAACTGTAAGGACGTATACATACCAAAGTTAGACAGAATGAGGGTTATTTTAAGGATTTTCAATTCCTAAGTCTAGAATTTAGTTATTTCTAACATATCAACTAAACTTTCAGAATAAAAATCTAAGTTACCCTATTAGCTAACCTGACGACAAAGTTTTTATATTTTTTGGAAAATTTTCAATTTTTGTGGGTTTTTAATAAGGTATGCAAATGCAAAATATACAAATGAATGCGAAGGATGAAAGCTTACCGAGCACACTCCCAAACTTAAACTTGATAGTGCCCTCACTGTCAGGCTACACCAAGAGGGTCAAAATTGTCGGCGCTCCCTAGAAACAAATTATATACAAAACAAAAAGGAAAACAAAAAATATATACAAAAAGGAGTCCCCCCCAACCTTAAGTAAAACAGTGTTTCCACTGTTAAGCGTTGAAGTTCAGGATTAGGGGGGAAAGAGAATAGTATCAAGCTATACAAGGCCTTACAAAGGCCAAAAGTTAACACCAACCATTCAAAAATTCTATCTCTGTAAGATGCGGGTTGGTGAAAGAAGGTGAAGATGAAAGAAATGGAGAATACGCGAGACCGTATAGAGATAGAAGCGGGATACGGTCTCGGTATATGAGAAGAAGAATGACGGAAGGGAGAAGGAAGTGGAATACGAACTTGAGGGTGGAAATGGAGTGAATAGATTAGCACAATTTGTGATGACTGATGTGTAAGAAGCGTTTGTGCTAATCTATTAACCCATTGAGAAATGGGGTCAAATTCCTTAAGATTCGTGAGAAACCATGGGTACGCCGAACTCGGTAAACCAGACATATGAAATGAAAGTGATCCGGTTTCTTGCAAGGTCGGAACGATGGATAGGATGGAGGTAGGTGATTGAGGAAGGTTATCGGTTAAAGGTTCCGGAGGGTGTATACAGTCAATGAAAGGAACAGGATGAATTGGAAAATCCGACTCATCAATTAAAACTGGTTCATCCTAAAAAATATCCTTAAAAGTTTCCTCAAAATTCAGCTTATCCATGCAAATTTCATCAAAATCAAGACGCATATGGGGTTCGGGAAAAACAGTTAATGACTCGGGATGATGAATTGGAGAGAAAAACTCTGCCAAATCTACAGGTTCATCATCCAAAATATTCCCGGCGTCAATATCCTCAATCAAGTGAAAATCTATATTCTCAGACACCTCATCAAAAGCATGGATTTCAATCGATTCTGGTTCTAAGATGGAGGTGTAGAGGTCAGAAGGATTGGGTGTGGTTTCACTCAAAAGGGACCCTTCACAATCGGGCAAATCAAACACTACAAAGTCACACAACTCATTATCTGTTGTATCTTTAATTAATGAATCGTTTGGAACACTAGATAGACAATCAAAACCGGAGTTGTGGGATGCAAGTTGAAACGGGTAAGCTTGATTCGGAAGGGGGTACAGCTCACTCTTTCCACTCAAATTCTCAACCTGTCCTACCGCCTCTTCATACATTGGAAAATTTGGAGCTAGTTGAAAACTAGCTACCGGGTCACTAGGTTGTATGAAGGCGGCCATGGACGCATTCAAATCCATCATCTGTTGGTACGACGCTACCCTAAAGTCTTCCAAAGACTGTTCCAGACAAGACATGGGTTGTGAAGGGGTTTCAGTAAAAGATTCAAAGTTGTTTTGGTACTGGAAACTCCCAAATGACGGTTCAGAAACAATGTCTAGGGAAGGCGCAAAAGTCGGGTAGGACTGGTAGGAATTGAATGGCTGGACAGGAACAGGATCAACATTTGGATAAGAAGGTGAATGGAATTGTTGATCCCAAAAATCTGTAGTTGTGAAAGGAGTGAAAGATCGGCTACAGGATTGTTCAATATGTTCAGGGATGGACAAAGGACGACTTGCAAAATGGGTATCAACATAAGTGGGTGGGGGAGGTTGAAAAGGTTGATACAAAGTGGATTGCGAAGGGCAAGTGTTTGTCCTAGACGCGTCTATCCGATCTTTCAAAGAGATTTTGGGCATGGAGGGATCGTTCGACGTTAGGCCAAAGCAAGAACCGTAAGAAGTAATGTCTGGTTGTGGGTACCAAAGTTCGGCAAGAGTTTTGCGAGGTGGGGTACCCATGATATGAAGAGAGAAAGAAAGAAAGGCAGAGAAAAGGAGGGGAAAAGAAATTTTTTTTTTAGTTAGTTATTAACAAAAGAATGAAATATACATACAAAAAGAAAAAAAAAACAATCACGACACAAAAATACCACACACCTAATCGTTCTAGGGTTCACCTAGGTCAACTAGACCTGCTCCAGAACTTGATTGTCGAAGTAAAACTGTGTCGAGAAACGGGCTTAAGACACACTGATCACGAGGCCAGGTAAGTGCAGAGATAAGGGGAGGTTTTCCGACGCTTTCGCGAAGGTCCTTAATTAAATAACCCTATCTCTTTTGGCGGTTTCGCCGTTAACACTTTCCTAGACATCCCGTAAACAATGTACCGTTAAGCGAGCTTCTAAACACAGTTAACTTCTCCTAGTGAGCGCGAAGTCCTGTTCATCACAGAATACTGCATTTTATACCGCCCATTCTTACGCTCGGTTGTTTATAGGTAGGTGCTTTTAATCCGTGTTTGTTACATATTTGCAGGATACAGGTTCTCGGTTCTAAAACGGTGAAATTCATGGAAAACACGACAAAATCCGGGTTCCTGCCAACCACTGAGAAAACACGGTCTCCGCTCGTCATCCGTATGTTGCCAGATACCAGTTTAGGAAGACAAAATGTCAAATCAATGTCACCTTCATGCACAAGGCTCAATAGCAACAACAAGTTCCAAGAAATCTACGCGGAGCTCGAGGCAATCATGACAAAAGCATCCACAAAAGTCCACCTTTCCTCAACAGAAATTCTGGAAGAAATGTGAAAGTATTTTCAGAAAATATATGTACCACACTGAAGAGGACAACAAACCAGGGACCCCGACCAAAGCCCACAGCCCAACACCACTAAAGGGCCACGGATCCGCGGCCAATAGGGGGTATTGGCCGCGGATCCGCGGCCATGTGGGGTCTTCATTCTGTCGTTTTTCATGGGAACTTTGGGTACTTCATTTTATGTCAGAATTGTCCCTAGGGTTTCATTTCCCTGCCTATAAATATAGCAGATCTGAGCCCAACCTTGGTGATTCTTTTGTTCTTCTTTCTTTTTAGGATTTAGTCTTTTTCTTCTTCTTCTTCATTCTTTTTCCATGAAAATTGTAGTGAGAGCTTTTTGAGTGGGAGATCAATGAAGATGAGGGATTTTTTGTATCATTCTCTTGTGTTTCTTCTTCCCCTTGAGATTCTTGCTTTCTCTTGATCATTCAACCTCTTCATTGAGCTTGAATGGTTAAGGGTTAGTTATTGATCTCAAGGGTCGTATTCTTTCATGGAATTAGCACTTCATTTCACATGCGTTCTCTACCCTTCCCTTGATCTTGCAACCTCTTGATTGAGCTTGCAAGTTTAAGGGTTGGCTATTGATCACATGCTTGTCTTGAGTTCTAGTTTCTTGTTCTTTTTATCGCTTTTTATTACTCGCTTATTATTATCTTGCTTTACTTTCTTGCAATTTAATTCATGCACTTAATTACTTGTAATCTTTTCTTTTCTTTGTTCTTTTCTTTTTGTTCTCTCTTTTTGGTTCTTTCTTGTGAATGAATGTAATTATCTTTGTTAAGAAGAAATACGGTATTATAAGTTAACGTTTCTTTGCCCATTTCCTTTTCCCGTATTTTCCATTGAACTCCGCCCAAACGATACGCAAGCGCTCCGTTAGGCACCGTACCCTGACAAGGTAACGGTGATTCCTAACCGCGACCGGTTGCGTTCGGTTTGGCCGGAGGCGAAAGCAAGAGACAAGAACGGAAGGACAAGGGTAAATAAGCCGTATTCCACGAATACCGCGCTTAAATCCCCTAATCCACGTTGTTGCCGATTGCTCTAGCTTCAATTGGTCAAGATTCGGCTCAAAGGTTTTGATTACGGATTTCTTTAGCTTATAATCTCGTATCTTTTTCTTAACAACTTTATACTTGCAAATATTACACATAGGATAGTTTCGAACAAACTCATACAGATTCTTTATTGACTCGTCTAAAACAAGAAAGGACATACAACCATCTCCCTGTGGATCGACCCGTGCTCAACCGGCTAGCTGCATAGTGTTCATCACAGAATACTGCATTTTATACCGTCCATTCTTACGCTCGGTTGTTTATAGGTAGGTGCTTTTAATCCGTGTTTGTTATATATTTGCAGGATACAGGTTCTCGGTTCTAAAACGGTAAATTCATGGAAAACACGACAAAATCCGGGTTCCTGCCAACCACTGAGAAAACACGGTCTCCGCTCGTCATCCGTATGTTGCCAGATACCAGTTTAGGAAGACAAAATGTCAAATCAATGTCACCTTCATGCACAAGGCTCAATGGCAACAACAAGTTCCAAGAAATCTACGCGGAGCTCGAGGCAATCATGACAAAAACATCCACAAAAAGTCCACCTTTCCTCAACAGAAATTCTGGAAGAATTGTGAAAGAATTATCAGAAAATACATATACCAGACAACAAAGGACAAGAAACCAGGGAAGCACAGAAAATCAGAGCCCCTAATCCCACTATAGGGCCGCGGATCCGCGGCCAATAGGGGGTATTGGCGGCGGATCCGCGGCCGTACTGTGTCCTCTCACTGTCGTCTTTTGGGGGCAGTTTGGTCTTTGCATGTGTGGTCTTCTGGTTGCCCTAGAACTTCAACTCCCTGCCTATAAATACAGCAGAACTGAGCTCAACCAAAGGGCCATTCTTTAGTTCATTCTTGTAGCCTCTTTTGTTAGGATTTTGTATAGTTCTTCTTCTTCTTCTTCATTCCTCTTCCATGAATTGTAGTGAGAGCTTTTTGTGGATGTGAATAAAGATGAGGGTTTTGTATCATTCTCTTGTGTTTCTTCTTCCCCTTTGAGATTTTTGCTTTCTCTTGCTCATTCAACCTCTTCATTGAGCTTGAATGGTTAAGGGTTAGTTATTGTTCTCAACGGTCGTATTTTCTTACGGGGCTAGTTCTTCACTTCACATGCGTTTTCTACCCTTCCCTTGATCTTGCAACCTCTTCATTGAGCTTGCAAGTTTAAGGGTTGGCTATTGAGCACATGCTTGGCTTGGGTTCTACTTCCGTGTTCTTTTCTTGTTCTTTTTATTACTCGCTTTTTATTACTTGTCTTTTTATTACTTGCAATTTTATTCATGCACTTTAATACTTGTATCTTTTCCTTTCTTTGCTCTTTTCTTTTTGTTCTCTTTTGTTCATTTTGTGAATGTTGTAATTATTATTGTTAAGAAGAAATACGGTATTGTAAGTTAACACATTTCTTTGCCAATTCCTTTTCCCGTTATTTTCCATTTGAACTTCGCCCAAACCATACGCAAGCGCTCCGTTAGGCACCGTACCCTGACAAGGTAACGGTGATTCCTAACCACGACCGGTTGCGTTCGGTTTGGCCGGAGGCGAAAGCAAGAGACAAGAACGGAAGGACAAGGGTAAATAAGCCGGATTCCACGAATACCGCGCTTAATCCCCTAATCCACGTTGTTGCCGATTGCTTAGCTTCAATTGGTCAAGACTCGGCTCAAAGGTTTTGAGTACGGATTTCTTAGCTTACAATTTCGTATCTTTTCTTAACAACTTTATACTTGCAGATAAACACATAGGTTAGAACATACAAACATACAAGATTCTTTATTGACTCGTCTAAAGCAAGAAGGTAAGATAACACCATCTCCCTGTGGACCGACCCGTGCTCACCGGCTAGCTGCATAGCGACACCGTCCTGATCGCGGTAAACTTTAATTCTTTCATCCGACACGCTCTCGGCGTGCGATCAAATGGCGCCGTTGCCGGGGAGACGGTAGCGTATTTTCTTTCTTGTTATTCGGGTTAATATTCTTTTTGTATATAAAATATAAAAAAAAAAAATCTTTTTGTCGTTTTTGATCATTTTTGTGGGCAAGAGTGCAGATTTTTGCAGATTTGCAAACTGCGATTGTGGGGAGCAAAGTGTACATTCAAGGCTAAGGTGATTGCAAAGTACAGTGCCAAAGATCCGGGTAGTTTGACCCGCGCAAGCGAACTTTTCAAGCTTACCGGATTTGATTCAACGGGGGTTTGCTAACCCAAAAAACTTAACGGTACGTACTTTACTAACACCTTCTTCTCAAATCCGACACGCTTTTGGCGTGCGATCAAATGGCGACGCGTCCAATATACTATTCTTTGCAGGATTCTTTGCAAGTTCGCTAACAAACGCCAAAAATTGACTAACCCGTATTTGTTGCAGCACCGCGCTTAAACTAGAAAAACGATTGTTTTATTCTTTATAGAATTTTTATTGAATTGCGCATTGCATACATTAATACGGACTTAAGGGCAAGCGAACCCCACAACATACGGTAAAGGATTTCATCACCTTTTCCGTGGCCCACAAATCACGAACTTGAGCATAACGTTTACCCGCACAAAATTTAAAAGAAACTAGACTTTAAGCCTTAAGGACTTCGCGCTCACTAGGAGAAGTTAACTGTGTTTAGAACCTTGCTTAACGGTATATTGTTTACGGGGTGTCTAGGAATGTGTTAACGGCGAAACCGCCAAAAGAGAAAGGGTTATTTAATTAAGGAACTTCGCGAAAGCGTTGGAAAACCTCCCCTTATCTCTGCACTTACCTGGCCTCGTGATCAGTGTATCTTGAGCCTGTTTCTCGACACAGTTTTACTTCGACAATCAAGTTCTGGAGCAGGTCTAGTTGACCTAGGTGAACCCTAGAACGATTAGGTGTGTGGTATTTTTGTGTCGTGATTGTTTTTGTCCATATTCTTTTTGTGTGTATATTTCATTCTTCTGTTAATATTTAAACTAAAAAAAAAAATATCACATTCTTTTTACCCTCCTTTTCTCTACCTTTCTTTCTCTCTCTTCATATCATGGGTACCCCACCTCGAAAAACTCTTGCCGAACTTTGGTACCCACAACCAGACATTACTTCTTACGGTTCTTGCTTTGGCCGAACATCGAACGATCCCTCCATGCCCAAAATCTCTTTGAAAGATCGGATAGACGCGTCTAGGACAAACAATTTGACTCCGCAATCCACTTCGTATCAACCATTTCAAACATTCACCCCTTCTTATGTTGATACCCCTTCTTCGAGTCATGTTGCAACTCCAAGACCTATGTCTATTGCAGAACGTATAGAACAATCCCGTAGCCGATCTTTCACTCCTTTCACCACTTCAAATTCTTGGGATCAACAATTCCATTCACCTTCCTATCCAAATGTTGATCCTGCTCCTGTCCAGCCATTCAACTCCTACCAATCCTACCCTACTTTTTCACCTTCCCTAGACATTGCTTCAGAACCGCCATTTGGGAGTTTTCAGTATCCAAACAACTTTGAATCTTTTACTGAAACCCCTTCACAACCAATGTCTAGTCTAGAACAGTCGTTGGAAGACTTTAGGGTAGCGTCAAGCCAACAGATGATGGATTTGAATGCGTCCATGGCCGCCCTCATACAACCTAGTGACCCGGTAGCTAGTTTTCAACTAGCTCCAAATTTTCCAATGTATGAAGAGGCGGTAGGACAGGATTTGAATTTGAGTAGAGAAAGTGAGCTGTGTACCCTTCAAAATCAAGCCTACCTGGTCCAAATTGAATCCCACAACTCCTGTTTTGAAAGTCTATCGAGTATCCCACATGATTTATCAATTGAAGATAGAATGATTAATGAGTTGTGCGACTTTGTAGTATTTGATTTACCCGATTGTGAAGGGTCCCTTCCAAGTGAAACCAATCCCAATCCTTTTGACCTCTACAACTCTATCTTAGAACCAGAATCGATTAATATCCATGCTTTTGATGAGGTGTCTGAGAATATTGATTTTCACTTGATTAAGGATATTGACGCTGGGGATATTTTGGATGATGAACCCGTAGATTTGGCTGAGTTTGTCTCTTCAAATCATCATCCCGAGTCTTTAACTGTTTTTCCCGAACTTTATATGCGTCTTGATATTGATGATAAAGGCATGGATGAGATAAATTTTGAGGGGAATATTGAGGATAGTTTTGAGGATGAAACAGTTTTAATTGATGAGTCGGATTTTCCAATTCATCCTGTTCCTTTCATTGACTGTGTGCACCCTCCCGAAACCCTAACCGATACCCCTCCTCAACCACTTCCCTCCACCCTTTCCATCGTTCCGACCTTGCAAGAACCCGTCTCACTTTCATTTACTATGTCTGGTTTACCAAGTTCGGCGTACCCATGGTTTCTCACGAACCTTGAGGGATTTGACCCCATTTCTCGACGGGTAAATATATTAGCACAATCGCTTTTCACACATCGTTCATCACAAATTGTGCTAATCTATTTACTCCATTTGCACCCTCAAGTTCGTATTCCACTTCTTTTTCCCTTCCGCCATTCTTCTTCCTCTCATATACCGAGACCATATCCCGCTTCTCTTCGCATACGGTCTCGCGTATTGTCCTTCTCTTTTCTCTACGCCTTCTTCCACCAACCTATACATTATAGCGATAAAATCTTTGAATGGTTGGTGCTCACTTTTGGCCTGTGTAAGGCCTTGTATAGATGGATACTGTTCTTTCCCCCCCAATCCTGAACTTCATCGCTTAACAGTGGAAACACTGTTTTACTTAAGTTTGGGGGGGACACTTTTTTTTGTACATATTTTTTGTTTTTTTTTCTTCTGTTTTTGTATATAATTTGTTTTTAGGAGGAGCGCCGACTATTTTGACCCTCTTGGTATAGCCTGACAGTGAGGGCACTGTCAAGTTTAAGTTTGGGGGTGTGCTCGGTAAGCTTTCTTCCTTCGCATTCATTTGTATATTTTGCATTTGCATACCTTATTTAAAAACCCATAAAAATTTAAAAATTTTCTAAAAATATAAAAACTTTTTTGTCAAGTTAGCTTGTGGAAGAACTTTGATTCAACATTCGACGGTTTTTGTTTAAAAAAATAGGAATAACTAAATACTATGTTTGGATTGTGAAAACCTGAAAGATAACTCTCCTTTGAAGTTAACTATAGTTGATATACGTCTTTACATCACACTACACGTGTTGTGAGTCTTGGAAATTAGATGAAAAGACTTTTATGTTTAAAAACTTTTAAATAGATAAATGATTTTCTGAGGATCAAATAGGTTTGTTCTGAAATAAGTAATATATCAAGAATAGTTTATGAAGTAAGTGAATATGAAGGAATGTTATTGATGCCTTAATTGGAACTAAGTCTGAAAAATAACCCATCTGAAACTTGATTGGAATGATTACACACCGAACCCACTAAACACGTCTTTTATCCAAAAAATAATTGAACAACCGGTTATATCTCCGTTCGTATTGAATCATCATGTTTTTCACGCCAAACTGTCTTTTGTTTTTGGACCTAGGTAACTTGAGTTATTAAGTCCGCTGGGGTGTTTCTACACCTAATGCCCTAAAACCAACTGGTTTGGGTGCATTGGCCAAAAGCTCGCTAAGAAGCCTAGAAAGTCCAGATAAAAACAAAGTCAAGCAAGTGTTCTCTCCGAGTTAAAATTCCTAACGGTTCTTTGTGTGAGAATAATCTTGATAAAAGACAGGCTTTTATAAAAAAATTTAACGGAGATATGAAGGTTTTATTCTATGATAAAGACTATTGCACGTTCACAGAGGTGTGTATGAAATGAAAACAAGAAAAAGGTGGAGTGAAGAATAAGACCTAGTTTCCTGTTAGGGAAGATAGAAATTCTGAAGTTGAAACTTTACTGGAAAACGAAACTTGAAAAATGCTTAACTCTTTATAAAACTTATGTGATCCTTTTAAAATTGTTATCTGGGCTTTATTGTGTGACATAATGACTTTATTCGACCTTTCGGGAACTTAACGACACTATTTGCACTGCACGTAAAGACATATAAAATCTGTAGTTAAATAAGAAGTGAGGTGTGAAAAATAAAGGTTCGATAGTCTAGACTTAGGATCATAGAATTGTTATTTTCTGAAACAAAACTTTTGGGGTTTGAATCTTAGTTATTTTACAAAACTAGCTTGACCGGATTTTGTGGGTAGTATCCGCTGAAAACCCTCAGGAGACAGCACTCCTCCTACTAGGGACACCTAGAGGTTTAACGGCTTGTTGCACATGCTCAGTGCAATCGCGTTCCCTGCGAAAGTGCGGTTATCATTTTATTTTTGTGAATAATTGGTTTTGCTCGGGACGAGCAAAAGTTAAGTTTGGGGGTATTTGTTCATCACAGAATACTGCATTTTATACCGTCCATTCTTACGCTCGGTTGTTTATAGGTAGGTGCTTTTAATCCGTGTTTGTTATATATTTGCAGGATACAGGTTCTCGGTTCTAAAACGGTAAATTCATGGAAAACACGACAAAATCCGGGTTCCTGCCAACCACTGAGAAAACACGGTCTCCGCTCGTCATCCGTATGTTGCCAGATACCAGTTTAGGAAGACAAAATGTCAAATCAATGTCACCTTCATGCACAAGGCTCAATGGCAACAACAAGTTCCAAGAAATCTACGCGGAGCTCGAGGCAATCATGACAAAAACATCCACAAAAAGTCCACCTTTCCTCAACAGAAATTCTGGAAGAATTGTGAAAGAATTATCAGAAAATACATATACCAGACAACAAAGGACAAGAAACCAGGGAAGCACAGAAAATCAGAGCCCCTAATCCCACTATAGGGCCGCGGATCCGCGGCCAATAGGGGGTATTGGCGGCGGATCCGCGGCCGTACTGTGTCCTCTCACTGTCGTCTTTTGGGGGCAGTTTGGTCTTTGCATGTGTGGTCTTCTGGTTGCCCTAGAACTTCAACTCCCTGCCTATAAATACAGCAGAACTGAGCTCAACCAAAGGGCCATTCTTTAGTTCATTCTTGTAGCCTCTTTTGTTAGGATTTTGTATAGTTCTTCTTCTTCTTCTTCATTCCTCTTCCATGAATTGTAGTGAGAGCTTTTTGTGGATGTGAATAAAGATGAGGGTTTTGTATCATTCTCTTGTGTTTCTTCTTCCCCTTTGAGATTTTTGCTTTCTCTTGCTCATTCAACCTCTTCATTGAGCTTGAATGGTTAAGGGTTAGTTATTGATCTCAACGGTCGTATTTTCTTACGGGGCTAGTTCTTCACTTCACATGCGTTCTCTACCCTTCCCTTGATCTTGCAACCTCTTCATTGAGCTTGCAAGTTTAAGGGTTGGCTATTGAGCACATGCTTGGCTTGGGTTCTACTTCCGTGTTCTTTTTATTTGCTTATTTATTACTTGCATTTTTCATTCTTGCTTTTATTACTTGCAATTTATTTCATGCAATTTTATTCCATGTACTTTAATTACTTGTATCTTTTCTTTTCTTTGTTCTTTTCTTTTTGTTCTCTTTTGTTTATTTTGTGAATGTTGTAATTATTGTTGTTGTTAAGAATGAATAAGGTATTGTAAGTTAATGTTTCTTTGCCAATTCCTTTTCCCGTTATTTTCCATTTGAACTCCGCCCGAACCATACGCAAGCGCTCCGTTAGGCACCGTACCCTGACAAGGTAACGGTGATTCCTAACCACGACCGGTTGCGTTCGGTTTGGCCGGAGGCGAAAGCAAGAGACAAGAACGGAAGGACAAGGGTAAATAAGCCGTATTCCACGAATATCGCGCTTAAATCCCCTAATCCACGTTGTTGCCAATTGCTTAGCTTCAATTGGTTAAGACTCGGCTCAAAGGTTTTGAGTACGGATTTCTTTCGCTTACAATCTCGTATTTTCTTCTTAACAACTTTATACTTGCAGATAAACACATAGGTTAGTCTCAAACAAACACATACAGATTCTTTATTGACTCGTCTAAGACAAGAAGGTAAGATACCACCATCTCCCTGTGGACCGACCCGTGCTCAACCGGCTAGCTGCATAGCGACACCGTCCTGATCGCGGTTACACTTTAAATCTTTGAACATCCGACACGCTTTTGGCGTGCGATCACATAGCGACACCGTCTTGATTGCGGTTAACTTTAAATCTATCAGCCAAATGGCGCCGTTGCCGGGGAGACGGTAGCGTATTTTCTTTCTTGTTATTCGGGTCAATATTCTTTTTGTATATATTTATATAAAAAAAAATCTTTTAGTTTTTTTTGATCAATTTTGTGGGCAAGTGTGCAGATTTTTGCGTATTTGCAAACTGCAATTGTGGGAGCAAAGTGTACATTCAAAGTTAAGGTGATTATGAAGTACAGTGCCAAAGATCCGGGTAGTTTGACCCGCGCAAGCGAACCTTTCAAGCCTACCGGATTTGATTCAACGGGGGTTTCCTAACCCAAAACTTAACGGTACGTACTTTACTAACACCTTCTTCTCAAATCCGACGCATCCAATATACTATTCTTTGCAGGATTCTTTGCAAGTTCTCTAGCAACGCTAAAAATTGACTAACCCGTATTTGTTGCAGTGCCGCGCTTAAAAAAAAAACAATTTTTTGACTCTATATAGAATTTTTATTGAATTGTGCATTGCATACATTAATACGGACTTAAGGGCAAGCGAACCCCACAAGATACGGTAAAGGATTTCATCACCTTTTCCGTGGCCCACAAATCACGAACTTGAGCATAACGTTTACCCGCACAAAAATTAAAAGAAACTAGACTTTAAGCCTTAAGGACTTCGCGCTCACTAGGAGAAGTTAACTGTGTTTAGAACCTTGCTTAACGGTATATTGTTTACGGGGTGTCTAGGAAAGTGTTAACGGCGAAACCGCCAAAAGAGAAAGGGTTATTTAATTAAGGAACTTCGCGAAAGCGTTGGAAAACCTCCCCTTATCTCTGCACTTACCTGGCCTCGTGATCAGTGTATCTTGAGCCTGTTTCTCGACACAGTTTTACTTCGACAATCAAGTTTTGGAGCAGGTCTAGTTGACCGAGGTGAACCCTAGAACGATTAGGTGTGTGGTATTTTTGTGTCGTGATTGTTTTTGTCCTTATTCTTTTTTGTGTGTATATTTCATTCTTTTGTTAAAAATTAAAAAAAAAATATCACATTCTTTTTCCCCTCCTTTTCTCTGCCTTTCTTTCTTTCTCTCTTCATATCATGGGTACCCCATCTCGCAAAACTCTTGCCGAACTTTGGTACCCACAACCAGACATTACTTCTTACGGTTCTTGCTTTGGCCGAACATCAAACGATCCCTCCATGCCCAAAATCTCTTTGAAAGATCGAATAGACGCGTCTAGGACAAACACTTGCCCTTCGCAATCCACTTTGTATCAACCTTTTCAACCTCCCGCACCCGCTTATGTTGATACCCCTTCTGCAAGTCGTCCTTTGTCCATCGCTGAACGTATTGAACAATCCCGTAGTCGATCTTTCACTCCTTTCTCCACTTCAAATTCTTGGGATCAACAGTTTCATTCACCTTCTTATCCAACTTTTGATCCCACTCCTGTCCAGCCATTCAATTCCTACCAATCCTACCCTACTTTTGCACCTTATCTAGACATTGCTTCAGAACCGCCATTTGGGAGTTTTCAGTATCCAAACAACTTTGAATCTTTTACTGAAACCCCATCACAACCCATGTCTAGTCTGGAACAGTCGTTGGAAGACTTTAGGGTAGCGTCAAGCCAACAGATGATGGATTTGAATGCGTCCATGGCCGCCCTCATGCAACCTAGTGACCCGGTAGCTAGTTTTCAACTAGCTCCAACTTTTTCAATGTATGATGAGGCGGCAGGACAGGCTGTGAATTTGAGTGGAGAGAGTGAGATGTACCCCCTTCCAAATCAAACCTACCCGTCCCAAATTGAATCCCACAACTCCTGTTTTGAAAGTCTATCGAGTATCCCACATGATTTATCAATTGAAGATAGAATGTTTAATGAGTTGTGCGATTTTGTAGTGTTTGATTTGCCAGATTGTGAAGGGACCTTGCCAAGTGAAACCACACCCAATCTTTTTGACCTCGACACCTCCATCTTAGAACCTGAATTGATTGAAATCCATGCTTTTGATGAGGTGTCTGAGAATTTTGATTTTCACTTGATTGAGGATATTGACGCTGGGAATATTTTGGATGATGAACCCATAGATTTAGCTGAATTTTTCTCTCCAACTCATCATCCCGAGTCATTAACTGTTTTTCCCGAACCTCATATGCGTCTGGATTTTGAAGAAAAATGCATGGATGTGCTAAATTTTGAGGAGAATATTGAGGATAGTTTTGAGGATGAACCAGTTTTAATTGATGAGTCGGATTTTCCAATTCATCCTGTTCCTTCCCCTGACTGTGTACACCCTCCCGAACCTTTAACCGAAACCCTTCCTCAACCACTTCCCTCCATCCTTTCCATCGTTCCGACCTTGCAAGAAACCGTATCATTTTCACTTCATATGTCTGGTTTACCAAGTTCGGCGTACCCATGGTTTCTCTCTAATCTTGAGGGATTTGACCCCATTTCTCGACGGGTAAATATATTAGCACAATCGCTTTTCACACATCGGTCATCACAAATTGTGCTAATCTATGTACTCCATTTGCACTCTCAAGTTCGTATTCCACTTCTTTTTCCCTTCCTCCATTCTTCTTCCTCTCATATACCGAGACCATATCCCGCTTCTCTCCGCATATGGTCTCGCGTATTCTCCATCTCTTTTCTCTACGCCTTCTTCCACCAACCTGTACATTATAGCGATAAAATCTTTGAATGGTTGGTGTTAACTTTTGGCCTGTGTAAGGCCTTGTATAGCTTGATACTGTTTTCTTTCCCCCCTAATCCTGAATTTCAACGCTTAACAGTGGAAACACTGTTTTACTTAAGTTTGGGGGGGACATTTTTTTTGTATATATTTTGGTTTTTCTTTTTTTTTGTATATAATTTGCTTCTAGGGAGCGCCGACAATTTTGACCCTCTTGGTATAGCCTGACAGTGAGGGCACTGTCAAGTTTAAGTTTGGGGGTGTGCTCGGTAAGCTTTCTTCCTTCGCATTCATTTGTATATTTTGCATTTGCATACCTTACTTTCTTCGTTCGCATTCATTTGTATATTTTGCATTTGCATACCTTATTTAAAAACCCATAAAAAATCGAAAAAATTTCCAAAAAAATATAAAAACTTTGTCGTCAAGTTAGCTAATAGGGTAACTTAGATCTTTATTCCGAAAGTTTAGTTGATATGATAGAAATAACTAAATTCTAGGCTTAGGATTTGAAAACCCTAAAAATAACCCTCATTCTGTCTAACTTTGGTAAGTATACGTCCTTACAGTTTTTTTTGAGAAATAGGTAATCTTGAGTTCAGTTCTTGAGTTAAGTCAAGATGAAGGGAAAGTATTGAAGCTTTACTGGAGGATAAGTCTGAAAAATAGTTTCTTTTCTTGAGTTCAAATTTAGAAAGTATATACCCTACAAACTGCACTTACACGCACCTTGAAACTTGGGATAGTAGAGGATACCTAGAAATACTCTTGCCTGAAAGCCTAGTATGAAAGAAAAAACGGTATTTAAAGCTAAACACCAAAAGAGCATATTGAAAAATATATCCGGTCTTGAAAAAAAGAAAAAAGAAAAAGAAAAAGAAAAAAAATAGAATAAAATCAAGACCTGGAGGCTGCTATTTACGCTTTAATGTTCACACATTCAGTAATCGGCCGTTAGTGCCTCAAGAAGCATTAATAGTCGCATGAAAGGTGTGTGAGCAAATCCGTCCATCCTTAATGAAAAGAAGTAGTATTAGGTATTAGGGCAAGGGTATTATAGCTTGAATTGAATTCTTAAGTGTAGGGGTGCAAATATACACACACGTAGGGGTATACAATCGATGTTTGAATAAAAGATAGAAATAAAGAATAAGACTTGTGTTTTCTGTAAAGTTGACAAAAATCCCTGATTTGAGGCCTCACTTTAGAAAGGAAACTCAGGAGAACCAACATCTTTCTAAACTTTTTTGGAACGTATATGATCTAAAGTTAAATAGATTCGAGGTGTGAAAAATAAGGGTTGAATATTTCTAACTTAGGATGATAGAATTTCTAACGTAAATACTAAACTGTAGGAGTAGAGTCAATGTTAACTTATGACACTAGCTTGACGGGATTTTGTGGGTGTAATCCGCTGAAAACCCTCAGGAGACAACACTCCTCCTACTAGGGATACCTAGGGGTTTAACGGCTTGTTGCACGTGCTCAGTGCAATCGCGTTCCCTACGAAAGTGCGGTTAGGATTTTATTTTTTGTGAATAATTGGTTTTGCTCGGGACGAGCAAAAGTTAAGTTTGGGGGTATTTGTTCATCACAGAATACTGCATTTTATACCGCCCATTCTTACGCTCGGTTGTTTATAGGTAGGTGCTTTTAATCCGTGTTTGTTACATATTTGCAGGATACAGGTTCACGGTTCTAAAACGGTGAAATTCATGGAAAACACGACAAAATCCGGGTTCCTGCCAACCACTGAGAAAACACGGTCTCCGCTCGTCATCCGTATGTTGCCAGATACCATTTTAGGAAGACAAAATGTCAAATCAATGTCACCTTCATGCACAAGGCTCAATGGCAACAACAAGTTCCAAGAAATCTACGCGGAGCTCGAGGCAATCATGACAAAAGCATCCACAAAAGTCCACCTTTCCTCAACAGAAATTCTGGAAGAAATGTGAAAGTATTTTCAGAAAATATATGTACCACACTGAAGAGGACAACAAACCAGGGACCCCGACCAAAGCCCACAGCCCAACACCACTAAAGGGCCGCGGATCCGCGGCCAATAGGGGGTATTGGCCGCGGATCAGCGGCCATGTGGGGTCTTCATTCTGTCGTTTTTCATGGGCACTTTGGGTACTTCATTTTATGTCAGAATTTGTCCCTAGGGTTTCATTTCCCTGCCTATAAATACAGCAGATCTGAGCCCAACCTTGGTGATTCTTTTGTTCTTCTTTCTTTTTAGGATTTAGTCTTTTTCTTCTTCTTCTTCATTCTTTTTCCATGAAAATTGTAGTGAGAGCTTTTTGAGTGGGAGATCAATGAAGATGAGGGCTTTTTTGTATCATTCTCTTGTGTTTCTTCTTCCCCTTGAGATTCTTGCTTTCTCTTGATCATTCAACCTCTTCATTGAGCTTGAATGGTTAAGGGTTAGTTATTGATCTCAAGGGTCGTATTCTTTCATGGAATTAGCACTTCATTTCACATGCGTTCTCTACCCTTCCCTTGATCTTGCAACCTCTTGATTGAGCTTGCAAGTTTAAGGGTTGGCTATTGATCACATGCTTGTCTTGAGTTCTAGTTTCTTGTTCTTTTTATCGCTTTTTATTACTCGCTTATTATTATCTTGCTTTACTTTCTTGCAATTTAATTCATGCACTTAATTACTTGTAATCTTTTCTTTTCTTTGTTCTTTTCTTTTTGTTCTCTCTTTTTGGTTCTTTCTTGTGAATGAATGTAATTATCTTTGTTAAGAAGAAATACGGTATTATAAGTTAACGTTTCTTTGCCCATTTCCTTTTCCCGTATTTTCCATTGAACTCCGCCCAAACGATACGCAAGCGCTCCGTTAGGCACCGTACCCTGACAAGGTAACGGTGATTCCTAACCGCGACCGGTTGCGTTCGGTTTGGCCGGAGGCGAAAGCAAGAGACAAGAACGGAAGGACAAGGGTAAATAAGCCGTATTCCACGAATACCGCACTTAAATCCCCTAATCCACGTTGTTGCCGATTGCTCTAGCTTCAATTGGTCAAGATTCGGCTCAAAGGTTTTGAGTACGGATTTCTTTAGCTTATAATCTCGTATCTTTTTCTTAACAACTTTATACTTGCAAATATTACACATAGGATAGTTTCGAACAAACTCATACAGATTCTTTATTGACTCGTCTAAAACAAGAAAGGACATACAACCATCTCTCTGTGGATCGACTCGTGCTCAACCGGCTAGCTGCATAGCGACACCGTCTTGATTGCGGTTAACTTTAAATCTATCAATCAAGTCCTTAAGGCTTAAAGTCTAGTTTCTTTTAGAGTTTGTGCGGGTAAACGTTATGCTCAAGTTCGTGATTTGTGGGCCACGGAAAAGGTGATGAAATCCTTTACCGTATGTTGTGTGGTTCGCTTGCCCTTAAGTCCGTATTAATGTATGCAATGCGCAATTCAATAAAAAATTTGTTCAAAGAATCAAACAATCGTTTTTTAGTTTAAGCACGGCACTGCAACAAATACGGGTTAGTCAATTTTTAGCGTTTGCTAGCGAACTTGCAAAGAATCCTGCAAAGAATAGTATATTGGATGCGTCGGATTTGAGAAGAAGGTGTTTAAGAAATACGTACCGTTAAGTTTTTGGGTTAGGAAAACCCCGTTGAATCAAATCCGGTAAGCTTGAAAAAGTTCGCTTGCGCGGGTCAAACTACCCGGATCTTTGGTATTGTACTTCGTAATCACCTTAACCTTGAATGTACACTTTGCTCCCCACAATCGCAGTTTGCAAATCCGCAAAAATCTGCACTTGCTCACAAAAATTATCCAAAAAAAAGAAAAAGATTTTATTTATTTATAAATATATACAAAAAGAATATTAACCCGAATAACAAGAAAGAAAATACGCTACCGTCTCCCCAGCAACGGCGCCATTTGGTCGCACGCTTTTGGCGTGTCGGATGTTCAAAGTTCTAAAGTTTACCGTGATCAGGACGGTGTCTCTATGCAGATAGCCGGTTGAGCACGGGTCGATCCACAGGGAGATGGTTGTATGTCCGTTCTTGTTTTAGACAAGTCAATAAAGAATGTGTATATGTTTGTTCAATTCTAACCTAAGTGTTTTATATGCAAGTATAAAGTTGTTAAGAAAAAGATACGAAAGTGTAAGCTAAAGAAATCCGCACTCAAAACCTTTGAGCCGAGTCTTGACCAATTGAAGCTAGAGCAATTGGCAACAACGTGGATTAGGGGATTTAAGCACGGTATTCGTGGAATCCGGCTTATTTACCTTTGTCCTTCCGTTCTTGTCTCTTGCTTTCGCCTCCGGCCAAACCGAACGCAACCGGTCGCGGTTAGGAATCACCGTTACCTTGGTAGGGTAGGGTGCCTAATGGAGCGCTTGCGTATCGTTTGGGCGGAGTTCAATGGAAAATAACGGGAAAAGGAAATGAGCAAAGAAACATTAACTTACAATATCGTATTTATTCTTAACAACAATAATTACAACCATTCACAAAAACGAACCAAAAAGAGCAAAGGAAAAGAAAAGATAACAAGTAAGTAAATGCATGGAATTTAAGTGCAAGAAAGTAAAGCATGAATGTAAAGCAAGTAATAAAAAGCAAGAAATAAATAAGCAAGAAAGTAATTACAAGAACATAGAACTCAAGACAAGCATGGGATCAATAGCCAACCCTTAAACTTGCAAGCTCAATCAAGAGGTTGCAAGATCAAAAGAAGGGTAAAGAACTCATGTGAAATGAAGCACTAATTCCATAAGAAGATACAACCCTTGAGATCAATAACAAACCCTTAAACTTTCAAGCTCAATGAAGAGGTTAAAAGATCAAGAGAAAGCAAAAATCTCAAGGGGAAGTTAAAACAAAAGAATGATACAAAAACCCTCATCTTCATTTAACATCCACTCAATGCTCTCACTACATTTTCATGGAGGAAAGATGAAGAAGAAGAAGAAGAAAACTAAAACTAGCAAAAAGAGGCTTAAGAAGTTCACCATTTGGTTTGGCTCAGTTTTGGGGTATTTATAGGAGGGGAAATGGAAACCTAAGGCAAGAATCTGCCCCTACAAGAAAAGACCAACATGCCCCTGAAAAATGACAACGAGAGGAGACTAAATGGCCGCGGTTCCGCGGACTAAGCGCGCTTATGCCGCGGAACCGCGGCCGTTTAGAGGAGTTAGGCCATGAAATTTGGTGGTTTTCCCTAGTTTTTAGTACTCTTCAGTGTGGTATATGACGTTTTCTCAGAAAATCTTCCCATTTCTTCCAGAATTTCAGTAGATCAAAAGGTGATGTGATGTGGATCTTTTGCCAAGATTTTCTCGAGCTCCGCGTAGATATGTTGGATCTTATGTTGACATTGAGCTTTGTGCACGAAAATGACATCGATTTGCCATTTTGTCCCTTAAACTGGTGTGTGGCAACATACGGATAGAGAGCGGAAACCCGTGTTTTATCTGTTGTTGGCAGTAATCTGGAATTTGATGTACTTTTCTATGAATTTCACTGTCTAGAGCTGAGAACCAGTATCCTGTAAATATTTAGCAAACACTGATTAAAAGCACCTGCCTATAAACAAACGAGCGTAAGAATGGGCAGTATAAAATGCAATATTCTGGTATGAACAACTACCCTAATCCAGTCGCATCATATGCTGCAGATAAGCACTAATCAGCTACCGCACACTACGCCTTGACAGAGGCCAACAAACGCAGCACAAATACTAAATAGTCCTTATCTAAAATGACAGAGGGTTACGACCGGTTTTGAAGAGAACCTTTAACGTAATGAACTTGATATCGTTGTATAATCTAGTGATTTGAAAAGGACTGGTTTAAGCTCTGCTTTTAAAATCGAGTAGTTTTCAAAACAAACCGAGTGGGTTGTAGCATATGCTAGTTTTTCTAAAGAGGTCATTACCGATGAAGGGATCTAGGCTCTTTCCTTATCGAATGAGGTGCTGGATATTCATAATGGAATACCGTTATGCAAAGCAAGAACTAGAGCTACCCTTTTGAAAAATTTTATTCTACAACATATTTAGGTTTCTTTTCTTTTCATTAATCTCATTAATGACGTCCCATCATTTATGTTTCCTAAACATCACAGAAGAAACGAAAATAAAACACACATATATGCTATCCGCATTCGCCACAGGGACCCGGGTTTTCACCGTAAGGTTACTTAACTTACGGTAGGGCGGGGTCAGGACTAGCGCGGATGCAAAACATATATAGTGTCTACTAGTATATCATATATATAAGTAGTATTCGTCTCACGCAGTTTATATGATCACATCATACAAAGAGTCAGCAGAAGCAAACATATGCAATATAGGATATACTAGAAGATCCGTGTTTTAGCTTAAGCCAGTAATGAAAAACACGGATTCTACGGTCGTGATGAATAGCCAAACCCACATCCCTAGAGCCCTATGAGAGCGGCAAGCAACCCTGCCAATTCTAGAGTTAGGCGACCCAGTCTCGACTCCTCGAGATGGTCTCCCACTGGACTCTAGAACCTGGTTACTTGTGCTCCCTGCCTTGGGTCTATCCTAATGCGGAAAAGTAAATAATATACATTAATGGAGACAACAACCTCAACCTAGAAGTGTCCCAATAAAAGAATATTACATACAATATTACATGAATGAAAATTGAAAAACTCTCATCTCACGCAAATGTAACATTTCAAAAAAATAAAATATTATTTTTGGGAATTTTTATAATTTAATATTATTTTAATAAATATTTTAATATTTCGGTACAATTAAATACAAATAAATGGGAAAAATTATGGAAAAATTATGGAAAATTCTAAAATAGAGTATTTTATGGAATTATGCCATTTTAAAGTTTTTATGATTAGTTCGACACTAATTTAGTGCTAATCGCGATTAAAAATCGCTAATCGGATTTTGGGGGTGTTTTGTGCAAAACATGCACATATCTTTTTTTTTCTACACTTGTGCATTTTCTATCATGTTTCTTTTGGGGTTACTATTTGAGTGAGAAGGATATTTGAAAAAAGAAAAGGAAAAAAAAGAAAAGGTATTGGAATATAATATATATGTATGGTGAGAGAGAGAAAGAGTAGGTGAGGGTGTTGACTTAGCCATTTCTTCTCATTTCCTCCCCCCCTCAACTCTCTCCCTGCTGCTGCTGCTACCTCCCCCTCCTCCTCCATCTCCAACCTCCAAAACACCTTGAAGATCACATCAAAACCCTATCCCCATTTCATTAATTTTGTGCACAAGCTCGAGACCAACACATTGGACGAAGAAAGCGAGGATTTTGGCCACTAAGGGCAACTCAAGAAAATTCTTGAGTTGCCAAATGTGGTATATACTGAACCATTAGCTTAGTTTTAGCATTACTTATACCCCTGTGCTAGTTTAGAACCGATATTGTTTGATTTGGTGGACTTAAGGAAAACCTAGTTAAGGTTTGAGGGAATTTAGGTTATGATGTGAAATTGAGCTCAGTAGAGATTATACAAACACCCTAGTGCATGAATTGAGACCCAAACCTGAGACTTGAAACACGGAATACGGGTTTAGAAACCGATATCGGAAGAATTGTGTAATCTGTGAAGGTTATATTGAATATGCTATCAACCCGAGACTCTGAAAATTATTTTGGTTGGATAGTGATATGTGCAGGCACCCAGGAAGCTACCACCAAGACCCTAGCCCCTAAATCCCTATCTCGGCCGCAGATTTATTCCCTCTGGCCGCAATTTGCGGCCAGACTAGGGTGAAATTGGCTCGTTTTGGTTTTTGTGCCCCCTTATCAGTAGATTAGACCCCTGACATGTGCAAAATTGTCCAATTTGATCTAGGAAGAAATCTGGGACCCTTTTCTATAGTTGCTGTTTTGGATTCATATTTCCGTATTGTGTATTTTGCATTCTGGATTGTGTATCCATGTTTTACCCCGATCACTTGACGTTTGCACGACGAGATTGAGGGTCATTTGATGGTTTTGAAAGCGTGGTCCATAGGTTCTAACCTATAGGCCTTAGCATGTCGTTTTGGTCTTCCGATGTGATTTTAATGCGAGATTGCGAATGTGTTATTTATGTAGGTACCTCCACGGTAATCCGATGCGATGAAGATGGTGATGGCAATATCGACACCGACACGCAAGATACAGGTGAGTAGATTATATCTACGGGGGAAGTCGGGTGGATGGCGTATAGCACCCCCGCAGTTCGATGTTAGTATAGTATTTATATATATACTATTTATGATAGTTATACTGTGTTGTGGATATTGGAGATCATAGACGTAGTAGGTGTACTATGGATAATTAGGGTTGGAAGTAAACTAGTGTAGTTCCTAATCACGAACCCTAGAGTAGTGGTTGCACCCACACACGCACACACATACTTGAATACATTCCTTCTTTCACGTGTGCGTATATAGGAATATGTATATATGTGTTCACATGGGTATGGGACTATGTGTACATATACTGGTTTATGAGTATAGTACTTGGGAATTGAGATGAGTCGATGAGATTCGATTTGAGGCCGTGAGATCGGTGTTATGACAGGGTTCGTATTTGAGATACGACATGATGTTTTAGCGGTTCCTTTGACAAAGTGTTTCATACACGTGCTTGCATACATAGATGGTATCGGTGTTGTACTAGACGTAGATCAGTACCCGGATTATAATCTTTGATAAGAGGATACCAAATGAATAATGTGATGTATGTGATATTGACCCGTACCCAGATTTGGGATGCCGTACGAAGGATTTACGTACGGGCTATATATTGATGATAGATCCGCACTCATGACTCGAGGATATTATATGATGTATATCGTATCGTATGTGATACTATTGAGGCGGGATCACCGACTATTATATATATATATATATCGACTCAGATGTAGGTGGTTTCCATACCCCTCCTGTTTAGCTTGTTAGTTTGGTCTGTAGATTACTTAATAGACATTAGACTAGACCCGAGTCATACCTATTTCAAAAATAATGAATCAGGGATATTTTAAAGATAGGCAAAAGGGATTCTACGGATACTTCCAACGGCACATCTTTTCTTAAAACACCGTATCCCTTACTTTACCAAAAACCCTATTCGTCTTATTTCAAATGGCAAGCTGTATGATATATTTATTGATGTAGATTCTTCACTGTTGCGTTGATTATTCGATTCCGCATATTCATGCTATTTGCATTGCATTGCTAGTGTTATTGATATATTACAATCATGTTGCTAGTGTTAGTGTATATGCCCTGGGGGCCATTATTGTATCATACTAGTTTGTATATTACTTAATGGAAGCTTGGGATATTCACATGTATATAACAGTCTTGCTAAAAATGGTAGTATGCTACTTGGTTTTATCTATCTTAATATGTGAGTATACGTATTGATAGAGCTCTTAGGATCTTGCTTGGCTACCAGCGTTGTGATGGCAATCACACTAGTGGGGGCTGGGTAGTCTACAAGCACATCCTTATTCAGGTCCCTAGTCGTTGGATTATCAAGACAGGGCATCGATACTCCGGAGTAGACTAGTGTGTACGCTTCTCATCCCAGTTGGGGAGATGGTCTGTCCCACAGCCGTCAATACGTCGTACTAGAGATAGTATGCATGTGCTCGTTAGGCTACGGGTATACCGGACAGGACTCACAGGGAACTGTTGGTTGGTTTTATACCAGTCGTCAGTGAACAGTTCCCAGGTGACATGAGTACAGCATAGTCCGCAGACTTGACACTGCTACTTCGCCTCGAGTGTGTCCCACTGTTCTTAGATTGCTACCCTACCACGGCTCAAAGGAGTCGTGCAAACAGGTAGCAGTTGGGTGCAGTCCCGAGCACTTGGAGGCAGTGGAGGTTAGACAGGATTCGTCTCTCCCGGTATTGGGGGTTGATATCGCGCTGTGTCAGAGAGCCATTACGCAAAGTCCCTGGCCAGGGCAAGCGAGATTTGCTGGTAGGTTCCAGTAGTTTCTCAGGGTGTAATGGGCTTCGCTCCGACACGACTTATACCGCTATTAGGGGACTGACGCTTGCCGCCCCCTAGGCCCGATATGCGATAGTCTTAGACGAACGGACCGGACTGTATGGAGATTGTCACATCAAACTCAGTAGGAGTTCGGATGGGTTTCCTCATCGGCCTTCTTATCGACATCTACCTGGAGACCGTTACGTACAGCTAGTGCCGCTTGCGGTCTGTGGTTAAACCCACTGCCAGCATAGTAGTCGAGTCTCTAGAGTCCCACACAGAGAGTTTCCCTACTCCAGGTGAAACGATATAGAGGTCGTATGGTTTTACGATAATGGTTCGGACGCATACGTGTGTTTACGCACGTACGACTTTCGGACAGTTTTTACTAGTCGGCTTTGGTTTAAGCCAGTTACTAGTATCCGGTTATTGGATTTATACAGTCTAAAGTTTTTCCGTGTTTTCACGGATAGGAGGGGCGTTCTCGTAATTGCGCGAGAAGCTTCTAGAAGATGGTGACTAAGGGGGTTAAGGTGGCATATACATTAAATGAGATTAGTGAGTCATATGGATGATTCATCCATGTCATTAATGCATCATAAATGCTTAATGACTCATGGAGATGAATCACCATTAGATATTTATCAAGCATTGTTGTAAATCATTTTCTTTTCTTTTCTTGAAAAACAATAATGCTTGATATATATTATGATAACTCATTTTCTCATTTGATTATCATTCTCACCTTCTCTCTCCTCAAGCTTCCTCTTTTCAAACCCTAATCCTCCCTTCTCATGTGTTGAGTACAAGGATTAGTTAGACTACTTAATCCATAACCCTCACTCTATATCATCTAGGTACTTTGATTAGCACTTAAAGAAACCTAGTTGCCTCAAGTTTAGAGGCAAAGCTTGGAGTAAAGCTCTCGTGGTGGATCGTCTACTACTTGGAGAAGGCCGAGGAGGAGGTGGAGTTCGTAAAGATGAAGGACACGGTTCTTTAGGTATAATCACTTCACACAGTAGTTTAGAACTTCTATGATTGGTGTTAGTTATCGTTTAGCTTCGATTCATGCGGTTAGTCGATGTTTAAGCAAAGAATTTGATCGTTTTTCATATTTCCGCCTCCCCGCAAGTCGTGGGGTGTTGTATATCAACTTACCGTGGTATCAGAGCCTCGCTAAACAATAAGTAACTCATTAGAAAAGTCGTAAGATATTCGAACGCAAAACGAACCAAAAAACGACATCGATATCACTACTTTCTGTCGAATTTTAAACAGGCTCTAAAAATTATTCAGGGTGCTTCAGAATAACCTACAGAGAATTGTAAGAAAACTGGTGAAAAATGGGTTCCTGAATCGGCCAAACGACCGCGGAACCGCGGTGGATCCTACCGATCCGCCGCGGAACCGCGGCCGAGTTGGGGCCGATTCAACCCAATTTTCACCAGTAATTCTTCTGTGATATTTTTGTGTTTTCTGGTATGTTTATTTTTCTGCTCAAGTCTCAGGTGCACAGAGAAGTATTGGAGTAGAATCTAAAAGCGTTTGTTCGATCGAAATTTTACGATGTTTGCTAATTTGATTATATCTGTGTTTGTATAATGTGTTCGTAAACCTCCCCTAACTGCTAGTATGTCAGTTGGCAGGGGGTTGCACATTTCTGTAGTGATTTTTACTGTTTGTGGATGTGAACTGTATTGGACTGTTGTGATGATTAGCCAGGGTTTGTGATGGGTTATTATTTTAATTCATTCGATGTAACTGTAATATGTTGTAATATTATTTTGCGGGGCGCATCCAGGTTGCGGTTGTAGCAACCGTTGTATTATTTCATTTTACTTTTTTTGCTCCTAGGATAGACCCAAGGTGGGGTGCACAAACTACCGGGTACTTTGAAGTGTTTAGTGGCCTACTCACTTTATTGAGGGAGACCGCTTCACTTCGGGTATTTGATGGGTAGTTTGCCGTACCCGTAGGGGTCTAGGGTGGGGTAACGGCTATTCATCACAATTGTGTAATCCGTCTTTTGTTGCAGGCTCTAAACAAACACGGGTTGCTTGCAAATCTAATAAAGTTCATATGAGATCTGGAATGCCTATTATTGCGTCTGACGAATGTATAATATCTATATATGATAGCTATTTAGACGTCACTTATGTTTTACACCCGCGCTAGCCCAGCCCCCGCTCTGCCGTTAGTTAAGTAACCTAACGGGTGATGACGGGACCCCGTGGCGAATGCGGATGGCATAAGAGGACGTTGTATTTTCGTTGTTTTCTGCAATGATAGGTTAATGATGGGACGCATTATTTATAATGCAATGAAAATAAACCGAAAGTTTAATCGTTGGAACAATTTAAAAGAAACCACTCGGTTAATTTTAAAACAGATATTTTTAAATGCGGAGCTTTAACCACTCCTTTTAAAAGCTATCAGGTTCCTTCGGTTATATCAAGTTCACTATGTTCACGGTGTCGCCAAAACCATTCGTAGCCCTCCGTCATTTCATTTGGGTATTCAGTAGTATTCAAGCTATGCATTTTGGCCAAAGTCAAGGCATAGTGTTTGGTAGCTGCTGGGTTTTCATTTGTTGCATAAGATAGATGAGTTGGTTTGGGACAGTCGTATTATCATTTGACCAAAGTCAGGGGTATATACGGATGGGTTCAAATTGACAAGATAATGATGGGTAGAACTTGACATGTGACTTATGACTTTTTGACCAAAGCCAAGGTCATAAGAACATGGGGCAAAAACTTATATCGGGAATTTCTAAAGAAACTGAAATTTGCAAAGAGTTGCATACCATTTGGAGTTTGATGAGTGTTGGTAGGATTCCTTCAACATTATCATACGATGATATTTGGATCCCGATCCTACTGTGAGTATATGCTACTCATCAGGATATTCGTCACATAACGATCAATGCTATAAACCAAGTAGGTGTCAAGAAAGGTGTCAGCGGGGTTACGCCCCCAGAGAAAAGAGGTTATTTAATTAAGGAACTTCGCGAAAGCGTTAGAAAACCTCCCTCGAAGTACCGACACCGGCCTGGCTGAACGGTTAAGCAAGTATTGCACAGTGAGAATAGTCCTGGCTAATTCTTCTTTTATGGTTTGAGGAAGGATTCGAGAAACAGTGGGAGCCATCCAGTTTAGATAAATTAAAAACCACTCTAAACTTGCAAGAGCATCATGCTAAAGAGTTTTCTTCTCTCTCTCCTGATTGCAGCGACCCTGAAAATGACTGGACTTAAGTTACTTTTAGAGAAAAATATACTGACAGGGCCAAACTATAAAAATTGGCTGCGGAATGTCAAAATGGCTTTGACCTATGACAAATTGGGGTACGTCCTCACCGCTACGGCACCTGCTGTCCCTGGTCCCAAATCCAGTAATGCGGATAAGGAAATCCGCAAAACCTGGGATTTCGATTGCGCGAAAGCCAAGTGCATCGTGCTTTCCTCGATGAACAATGAACATCGGAGGAGGCACGAGGATATGGAACTATATGCCATATTTCTCCATACAAAGGAACTTTATGGAGAGCAATCTCGTATAGCAAGATACGAGACCTTTAAGAACTTGTTTCGAGCGAGGTTGGCTGTCGGGTCATCGGTAGGAGAACATGTCCTAAAGATGATCGGCTATATAGAAGAGCTCGCAGACCTTGGGACGACTTTGGATAATGAGCTCTATACAGACCTTATTCTCCAGTCCCTTCCTTCCACCTACGCCCAGTTTATCCTGAACTTCAACATTCAAAGAACAGAAGTTGAACTTCCGGAACTCCTGAACATGTTAAGGAGTGCAGAGGGCACCTTGCAGAAAGCAAGGGAAACACCCGCTATGTTTATTAGCGGTGCATCTTCTTCCGGGTCCAAGGCTAGGGCCAAAGGAAGGAAGAAGAAGGCCGCCACCAAACCTAGAGGAGGTGTTAGTAAGGTGGGAGGGAAGGGAAAGAAAAAGTTTGCGGTACCGGTAGTGGGCCAGGATGAGTGCTTCCATTGTCACAGGAAAGGGCACTGGAAGAAGGATTGCAAGGCGTGGAACGCCAAGAACCAGGAACCGAAGCAAGCTGTGGCTTCGACTTCAGGTGTGTTTGTAATTGAGAATTGTCTGTCAATCAACTTTACTTCCTGGGTATTAGATACCGGATCGGGATCTCATATTTGCAATTCATTGCAGGCACTGAGACACCGTAGAGTGCTGAAGGAAGGTGATATGACCCTGATGGTTGCTAACGGAGCTAGCGTGGGAGCTGTGTCCATAGGGGATTATCACCTGGGATTGACGAGTGGACACATTTTGGTTTTACATAACTGTTTTTGTGTACCCAGCTTAACGTGTAATATCATATCTGTTTCCTTGTTATCAAATAAAGGTTATGATTTCACGTTTGGAAGTGGTGTTGTTAACATCCACCTTAATCATAGTTTGATTGGGTCCGGTACACTGGAAAACGGTATACATGTGTTAAACCAACTCCAAATTTTCACTGTCCAGAACACACTAAAAAGAAAGTCTCCAGATTTAAATAAAGCTTTCTTATGGCATTGTAGACTGGGTCACATCAATGTGAGAAGGTTGACTAAGTTGCAAAGAGAAGGATATTTGGACTCGTTCGAATATCAAACTTATGACACTTGTCAATCTTGTCTCAAAGGAAAGATGACAAAGACTCCATTTACTGGACATGAAGTAAGAGTGAGCGAGCTCTTAGGACTCATACACAGCGATGTATGTGGTTCAATGTCTACACATGCAAGAGGTGGTTATTCCTATTTCATTACTTTCACGGATGATTACTCAAGGTACGGATTCATTTATCTGATGAAACATAAATCCGAGGCTTTTGAGAAATTCCAAGAGTACAAGAATGAAGTAGAAAACCAAACCGGCAAAAGTATCAAGACACTAAGATCTGATCGAGGTGGTGAATACTTGAGTGCCGAGTTCCTAGGTTACCTAAAAGAGAAAGGAATTCTCTCTTAGCTTACTCCTCCATACACTCCACAGCATAACGGTGTATCGGAGAGACGGAATCGAACCCTATTAGATATGGTACGATCCATGATGAGTAATGCTGAGTTACCGCGATCTTTTTGGGGTTATGCGCTAGATTCAGCGGCATATCTTCTGAACAGGGCTCCTACCAAGACTGTGCCTACCACCCCATATCAGATTTGGAGTGGGAAGAAACCCCATCTTCAGCATATGAAGATTTGGGGATGTCCAGCTTTTGTTAAAAAGCAGCATGTGGACAAGCTTGAGACACGATCAGTAAAATGTAAGTTTGTGGGATATCCAAAGAACTCCAAGGGATATTATTTCTATTACGCAGAGGAATAAAAGGTTTTTGTTTCTCGTAATGCCCATTTACTGGAACAGCAGTTTTTAGAAAAAGAAATAAGTGGGAGCGAAATAGAACTGGAAGAAATTCCAGAACCACAAACTAATACTGAAAGTTTGGTAGAATAAGTAGTTCAAGAAGAACAGGACATTCCCGCACCCCTCCGCAGGAGTAGTAGACCGTCTCATCCGCCTGAGAGATACTACGGTTTTCTCATAGATGGGGATAGAGAGGATTGCATCATAGATGATGATGAACCTACTGGCTTCCAGCAGGCCATCCAGAGCGGCGACTCGGTACGATGGCTAGATGCAATGCGGACCGAAATGGAGTCCATGTACACCAACAAAGTATTGACTTTGGACTTTGCTCCAGATGGGGTAAAACCCATAGGATGCAAATGGATCTTAAAGAAAAAGATTGGTGTAGATGGACAGGTGGAAACCTATAAGGCTAGACTTGTTGCAAAGGGTTTTCGTCAAAGACCTGGTTTGGACTATGAAGAAACTTTTTCTCCAGGGGTTATGCTCAAATCCATTCGGGTCCTTCTTGCTATTGCTTCCTTCCATGATTATGAAATCTGGACGTAAAGACGGCTTTTCTGAATGGTAATTTAGAAGAGTGCGTCTATATGATCAGCCAGAGGGTTTCAATCAGAGTGGGAGCAGTGGGAAAGTATGCAAGTTGCTTAAATCCATTTATGGACTGAAGCAAGCATCGCGGAGTTGGAACATCTGTTTTGATGAAACAGTCAAAGAATATGACTTTATCAAAAATCCAGATGAACCGTGCATATATAGTAAAGTTGTAGCCAGAAGTGTCGTATTCCTCGTCTTGTACGTGGATGACATTCTATTGATAGGAAATGACATTCCTATGCTACAATCTGTCAAAGGATTCTTATCACACAGGTTCTCCATGAAAGACCTGGGAGATGCCTCTTACATTCTGGGGATCCGGTTCTATCGTGATAGATCCAAGAGGATGTTGGGACTTTCACAGTCCAGGTATATCGACACTGTATTGAAAAGATTCAGTATGGAAGATTCTAAGCGCGGTAATCTGCCGGCTTGTCACGGAATCACCCTATCCAAAGAGATGTCTCCCAAGACTGATTTGGAAAGGGAACGCATGTCTATTATATCCTACGCTTCTGCGGTAGGCTCTATAAGGTATGCGATGTTGTGCACCAGACCAGATGTAGCTTACGCACTGAGTGTGGTAAGCCGGTATCAGTCAGACCCTGGGGAGAAGCACTGGATAGCAGTGAAGAACATTCTCAAGTACCTAAGGAGGACTAAGGAGATGTTCTTGGTTTACGACGGAAAAGACCTCAGGATTGAGGCCTATGCTGATTCCGGCTTCCAGAGTGATAAGGACGATTCCAATTCCATGTCAGGTTATGTCTTTACCCTCAATGGAGGGGCGGTGTGCTGGAAGAGTTCCAAGCAGGACACCGTTGCTGACTCGACGATGGAAGCGGAGTATATTGCTGCTTGAGATGCCGCAAAAGAAGCAGTCTGGATGAAGAAGTTCCTAACAGAACTTCAGGTGGTTCCTACCATTGTTGATCCAATACCTCTGTATTGCGACAACAATGGAGCTATAGCTTTAGCGAAGGAACCAAGGTCCCATCAGAAGTCCAGACACATCTTAAGGAGGTATCACCTGATCAGGGAGATCATTGATCGTCAGGAGATCGAGGTTCGGAGAGTTGCTACTGAAAAGAACATAGCTGATCCATTCACGAAGGCCCTACCTCAGATTCAGTTCGAGAGGCTACTCGAGATCATCGGTCTTCGATATGCCAGTACATGGCCCTAGTGCAAGTGGGAGATTGTTAGTGTATATACCCTAGGGGCCATTATTATATCATACTAGTTTGTATATTACTTAATGGAAGCTTGGGATATTCACATGTATATAACAGTCTTGCTAAAAATGGTAGTATGCTACTTGGTTTTTTCTATCCTAATATGTGAGTATACGTATTGATAGAGCTCTTAGGATCTTGCTTGGCTACCAGCGTTGTGATGGCAATCACACTAGTGGGGGCTGGGTAGTCTACAAGCACATCCTTATTCAGGTTCCTAGTCGTTGGATTATCGAGACAGGGCATCGATACTCCGGAGTAGACTAGTGTGTACGCTTCTCATCCCAGTTGGGGAGATGGTCTGTCCTACAGCCGTCAGTACGTCGTACTAGAGATAGTATGCAGGTGCTCGTTAGGTTACAGGTACACCAAACAGGACTCACAGGGAACTGTTGGTTGGTTTTATACCAGTCGTCAGTGAACAGTTCCCAGATGACATGAGTACAGCATAGTCCGCAGACTTGACACTGCTACTTCGCCTCGAGTGTGTCCCACTGTTCTTAGATTGCTACCCTACCACGGCTCAAAGGAGTCATGCAAACAGGTAGCAGTTGGGTGCAGTCCCGAGCACTTGGAGGCAGTGGCGGTTAGACAGGATTCGTCTCTCCCGGTATTGGGGGTTGATATCGCGCTGTGTCAGAGAGCCATTACGCAAAGTCCCTGGCCAGGGCAAGCGAGATTTGCTGGTAGGTTCCACTAGTTTCTCAAGGTGTAATGGGCTTCGCTCCGACACGACTTATACCGCTATTAGGGGACTGACGCTTGCCGCCCCCTAGGCTCGATATACGATAGTCTTAGACGAACGGACCGGACTGTATGGAGATTGTCACATCAGACTCAGTAGGAGTTCGGATGAGTTTCCTCATCGGCCTTCTTATCGACATCTACCTGGGGACGGTTACGTACAGCTAGTGCCGCTTGCGGTCTGTGGTTAAACCCACTGCCAGCGTAGTAGTCGAGTCTCTAGAGTCCCACACAGAGAGTTTCCCTACTCTACGCGAAACGATATAGAGGTCGTATGGTTTTACGACAATGGTTCGGACGCATACGTGTGTTTACGCACGTACGACTTTCAGACAGTTTTTACTAGTCGGCTTTGGTTTAAGCCAGTTACTAGTATCCGGTTATTGGATTTATACAGTCTAAAGTTTTTCCGTGTTTTCACGGATAGGAGGGGCGTTCTCGTAATTGCGTGAGAAGCTTCTAGAAGATGGCGACTAAGGGGGTTAAGGTGGCATATACATTAAATGAGATTAGTGAGTCATATGGATGACTCATCCATGTCATTAATGCATCATAAATGCTTAATGACTCATGGAGATGAATCACCATTAGATATTTATCAAGCATGGTTGTAAATCATTTTCTTTTCTTTTCTTGAAAAACAATAATGCTTGATATATATTATGATAACTCATTTTCTCATTTGATTATCATTCTCACCTTCTCTCTCCTCAAGCTTCCTCTCTTCAAACCCTAATCCTCCCCTCTCATGTGTTGAGTACAAGGATTAGTTAGACTACTTAATCCATAACCCTCACTCTATATCATCTAGGTACTTTGATTAGCACTTAAAGAAACCTAGTTGCCTCAAGTTTAGAGGCAAAGCTTGGAGTAAAGCTCTCGTGGTGGATCGTCTACTACTTGGAGAAGGCCGAGGAGGAGGTGGAGTTCGTAAAGACGAAGGACACGGTTCTTTAGGTATAATCACTTCACATAGTAGTTTAGAACTTCTCTGATTGGTGTTAGTTATCGTTTAGCTTCGATTCATGCGGTTAATCGATGTTTAAGCAAAGAACTTGATCGTTTTTCATATTTCCGCCTCCTCACAAGTCGTGGGGTGTTGTACATCGACTTACAGCTAGGACACCAGCACCATTATCGATGATGCATATGTTCCACGTACACTGCTCGCCGGCTCACACACTTCATCATCGATAATTGCCATGTCACTACACTTTAGTACTGTTGCATTCAGGATATGACCCTTGCATGGCATACTTGTGTACCTATATACTGTGTATTCCTATTGTACACCCATACGTGCATGCATACGTATTTGCACATACATTGATGATTCTGGCTTGATTAGAGATTGGGAACCGCAAGATACCTTTTAAAGCTGATTCATTTTAAAGAAACGGTCTTCCCTAAATATGTGCATATTACTACTCCGTGTTGCATGACATACTGATATGCTTACATTTCTTTTACATGTCGCATACATCATGATTTCTGATTATACGCATTGAGATATGTTGTTTCCATGATATTTCTGGATTTGGGAACCGTGGGTATTTCAAAAGAGAATATGTAATTGTTTTAAAAACTTGGTTACCCTTGATATGATATTTCAGTGTGTCCACCATGTGTTTTCTCGGTGCTGAGAGCGACATGTGAAACCCGATTCGAGGAGGCGGATGAGGCTGATTGCGGGTACATGGTGGACCCAGTATGGTTCCCCGGGGCAAGAAATGTTTTTCGTGGTGTAGACGATGAGCCTGGCAGGGTGGCGAGTATCTACCGGTGATTGGTTAGACCTGGCGGTTATCCGGAGGATACTGACCAGAGTCGATAGTTGGATATGGGCGTACTACCGGGGCCGAGGGCCAATTCCGCAAACGGAGCCCATGGGCCGATCCGGATTGACGGAGCCCGATAGATGAGGATTTACGTGCCGATGCTGGGCACAATTTCCATGATGTTTTCGAGTGTCGATGCTGGACACTCCGGTTCCATGATTTTGACATGTCGCGAGAGACAGATGGTTTATATCCTCATATTTCCATGCATATGCTTATGATGTTTACATGCATGATGGTTATTGTCATTGGGTGACGCGGGGACGGGATCCACATATATTCAGACTTGATTACCTTGATCATACCTCACGTTTATGATATGTTATTACCTGAGGCACTGGCACGAGCACTTGGCACTACACTCATGTATAGAGGTTACATTGCCCCTTTAGCATGCTTCAGACTTATTCATATTGAGGTTTATATATATCTGATCGTATTGACCTAGGATGAGTCATACACTGGATTTCTGCTTGTAGACATTTTCTATTCACGAGTTGGCAACTCACCCCCGTTGTGCCACAGTTCTTGCAGGTTCTGCCGCACAGGTCTCATTGCGGCTTTTCTGGCACATTGCTTCCCTTACGGGCGACTTGCTTTGGTAGGTGGGTTCTTTTGCATCAGAACCACCAATGTACTTGTATTATTTATTGTATCTAGAAATTCCATCAACGAAAACTTGTATATTGTTTCAGACTTAGAAAATCAGTTTTGTATTATTTCGACCTTAGAGTCGCGCGTTGTAGTATTACGGTTTTCATGCTGTTTTGAGTTCTTTCTGAGTTTTGATCCTCGCCCTTCGGCGTTGTATATTATATTGCTTGCGTGGTTGTGACTGTTGATTGACGAAGAGCTAGCTCCAGCTTGGGGATGCCTTTTATCATTGCACATTTATATTATTCTTGTTGTACCCCGTTCGGGGCTAGTATTTACAAAGGAAACTCTGCCGAAATTTTTAGAAAAGATAATACACTTTAAAAATGCATATTCGGCTTACTTATTTAAAAACCTTGTATTAAAAACATGTTTTCTTCACTTCAAAAAAACTATTTTCCCTTCATTTATTATTTAAAATGGTTTTAGATTTCTGGGCTTTTGGCTTACTTGGATTAGATGGAGTCCTATAGACTTCATATGATTCAAGGGCCAGTCATGTGCTCTTTCGGGTCGTGACAACGAAACACCCCGGCTATTCATTCACGACGATCTAATATAATCAACCGGCAACATAATAACATAACATGTCATCAACGTAAGTAAATATGCGTATCTCTGATATCGTTGACGTATAACAACAGGTTGGGGATACACCACATATTACACTTATGGTCGCAGAAAAGAAATGAAAACTACAATAATTAGAATCCGCATCATCTTTAGACATCATAAACCCGTAATATTATATATTCTGAATGTCATGCCTAACCCTATAAATCTTGCATTTAAGTCTCAAATTGAAAACACTTTTCAATAAAAAGTAGGGTAATTCAAAAAGATTCCCGATTATTAGATCGAATGCTCGTTGGAAACATTTAGTATATGGTCGCACCCCCGAGGCCCTCAACAAAGTGCACTTGGGCGGAACACCGCGGCCGCGAGCACCCGAGTGGATGCTTTTGGCCATAGGGTTCTCCTATAGTCACTTGGTTGGGGCTTGGGGCATGGTTGTCTAGTAGTGTCTCCCGGCGACTATTTGTTGGATATATGTATGCCCTAGAAGCCATTATATGATAGTGGATGTATCGATATGTGTGTGTGTGTGTGTGTTCAGGAGACATTCTTTCTCGACATGATAGTATGCTATTTGGTTGTACTTTATCTTGACATGTTCATTTTATCTTGCATCTTACTCATTTGGTACATGTTGATAAAGCCCTTAGGATATTTGCTTAACTATTGGGACTATGATGCAGATCATACTAGTGGGACACAGTGTAGTTTATAAGCATATCCTTGAAATGTTCCTAGTCATGGGTGTATCGAGACAGGGCATCGATATTCCAGAGTAGACTAGCGTATACCATTCTTGTCCCATATGATAGGCGATGGATGATCCCATATCCATATGGTGTGGTGACACCAAAGATTGTATACGGGTGCTCAGTGGAGACTGGGTACACTGAACGGACTTGCCGAGAACTCCTATGTGGTATTATATCTATCGTCGGATAGCAATTCTCAGGTGACACTGGTACATGTTAGTCTGTAGACCCGAGATTATCATAGAGTCTTGTGTGTCCTCCCACTCCCACTGTACTTTGATCTCCACCCTACCATGGCTCTACTGAGTCGTGCAAATAGGTGGATTTTGGGTACAGTCCCGAGGCACATGGAGGCAATGAGCGATATGAGGGGTTTCATCTCTCCCGTTATTAGGGGTTGATATTGCGCTATGCTCGATTGGCTATAACAGGAAGTCCCTGGCCAGTGCTGCTGAGATTTACTGATAATGTTATCAGCAGTTTCTCGATCTGTTATGAGCCATACACCAGAATGACTTATTGAGTTATTAGGGTCGACGATACCATCCCTAGACTCGATATGCAGCATATCTGACGAAGAGACCGGACTGTACGGTATGTGTGGCCAGTTGGCTCGACGGGAGTTTTGACAGGTTCGCTTGTTTTTCTTCTGATTGCTCAATACCCGGGTGGCCGTTACGTTTAGTTGACCGCTTGCGGCTTGTGGGTGTTTGATATGATCATCACCTACTGCCGACATATTGACGAGTCTTAGAGTCTCATACAGGAGTTTCCTAGCTCAGGCGAAACGATGTGGTGTGCATATGAGATATGCGCGGGAGTCGATTAAATGCGTGTATATGATACCGTATTTTAATCGGGCGTTTTTCTATTGGTCGGGTCGTATGTGATATGACCGGTTTATTAAATCAAGTGTTTGATTTAATATTGACATTTAGCTCACTTATTTAAACCTTTTCTACTTTGGATGTATGCATGCATATATGCATATATATTTATACATGCACATGTTGATGTGAGTGCACACATACATGCATACATGTGTGTCATGGTTGTTGATACAATGGAGGTGGCAATGCAAGACTCACATGGTAGATATATATGTATATATATTCATTATTGAGAAAAATAAAATGATTAAATCATGGTTGAATATTCTTCATCACTATTCATTACTTGACCTAAGTTTTGACCATGGTTTAATTTCCTTTGTTCTTTAACTCACAAATGAAAATATCTAGATATTTATCAACCATGGTTGTACGTGAGTGTGACTCATATAAATATATTTTCTTTTCTCATTTTATGACATAATTATCATTATCACAAAAGAGCTCATGCTAGCCATCTCCTTCTTCTTCCTCCTTCATGCTCTCTTGATTTTTCTATAGAGTGAGGAACACAAAAAGAAAGGGGTTTTAAGTGAGAAAACAAACCACATCTATACTACTCTAGCCCATTAGTGTAGGTTTTTTTTGTTGGAGATAGTGCCCTCAGAGTCAATTATTGGATCACAGGCACGTGATTGCAATGATTGAGGGAGGACCTATACCGTCAGGACAGTCTTACTCAAGATGATAGTATGCTATCTGGTTTATCTTTATCATCGTGTACTGCTTTAGGTGACCTTACAGGTCACTATTACGCGTTGATAGAGCCCCTAGGATTCTTGCTTGACTGCCAGCAGTATGAGGGCGATCATATACGTGGGAGCTGGTAGTCTATAAGCACATCCTTAAAAGGTCCCTAATCGTGGGAGTTTCGAGACAGGGCATCGATACTCCAGAGTAGACTAGTGTATACAGTCGAGACCCCGACAAGGGCGGTGGCCGGTCTCACAAGCCACTGGTGTCAGTTGGATCACCTAAGATATATACAGGTGCTCATTGGGTTATGAGTACACCGGACAGGACTCGCCGGGAACATGCTAATTGGTCTTATACCTGACGTCAGATAGCAGTTCCCTGGTGACATGTGTACAGGTTAGTTCATCGACCTGAGGTCGTCATTTGTCTCGTGTGAGTTCCCACTGTACTTTGATTACTACCCTACCACGCTCAAAGGAGACGTGCAAACAGGTTTTAGTTGGGTACAGTACCGAGCCATATGGAGGCAGTGAGCGGATCTGCAGTGGTTCGTCTCTCCCGGTATTGGGGGTGAAGTCGCGCTGTGTCGAGGAGAGCCATTTCACGAAGTCCTTGGCCAAGGCAGGAGATTTACTGGTAGGTATTCCAGTAGTATCTCTGGGTGTTCTGGGATACACTCCGACACGACTTGTACCGCTTTTGGGGGTCTGACTTTCACCACCCCTTAGGCCCGCCATGCGATGCTCATAGACGAACGGACCAGATTGTACGGATATTGTCACTGACAGGCTCAGTAGGGTGTCAGGATAGGTTCGCTCATCGACGTCCCTTTTGGTCAATACCTGGTAGCCCGTTACGTATGGCTAATACCTCTGACGTGCTAGTGGTTAAATTCACAACAAAAATATTGACGAGTCTTTAGAGTCCCCCACAGATCGTTTTCTTAAGTTTCGGGCAAAATGTTGTAGAGGTCGTATGGAGATATGGCAGGATTCGATCATGTACGTGCGGTATTGCACGGATCATGATCGGACGGATAATACTAGCGGGCTTTGGTTTAAGCCGGATCCTAGTATTGTACAGTGTAGATTTTGTCTCATTGCATTTGTATTCGGTCGGAATACAAATGCGGGTATGTATATAAAGTCGCGGGGTTTTCCTGTAATTTATTACGGGATCGGTTTTTTGATGTTGCCAGTTTGCTTTCCGTTTCGGCCTTTTTCCTTTGTTTCCTTTCTTTGGCTGAAATTTGGTGGAGGGGGTTATTTGCAATTGTGCATGGAGAAGACTTTTTATGATAGCTTCATGATGGTTTAACCATCATTTGACTTTTGGTTCATCATGGTTCTCGCCTCTCATGATTACCTTTTTGTTCATTATGGTTGTTGATGATGGGAGTTGATTTGGATTTGATTGTGATCATTGCTTATTATCATCACCCTTTCTCTCTCTTGCATTATGTTGGGGCTCACTCCTTTTTCATTCTTATTCACTCCATTCTCTCATTCCTCAAGGATGAGGCCGGCCACATATTGATGAGGGGCTATTCATATTTTGATGAGGGTGATTTTGATCTCTTTGGCTTTGCAAAAATCCCATAGCTCCATCTCCAAAAGTTCATCTCATTCCTCCACCAAAATCCATGGCAACTTCATACCCCAATGAGACAAAGCTTTCTACATTACATCTATAGTATCCTTGGGCACGTCGACTCGCCAACTTCGTGCTCGAGTTGCCTCGGTCCAGAGGTGGGAGCCCGTAAAAGAACCCGGCGATGTGGTGCCCTTCCGACGAGGAGATGAAGACCGGAGATTCCGCGGGGAGATCGGGACGACGACGAGAAGACCGAAGGACACGGATCGCTCGGTATATCTCTCTACACCTTCTCTAGTTTTCTAGGAGTAGGTTAATGGCCCGATCCGGGTTTATAGTGCGTGGTGGTGCCGGTTTACAAGTTTCGTAAAAGTATCGTTTCCGCATTTTGGCCTCGTTCAGACGGCCGGGGCGTCGCCGTGCACTTACAATGGCTCCACATCTTCAAAGATCAAGTGAAGTTAGGAGCTTTGAGCAAAGGGACTCCGGGTGGATCGTCGTGGACTTGGAAGGTTTCAAGCGAGCCGGTTCAAACTCTAGGAGATCTAAGGAGTCATAAGAGGAGGTCTACAAATGTTGTATTTCTCCCCACTTAGCGTTTGACACTACTTTTATGTGATACTATATGTTGTTACCCTAGTTTTCTAGTTCGATTCCTAGATTAGTTTGCTTAGCACTCCATAAATTTTTAAAGTGGCATGCGTGATGCTTCCAAACCCTTGGCAAGGTGCTAAGGAAACCCTACACTATTTGCGTACGATATGAGATTGCGACGTAGTTTTGATCCGAATTGAAACTCCGTGGAAATCCATCAAATGAGACTAAAATGCTAGATTTACAAAACGCTAACTAGTTTTCACAAAACTAATCAATGTGGATTCCAAAAATTGTATCACATATCCATAATATCTAGACGATGTTAAACATTTCGATTGATATTTCAAACACCAGAAAATCACAGAGACTTTAATAACTTGAGCCTCACTAAAAATACCTAGAAAGTCCAAAATGAAACAATGGAGCAGCACAAGAAATATGAGCCCTTAACACTTCAAGTTTGAGGCGTAACAGCGGCCAAGCCTTAGGTTAGGCGGCGGTTCCGTGATGACTTGAAAGAGATAGGACCTCGTACTTCTTGGGGCTCCATAAAATTACCTGCATGATTTTCTGAGAATTTTTAATCTGTAAAATTTCAACTTTTGAAAAAATGGACAGAAACATGAAAAATATCGGGTTTTGAACTTCGATCGAACAATTTAACGCCGTCTAGACTTCACCTAATGCTATAGCTTGGCTCTAATACCATGAAAGTATGTCTTAGCAACTCTACTAGGTTTCAAGGAGCATCAAGTATGCAATTTTAAAATTTTTTGGAGCGCTAAGCTATACTATCCTAGAATCAAACTAGAGAATTAGGGTTTTGTTGTAAGCAAACATGTTCTAAGCTAAGTGAAGAGAGTTACAACCTTTGTAGACCGGTCCTTCACTTCTAAAGCTCCAAGTAGTAGTCCGTAGAACTCTTCTTTTACTCCACTTGGTGAAAAGAACGAGCTTGCTTTGTAGTCTTCGAAACCGAAGATGATCCACCTTGAAGTCTCTCTAACTCAAGCTCACTCTTCACTAATCAAAGTATTAATAAAGCAAACAATGTTGGATATAGTGCCCTCAAAGTCAATTATTGGACCGCAGGCACGTGATTGCATTGATTGAGGAGGACTTATGCCGGTAGGACAGTCTTACTCAAGATGATAGTATGCTATCTGGTTTGCCTTTATCAGTCGTGTACATGTTCAGGTGACTGATTACATGTTACATGTTGAAAGAGCCCTTAGGATCTTGCTTGACTACCAACAGTATGAGGGCGATCATATACGTGAGAGTTGGATAGTCCATAAGCACATCCTTAATAGTGGTCCCTAGTCGTGGGAGTACCGAGACAGGGCATCGATACTCCGGAGTAGACTAGTGTATACAGTCGAGACCCCGACGAGGGGCGGTGGCCGGTCTCACAAGCCACTGGTGTCAGTTGGATCACCTAAAATGTATACAGGTGCTCATTGGGTTATGAGTACACCGGACAGGACTCGCCGGGAACCTGCTAGTTGGTATTATACATATCGTCAGATAGCAGTTCCCTGGTGACATGTGTACAGGTTAGTTCATCGACCTGAGGTCGTCATTTGTCTCGTGTGAGTTCCCACTGTGCTTTGATTTCTACCCTACCACGGCTCAAAGGAGTCGTGCAAACAGGTAGTTTTTGGGTACAGTCCCGAGCCACATGGAGGCATGTGAGCGGATCGGCAGGGGATTCGTCTCTCCCGATATTGGGGGTGGAGGTCGCGCTGTGTCTAGGAAAGCCATTACACCAAGTCCTTGGCCAAGGCAGGTGAGAATTACTGGTAGGTACTCCGGTAGTTTCTCAGGGTGTTCAGGGCTTGTCTCCAACACGACTTATACCGCTATTGGGGGTCTGACGTTACTAGCCCCCTAGGCCGGATATGCGATACTCATAGACGAACGGATCGGACTGTATATACATTGTCACTGTTAGGCTCAGTAGGGTTTCTGGATGAGTTCGCTCATCAGCCTCCCTTGAGGTTAGTACATGGGCAGCCGTTACGCACAACTAGTGCCACTGACGGCTTGTGGTTAAACCCACTGCCAGGGTACTGACGAGTCATTAGAGTCCCCCACAGATAGTTTCCCAGTTCGGGCGAAACGTTGTAGAGGCCGTATGGTTTTATGGCAGGGTTCGGAAAATGCACGTGCGTTTACGCACGTGTCATATTTCGGGCAGATAATACTGGTCAGCTTTGGTTTAAGCCAGATCCGAGTATTATACTTAGTAGATATAATATCTTTGTCTCAGTTGCATTTGTATTCGGTCGTAATATAAATGCGGGTATATTTATACTGTTACGGGGTTATCCTGAAATTCGTTTCAGGATACTTTTGGAAGTTGCCAGTTTCCACTTTTTTATCACCCGTATTTAACATTCGGTTAAATACGGATTTATCTTTTCTTGAGGGTGAGTCATGAGGGTGAGTCATGAGAGGAAGCTTCTTGGATGATGACTAGGTTTTGTGAGTCATTCATTTGCATTAATGGTTGATGAGGTGTTATTAGTGAATCACCTTTTCATTAATGCTTTTTGTTCATGCTTAGGATATTTGTGTGAGATCTTTTCCATTATGGTTACCCCCCTTTTGCTCCTACACTCACCTCCCCTCCTCATATATATGTGGCCGGCCACCCCCTTGATATGATATGGTTGCTTGAGAGAAAAAAGTATATGGAATTTGGTTCATGAAAATTAGAATTGCTCATTTCTCATTTACCCGATTCAAATGGCAACTTCATTAACCGTTCGTCCATGGCTTTGGACGAAGCGAGACAAAGTGTTCTACTCATTCTCTACATGAATCTTGGTCATCTCTTTTAGCAAACTTGATGACCGAGTTGCCTAGGGTCAGAGGCGGGAGCCCGTTTAAAGATCCGATGACATGGTGCCACCTGGACGAGAAGATCGGAGATCGACGAGATCGGAGCAGCCGCAACCGAGCGTAGGATGATGGTTAAAGAACGAAGGACTCGGATTGTTCGGTATAACCTTTCTACCCACTTTGTTGTTTGTTAGTTTAGCGTTAATGGCAGATCCGGGTTATAGTATGCGATAGTGCCGGTTACAAAAGTTTTTGTTCCGCATTTGGCGTCTGAAAGACGGCCGGGGCGCTACCGTAGACTTACAGTGGTATCAGAGCCTTGCCATTAAGCTTTACTAACTTGTGCTAACGCGTTTAAAATATCGATCGAACGGATTTTCGAAAACCGCAAATTCCAAGTTCTGTGTTTCTGTTAATTTTAAATGATGTCTAAAAATAATTTTACATATTCCAGAAAATCAAGCAGGGATTTTATAGAATACTGGAGAAAAACGACCAACTGCGTCGACCGTACGGCCGCGGAAACGCGGTTAAAGCCTGGCTTTGACCGCGGAACCGTGGCTCATTTGGTGACTCAGTTGGCTAATTTTTTCCTGTTGTTTCTAAATTGGAAATTGTGGTGTTTGGTACTGTTCTTTTAGGCCCAGTTTTTGTTACAGTATAGCAGATGTATGTGGGGCCCACTTCGGGAAGTTTTGTCGATCGAAATTTAAACGTGTTAGTTTACAGTACTTACATTATATCTCCGACCGTGAATGTCATTCGAGCGGTAAATTGCGTCTAATTGCTATAGTCCTTTTAGACGGATTTGCGAATGTGACATTCGCGTTGATGTTCTGTGTTGTGCTGTGATGTTGCGGATTTGTCGTGGTGGATAGCAGTGTGCAATGGTAGTGCAGTTTGAGTTTATTTGTACATTTGATATTGCGGGGCGAGTGTCCAACATGTGGACTGCCGTCACTGCCTGTTTGTATAATATTCTTTTGGGGCACGACCGGGTTGAGGTCGATGTACCCGTTATACATATTTTTCATTTATGTACTAGGTTTTACCCCGCTAAGGGGTGCACGGATAGCCGGGTTCTGGAGGGCAACGGGTCCGCATCTCATGGCTTTGAGAGGCAGAGGGGCCTCACTTTTGAATTGGCAGACTATTCGCCGCACTCGTAGGGGGTACAGGTTGACCCAAGAAGGGGTGCTCATGTTACCGGATTCCGTGAAGTGCAGAGTGGTCCATTCACTTTGCTGTAGGGGGCTACCTCGCTTCAGGTTTTGGCGGGTAACTTGCCGCACCCGTAGGGGTCTAGGTTTCATTGCACAGGCTATCCACACGACCAGGGGAATGTCGGGTTTCAGTAGCGGCTCTGTGAAACCCGGGGATCCCAGATTATCTGTATTGTTCTGTGATGCTTATTACTTTTTTGTAATGTTGCATATTATCACGCCTGGAGCGATTATTGTATATTGGTATATATACTAGTAGAAGTTGTATATGTTTTGCACCCGCGCTAGTTCAGTCCCCGCTCTGTCGTTAGTTAAGTAACCTAACGGGTGACGACGGGACCCAGTGACGAATGCGGATGGCATATACGTACATTTTATTTTCGTTCTTTTCTGGTGTGATTAATTGATGGGACTGCGTTGATTCTGATCAATGCAAAGGAAAACAAACCTGTTTGGATGTTGTTGGAACAGTTTTAAAATGTGTTATTACAAAGACGTTTTCTTTTGTTTTGCATAGTGATATTCAGTTGGAATATCCTGCACCTCATTCGACGAGGCAAGGGCCGATATCCCTTCACCGGGAGTGACCCCTTGGGCAGAAGATTGCGTCAGGGTAATAACTTCACTATAGTCGATTACATGTTGCTTTGCATCGTGGTATTCAGTTGGAATATCCTGCACTTCATTCCACGAGGAAAGAGCCGAGATCCCTTCACCGGGAGTGACCTCTTTACCAAAGGTTTTCGCCACTATATTTTATAAAATGCTATCAGGTTCCTTCAACGATATCAAGTTCATTACGTTAAAGGTTTTTCGCCAAAAACCAGCCGTAGCCCTCCGTCATTTCTTTTGGGTATTCAGTAGTATTCAAGCTATGCATTTTGGCCAAAGTCAAAGCATAGTGTTTGGTAGCTGCTGGGTATTCATTTATTGCATAGATAGATAAGTTGGTTTGGGACAATCGTTCTGCCGATTTGCCAAAGTCAGGGGCATGTGCGGGTGGGTTCAAATTGACAAGATAATGACGGGAAGAACTTGGCATGTGACTTATGGCATTTTGGCCAAAGTCAAGGTCATAAGAGCATGGGGCAAAAATCATATCAGGAGTTTCTAAAGAAACTGAAACTTGCCAAGTATGCGCATACCTTCTGGAGTGTGATAACATGAGTGGATTCCTTCACGTTATCATGCGATGAGAGTTGGATCCCGATTCCCACTGATGAGTTGGTTTACTCTTCGGGTGATCCCGATTGATTCTTCTTTTAGGTTTGGAGGAGAATTTGACAGTACAGTGGGAGGTTTCCGGATTAGATAAAGTGATAACCATTCTGATCTAGGTTAGAGTGCACGCAGAGTGTTTCTTTTCTCTCTCTCTTTAGCAGCGATCTTTGACCGACCCTAGACTATGACTCAGTGACCAAGTTGACCGAACTTTCTTAAAATACTGGCTTTTGGATTGTCTGAGTTGCATAAGTCATTGCCACTCCTTCTTTTACCCTTTGCATTTCTCAGAACACCCCGTATCACTACGGACATCCACTTCCACTGGATAGATCCATCGTATGGTTATATACGAACTCGAAGGGACTTCTTCGAGGATGGATCAAGGTTCAGGAGAAATAGAATTAGTTTATTCAGTTGTCTTTTATTATCACCTTCTCTCAGGTTGCGAGAGCTCCTTGGTTTAGGAGAGTACACCTATTACGCTTATTGGATAGTTTTCTTCCAAACCATAGGCAGGTGCCGAAAGGTAGGGAATGAAGAAAACCAATTAGCCTAAGTAGGGTGTACAGAAGGTAATATGTAAAGACAAAATAAAGAGATTAGAAAGAGGGCAAAGTAAATTGCGACTGTTATCATTCACGACCAAACCGCATACTTCATCGCCACTCCTATTTCACCTTTAAAAGAATAAGGTATTATTCAGTTGTCTTTTATCATCACCTTCTCTCAAGATGTGAGTTCTCCTAAGTTGAGGAGGGTACACCTATTATGCTTACTGAATAGTCTTCTTCCAAACCATAGGCTGGTGCCGAACGGTAGGGAAGGAAGAAAACCATTTAGCCTAACGATGGTGTACAGAAGGTAACGACTAAAGACAAATAAAGGGATTTGGAGAAATGGCAAAGAAATATACGGTTAAAGTCATGAATTGGATTATGGAAGAGGCATTACTATGAATACCAGGGTACCCTTACGAAACATTTTTCATGTTTCAGTGCATTGTTAAAGGAAAACTGTTTTCCCGATTAGATACTTACTCCAAGGGTATGTATTTACCAGGTATGATTCTCACATCTGTATGGTTTTACAGATGATGAGAGGGAGTAAGTTATTGGGAATTAGGTGATCATCTTCATTATATCGGAATTCGTTGTAATTGGTGATATTTGAGGAAATCGCCTGGGTACAGTTTTCAACCTACGACGCACAGGTTTTGAGTTATTCAACTCAGCGGACTTATACAGAGTATTGTATGTTGTCCAGTGTCCATCAGGACAAAGGGGTAGGTCCTCGTACTATGTTATGTTTACTTATGACTTCTCTAGTTTTTAGACAAGTGTTTCGTAGAAATACAAGGTCTAAGTTTTGAGAAGTTGTAGGTATAAGAATAAAGTAGAGAACCAGGTGTCGCAAGTATCGGGATTCTTCAAAGAGATCGAAGATGTAGATACTTGTGATTGGTATTCAGATGATAGTAATGGTTTTGAGAAACTTGTTTCTCTTTCAGGTTACTCATAATTGGATGTATTCCTATGTTGAGTAATGCTGATTAGCCTCTCTCCATTAAGTTGATATGCACTGGATACAGCTGCATGATTAGAATCTGGTTCCAATTAAATAAAGTGCCAAAGTTTCTATATTGGATATAGAATGGTTCATATCTTAACGATGTTAAGGTATGGGGAGTTGTCCGGTTTATGCTTAAAACCAGACTCTGGATAACTCAGGGCACGTTTCTGTAATGGCTGTTTGTGGGTTGGCCCAGGCTATGACGAGGGTTGACTTTCTACCATCTGGAAGATCAATAGTGATATTGTTCTTAACTCGCCACAGTTTTAATAAATAGATTTTTTCAGAAAACAGTAGTGGGAGTATGGTAGAACTGGAAGTGATTCCAGAACCGCAAACGATTACGGAAAATTTAATAGGACCTAAAGATTCAATCAGGTTTGACATTCCAATTAGCCACTCCGCAGATATGCTGGGTAACCTCAGACACCCGAGAGGTACTCCGGTAGCCTCAAGGACGGTGACAGGGAGGTTCTTGCTTACCCAGACTTGACACTACTATTGTTCCAGACTATGAGACCCGGCAGGAGGTTAAGTATAGCGTCGTTCTAAACTAGCTTTAGAAGTGCACGTATATATTATTCTGCCAGAGGGTTGTTGTGGTCAGTGGGAGCAGCGGAAGAATAGTGGGCAAGTAGCTTATGTCTATTTATAGACTTGAGCAGTTATAGCGGAGATAGATCATCTAATTTTGATGTGACAGTCATGGGTTTGACTTCATCAGAATAAGGGATGGATCTGTTAAGATGGTAGTAGGGTGTGATGTCTTGGTATTTGGATGACATACACAGAGTAGGAAGTAAAATTCCTATACTACGATCGGTTGTACTGTGGTCGTCACACAGTTTTTTCTCCAGACAGGATATGGATATAATATCAGACATTCTGGTGTCTAGATCTATGGTTTTAGATCTGGATTTGGGTAGTTTCCCAATATGGGTACATTGACATTATTCTAATGGTTTTTAGAATAGATGACTCCTGGCATGGTGGTGTACCTGCAGGTGATGGAGTCACCCTCTCTAAAGGTGTCTTACAGACTAAAGGGGAGAGGGATTTGCATGATTGGCAGATCACTTGCATAGGCAATTGAGTCAATCGTGAGATGTCAAGTACCACACCAGATGTTGTTTTTGCACTAGATGCGATAAGTTTATATTAATCTAATCCCGGAGAAACATAAGGAAGCAGTTTTAGAACATAAGTGCATGTTCTACGGATTTGATGACGGCAGCCTCCTTCGGGAGACGGTTATCATTCCAGGCTTCAAAGGTGACATGGATGACAGAGTGATTGTCAGAGTTATAGTTTTCCCTCTGACGAAGAGGGACAGTATTATGGACAGTTGGTCCAAGAGGATACTGTGGGAGGCATGGTGCAGGATACTGATTAGGTTCAGTTGACGATACGGTCTAAGAAGTTTGGATTTGGAGTTCATTTATGAACTAGGTCCCATTAGATATCCAGACATATTCTAAGACAGGTATTACTCGATTCGGGAGATGGCTTTCTCCGCGAACTTTAGATTAAGAGAGACATAGAAAGAAACATCAGGGCGGATCCACTCACTGAGGCTATTTCTCGAACACAAGAGTTTTACGAACGAGCTTTGTGAAACTGATTAGTAGAGGAGTTGGGTGTTCGGTATCACACGGGCTGTGAGTATATGACATCGCAACAATTAGCCTTAAGTGCAAGTGGGAGATTGTTGGATATAGTGCCCTCAAAGTCAATTATTGGATCGCAGGCACGTGATTGCAATGATTGAGGAGGACCTATGCCTGTAGGACAGTCTTACTCGAGATGATAATATGCTATCTGGTTTGCCTTTATCAGTCGTGTACATGTTCAGGTGACTGATTACATGTTACACGTTGATAGAGCCCTTAGGATCTTGGTTGACTACCAACAGTATGAGGGCGATCATATATGTGAGAGTTGGGTAGTCCATAAGCACATCCTTAATAGTGGTCCCTAGTCGTTGGAGTACCGAGACAGGGCATCGATACTCCGGAGTAGACTAGTGTATACAGTCGAGACCCCGACGAGGGGCGGTGGCCGGTCTCACAAGCCACTGGTGTCAGTTGGATCACCTAAGATGTATACAGGTGCTCATTGGGTTATGAGTACACCGGACATGACTCGCCGAGAACCTGCTAGTTGGTATTATACATATCGTCAGATAGCAGTTCCCTGGTGACATGTGTACAGGTTAGTTCATCGACCTGAGGTCGTCATTTGTCTCGTGTGAGTTCCCACTGTGCTTTGATTTCTACCCTACCACGGCTCAAAGGAGTCGTGCAAACAGGTAGTTTTTGGGTACAGTCCCGAGCCACATGGAGGCACGTGAGCGGATCGGCAGAGGATTCTTCTCTCCCGGTATTGGGGTTGGAGGTCACGCTGTGTTTAGGAAAGCCATTACACCAAGTCCTTGGCCAAGGCAGGTGAGAATTACTGGTAGGTACTCCGGTAGTTTCTCAGGGTGTTCAGGGCTTGTCTCCGACACGACTTATACCGCTATTGGGGGTCTAACGTTACTAGCCCCCTAGGCCGGATATGCGATACTCATAGACGAATAGACCGGACTGTATATACATTGTCACTGTTAGGCTCAGTAGGGTTTCTGGATGAGTTCGCTCATCAGCCTCCTTTGTGGTCAGTACATGGGCAGCCCTTACGCACAGCTAGTGCCGCTGACGGCTTGTGGTTAAACCCACTGCCAGGGTACTGACGAGTCATTAGAGTCCCCCACAGATAGTTTCCCAGTTCGGGCGAAACGTTGTAGAGGCCGTATGGTTTTATGGCAGGGTTCGGAAAATGCACGTGCGTTTACGCACGCGTCATATTTCGGGCAGATAATACTGATGGGCTTTGGTTTAAGCCGGATCCGAGTATTATACTTAGTAGATATAATATCTTTGTCTCAGTTGCATTTGTATTCGGTCGTAATACAAATACGGGTATATTTATACTGTTATGGGGTTATCCTGAAATTCGTTTCAGGATCACTTTTGGAAGTTGCCAGTTTCCAGTTTCCAGTTTTCTATCACCCGTATTTAACATTCGGTTAAATACGGATTTATCTTTTCTTGAGGGTGAGTCATGAGAGGAAGCTTCTTGGATGATGACTAGGTTTTGTGATTCATTCATTTGCATTAATGGTTGATGAGGTATTATTAGTGAATCACCTTTTCATTAATGCTTTTTGTTCATGCTTAGGATATTTGTGTGAGATCTTTTCCATTATGGTTACCCCCCTTTTGCTCCTACACTCACCTCCCCTCCTCATATATATGTGGCCGGCTACCCCCTTGATATGATATGGTTGCTTGAGAGAAAAGAGTATATGGAATTTGGTTCAAGAAAATTAGAATTTCTCATTTCTCATTTACCCGATTCAAATGGCAACTTCATTAATCGTTCGTCCATGGCTTTGGACGAAGTGAGACAAAGTGTTCTACTCATTCTCTACATCAATATTGGTAATCTCTTTTAGCAAACTTGATGACCGAGTTTCCTCGGGTCAGAGGCGTGAGCCCGTTTAAAGATCCGATGACGTGGTGCCACCTGGACGAGAAGATCGGAGATCGACGAGATCGGAGCAGCCGCAACCGAGCGTTGGATGATGGTTAAAGAACGAAGGACTCGGATCGTTCGGTATAACCTTTCTACCCTCTTTGTAGTTTGTTAGTTTAGCGTTAATGGCAGATCCGGGTTATAGTTTGCGATAGCGCCAGTTATAAAAGTTTTTGTTCCGCATTTGGCGTCTGAAAGACGGCCGGGGTGCTACCGTAGACTTACAAACAACATATACTAAAAGGCTAGGATAGTGTAGGTTGATGAAGTAGGAATTTTGCTCACTTTAGAAATCTTTTTCTCTTTCTTTTTCCAACTCAAGAAAAACCTTTGAAAGCTCTTGAGGAAGAAGATGAACTTGGGTGTGTGAGTGAACGTGAATGTGAGAATGAACCATGAGCTCAAGATAATAATGGGATCAATAAATATCTTAGAGTAAAAAAAATTGAGGGGATGAGTCATAGCTTCTCAATGCTTCTCCAAGCATCCAAAGCCATCACTCATTTCCATTCAATTTTCTATTTTACTTAAAAGTTAAATCACCCCAAATTATCCTTAGCTCTAGTGTGAGTCTCATACACCCATGTTCTATGTATCATCTACCATGATACAAAATCATTATATATATATATATCATATATATATAATTATATATAAAGAGAAGAGGAGAAAATCATTAGTGAGTTATATTAGTTAATATATAAGTATATATCAAATATATTAATATATATCAAATTATTAAATCAACACTTGATTTAATAATCCGGTTATATCATATATAACCGACTAATATCATATATATATGTATATCAAATTATCAAATCAATACTTGATTCAATAATCCGGTTATATCACATATAACCGAAAATATTCAATACTAGATATTAAATCAACACTTGATTCAATAATTCGGTCATATCATATACAGCCGGCCAATATCAAATATATATACATATAACAAATCATTGAATCAACACTTGATTCAATAATCTGGTTATATCACATATAACCTGACCGATATCAAATATCGCAAGATTAGAATACGGTATCACATACTCTTATTTAATTGAGCTCCCGCACATATCACCATACGTGCCCTACTTCATTTCACCTGAGCTAGGAAACCTCTGTGTGGGACTCTCAAGGCTCGTCAATACGCTAGCAGTAGGTATTGATCATATGAGATACCCACAAGCCGTCAGCGGTACTAGCTTGACGTAACGGCTACCCAGGTATTGAACGCATAGAAGATCAACAAGCAAACATGTCCTAACTCCCGTAAAGCCTATAAGAAACACTTACCATACAGTCCGGTCTCTTCGTCTGATATATCGTATATCGAGTTTAAGGGTGGAATCTTCAGACCCCAGTAACTTGATAAGTCATGCCGATGTGTGACCTATAACCTTTCAAGAAACCACTGATAACACTTACCAGTAAATCTCATCAGCCCTGGCCAAGGACTTGCTGTTATAGCCAATCGAGCATACCGCGACATCAACTCCATATACCGGGAGAGACAAAACCCCTCCTATCGCTCACTGCCTCCATATGACTCGGGATTGTACCCAAAATCCACCTGTTTGCACGACTCCTTTGAGCCGTGGTAGGGAGGAAATCAAAGCACAGTGGGAACTACACAAAACACTATGACGATCCCGGGTCTACAGACTAACCTGTACAAGTGTCACCAGAGAACTGCTATCTGACGATAGGTATGGTACCATCTAGGAGTTCTCGGCGAGTCCTGTTCGGTGTACCCATTCTCTAATGAGCATCTGTGTACAATCTTTCATGTCAAAAACCAATGGTTGTGGGATCAACCATCGCCCCATACCGGCTCAAGAAACGTAAACACCAGTCTACTCTGGAATATCGATGCCTTGTCTCGATACTTTCTCGACTTGGAACTGTTAAAGGATATGCAAATGGACTACATAAGCCCCACTAGTATGATCTGCATCATAGTTCTAGTAGTCAAGACAACATCCTAAGGGCTTTATCAACATGTAACAGAGAGACAATATAATATTACAAGCATACATGAAAGATAAAGAGTAACCAGTTAGCATACTATCATGTCGAGCAAGAAAGTCCTCTTATATATGTCCAAGCATCCACTATATCATAAAAAATGGCCTCTAGGGCATATATATTCCTGACAAATATTTCCCAAATAGAATTTAATTTTATGAGATGGGCGCGTTTCAAATTGGGGCGCTTATGTGCTATCACGTGAGCGCTGCCAAATACATATATGGCAGCGGCGCTCACGTACTTTGCATATGAGTGCCGTCACAAGAATGCAGAAAGGGAACTCACGTGTTTAATACGTGGGTGCTTACGTGTTTAACACGTGGGGGCTATCATAAGATTTAATCCTATTTGAAGCCGGTACTTATATGATTTGCATGTGAGTGCTCACGTGTTTGACACGTGGGTGCTGCTATAGGATTTAATCCTAACTGCAGCAGGTACTTGCGTACTTTGTACGCGAGTCCTCACGTGCTTTGCACGGGGGGAGGGAGGAGGGGCTGTCATAGGATTTAAATCTATCGGGAGCCACTACTCACATGCTTTGCATATAAGTGATCACGTTGTTAGTGATATATGCCATAGATGCCATTATTGTATCATACTGGATTGTTCTTCAGTCGAAAATATCGCTCATTTGATATAACATTTTCCTTACTTTTCTTAAATATCTAAAGGTGTTTATTATAAATATAAGAAAATATTTGGGGTTTATCTGCAAAATACTATTTACCATATGTTTATATATTATAATTAACATTATGAAGGAAAATATATACTAGCAGAGACTCAGAAAAGATATGAAGATTCCAGACATCTAATAAATCTCCATGTGTCACAATGAAGAAGCCCCAGAAGTTTAGTACTATGATCCCACCAAACAGCCGCGGTTGCGCGGAAAATATAACATAAACGCGGCGGATCCGCGGCCGATCCAACGAGTTAGGGTTTGGTATTTTTAGGCTTGATTTGCAACAACAAACCCTAATACTAGGGATCTAGAGTATCTGGTTTTGGGACTATATGAAGGACCGAGGGCTAAAGCTATAAATAATCACCTTTTACACGAAGCTAATCACCTTCAAAGAATAAGTGATCCACGACTGGTCCGCGATTCGACGTGATAAAACGACGTGAGATTCGACAGAGCATCTACTTCCTACGAGGCAGAGATCGAGAGCAACTTCTTCCTCCTCATGTAATCTAAACTCAAAGAATTGTCCTTGTGAAGTTGATTAATAAAGGTAGATCATTAGATTAATTTTAATTTCTGTAGTTATATTATGATCTTTATCCATTCTTCTTCTTCTATCTTCATCATGCGCGAGTAATTCTCCGCTTGATAGGGTTCGTAGGATTAAGGTAGAACAATGGATGAGAAAACACTTTAACTTCTTTTAAGTCTTATGAAGTTTATAAACTTTAGCAAAAGAATCGTTAACATCCTTATCGGGCGCGCTACCAATTTATTGCTAGTCTCGACCACGATTTGAGATTAGATTAACAATTATTTTGTTAAGGGCTAGACATGAATAGAGATCAATGAAAGGACAAGGGTCAATAGTGGGAAAACCCTAGTTTCTTCCAAGAACCCTAATCCTCATTCATCACTATCTATCTATTTTTAAATCTATCAAAAGATAAAAGGGGTCATCTTTATTAGTCATCCATAACTACTAAATCCTAACGAACCCTACAAGCCCTCTTCTTATATATTCTATATCCATATTTAAACTAGATCTAGAAATTATACATTCTATATCCGTATTTCGACGTAGATCCAGAAACTATTCTTCTTTCTTCTTTTACTCTAATCAACTCGTCTAAAGAAAGATTAGAAGTTCCACGCATCCCTGCGGACGACCCGTACTCATCTCGGCTAGCTACACGGGACACAGTTATTGATTGTGGTTACTATACACACTTTCACAAGATCAATCAATTGTATATTACATATTGGAAGCTTGGGATATTCACAGTTATAATAACAGTCTTGCTCAAAATGGTAGTAGCTACTTGGTTTGATTTTACCTCAATATGTGCATGTGTTTCTTTTAGCATATCGCTTATACATATTGGTAGAGCCCTTAGGATCTTTGCTTGACTACCAGCGTTGTGATGGCAGTCATACTAGTCGGAGCTGGGTAGTCTATAAGTATATCCTTATACAGGTCCCTAGTCGTAGGATTATCGAGACGGGGCATCGATACTCCAGAGTAGACTAGTGTATACGCTTCTCATCCCAGCAGGGGAGATGTCTGTCCAATAGCCATTAGTACGTTGTACTGAAGATAGTATACAGGTGCTCATTGGGTTATAAGTTACACTGGATGGACTCATAGGGAACTGCTGGTTGGTATTATATCCATCGTCAGGTAGCAGTTCCTAGGTGACATGAGTACAACTTAGTCCGTTGAATTAACATCGCGACTTCGTCTCGAGTGTGTTCCAACTGTTCTTAGATTACTACCCTACCACGGCTCAAAGGAGTCGTGCAAACAGGTAGTAGTTGGGTGCAGTCCCGAAGCACTTGGAATCAGTAGCGGTTAGATAGGATTCGTATCTACCGACATTAGGGGTTGAAACTGCGCTGTGTTCGCAAAGCCATTACACAAAGTCCGTAACCAGGGCATGCGAGATTTACTGGTAGGTACTCCAGTAGTTTCTCAGGGTGTATTGGGCTTTACTCTGGCCAGACTTATTGCGCTGTTAGGGGTCTGACGTTTACCATCCCCCTAGGCCCGATATGCGAGTATCTTAGACGAACAGACCAGACTGTACGGAGATTGTCACAGACAGGCTCAGTAGGAGTTCAAATGAGTTTTCTCATCGGCCTTCTTATCGACAGATACCTGGGTAGCCGTTACGTGCAGCTAGTACCGCTGACATGCTTGTGGTTAAACCCACTGCCAGCGTACCGTCGAGTCTTTAGAGTCCTACAAATAGGGTTTCCCTACTTCGGGTGAAACGATGTAGATGCCGTATGGTTTTACGGCAGGGTTTTGATCACATACGTTTACTTGTGCACGGATGATGTTCGGACGGATAATACTAGTGTGGTTTAGTTTAAGCCGGATCCTAGTATTATATTGTTGGGTTATTTTCGTCTCTTTGTATTCATATTTTTCGGAATACAGATACGAGTATGTATATACGGTGAGGGGTATTCTTATAATTTTACAAGAGTGCTTCTAGAAGAAGACACCTCATTTGTGGTTTTATCCATTTACTTAAATGTATAATGAGGTGGAGGTATGATGTGTTACTTGACAAATAATGAAGCATGGCAACTTGGTGACTCACTCTCTTTTGATGAAAAATGAAGCATGGTTGTATTTTGATATTATTATTATTGGAAAATGATATGCTTCATTATCTCAAAACATTAGCCATTCTTCATATCATTATCTCTTCAACACTCTCTTTCCTCCAAGCTTCTCTTCTTCTTCCTCAACCCTAAAAGTCTAATGTGTTGAGAAACCTAGGGTTCTTAAGACAAATTAATCCATAATCATTCTTTATATCTTCTAGGCTATCTAGTTTAGCGAACTAGGTACCCTAGTTACCTCGGTTTATAGGTTGGAGCTTAAAGTACTTACTCTCGGGTGGATCATCTTTGACGCGAGGAGAACGACGTTGCAAGCTTGATCCGTATACTTCGAGGAGCTAAAGAAGAGGACTAGAAGACCCGAAGGACTAGTACAAAGAGGTATAAAACTCTTACCGAGTAGTTAAACCTCCATGTAGTTATAGCTAGTTAAGGTTCCGTATTGATCCTGGAGTTCAAGTCGATGTTGCGAGCTTTGATAAAATCGTTTTTTGTATATTCTGCCTCGCCACAATTGTGTGGAGTGCATGACATCGAGTTACAATGGTATCAGAGCCTAATAAACCTTAACTAGCTAGTTAGCAAGTAGTTAGAAATTCAATCGACGAAACAATCCCGAAATCACAGTTTTAAAACATGCTTACTGTCGTTTTTAAAAATTGCTCGAAAAATTATTTAAGTGGCCTTAAAAATACAAGCAGGGTTTTCTAAGAACACAGAAGAAAAAAGAGGATGTAACTCCCCAAGACTACCGTGGAAGCACGGTGAAACAGTGTGTTTCGTCGCGGTTCCGCGGCCGAGTCGAGGCCGAGTTGCTCCGATTTTCTTTTGTGGGTCTGTTTTGTGGAATTATGATTTTTGGTATATTTTGTTTCTACCCAGTATTGTTTGTGTACTGGTTTGTGCATGGGGTAGACACGATTATTATAATCGATCGAAATTCTAAGATCTTGGCTAATCGGGTTTTCTGTGTTTGGATATGTGTTGCGAAACGTCGACTAATTGCTATACGTCGATTAGTCGGCGTTGAACATATAAGTATCTTTTTGATGGTTTGTGTATATGGAGTATTTGATCGTCGTGGATGAGTAGCTGGGGTATGTGAGAAGAGTGTTTTCTTTTCTTTCATTCATGTAAATTTGTAAAAGTGATGTAATATTATTTTTGCGGGGCACATTCGGGTTGAGGTTGTAGCCATCGTTGTATTATTTCATTTACTGTGTCTTGCACCTAGGATAGACCCAAGGAGGGGTGCACAAACTACCGGGTTCTTGAAGTGCCGAGTGGCCTACTCATCTCATTAAGGGAGGTTGCTTCACTTCGGGAATTTGGCGGGTAGTTTGCCGCACCCATAAGAGTCTAGGGTAGGGTTTGGCTATTTATCACGACCGTGGAATCCGTCTTTCATTCTGGGCTTAAACGAAACGCGGAATTCCTAGTATATCCAATATGTTCATTTGTGATCTGGAATGCCTATTATTGCATGAGATGAATGTATATATATATATGAAATGTAATAAACGTTGCTTATGTTTTGCACTCGCGCTAGTCCAGCCCCCGCTCTGCCGTTAGTTAAGTAACCTAATGGTGCATGACGGGGCCCTGTGGCAAATGCGGATGGCATAAGCGTACGTTGTATTTTCGTTTATTTCTGCAATGATAGGGTTATATGATGGGACCACATTAACATTGATTAATGTAAGGAAAACAATCCAAAGCTTAAATCATCGGAACAGTTTCAAAACCATTCGGTTTTCTTGAAAAACAACTTTTAAATGCTGAGCCTAAACCACTCCTTTTAAAAGCTATCAGGGTTCCTTCGACTATATCAAGTTCAATACGTTCACGGCTTCGCCAAAACCATTCATAGCCCTCTGTCGTTTTAGATGGGTATTCAGTAGTATTCAAGCTATGTATTTTGACATTCGCCAATGCATAGTGATTAGTAGCTACTGGGTATTCATATGTAGCATAGATAAATGCGTTGGTTTAGGACAGTCGTACTACTATTTTGGCCTTCATTAAGGGTATGTACGGGTGGGTTCAAATTAACCTGGACAATGACAGCTGGAACTTGACTTGCGACTTATGATATGTTGGCCTTCGTCAAGGTCATAAGAGCTTGGGACAAAAATCCATATAAGGAGTTTCTAAAGAAATTGAAACTTGCTAGTGTTGCATTCCATTTGGAGTGTGATGATTTTAGTAGGATTCCTTCAAGGTTGTCACACGATGATATTTGGATCCTGATCCTATTGTGAGTATCCGCTACTCTTCGAGAGATTTTCACTAAATGATCAATGCTATAAACCAAGTAGGTTTCTAGAACGGTGTTAGTGGGGTTACGCCTTTAGGGAAAAGAGGTTATGTAATTAAGGAACTTCGTGAAAGCGTTGGAAAACCTCCCTTGAAGTACCAACACTAGCCTGGCCGAAAGGTTAAGCAAGAATTATAGGGTGAGATTGTTAGTGTTATATGCCCTAGAGGCCATTATTGTATCATACTGGTTTGTATATTATTTAATGGAAGCTTGGAATATACACGAATATAGTAACAGTCTTGCTCGAAATGGTAGTATATTACCTGGTTTGTTTCTACCTCAATATGTGCATGTGTTTCTTTTAGCACATCGCTTATACATATTGGTAGAGCCCTTAGGATCTTTGCTTGATTACCAGCATTGTAATTGCAGTCGCACTAGTAGGGGATGGATAGTCTATAAGCACATCCTATACAGGTCCCTATTCATAGGATTAACGATACGGGCATCGATACTCTAGAGTAGACTAGTGTATACGTGTCACGACCCAAAATATTAGCTCATGACCGGCACTTAAATCACGCCATGTCTAAAGGCGTCACGTAATTCAAGTAAACCGAAACCTAGAAATCTAAACCTTTTTAAGAAAATTAAGGAGGTGAAGTTTTAAAATAAGGGTATAATGAAATCAAGTTTTCTTAAATGCATATAAAAGGAACATGAATAATGCAACAGAAATTTACTGGTTTGAAAACATGTTTCATCTTTTTAAAAATTTGGGTAGCACCTCCTTTGCATATTTTGATCCAAAACCACAATATAAGATAATGATAAAGGCATCCCCAAGCGGGAGCTAGCTCTTCGCCAAACGGTGGATCACAACCGCACAAAACAGTAAATATATAAGTATACGACGCCCGACGACGAAGTTCACCACAAAAGAATAATAAATAAGCAAGATATCAAACCACAGGTAGCGGAAAACCCCTCGCTCTAAGTCTCGCAACCACAAACTCACTAAGTCTCATTACTTATACAAATATTAGTTTAATTGATGGAGTTGACTAGATACAATATGAATAATAAATACAAGAGGGGTACGATCCAATATGTACCACCTACTAAAGCAATCACCTGAAAGCAACTGTGTGCCAGTGATACCGCGACTGATCCACGCGGTCAACCTACAAGAACTGTGGCACAACGGGGGTGAGTTGCCAACTCGTGAGTAGAAAAACATCAACAAGTAGAAATAGAATAAACAACGACTCCTAGGTCAACTATATCATGAACGTAATACTATGAAATCTAGGGTGACCGTATCTGCATATGTGCCAACACTATAAATAATTGCCTAACAGCATATGGATATCATCCAACCATATAATCAATGTATGTATGCATGCGGATCTCGTCCACGTGTCAACCATTGACACAACAACATCATGCATGTAAATATCATAAAAGCATATGCATGAAAATATGAGGATATAAATCAACGTGTGTCCCTCGCAACACATCAAATCATGGAACCTGAGTGTCCAGCATCGACACTCGAAACATCGTGAAACCCGTGCTCAGCATCGGCACGTAAATCCTCATATCTCTCGGGCTCCGTCAGTCCGGATCGGCCCATATCATCTCGCGACTCCGGTCGGTATCCTCCGGATAACCGCCAGGTCCAACCAATCACCGGTAGGTACTAGCCACCCTGCCAGGCTCATCATCTACTCCACGAAAAACATTTCCCACCCCGGAGAACCATACCGGGTCCACCATGTACCCGCAGACGGTTCCTCCACTCCTCGACTCGGGTCTCGAAAACAAATCTCAGAACGAGAAAACTCATGGTGGACATTTTGAAATATCTTATCAAGATAAACCGGGTTTTTAAAACGGTACATACTTTCTTTTAAAATGACCACGGTTATCAAATCCAGAAATCTCATGAAAACAGCATGTCTCAATGCGTATAATCGTAAAGCATGATGCATGCGACATATAACAGAAATGTAAGCATATCCGTATATCATGCAACAAGGAACAGTAATATGCACATATCAAAGGAAATTTATACGATGTTGCATTGGACTTTGGAGAATCCTACTGTGTAGTGACATGGCAATTATTGATGACGAAGTGTGTAAGCCGACAAAGGTGCATATGCAACTATAGCAAGTAAATCGTGCAAGGAGTCATATCATGATGCAGAAAATCCTACTGTGTAGTGACATGGCAATTATTGATGACGAAGTGTGTAAGCCGGCAAATTTTTGTACGTGTAACATGCGCATCATGGATAATGGTGTAGGTGTACTAGCATAGGTATACGCAATGCAATAAGAATAACATGAATGCAGCATAAGGTAAATCATATGTAAATGCTGAAGGGTATACGTATCTAATATGACCGAGTCAGTGAATCTAACCATCGACATCTAGCCTCACGACATCGCGTATGGTACAATCCATCGTACGGCATCCTCTAGTCAAGGGTATGGATTAATCATCAAGTCAAACTCATCACGTACGGAAAGATCATCGTACGGCGGCATTAAACCATTAGGGATCCTATCAACTTATATTGCAATGAGGGTACGGTTTAATGTCACGTACAACCTATCATTCATGATTTACAACATGTATACACATATATATCCATATACCTATGTCCCAAGTCACATCCATAACAATCTCATATCAGGGGACCGGCAAGGTATCAATCCTCTCAATCGACTCGCCTCCGTATACCAACATATCATCATATCACATGCCAAATTGTATTCTCTTTTCATCGCATCTGTATCTCACATAAGGTCTATTTACAATTACATTCTACCTTTACTATAATCATACGTATCTAAACTAACATACACACCCGAACCATACAATCAGTTTTTTAAAAGATGAGAATCGTAGTTTTGAAAGTCGGGGCTACGGTGTTTTTAAGGAAAATATATCATTATATCGTCCCTCGAGGTATCTGTTTAAAAGATGCATACGATTCTTCAGTTTGGAAATAGGTATGGTTCGGATGACACATTTTCGTCGGCTAACTAGTCTTATAGTACCCTAAATGGCAATATCATCAAACCTCATCCTCAAATCCCGTCATCACATATTAGTCATATCATATCACTTCTAACTATCCTTTAGTTTCTAATATAGTTTCTCTAACTATCTTTTAACTCTATCTATAGTTTTCTATTAAAGGTTTCCTTAACCATATACTATGAATCATTTTCCATCAAAAACTTGCGGGGGGTGCTATACGCCATACACCCGACTTCCCTCGTGGATATAGATCCACTCACCTTGATCCTTGATTGCCAAAATCGATGACGTCATGCTACGTCTCATCGGAATCAACGCGAAGGTACCTACAATAATACACAATCGCAATCGCTATTAAAATCGAATCCGGAAAACCGATACGGCATACGGTGCGCTCATAGGTTTGAACCTATAGCCTACGCATGCAAAACCAACCTATCATCCCTTATTGTTGATGTACAAACATCCAACAACCAATAAAAAATCAAATATCAAAACCTAGCATTCAAAATACGGAAAACATAACCAAAAACCACTCCAATGTGCTCCCAGATTTTGACTCAGGTGAAATTGGGATGAACAAACAATACTGGGATGATGTATATAGGGTATATGACCTACAGAAGAAACCTGGACCCAAAATTCCTCCATGTGGCCGGCCACAAGGCCTCAAAATCCGGTGAGATCGGTCAATATGCCTCTGTTTGGGTTCGTCTGGTCACGGTGGTCTCCTAGTATCCTAATGAGGCCTCTGGACTTGTTTGTTAAACTCAGAAATTTCCAGGGTTGCTCCAGATTCACTGTAGGCACACCAAAAGCAACAAAACCGACATGGACACAAATTCTAAGTTTGTATTCTCTATTCTAAGTCCACCAATTGATCTCTAGGGTCTTGTACACCCTTACTACTGATCACAAGTCCACAAGTCACCCAAACCCTCTCTAGAATTTTCAAACTTCACAATTCACCACTAAACCAATTCTAAACTAAAAGTAGAATATAAAGGAACTTAAAACTAACTAAATGGTAGAAATTATATCTCATTTAGGCCACTCAAGAAAACCATAGCTTCTCAATGTCATCAAAAACCCACTTTGCTTGGTCCATTGTGTAGAGGATGATGAGGAGGTTAACTTTAATGAAGAGGGTGCAAGGTTTTGGTGAATAAATGGAGATGGATCTAGGGGTAGAAGTGGAGGGAGATGAGCTTGAGGAGGAAGATGAAGGGAAAATGGTGGAATGAAAAATGTGGCTGCCCTCTCTCTCTCCCCTCTCTTATTCTCACCCACTCTCTCACTAATTACCCTTTTGCCTTTTTCCTCTTTTTCTTTTCTTTTTAATTTTAAAACCAAATCACATAATACCCATAAAACAATACAAATTCAACAACATGTATCCAAATGTAACATGACATGGTGCATTAGCCATGGAAAACTGTAGAAACACGGATTTGGCCTAATCGCGATTAGCAGTGCACTAATCGGATTTTATCCAAACTGCATATAATAAATTTAAAAATGCCAAATCCGATAAATATATTTTTAAATGAATAAATCATTTTAATTTCCAGTTATTTCATAATTATTGGTATATATTTATACCCTTTTTCGAAAACCCTAATTTCGCAAATCGGGCAGTTTTCGGGAAATATATTATTTTAATATTAAATTCCAAAATTAATATTTTATATTTTTTGAAATGTTACAATCTTCCCCCTTAAAGAAATTCGGTCCCTGAATTTAAATTTAAACCCCCAAATGCTAAAACATTTTAATGATCAACTCAAATCAACAGGGCTCCGAAATCACGGAAGATACAGAATAACACAGCGCATCAAGTGTGCATGAAAACGAGTACAAAACTCAAAAACCGAACTCCGTCAAGCATCCCGCAAATTATCGGATTTGCACACATATTCTCGGAGTTACAATGGAGATACCGATCTCGAAATCCACTACTGAATCCAATATGCACTAGTCAAATACTATAATACATATATAGTACGCATCCTTGAAAAATCTCCAAAACTGAATAAAACACATGCAAAATCTTTTCTGAATCGCCGTGTGATGCGTAACTCACGGCACAAGTGACGGATGCTCATTTGTAAAGTAATGAATATATGCTCATATTGGTTTTGCTAAACATACGTTCCACCTTTTTGAAATATCCCAAAAGTTTTTCCTTATAAACATTCGTGTCGCTCACGGACACGTAGGAAATAGCGAGACTATAGCTCCTTTTTGAAAAACTCTGGTTAAACGTTTAATGGATGCAAAATACTCAGGTACTGTCCTTAGATCAGTACTGTTCGGCTACTACATAATATAGTACCCATCATGAATATAAAGTGCCTCAATGAAAAATCAGCCTCAAAAGGCGTATCCAAAAATCACGTGCGTCTGGTGCGCACAGGAATCAAATCCAAATACAAGTGCTACGAACGTGCACAAAAGCAAAAATAAGTGCAACGGGTGTGCACGAAAGCATCTGTCCAGTGCAACGGGTGTACACGACCACAACATCTAGTGCATCTATAGTGCACGAAAAACTCAATCCAGTGCAACTAACATGCACGAATGAAAATCCCAAATCGAGTGCATCCGGTGTGCACAAAATCCAATATCGAGTGCCGAATATGCACAAAATCTAATCCAAGCGCGTCAGGTTCGTAAAAAGTATCTAGTGCTGTAGCATGTACGAAAACGCACAGCATGTGCCAACGCGCACGAATAACGCAATCTGATAAAGCAAATGCTCAAAGACATAAATCGGGTGCAACCAAGGCATGGAGTATAAAGCCGGTGCAACCAATGCACAAAATACCAAGATGGTGCAACAATGCAGAAAATATGAATCTGGTGCAACAAATGCACAAAGCACAAATCGGGTGCATCCAGTGCACGAAATACAAATCCAGTGCATGCAAATGCACAAAGTACAAATCTAGTGCAATAAATGCACGGAAACTCATCAATAACTCAAATGCGTATAAAAGCAATACCGAGTGTACCAAGGTGTATAAAATCGTAAACGCGTGCAACTGCGTGCACAAAACACGTATCAATGCACTGCAAGCACATGTAAGCTATACCGAGTGCAAAAATCAAATCGAGTGCGTACCACACTCACAAAATCAAATCAACCGTATGAAATCCACGAAATCATAAATACGTGCAACCAAGGCATAAAAACGAATCTCAAGTGCAATAAATATGCAAAAATCATAAACCAACACAACGGTGAGGTGACTCCCGATGACTCTTCCCCTTGTTCGGTCAAGGCGAGGATATGTTTGATCTGCCAGAAGAACTCTTTCCTTATGAAAGGGTCTTGTTCTGCCGTATGGGCTTTAACACATCAATTTCACTATCCTATTCTTCCAGCAGAGGAGAGCTTTTAGAAGTGAAATCGGTAATATCACAAGTGCAATAACTATGCACCAAATATAAATACCCAGCAGGTGCAGCCATGTTATACGAAAACAATATCATGAAACTCAATCATTAAAACTCAAATCCAAGCGATATAAGCATGATACTCGGATCACAATGCAAATCGCAGCAAATGACATTGAGGTATACCTCCTACAATGTCGAAAAATATTGGTGCACCCAAAACTGGCAGAGCAAGAACAACTGCTTGCCTCCTGCTCACGGTCTGGCATCCTTTGTCTCTGGGTCTTCATTTCTCTGTAGATTCACCAATCTCGCAATCCATCGGCTCTTCGGCCCGGTCAGGTGTGCTAACGGAAACGATTTCCGCTCTGGCACTTCTCTGGTCACCTCTCGGCCAATTATCACGACCACTCGTAAAGCAGCACGTCACTGTCGTCGGCCTCTGGCCCTCTGTATACACATGACACATCTGATCCTCGGTGCAAATCTCATCGCAGCAGTGCCTTAGAAGGAACCTGCTCAGGGTCTCTTCCGATCTCGCCTATGTTGAACTGCACGGAGGCTGGTACTCTTGCATAATCTTTTCTCGTTTTCTGGACATCTGCGTTCTCAGCACTGCATCTCCTCGGGAACTGGACGTATCTCACGCAACTTATACATATCAGATCTCTAATCTCAACGGGGAGTAGCAACATCTCCTAAACATCTCGCACGAACCTCTTGTTCCACTCGTCTTTATTATCGTCTGCTTCGACGTCACGTCATGCTATCTGCGTACTGCAATTGTCTCGGCTACAGTCAATTCGGAGTCTCTCACACGGACTCAAAATCATGAACTCGGTATCTTCATCACTCTGTAGAATATCTCTAGCCGAACACGCCCTCGGGAACTCGTCCATAATATCGGAGGAATACTCGTTCGTTCTCGATCAGCTCACAACGCATCTTGGTGAGGTCTTCTATCCGAAGCTGGTTAGCTTGCTCATCTCTTATCACATGATATCCGGATGACGTTAAACGTTTCGATCGATTTATCAAAGTCCCATAATTCCACAAAAGCTCAACACCTGAGAACAGTTTAATAATATCTAGTACATGCCACCGTACCTATGGACCAGCCGTAGAAGGGCAAATCCAAGTCTCACTGATGGCACCGCTGAACTGCTGCAAACCCTAAGGTTCAGAAGCGGTTCCATGATCATCATGTCGAGTTAGGGTTTCATTCTCTAGAGGGTCTACAGAATTACTTGCATGTTCCTTCGAATACTTTAAACTTGGAAAAATGGGTTTCTGACATTCGTACGAACTTTTTAACTTTGCCTAGGCAACATGTGAATACCCTTCGTCTCTCAACTCAAGATAGACTAGCTATCATCTGTCATATCTTTGCCTGGAAGATCCAGCGATCTCAGCTCGTAAGCTCTGGAAGTGACATCTCATCAATCTCAGCAACAGCTAGTTCATCTGTTTGCACGGTAGACGACATCACAATCTCTGAGGTATGCTGTACATCAATAGTCCTCTCACAACTGGCAGCCTCTATCAATGGCCCGATCATCCGGTGTAAAATCAAACACTCGCCCCAACAAGAGGTCACAACACAACACTACATCGCGACGTTCCCATGTCACCATAAAACACAATGGTCAGTCCTCGTCCATGACGAGCTCCCCCTGACCGCCTCACTAGCAGCAACTCAATCTGCGCTCAAACCATGGTGACAGGAACCTCAAGCGTGTATCGATGAAAACAGATCGAGGGCATGAAAGGAAACGACAGATCCAGAATGGATACATGATCATAAGGAGGAAACGGAATCAGTGAGAGTATGATCATGGAAACGAATAGAATCAAGTATCTCAAATGGATGTATAATCATGGGTATGAAGAGAATCACAGATCTCAAAATATGTACATCCTAAGGTTTCTTATGTGGAGTATCGTATCGTAAATATGCCGCGGAACATACATACGGTACGTCACTCTACTCAAGCCACCTACTCCATCAATCAGGGTCAACCTATAAAACGAAAGTTCGGGTTTAATACCCCCCCGTTCAAGTCTAAGTTCCGTAAGGTCAAGCCTAGGTTCCGAAATACATACCCGTCCTAGACTCCGCATAGTCAAACATAGACTCGAACCAAGGTTAAACCTAGCGCTCTTATACCAACTTTGTCATGACCCGAAATATTAGCTCGTGACTGGTACTTAAATAACGCCACATCTAAAGGCGTCATGTAATTCAAGTAAGCCGAAACCCAGAAATCTAAACCTTTTTAAGAAAAATTAAGGAGGTGATGTTTTGAAATAAGGGTATAATGAAATCAAGTTTTCTTAAATGCATATAAAAGGAACATGGATAATGCAAGTGAAATTTACTAGTTTGAAAACATGTTTCATCTTTTTAAAAATTTGGGCAGCACCTCCTTTGTATATTTTGATCCAAAACCACAATACAAGATAATGATGAAGGCATTCCCAAGCGGGAGCTAGCTCTTCGCCAAACGGCGGATCACAACCACACAAAACAGTAAATATATAAGTATACTACGCCTAAAGGCGAAGTTCACCACAGAAGAATAAGAAATAAGCAAGACATCAAACCACAAGTAGCGGAAAACCCCTCGCTCTAAGTCTCGGAACCACAAACTCACTAAGTCTCATTACTTATACAAATACTAGTTTGATTGATGGAGTTGACTAGATACAATATGAACAATAAATACAAGAGGGGTACGATCCAATATGTACCACCAACCAAAGCAATCACCCGAAAGCAACTGTGTGCTAGTGATACCACGACTGATCCATGCGGTCAACCTGCAAGAACTGTGGCACAACGGGGGTGAGTTGCCAACTCGTGAGTAGAAAAACATCAACAAGTAGAAATCGAATAAACAACGACTCCTAGGTCAACTATATCATGAAGGTAATACTATGATATCTAGGTGACCGTATCTGTATATGTGCCAATACTATAAATAATTGCCTAACAGCATATGGATATCATCCAACCATATAATCAGTGTATGTATGCATGTGGATCTCGTCCACGTGTCAACCAATGATACAACAACATCATGCATGTAAATATCATAAAAGCATATGAATGAAAATATGAGAATATAAATCAACGTGTGTCCCACGTGACATATCAAATCAATGGAACCTGAGTATCCAGCAGTGACACTCGAAACATCATGAAACCCGTGCCCAGCATCGGCACGTAAATCCTCATATCTTTCGGGCTCCGTCAGTCCAGATCGGCCCACGGGATCCGTCAGTCCGGATCGGCCCATATTATCTCTCGACTCCGGTCGGTATCCTCCGGATAACCGCCAGGTCCAACCAATCACCGGTAGGTACTAGCCACCCTGCCAGGCTCATCGTCTACTCCACGAAAAACATTTATCGCCCCGGGGAACCATACCGGGTCTACCATGTACCCACAGACGGTTCCTCCACTCCTCGACTCGGGTCTCGAAAAAAAATCTTAGAACCGAGAAAACTCATGGTGTACATCTCGAAATATCATATCAAAAGAAACCGGGTTTTTAAAACAGTACATACTTTTTTTTTAAATGATGACGGTTCTCAAATCCAAAAATCTCATGAAAACAGCATATCTCAATGCGTATAATCGTAAAGCATGATGTATGTGACATATAACAGAAATGTAAGCATATCCGTATATCATTCAACCAAGAACAATAATATGCACATATCAAGGGAAACTACTCTTTTAAACGAATCAAGTTTTAAAATATATCATGCAGTTTCCAAATTCTACAAAGTCCAATGCAACATCGTATAAAGGTGTATATGCAACTATAACAAGTAAATCATGCAAGGAGCCATATCATGATGCAACAAATCCTACTGTGTAGTGACATGGCAATTATCGATGATGAAGTGTGTGAGCTGGCAAATCTGTGTACGTGTAACATGCGCATCATCGATAATGGTGTAGGTGTACTAGCACATGTATACGCAATGCAATGAGAATAACATGAATGCAGCATAAGGTAAATCATATGCAAATGCTGACGGGTATACGTATCTAACATGACCGAGTCGGTGAATCTAACCATCGGCATCTAGCCTCACGACATCACGTACGGTATAATCCATCGTACGGCATCCTCTAGTTAAGGGTATGGATTAATAATCAAGTCAAACTCATCACGTGTTGGATATAGTGCCCTCAAAGTCAATTATTGGATCGTAGGTACGTGATTACAATGATTGAGGAGGACCTATACCGGTATCACAGTCTTACTCGAGATGATAGTATGCTATCTGGTTTGCCTTTATCTGTCGTGTATAGGTTTAGGTGACTGATCACTATCACACGTTGATAGAGCCCTTAGGATCTTACTTGACTACCAACAATATGATGGCGATCATATACGTGAAAGCTGGGTAGTCTATAAGCACATCCTTAATTTTGGTCCCTAGTCGTTGGAGTTTCGAGACAGAGCATCGATACTCCGGAGTAGACTAGTGTATACAGTCGAGGCCCCGACGAGGGGCGGTGGTCGGTCTCACAAGCCACTGGTGTCAGTTGGATCACCTAAGTTGTATACAGGTGCTCATTGGGTTGTGCAACATGACATGGTGCACTAGCCATGGAAAACTGTAGAAACACGGATTTGGCATAATCGCTATTAGCAGTGCACTAATCGGTTTTTATCCAAACTGCATATAATAAATTTTAAAAATGCCAAATCTGATAAATATATTTTTAAATGAATAAATCATTTTAATTTCCAATTATTTCATAATTATTGGTATATATTTATACCCTTTTTCGAAAACCCCAATTTCATAAATCGGTCAGTTTTCGGGAAATATATTATTTTAATATTAAATTCCAAAAATAATATTTTATATTTTCTGAAATTTTACAATATGCTTCTCATCCCAGCAGGGGAGATGGTCTGTCCCACATCCATTAGTACGTCGTACTGGAGATAATATGCATGTGCTCATTGGGTTATGAGTACACTAGACAGGACTTGTAGGGAACTGCCGGTGGGTGTTATACCTATCGTCGGGTAGCAGTTCCCAGGTGACATGAGTACGGCTTAGTCAGTCGACTTGATACTGCTACTTCGCCTCGAGTGTGTTCCCACTGTTCTTAGATTACTACCTTACCACGGCTCAGAGGAGTCGTGTAAACATGTAGTAGTTAGGTGCAGTCCCGAAGCACTTAGAGGCAGTGGAAGTTAGATAGGATTCTTCTCTCTCGGTATTGGAGGTTGATATCACGCTGTGTTCGGAAAGCCATTACACAAAGTCCTTGTCCAAGGCAAGTGAGATTTACTGGTAGGTACTCCAGTAGTTTCTCAAGTTGTTTTGGGCTACACTCCGACACGACTTATTGCACTATTAGGGGTATGACGATTACCGCCCCCTAGGCCCGATATGCGATACTCTTAGACGAACAGACCAGACTGTACGGAGATTGTCACGGATAGGCTTAGTAGGAGTTCGGATGAGTTTGCTCATCGGCCTTCTTATCGATAGATACCTGGGTAGCCGTTACGTGCAGCTAGTACCGCTGACTTGCTTTTGGTTAAACCTACTGCCAGCGTAGTGTCGAGTCTTTAGAGTCCCACACAGAGGGTTTCCCTGCATCGGGCAAAAGATGTAGTGGCCGTATGGTTTTACGGCAGGGCTTCAATCACATACGTGTTCTTGAGCACGTATGATGTTCGGGCGGATAATACTAGTGGGTTTTGGTTTAAACCGGATCATAGTATTATATTGATGGATTATTTTCGTCTCTTTGTATTCATATTTTTCGGAATATGGATACGGGTATGTATATACGGTTGAGGGGCATTCTCATAATTTACTCGGGATTGCTTCTAGAAGAAGACGCCTTATTAGGGTTATATTCTTTTGATTAAAAGATGAATGAAGTGAAGGAAATGAGGTGGATGTTAACATTGAATGAGGCATGGCAAATTTGTGACTCATGTGGTGACTCATGGCATGACTCACTACATGACTCACTCTTTAGATATTTGTGAAGCATGCTAGATATTTGGTGAGAAATTTATCTCATCAATTATTATATGCTTCATCTATTCATAAAAAATGAGCCATCTTTATTCCAATGCTCACTCTTCACTCTCTTTTCCTCAGGCTCCCCTTCTTCTTCCTCTAACCCTAATGTCTCATGTGTTGAGAAACCTAGGGTATTTAGAGACAAAGTAATCCATCTACACTCTATACATTATCTAGGACATCTAGTTTAGAGAAGTAGATGCCGTAGTTACCTCGGATTTGAGGTTGGAGCTCAGACTATAGACTCTCGGGTGGATCGTCTTTGACTCAAGGAGGTCGACGAGGTTGCCCGATCTGTTACGATCCTTGGAGCTTATGACGAGGTGGAGGACATCGACAAGAAGACCAGAAGGACATGGTAACGTGAGGTATAACTTCCTATCCGAGTAGTTAACCTCTTAGTAGTTTAGCTAGTTAGGGTTTAGTATCGATCCTGAGTGCAAGTCGGTGTTGCAAGCTTTAAAAAAATCGTTTTTTGCATATTCCGCCTCTACACAAACCCGTGGGGTGCGCGACATCGACTTACAAAGATTAATTCTGACTAATTCTTCTTTTATGGTTTGAAGAAGGATACGAGGAAACAGTGGAAGCCATCCTGTTTAGATAAACTAATAACCAATTTAAACTTGCAAGAGCATCATACTAAGTGTTTCTTCTATCTCTCCTAATTGCAGTGATTGATCTTCTTTTTGTGTGTATGGAAAATGTTTTATCACAACCAAATAAATTTATACCGCAATCAATTGACGGTGTCTATGGTAGTTTCATCAATGAGAACAGATCGTCCACTGAGATGAGTGAATTTGTTTGATTTTGCTAGATTTGAGTCGAAATGAAAATATAAAAGAAAATTCAAGAAATAGATTTAAGATTTAATTGAGTTGTCATTTCAAGAAAATCAAAAACATATTCAAGAATATAAAAATCAAGAAAGTGTCCAATGTCAATTTGATTTATCAAGATTATGAAGAATAGTTTGTAGGATTCGATTGAGTTAATAGCTAATGATGAATCTAATAATTCCTAATCTTATCTATTGATAATTTGTAGCTAGATCGATGATGATGATTGAAGATTAGGGATCAATTGAAGAAACTAGGGTTTCTCCTTCACTATCCCTTGTCTTTTCAATCATAATCGTTCGGATCTAGACTCTAGCAAAGAAAACCATCAATTGTTTGATCTCTAATTTGCAACGAAATAATCAAGAAGTGATCTCGATCCAAGTTAGGTCATCAACGATTCTTTTTGCTAAGGTTCACAAATCTCATAAGATTTAAAATTAGTATTAAGATTTGTTCATCATTAGATCAATCAATTCTCTCAAATTCTCCACAAGTGGAGATTTCACTCACACATAATGAAAATTGATGAATCACAAATGAGATATTTCATAATGCAAGAATGTAATGAAAACGAGATTTAACAATTTATCAGCTTCATTAAATCTTCTTCAAATTTACACAACTCCTCAATTCGAGGTACAATATTAAGCTCTCGATCGCTCCTTTGAAGAGGTGAATTTGTCGTCGATCTTTGCGAAGCTCGATCGCCGTGAGTCGCGGATCGTCGTGGATCTCTTGCTCGGATGATGATCGGTGTTGCGATGAAGGATCGTTGATTTCTCGCTTGAATTGCTTCTCAATGGATCTTGATTTCTCTTTTGATTTGATCTCAAGTTGTGTCACTCAACTTGAGTTTGAATTGTGGCTCAATGTGTAATTATTGTGTAACTAATTGAACAACCCCTTGAATTTAGATCTAGATCCCCTTTTTTAATTTCAAAATGAATCTTCCCTCCAAAGCTTGGTTGTTATGCAGAGCCTTCCAGAAGATGCCACGTGTAATTGGAGCGTCCTGAGGAAGCTAGGCCGTTACAAGGAAGATTCTGGAGAAGTCTTGAGCGCCGATGAGTCAACACGGCCGCGGAACCGCGGCGACTCGGCCTGGATCGGCCGTGGATCCGCGGCCATTTGAGGAGATCTCTACAATATTTTCCATGGTAATTCTGGTGTTGTCTTTAGGGTTTTCTTTTGATGTCTAGAATCTTATAATTCTTTCTTGGTTGCTGCCAGATTTCAAGTCTTTGACTTGATGCACTTTATCGGCACTTTTGCGATTCCGGTTCTTTTACCTGAAGAATTTTCTGCACACAATCTCGATAAAATATGTTGAGATATACAATATCATGCGTGTAGTAATAAACACACAATTTCCCTTATACTACCGGTTATAATGTATAACACATGTTTTTTGATATTTTGCAGACGAATTGCTAATATGTGATGTATTTATACCAAACACCTTTAGATGATTAAAAAGAGTAAGGAAATTGATGTGTTAAGATTGCAATATTTTCGACTGATCAAATTCCCCCAAACTTAATTTTGGTCATCTCGAGTAAATATCTTTTATTTAAGAGAAGGAGAAAATATAAGAAAAAGAAAAACTAGCTAGCACACTTTAATAGGCAACACGATTGCACTGAGCACGTGCAACAAGCCTTTAAACCTCTAGGTGTCCCTAGTAGAAGGAGTGTTGTCTCCTGAGGGTTTTAAATGGATTACACCCACAAAATCCCATAATAAAAGGAAGACTGTGAAAGTTACATATAAAGATAAGAATTGTAAAAGAAAGACTTTGAAAATTAGAGTTTCCAACTACACTAGCTTTTCAGTTGTCATGAGCCCTATCTTAATAGTCATGAAAAAATGTTAGAAACCACATCATCCCTCAATAAAACATCGTCCTTATTCTTCATTCCTACCTTTCATCCAAACATTGATCATATACCCCTACGTGTGTGTAAATAACATCCCTACACTCGGAGAATTCAGTTCAAGCTATCATACTCTTGTCCATCTACCTCAGTACTTTTTAATTAATGAATATTTAGATGGGATTACTCACACATTTTTCATTGGACCGTTAATACTTCTTGAGGTACTAACTGACCGATTACTCATGTTCTTGCAGAGTAGGCGTATTTAATATTTTCCTCATCTTGCAACACCTAAGGCTTAGCAGTGACTCCCAAACCAGTTTGTCTAAGGCACTAGGTGATGAAGCACCCTTTCTATATTTTTTTATTGCTGCCTTGGTGATAACAAAACCAGTGTTCATTTTTCTTCAACATTTTATATTTTATTTTTCATTCATACTTGGCTTTTAGACAAGAGCATTTCAAGGTATCCTCTACTATCCCGAGTTTCAAGACGTGTGTAAGTGCGTATAGTAGGGTATCAACGTTCAAATGTTTGGTTTCCAGAATAAGAACTATTTTTCATACTTATTTTTATCCGCAGATTAGTGACTTCTTTCATCTTACTAACCCTTAGGACAATGGCTCATAACTACTTATTACTAGTTCGTTTAAGAAAACTTCTAACTTTCTAGGTTTTCTTAAATTTTTATAATCTTTTGGATATAATTTTTCACTATCTAATTTTTTATTATCTTATTTATGTACAAAAATATTTTTTTATATTATATGTTTTTTGCTTATGCAAAGTATGATGCAAAGTGATGTGTAAATAAGCACAAATCTCCCCTAAACTTGTTTAGAACAGTGTCCTCACTGTTGCCATCTGTTAAATCTTGAAAACCTGTAGGCTTGGGAAGAAATTTATTAACGGGGGCAATAAATATGATCATGAAAATCCTCCCCCAAACTTATTTTTGGCTCACAATTTTGAGGACAACTTTTATTTTTAAGAGCCAAAAATATATACCCCCCAAACTTGAGTTAAACAATATTAAGCATTTTAAGATCACAAGAGGGGGTCAAAGTTCCTGGTCAAAGCCAAGCTTTGCAAAGACCAAACATCAACACCAACCATTCGGAAATTTTATCAGTGTAGTGCATCGGTTGGTGGAAGAACATGTTATATGGGGCCAGGAAGAAGTGGGGAAAAGATAGGTGCTGTAATAGAATGTGTTTGCGTCTCGTTTTGGAGAGACGACTCAATGATTGTGATGATGGATTACTCGCATTCTTGTGATTGTCAAAAAGAAGGGGTGGAGGTTCACTTTCTTTGTGGAGTTGATTCATTTCAACACCCGTGTTCGCTAAAAATACGAGCTCATCAGCGAAAATTTCCTCAAAGCTTTCATCGATACCCTGAAGAATAATCTCATCAGAAAGAACATGGTGATCCTCAGACTCAATAAAAGGTTCAAAATCAGCGTTAGAGGTTGACCCGGACAACTCAAAATAAGGGTCCGCATGTGTATAATACATAGTTTGGTCAAACAATAACGTATGAAAAGAGTCTAGATCAGTATCGTGAAGCTGATCAAATTCGCTGCTGTCGACATCCACTAATTCGACAGAACATGCATAGCATAGGGTTCGGAGGCTTGACTTCCTAACTTGTAAATGTTAAGTTCAATTGACCTATTCCCGAAGGATAGGGTCATAGAACCATTTTGACAATTAATTACAGCGTTGGAAGTTGCCAAAAAGGGTCGACCGAGAATCACCGGAATTTGGTTCTGTGAGTTTGCTACAGGTTGTGTATCTAGAACAATAAAGTCCACAGGGAATATAAATTCCCCGACTTTTATCAACACATCCTCTAACATACCCCTTGGTTTGGTGATAGATCGATCAATCATCTGTAAAGTACATTGCGATGGTTTTAACTCTCCGATACCCAATTGCTCATACACCAAATTTGGAAGCAAGTTAACACTAGCGCCAAGGTCAAGTAAAGCACGGTTAATATTTTTATCTCTAATAGAAATAGAAATTGTAGGACAGCCAGGGTCCTTACGTTTCCTTGGTAATTGTTGGGGAAAAGCTGTGTTTACAGTACTCGACATGAACACCTTTTTTGGCACTTGAGTCTTCTTCTTCCTAGTGCACAAGTTCTTAAGAATTTTCGCATAAGACGGAACTTGTTGTATAGAATCTAGGAGAGGAATCTTTATGTTGACTTGCTTAAACATATCCACAATCTTCTCCATTTGCGGACTTGGTATGTTTCCCCTTAACCTATTCGGATAAGGAGCTTGAGCAATAATAGCTGGGTCCAACATTGGAGAAGATGGTGGGGTGGAAAGGATGAGGTGAGTGGAGCGTTCGAGCCTTTGGGAAAACGGAGAATAGGCTCGGAAGAAGAAGGTAAATTAGACAAAATAGGGTAAGGAGTAGAAGTGGGAGTGGAAGTGGAAGTGGAAGCCGGGGTTTCAATTGGTTCCTCATTATCAGTTTGTTCACCCACATGATTGTTTAGCACTCTTCCAGATCTCAACGTGGTAATAGCACTCACATCATTATAATGCGAGGGTTCAGGATCAGATAGTGGTTGAGCTGGAAGTTTCCCTGTCTCTCTAGCACTCATTGCTGCAGTCAGTTGCAATTTGTGCTTCTATCAATTTGATACTCTCATCGTGGGAGACAGTGTTTTGGACTAACGTTTGGATAGAAGATGTTAAAATGTCATTCGTTTGCATGGACTGTGCAATGAACATGTCGAGTGCAGAGGAATTATTGGTACGGGCAGAAAAAGGATCAAATTTGTTGGTCGGGTTTTGAAAATTTTGTGGTTGAAAGGGTGCTGGCTCAGTTGTGGTGGTTGCTGTTGTGGAGGGATCATTTGAAAGTCATTCTGGTTTGGAACCGTGTTTTGAGTTTGTTGTTGGTTCCAAGAAAAATCAGGATAATTCCTTGAACCTTGATTATCTGTGGAAGAAGGAGGATCGTTTCTAGGTTGTTGCTAAAATGCAGCATTAGTATGACCTTGAAATGGTACATTCAATGGACATTCTTCCGTTAAATGTGATGGGTTTGAACAGCAACCACACACAGTTTTGGGAAGTGTGTAATGGTTTAAGGAGGCTGAAGAGATTTTGTTTTCTATAGCGTTGAGTTTCTTTTATATTGCGGCCATTTCGGCTTTCATTAAGATGGAAACATCGAGCTGATTGATATCTTCTCTAGACAGTGGTTGACTAACACTTTCCCATTGTAAAGTGTTCTGAGCAAGATCTTCTAGGTATTTCCAAGATTCACCATCATCTTTAGACAGGAATTGATAATGACACATGGTTTCAAGCATCTGTTTTGTCGTGAGATCAATACCCTCATAAATAACTTGACACAGATCCTATCTAGGGATTACATGACGAGGGCATTGTAACAGGAGATTCTTGAACCGTTCAAAGCATTTCCAAAATGGTTCATTAGGAAGTTGGGTAAATTGGAAGATTTCGCTCCGAACACGGGCGGTCTTATGATTGGGATAAAATTTCTTAAGGAATGCTACAACGAATTCGTCCCATGTTGGAATAGAATGTGCGGGTGTGTTATAAAGCCACTTCTCGGCTAAATTGCACAAAGTGAACGGGAGAAGACGTAAACGCATAGCATCCACAGACAGTTGTGAAGTACCAATCATTGCACATACGTTTATGAATTTGGTGATAAAAACGTATGCGTCTTCAGACTCAAGCCCGGGAAATTTAAGTAAAAGTTTGATGAAATGAAGTTTGATTTCAAAATTTTCCTAGTTGGCAGGTGGGATAGAAAGACAGGTGGAAAGAGGACCACGTTTAGGGTAGCATCTCTCCTGGAGAGAAATGCGCGGAGGATTCTGCGCACCTGCGGGCTGTGGCAGAGCGGTGTTAAAGTTTGATGAAAATCCGTCCATCGCGGTCGTGGTGGGTGGTGGGAAAGAAAATGTAGAAATACCGACCTTGGAGTCGATAAGGGCAACGCGGACAAGTCGTGTTAGTTATATATATGCCCTAGAGGCCATTGTTGTACATATGATGTATATTATGGTGGATGCTTGGATATATATAGAGAGGACTTTCTTGCTCTTCATGATAGTATGCTATTTGGTTTCACTTTATCTTAACATGTTGACTTATATTAGTTTACTGTCTTACTCTCACATGTTGATAAAGCCCTTAGGATATGTACTCGACTACTGGGACTATGATGAGATTATACTAGTGGGGCCACGGTAGTCTATGAGTACATCTTATAATTGTTCCTAGTCGTGGGTGTATCGAGACAGGGCATCGATACACCAGAGTAGACTAGCGTATACGCATCTTTACCCATATGATGTGCGATGGAAGATCCCATATCCATCGGTGTTTGACATCAAAGATGGTGTACGGGTGCTCAGTGGAGACTGGGTACACTGAACGGACTCGCCGAGAACTCCCAAATGGTATTATACCTCACGTCAGATGGCAGTTCTCCGGTGACACTGGTTCAGGTTAGTCTGTAGACCCGAGATCGTTATAGAGTCTTGTGTGATTCTCACTGTGCTTTGATTTCCACCTTACCACATCCAAGAGGGCGTACAAAATGGTGGCTTTTGGGTACAGTCCCGAATCACATGGAGGCAATGAGCGATAGGAGGGGTTTTGTCTCTCCCGGTATAGGGAGTTGATGTTGTGCTGTGTTCGATTGGCTATAACTGGAAGTCCCTGGCCAGGGCTGATATAGAGTGATGCTGATAAGTGTTATCAGTAGTTTCTCGACCTGTTATGAGCCTCACATCGACATGACTTATCGGTTACTGGGGTTTGACGTTTACCACCCCTAGACTAGATATGCAACATATCAGATGAAGAGACCGGACTGTACGGGAGTTTTACTGATTGGATTCACAGGAGAATGTGCATGCTTGCTTGTTGATCTTCTGATCGATCAATACCTGGGTGGCTGTTACGTTTAGCTGACCGGTTGCAACTTGTGGGTGTTTGATATGATCATCACCTACTACCGACGTATTGACGATTCTTTAGAGTCCTACACAGAGGTTTCTTGACTCAGGCAAAACGGAGTAGGAGCACATATGTGATATGTGTGGGACCAAGAATAATATGATATGAGATACCGTATTCTATTCTCGCGATATTTGATATCAGCCGGGTCATCGGATCAAGTGTTGATTCAATGAATCGGTACATGAAATATCAGTCGGTTATATGTGATATAGCTGGATTGTTGGATCAAGTGTTGATTCGATATTTTAATGTATAATTATATATGTGATATGTTACATTACATTATCTAATATTGGCTCGCTTTATTGATTCATTTCTCACCGGGTAATACATTGATATATATGCGATATATGTTAATTGTATTATTTTCTTTTGTTACAAAATTATATTATATATGTGATATATAATATTGTAACAAGTTATGTTTACAAATGCAACATGATTTATGGAGATTAAACATGGTTAGGGTTTGATTTGGGTTATTCTTTTCTTGAAGCTTCTAGAAGCTTTTGTTTTGTATTGTGCAAATATATTATGTGTTGATATTTTTGAAGATATTAGTTAACCCAACCCAAACCCTTAACCCTAGTAAACTCTCTACATGAGTTAATGATTCACATTATTAACTCAAGGTTCATTTGTAAGCATAGTAACTTTTCATTATTCATCACAAAAGAAATCATCTTCTTCTTCCTCCTTGATGAGCTCACTAGCTTTTGATTTTGTGATGAATTAGCGTGAGATCTTGAAAATAAAAGAGAGTATAATTCCTACTTCATCATTCTCATCTAATCTAGCGAATTAGATTAGGGTGTTCACTTCATTAATACTTGATTAGTGAGTGAGAGCTTGAGTTAAAGAAATTTCAAGTTAAATTATCTTAGAAAAGGAAGACTTCAAGTAAGCATGGATCATTCGGGTTGTGGAACTTCTCTTGAGTCCGGGAGATCATGGATCGTGGTGAAGGGACTACTACTCGGAGCTTATGAAGCGAAGGAGCGGACTACAAAGGTTGTAATCCCTCTCTCTTAGATGTAAAGATGTTTACTTGCATGTTTAACCCTAATTATCTAGCAAAGATCCTTACTTTGGGTTGTTCGGCACTTCTAAAATTGAAATCGGGCTTGGTTGATGCCTTGTTGAACATTCTGACAGTGCCTAGTAACCCTACAGCGGTATCAGAGCCTAGCTAGAGCATTAGGCGACGTGTATACGAAGTTAAAAGTCCGATCGAACCCCGGAACGTCGTATTTTGACCCCTCTCTGGAAATTTTTTAAAAATATGATTTTTTCCGTATTAAAAATTCTCAGAAAATTCAGCAGGCAATTTTAAGGATAACTGTGAAATACGAGCCCCCAACTCCCTCAGGTCGCCGTGGAACCGCGGCAGGAACATGCTTCGCGCGGCGGTTCCGCGACCGAACTTGGGAATTGGGGACTCGTATTTGTAGGGTATCCGTAGGTATTAGTATATACTTCTGGGAATTTTTAATATTACTCAAGTGTTGAGTGTTTTGGAGTTCTTTTGTATTCGTTGATTCGATCGGAAAGTTTAATTTCGTTTTGTTTTCCGGATAATTTAGAACGTGTTAAAATGTTCGAACGGATATCAATAACTCACTTTTTCCCGACACGAAAAACTTTCAAGTGTTGAATATTTCTTGAGTTTAAAACTTTCGGAAAAACATGCAAGCATATCTGTGGACCTTCTATAAGAACGCAACCTTAACTCGATTATGTGACCGTCAAAACTGCCACTGAACCCTAGGGTTTGTGATAGTTTGGCGTTGCCACATGTGAGGCGTTGGTTTGACCCTTCTACGACTGGTTCATTTGGGCTGTGACATGTTTTGGGATTTTTGAACTCCGCTCAAGGGTTGAGCTATGTGGAAATCTTGGGTATTTGATTATTCGATCGGAAAGTTTAATATTGTCCATTTATGTGGAATGTGATACAATATGTGGAATTCATATAGTTAGGCATGAAATGCGAAGTATGTGATATTTTGGATTTTGTCTAAAGTGATTGTGGATTCCAAATGTTGTAGTTTTACACTATCTTTTCTGTGACCGTAAGCGGAGTATGTGGGGTATCGCCAGCTTCGTTGCTATACATCAACGACAATCGGGATACGCATACTTTCTTACGTTGATGATATGAGATTTATGTGTTGCTGTGATATGTTATATTGGATCGTCGTGTTCTGAATAGCCGGGGGTTTTATGTGAGATGAGGGTTTTTATTTTCATTCATGTAAAATTCATTGTATTAATATTCTTTTATTGGGGTACTTCTGGGATGAGGTTGATGTCACCATTGTATATTATTTACTTTTCCGCATTAGGTAGACACAAGGAAGGGAGCACAAGTAACCGGGTTCTAGGTTACGGTGGGAGGTCATCTCGAGGAGTCGAGACCGGGTCTCCTAACCCTAGAATTGGCAGTGTTGCTTGCCGCTCTCTTAGGGATCTAGGGATGTGGGTTTGGCTATTCATCGCGACCGTGGAATCCGTGTTTTATACAGGCTCGATGTAAAACATGGACGTCCTAGTATATCCAATGTTTCTTATGTTATCTTCTGCTGCAATGTTCTGTGATGAGATCATATTACTGCCTGAGACGAATGCTTATACTATATATATGATATATAAATATTGCAGCTTTCGTTTCTTCTGTGATGCTTAGGAAGCATAACTGATGGGATTTATTAATGAGATTAATAAAAGAAAAGAAACATAAAAGATGTTGTAGAATCAAAAATTTATAAAAAGGATAGCTACAGTCTTGCTTTGCACAGCGGTATATATGATATACCCTGCACCTTATTCGATGAGGAAAGAGCCGAGATCCCTTCACCGGGAGTGACCTCTTTAGCAGAACTGGCAGATGCTACAAACTCACGGATTAGTTTTTGATTGCTTCTATAGTTTTGCTTTGCACAGCGGTATATATAATATACCCTGCACCTTATTCGATGAGGAAAGAGCCGGGATCCCTTCACCGGGAGTGACCTCTTTAGCGAAACTGGAAAAGCCTCAAAGACACTCCTTTTCAAAATCACTTGTTTCTACAACGATATCAAGTTCATTACGCTTATGGATTTTCTGAAAAAAAACCTGCGTAACCCTCCGTCATTTCAGATAAAGACTATTTAGTATTCGAACTGCGTTTGTTGACCTCTGTCAAGGCGTAGTGTGCGGTAGCTGATTAGTAATTATCTGTAAAGCATGTGATGTGAGTGGAATAGGGTGGTCGTACGACCTTGTTGACTTCTGTCAAGGGTCATGTGAGTGGGTTTGATTCAATCAAGAAATGATGGGTTGAACTTGACTAGTGCACTATGGTTTGTTGACCTCTGTCAAGGTCATAGCACACTAGGGGCAAAAGCATTATCGAGAATTTCAAGTGTTGAAATTTGCAATGAGATTGCATACCTCATATGAGATAGTTGGATCCCGATACCCATTGCGAGTAAGAGTTACTCCTGGGAGAATTTTACACAGGACAATTAGCCGATCAAGTAGGTGTCTAGAAAGGTGTTAACGGGGTTAAGCCTCTAGGAAAAAGAGGTTTATTTTAATTAGGTCCGTGCGAAAGCACGAGGAACCTCCCTCAAACTACCAACTCTGATCTGCCTGAAAGATTGATGAAATTGTAAGGTGTAATTAATCCCGACTAGTCTTTCCTTTTAGGGTTTGAAGGGAGATTTGATGAAAACAGTGGGAGACATCCTGATTAGATAAGATAATAACCAATCTAATCTTGCATGAGCATATGCTAAAGTGTTTCCTTCTCTCTCTCTCTCCAGGTAGCGACCATATCAGGCCTTAATCAAGATAATAATATTGATGTATTGACTGAACCCGCTTATTATACTGAGCAGGGGAACGTTGGTCCCATTCTTTCTTATAAGTGTTGTAAGACTGAGCAGGAAATAGGAGAATATCTGGATTCTCACGTCGCCCAAACGAAGAACAAGCATGTTGATGCATCTTCTTCGGGTGTGTTAGTTATTGAGAACTGTTTCTCAGTTCACTCTGTTAGTGTATATGCCCTAGAGGCCATTACTGTATCATACTAGTATGTATATTACTTAATGGAAGCTTGGGATATTCACCTTGTATTGACAATCTTGCTCAAAATGGTAGTATGCTACTTGGTTTGTTTCTACTTTAATATGTGCATGTGTTTCTTTTAGCATATCGCTTATACATATTAGTAGAGCCCTTAGGATCTTTGCTTGATTACCAGCGTTGTGATGGCAGTCACACACGTGGGGGCTGGGTAATCTATAAGCACATCCTTATGCAGGTCCCTAGTCGCAGGACTATCGAGACAGGGCATCGATACTCCGGAGTAGACTAGCGTATGCGCTTCTTATCCCAGCTCGGGAGACGGTCTGTCCCACAGCTGTCAGTACGTCGTACTTGAGATAGTATGCGGGTGCTCGTTAGGTTACGAGTACACTGGATAGGACTCGTCGGGAACTGTTGGTTGGTATTATACCTATCGTCAGTTATCAGTTCCTAGGTGACATGAGTACAGCTTAGTCCGCTGACTTGACACTGTCACTTCGCCTCGAGTGTGTTCCCACTGTACTTTGATTACTACCCTACCACGGCTCAAAGGAGTCGTGCAAACAGGTAGTTTTTGGGTGCAGTCCCGAAGCACTTGGAGGAAGTGACGGTTAGACAGGATTCGTCTCTCCCGGTATTGGGGGTTGACATCGTGCTGTGTCTAGGAGAGCCATTACACGAGTAGTCCCTGGCCAGGGCAAGCGAGATATACTGGTAGGTTTCCAGTGTTATCTCAGGGTGTTCTGGGCTTCACTCCGACACGACTTGTACCGCTATTAGGGGACTGACGTTTACCGCGCCCTAGGCCCGCCATCCGTTGTATCAGATGAACAGACCGGACTGTACGGAGATTGTCACATTCAGGCTCAGTAGGAGTTCAGATGGGTTTCACCTCGTCAGTCTTCTTGTCGGCATCTACCTGGGGACCGTTACGCACAGCTAGTGCCGCTTGCGGTCTGTGGTTAAACCTACTGCCAGCGTAGTGTCGAGTCTTTAGAGTCCCACACAGAAAGCTATTTGCCTTTAGGCAAAAGGGTAGAGGTCGCATGGTTTTGCGACAGGTCGCATGGTTTTGCGACAAGGTTCGGTCACATCCGTGCACTTGTGCACGTTTAGTTTCCGGACAGTTAACAATAGCGGGCTTTGGTTTAAGCCAGATCCTAGTGTACGTTTTGGGATTGGTTTTATCTTGTATGTATTCGTGTTCCTCAGAACGCGGATGCGGGTGTGTATGCACAGTTCACAGAGAGACAGAGGCAGAGGATTCTCATTAAGCTTGTTGACTGTTGACCGTTGACTATTGACTTTTTGCTAAACCCTAACGAGAATATGAAACATAATTAGCAATAATATTAATTAAGTATTATAGTGACATGGTTGTTGAGGGGTTGACTTTTTTGACTTGTTGATTTTGTTGACCGGTTGACTAGGTTGGACTAGTTGACCATCATCATCACAATGGTTGTCATTTTCATGCAAAGACTTTTGCTTGCTTGTTGTGGTTTGCAAAATGAGTGCATGGAAATGATGTTGCCTTTGACATGATATGAACCATCACATAATACTTGATTAACATTATGGCTCATGATGCTTTTGGATTATGAGAGGGTGAAAGAGAAAAGAGAGGCTCATTCTTTCATTGTCTTTCTCTCTCTTGGTTTTGAGCTCTCTCACTCTCTTGCTCTCACCCTCTTCCTCTTGCTCTCTCTCTTGTCTATGGTTCACTTGTCTCATGTGTTGAGAAGCAAGAACCATATGAAAATCCTATTACACTCTCCTCTACTCACTCTAGTTCACAATGTTTAGCAAACCAAGTGAACTAGTTTCTTCAAAGTTCAAAGAAGAAGCCAAAGGTAGAAGCTTTCGGGTGGATCGATCTTCGGCGCAAGGAGACGACGGGGTGAAGCCGATCCGTACACCATCAAGAGATTAAGACGAAGGAGTTCAAGAAAGAAAGGTATAACCCCCTAACCGAGTAGTTAACAACTCGTAGTTAGGTTGTTAGGTAGATAGTTTAACAAAGATCCGTTTTGAGTCCATGTTACCGCCTCTAGAAAATTGTTTTTCACCAAATTCCGCAAGCCTGTAAGTATCGGGAGAGGTAGCATGGACTTACAGTGGTATCAGAGCCTAGTTAAACACTACCTAACATGTTAGCATAGTAACTAGAAATTCGATTGGACAAAAAGTCGCGAAATACACCCCGATTTCAAACTTGCTGTCGATTTTCAAAGTACTGTAAAAGTAATAAATCATGCTTCAAAAATCGACTCAGGGTTTTTATAGTGCACTGAAGAAAAACGAGCTAGAGATCTCATCAAAGCGCCGTGGAAACGCGGTAATAGCTTGCTATTGCCACGGTTCCGCGGCCAATATAACTCTTCTGTGGATTTTCTTCATTGCAGTTTGCTCAGTGGGGTATTTTGGGAATTTTGGTATATGTTTTTTCAGCCCAGATTTTCTAGAAAGAAAATTTTGTTTTTGGGACTTTAAAAACCGCATTTTGATCGAGTTTCTTATGACTTAAGCTGACGGGTTTATTTCTGTGATGTGATATTTGTATTGAACGTCTGCTAATCGCTATATGTCGATTAGTGGGGGTTATAAAAATCTGTGATCTGTAATGTTATTGGTTTGTGTATATGAATTCATTGGATTGTCGCGGGTGAATAGCCGGGGGTTGTGAGACGAGAGTTTTCTTTTCTTTCATTTCATGTAAATTTGTAAATTGATGTAATAATTATTTATATGGCCGCACAACCGGGTCGGGGTTGTAGCCGTCATTGTATAATTTCTTTTTACTGTTTTTGCTCCTAGGATAGACCCATGGAGGGGGTGCACAAACTACCGGGTATCCTGAAGTGCCGAGTGGCCTACTCACGGAGTTGAGGGAGGTTGCTTCGCTTCGGGTACTTGGCGGGTAGTTTGCCACACCCGTTGGGGTCTTGGGTAGGGTATTGGCTATTCACCGCGACCGTGTAATCTGCTTTTCGTTACAGGCTCGTACGAATTGCGGGTTCCTAGTATATCCAATGTGTTCATCTGTGATCTGAAATGGCTATCATTGCAATATATCTATATATGATATTATTTAGGGGTTGCTTATGTTTTACAGCCGCGCTAGCCCAGCCCCCGCTCTGTCGTTAGTTAAGTAACCTAACGGGTAATGACGGGGCCCCGTGGCGAATGCGAATGGTATAAGCGTACGTCATATTTTGGTTGTTTTCTGCAATGGTAGGATTAAATGATGGGACGCATTAAAAGAACTAATGCAAGAATATCACGCATTAAAAGAACTAATGCAATAAAATAAACCAAGTAAAAGTCATTGGAACACTTTCGAAAAACCACTCGGTTCTTTTCAAAACCAACTTTTAAAATGCGGATTTTGAGCCACTCCTTTTAAAAGCTATCTCGTTCCATCGATTATATCAAGTTCACTACGTTCACGGTTTCGCCAAAACCATTCGTAGCCCTCCGTCGTTTCGTATGAATATTCAATAGTATTCAAGCTATGTTTGTTGACCTTCGTCAAGGCATAGTGATTGGTAGCTGTTGGGTGTTCATATGTAGCATAGATAGATGCGTTGGTTTGGGACAGACGTATTACTTTGTTGACCTTCGTCAAGGGTATATACGGGTGGGTTCAAATTAACCTGGACAATGACGGGTAGAACTTGACATGTGACTTATGATTTGTTGACCTTCGTCAAGGTCATAAGAGCATGGGGCAAAAATCCACATCGGGAGTTTCAAAAGAACTGAAACTTGCTAGCGCTGCATACCATTTGGAGTGTGATGATTCTGGTAGGATTCCTTCAGTTTTGTCACGCAATTATATTTGGATCCCGATCCTACTGTGAGTATATGCTACTCCTCGGGAAATTTCTCACTTAACGAACAATGCTATAAACCAAGTAGGTGTCTAGAAAGGTGTTAGCGGGGCTACGCCCCCAGGGAAAAGAGGTTCTTAAATTAAGGAACTTCGCGAAAGCGTTGGAAAACCTCCCTTGAAGTACCGACACTAGCCTGGCTGAACGGTTAAGCAAGTATTGTACGGTGAGATTGATCCTGACTTATTCTTCCTTTATGGTTTGAGGAGGGATTCGAGAGACAGTGGGAGTCATCCTGTTTAGATAAATTAAAAACCAATCTAAACTTGCAAGAGAATCATGCTGAGTGTTTTCTTCTCTCTCTCTTAATTGCAGCGACCAAGTGACCACACCTAGGTTACATCTAGATAATAAAATGACTGAACCTGACTGTTATGACTGGCAAAGGTCTGTCCAGATGTCCATTGCCCATAACAAGCTAGGACACCTCTTAACTGATCATACCCCTACCGTCTCAGGTCCAGTTTCCCCTGTCACGGATATTTACATCCGTAGGACATCGGAAAAGGATTGTGCGAAAGCCAAGTGCCTCGTGTTAGCCTCAGTTAATGGTGCAAACCAGAGGCAGCACGAGAAGATGGACTCAGTTTCTATCTTCCTCCATAACAAAGATTTATATGGAGAGCAATCTCGTATCGCAAGATATGAGACCTCGAACGAATTGCTTCAAGCGAGGTTGGCTGTCGGGTCATCTGTAGGGGACAACGTCCTTACAGAGGCCAGCTATTTTGAGCTCACGGACGTGGAGACCACGTTGGAGAATGGGTCAAGTACTGACTTAATTCTACAGTCCCTGCCCTCTGCTTATACCCTGAAGGAAACCAGGGAAGAAGAAGGAAAAGCAAGGGCAAAAGTTTCAGGACTGGATGCAGTAAAAGAGGGACGTTCCTATTGTAACGGGAATGAACATTGGCAGAAGGATTGCAGGGCTTGCAAAGCCAGTAGCCAGAATTCGAAGCATGTTGTGGCTTCGGCTTCGGGTGTGTTTGTAATAGAGAACTGTATATCACTTAACCCTACTTCCTGGGTATTGGATACCGGATCAGGATCTCACATCTGTAATTCATTACAGGCTCTGAGAAACCGTAGGGTTATCAGGAAAGGTGATATGACTCTCAGGGTTGCTAACGGAATGAGCATGGATGCTGAATCCGTAGGGGAATATCTTCTTGGACTGACAACTGGGCAGATATTGATTTTGCGTAACTGTTTGTATGTACCAGGTGCGACTTGTAATATCATATCTGTATCCTTACTTTGTAAGGAAGGATATGAATTTACTTTTGTAAGCGATGTAGTAAACATCCACCTAAATCAAGTTCTGATTGGGTCAGGTACATTAAATAACGGGATATACGTATTAAATCAAGCTCAGATATTCAGTGTCCAGAACACACTTAAAATAAAGTCTCCGGATACAAATCAGGCTTTCTTATGGCATTGTAGACCGGGTCACATTAATGAGACACGATTAACTAAGTTACATAAAGAAGGGTACTTGAATCCGTTCGAGTATCAGTCGTATGCCACTTGTGAATCTTGTCTCATGGGAAAGATGACAAAGACTCCGTTCACTGGACACGGAGTAAGAGCGAGCGAGCTCTTGGGACTCATACACAGTGATGTGTGCGGTCCAATGTCTACACATGCGTGAAGTGGTTATTCATACTTCATTACTTTCACAGATGATTTCTCTAGGTATGGACATGTCTTCTTAATGAAGTACAAATCCGAAGCCTTTGGGAAATTTTGGGAATACAAGAATGAAGTTGAAAAACAAACCGGCAAAAGTATCAAGATTCTAAGATCGGATCGAGGTGGAGAATACTTGAGTGCCGAGTTTCTGGACCACTTAAAAGAGAATGGAATTCTCTCTCAACTTACTCCTCCATACACACCACAACACAACGGTGTATCGGAAAGGCGGAATCGGACCCTATTGGATATGGTTCGTTCCATGATGAGTAAGGCTGAGTTACCGCGATCTTTCTGGGGTTATGCACTAGAAGCAGCTGCATATCTCTTGAACAAGGCTCTAACCAAGACTGTGCCTACCACCCCATATAAGATGTGGAGTGGGAAGAAACCCTGTCTTAAGTATCTTAAGGTATGGGGATGTCCAGCTTTTGTAAAAAAGCAGCATGTGGACAAGCTCGAGGCACGCTCAGTACTGTGTAAGTTTGTGGGATACCCAAAGAACTCCAGGGGGTATCTTTTCTATTCCGCAGAAGAACAAAAAGTTTTTGTTTCTCCGCATGCCTACTTCTTGGAAACTGAATTTTTGGAAAATCAGATAAGTGGGGGCGCAATAGAACTGGAAGAAATTCCAGAACCACAAGCTGTTACTGAAAGCTTGGATGAACCAGACGTTTCAGGAGAATCGGACATTCCTGCGCCGCTCCGCCGGAGTAGTTGGCAGTCTCATCCGCCCGAGAGATACTACGGTTTTCTCGTAGATGGGGATAGAAAGGATTGCACTATTGATTATGATGAGCCTACTAGCTTCCAGCAAGCCATTCAAAGCGGTGACTCGGTAAAATGGCTAGATGCAATGCGGACCGAAATGGAGTCCATGTACACCAACAAAGTATGGACGTTGGACGTCGCTCCAGACGGGGTAAAACCCGTAGGATGCAAGTGGATCTTCAAAAGGAAGATTGGTGTAGATGGACAGGTTGAGACCTATAAAGCTAGACTTGTTGCAAAGGGTTTTCGTCAAAGACCTGGTTTGGACTATGACGAAACCTTTTCTCCAGTGGCTATGCTGAAATCCATTCGGGTCCTTCTTGCCATTGCTGCCTTCCACGATTATGAAATCTGGAAGATGGACGTAAAGACGGCTTTCCTAAATGGATATTTGGAAGAGTGGGTCTATACGGATCAACCAGAGGGATTCATTCAGAGTGGGAGCAGCGGTAAAGTGTGCAAGTTGCTCAAGTCCATCTATGGACTCAAGCAGGCATCGCGGAGTTGGAACATCTGCTTTGATGATACTGTCAAAGAATTCGACTCTGTCAAAAACCCAGATGAACCATGCATTTACAGTAAGATTGTAGGGAGAAATGTGGTATTCCTCGTCTTGTACGTCGATGATATTCTCCTAATAGGAAATGATATTCTTATGCTACAGTCAGTCAAAGGATTCTTGTCACAGAGGTTCTCCATGAAGGACCTGGGCAATGCCAACTACATTCTGGGGATCCAGATCTATCGTGATAGATCTAAGAGGATGTTGGGACTTTCACAGTCAAGGTAAATCGACACCATACTGAAACGATTCAGTATGGAAGATTCCAAGCGCGGTAATCTACCGGCTTGTCACGGAATCACCCTCTCCAAAGAGATGTCTCCCAAGACTGATTTGGAAAGGGCTCGCATGTCATCAATACCCTACGCATCTGCGGTAGGCACTATTATGTATGCGATGTTGTGTACCAGACCAGATGTAGCATACACATTGAGCGTTGTAAGCCGGTATCAGTCGAACCCAGGGGAGAAACACTGGATAGCAGTAAAGAACATTCTCAAGTACCTGAGAAGGACTAAGGAGATGTTCTTGGTGTATGGCGGAAAAGACCTCCAGATTGAGGCCTTTGCTGACTCCAGCTTCCAGAGTGACAAGGATGACTACAAGTCCTTGTCGGGTTATGTCTTTACCCTCAATGGAGGGGCGGTTTGCTGGAAGTGTTCCAAGAAGGAAACCGTTGCTGACTCAACTATGGAAGCGGAGTACATAGCTGCTTGCGATGCCGCAAAGGAAGCTGTCTGGATGAAGAAGTTCCTCACGGAACTTCAGGTGGTTCCTACCAGTGTTGATCCAATACCGCTGTATTGTGACAACAACGGCGCTATAGCTTTAGCGAAGGAACCCAGGTCCCATCAGAAGTCCAGGCATATTTTGAGGCGGTACCACCTGATCAGGGAGATCGTTGATCGCCGGGAGATCGTTGATCGCCGGGAGATCGAGGTGAAGAGAGTAAATACGGAAGATAACACTGCTGATCCACTCACGAAGGCCTTACCCCAGACTCAGTTCGAGCGGCTGATCGAGATGATAGGTCTTCGATACGCCAGTACATGGCCTTAGTGCAAGTGGAAGATTGTTAGTGTATATGCCCTAGAGGACATTACTGTATCATACTAGTATGTATATTACTTAATGGAAGCTTGGGATATTCACCTTGTATTGACAATCTTGCTCAAAATGGTAGTATGCTATTTGGTTTGTTTCTACTTTAATATGTGCATGTGTTTCTTTTAGCATATCGCTTATACATATTAGTAGAGCCCTTAGGATCTTTGCTTGATTACCAGAGTTGCGATGGCAGTCATACACGTAGGGGCTGGGTAATCTATAAGCACATCCTTATGCAGGTCCCTAGTTGCAGGACTATAGAGACAGGGCATCAATACTCCGGAGTAGACTAGCGTATGCGCTTCTTATCCCAGCTCGGGAGATGGTCTGTCACACAGCAGTCAGTACGTCGTACTTGAGATAGTATGCGGGTGCTCGTTAGGTTAAGAGTACACTGGACAGGACTCGTCGGGAACTGTTGGTTGGTATTATACCTATCGTCAGTTATCAGTTCCCAGGTGACATGAGTACAGCTTAGTCCGCTGACTTGACACTGTCACTTCGCCTCGAGTGTGTTCCCACTGTACTTTGATTACTACCCTACCACGGCTCAAAGGAGTCGTGAAAACAGGTAGTTTTTGGGCGCAGTTCCGAAGCACTTGGAGGCAGTGACGGTTAGACAGGATTCGTCTCTCCCGGTATTGGGGGTTGACATTGCACTGTGTCTAGAAGAGCCATTACACGAGTAGTCCATGGCCAGGGCAAGCGAGATATACTGGTAGGTTTCCAGTGTTATCTCAGGGTGTTCTGGGCTTCACTCCGACATGACTTGTACCGCTATTAGGGGACTGACGTTTACCGCCCCCTAGGCCCGCCATGCGATGTATCAGACGAACATACCGGACTGTACGGAGATTGTCACATTCAGGCTCAGTAGGAGTTCAGATGGGTTTCACCTCGTCAGTCTTCTTGTCGGCATCTACCTGGGGACCGTTACGCACAGCTAGTGCCGCTTGCGGTCTGTGGTTAAACCCACTGCCAGCGCAGTGTCGAGTCTTTAGAGTCCCACACAGAAAGCTATTCGCCTTTAGGCAAAAGGGTAGAGGTCGCATGGTTTTGCGACAGGTCGCATGGTTTTGCGACAGGGTTCGGTCACATCCGTGCACTTGTGCACGTTTAGTTTCCAGACAGTTAACACTAGCGGGCTTTGGTTTAAGCCAGATCCTAGTGTACGTTTTGGGATTGGTTTTATCTCGTATGTATTCGTGTTCCTCGGAACGCGGATGCGGGTGTGTATGCACAGTTGACAGAGAGACAGAGGCAGAGGATTCTCATTAGGGTTGTTGACTGTTGACCGTTGACTATTGACTTTTTGCTAAACCTTAATGAGAATATGAAACATAATTAGCAATAATATTAATTAAGTATTATAGTGACATAGTTGTTGAGGGGTTGACTTTGTTGACTTGTTGACTTTGTTGACCGGTTGACTAGGTTGGACTAGTTGACCATCATCATCACAATGGTTGTCATTTTCATGCAAAGACTTTTGCTTGCTTGTTGTGGTTGCAAAATGAGTGCATAGAAATGATATTTCCTTTGACATGATATGAACCATCACATAATACTTGATTAACATTATGGCTCATGATGCTTTTGGATTATGAGAGGGTGAAAGAGAAAAGAGAGGCTCATTCTTTCATTGTCTTTCTCTCTCTTGGTTTTGAGCTCTCTCACTCTCTTGCTCTCACCCTCTTCCTTTTGCTCTCTCTCTTGTCTATGGTTCACTTTCTCATGTGTTGAGAAGCAAGAATCATAGAGAAAATCCCATCACACTCTCCTCTACTCACTCTAGTTCACAAGGTTTAGCAAACCAAGTGAACTAGTTTCTTCAAAGTTCGAAGAAGAAGCCAAAGGTAGAAGCTTTCGGGTGGATCGATCTTCGGCGCAAGGAGACGACGGGGTGAAGCCGATCCGTACACCATCAAGAGATGAAGACGAAGGAGTTCAAGAAAGAAAGGTATAACCCCCTAACCGAGTAGTTAACAACTCGTAGTTAGGTTGTTAGGTAGATAGTTTAACAAAGATCCGTTTTGAGTCCATGTTACCGCCTCTAGAAAATTGTTTTTCACCATATTCCGCAAGCCCGTAAGTACCGGGAGAGATAGCATGGACTTACACACTCTACATCCTGGGTATTAGATACCGGATTGGGATCCCACATATGTAATTTGTTACGTGGGCTACGTAAAGGTAGAGAACTGGGAAAGGGTGATCATTCCGTACAAGTAGGGAATGGTGCAAATATTGCAGCCAAAGTTGTTGGCGAATATCATCTTGTATTACCAAGTAGTAATACATTGATTCTTAACGAGTGCTATTATATACCGAACATGATGTGCAACATTATATTAGTTTCTTTATTAAGTAAAGAAGGATATAATTTTGTAATACATGATAATGTTATGAACATCTTCCTAAATCAAAAGTTGATTGGATCAGGCTCATTACATAATGGCATATACGTTCTCAATCAAACTACAATCCTTAATATACAAAACAAACACAAGAGGAAGAGTTCAGAAATGAACGAATCCTTCTTATGGCATTGTAGACTAGGTCATATCAATGCGACACGGCTAGCGAACTTACATAAGGAAGGATATTTGAATCCGTTCGAATTATCATCTTATGAAACTTGCCATTCATGTCTCAAAGGCAAAATGACCAAAACTCCGTTTAGTGGACACGAAGTAAGAGTTACAGAACTCTTGGTACTGATACATAGTGATGTATGCGGTCCCATGTCTACACATGCCAGGAACGGTTCTGCCTACTTCATTACATTCACTGACGATCTCTCAAGATACGGACATGTATTCCTGATGAAACACAAGTCTGAAGCTTTTGAGAAATTCAAAGAATATAAGAACGAAGTAGAGAACCAAATGGGCAAAAGTATTAAGATCCTACGATCTGATCGAGGAGGAGAATACTTAAGCAATGAGTTTCTGGACTATCTAAAAGAGAATGGGATTATCTCTCAGCTTACTCCTCCTTATACACCACAGCACAACGGTGTATCGGAGCGGAGGAATCGCACCCTATTAGATATGGTGAGCTCTATGATGAGCACTGCTGAGTTGCCTATTTCCTTTTGGGGTTATGCGCTTGAAGCAGCAGCATACCTATTGAATCGGGTTCCATAAAAATCTGCACCTACCACACCATATGAGATATGGAGTGGGAAGAGACCATGTCTTAAACGAGTTAAGATATGGGGTTGTCCGACCTATGTCAAAAGGCAAAATCCAGACAAACTCGAAGCACGATCAGTTCTTTGTAAGTTTGTAGGATATCCTAAACATTCAAATGGATATCTATTCTACCACGGTGAACAACAAAAGGTGTTTGTTGCTCAGCATGCCACCTTTTTAGAAAAGGAATTTCTTGTAAAAGAAATTAGTGGCGAAGCGGTAGAGCTGGAAGAAGTTCCAGCACCACAAACTACAACCGAAGATTTAAAAGAACCAGATGATTCAGTAGTTCCCAACGAACCCCAGCCTCTCCGCCAATCTAATAGGGTTTCTCATCCGCCTGAGAGATACTACGGTTTTCTCATTGATGGTGGGAGTGAGGATTGCATCATGGAAGATGATGACCCGACTAGTTTCGAGCAAGCCATCACGAGTGGGAACTCTGTGAAATGGCTGGATGCAATGCGATCTGAGATGGAATCCATGTACAGAAACAAAGTATGGACTTTGGAAGTTGCTCCTGAAGGGGTAAAACCCATTGGGAGCAAGTGGATCTTTAAGAAGAAACTTGGTGTAGATGGTGTTAGTTGTATGTATGCCCTAGAGGCCAGTATTGTACAGATGATGTATATTATATTGGATGCTTGGACATATATAGAGATGACTTTCTTGCTCGATATGATAGTATGCTATCTGGTTGCTCTTTATCTTAACATGTATACCAGTCTCTTTAAACTGTCTCATAGTTACATGTTGGTAAAGCCCTTAGGATGTGTACTTGACTACCTGGACTATGATGCAGATCATACTAGTGGGGACATGGTAGTCCATAAGTACATCCTTCAAGGTCCCTAGTCGTAGGTGTATCGAGACGGGGCATCGATATACCAGTGTAGACTAGCGTATACGCTTCTCGACCCATGAGATGGGCAATGGATGATCCCATATCCATTGGTGTTTGACATCAGAGATGGTATACGGGTGCTCAGTGGAGACTGGATACACTGGACGGACTCGCCGAGAACTCCCAGATGGTATTATACCTCACGTCAGATGGCATTTCTCAGGTGATACTTGTGCAGGTTAGTCTGTAGACCCGAGATCGTCATAGAGTCTTGTGTGATTCCCACTGTGCTTTGATCTCCACCTTACCACGTCCATGAGGGCGTGCAAAACGGTGGTTTTTGGGTACAGTCCCGAGTCACATGGAGGCAATGAGCGATAGGAGGGGTTTCGTCTCTCCCGGTATTGGGGGTTGATGTTGCGCTGTGCTCGATTGGCCGTAACAGGGAAGTCCCTGGCCAGGGCTGATCAGAGATTTGCTGGTAAGTGTTACCAGTAGTTTCTCGACCCGTTATGAGCCTCACATCGGCACGACTTATCGGTTATTGGGGTCTGACGTTTACCACCCCTAGACTTGATATGCGACATATCAGACGAGGAGACCGGACTGTACGGGAAGTGTTGCCGGTTGGCTCGACAGGAGTTGTAGCAGGTTCGCTTGTTCTTTTCTGATCGCTCAATACCCGGGTGGCCGTTACGTTTAGCTGACCGCTTGCGGCTTGGGGGTGCTTGATATGATCATCACCCACTGCCGGCGTATTGACGAGTCTCAGAGTCCCACAATGGAGTTTCCTAGTCCAGGCGAAACGTTGTGGTGCGCGTATGCGATATGCGCATGGACCCAATTAAAATACGCGTATAGGATACCGTATATTGATCGGGCGGCTTGCTTTTGGTTTGGGTCATATATGATATGACCGGATTGATGAATCAAGTGTTGATTTATCATTTAACCATTAGTTTCTCACTAGAAATCCTTTCTTGTGATGGATGGATGTGTTAGTGTATATGCCCTAGAGGCCATTACTGTATCATACTAGTTTGTATATTACTTAATGGAAGCTTGGGATATTCACCTTGTATATACAATCTTGCTTAAAATAGTATTATGCTACTTGGTTTGTTTCTACTTCAATGTGTACATGTGTTTATTTTAGTATATCGCCTATACACATTAGTGGAGCCCTTAAGATCTTTGCTTGATTACCAGCGTTGTGATGGCAGTCACACTAGTGGGGCTGGGTAATCTATAAGCACATCCTTATGCAGGTCCCTGGTCGCAGGACTATCGAGACAGGGCATCGATACTCCGGAGTAGACTAGCGCATGCGCTTCTCATCCCAGTGTGGGAGATGGTCTGTCCCACAGCCGTCGGTACGTCGTACTTGAGAGAGTATGCGGGTGCTCGTTGGGTTACGAGTACACTGGACAGGACTCGTCGGGAACTGACTAGTTGGTATTATGCCTATCGTCAGTTATCAGTTCCCAGGTGACATTAGTACAGCTTAGTCCGCTGACTTGACACTGTCACTTCGCCTCGAGTGTGTTCCCACTGTACTTTGATTACTACCCTACCACGGCTCAAAGGAGGCGTGCAAACAGGTGGTAGTTGGGTGCAGTCCCGAAGCACTTGGAGGCAGTGACGGTTAGACAGGATTCGTCTCTCCCGGTATTGGGGGTTGACATCGCGCTGTGTCTAGGAGAGCCATTACACGAGTAGTCCCTAGCCAGGGCAAACGGGATATACTGGTAGGCTTCCAGTGTTATCTCAGGGTGTTTTGGGCTTCACTCCGACACGACTTGTACCGCTATTGGGGGACTGACATTTACCGCCCCCTAGGCCCGCCATGCGATGTATCAGACGAACATACCGGACTGTACGAAGAATGTCACATTCAGGATCAGTAGGAGTTCAGATGGGTTTCGCCTCGTCAGTCTTCTTGTCGGCATCTACCTGGGGACCGTTACGCACAGCTAGTACCGCTTGCGGTCTGTGGTTAAACCCACTGCCAGCGTAGTGTCGAGTCTTTAGAGTCCCACACAGAAAGCTATTCTCCTTTAGGCAAAAGAGTAGAGGTCGCATGGTTTTCCGACAGGTCGCATGGTTTTGCGACAGGGTTCGGTCACATCCGTGCACTTGTGCACGTACAGTGTCCGGACAGTTTACACTAGCGAGCTTTGGTTTAAGCCAGATCCTAGTGTACCTTTTGGGATTGGATTTATCCAGTATGTATTCGTGTTCCTCGGAACACGGATGCGGGTGTGTATGCACAGTTGACGGAGAGACAGAGGCAGAGGATTCTCATTAGGATTGTTGACCGTTGACTGTTGACTATTGACTTTTTGGTCAACCCTAGTAAGAATATGATATATGATTAACAATAATTTTAATTAAGTATTGTGGTGACATGGTTGTTGAGGGGTTGACTTTGTTGACTTGTTGACTTTGTTGACCGGTTGACTAGGTTGGACTAGTTGACCATCATGATGACAATGGCTATAATTTCATGGCAAAGACTTTTTATTTGCTTGTTTCTTTTGTGAGAAATGAGTGCATGAAATGATTTAGCCATTTTGACTTGAACCATTTTACACAATACTTGATTATTATTTTTGTGATGATGGTTTTGGATTATGAGAGCCAAGAGAGAAAATTCTTCTTTCATTCTTTCATGCTCATTCTCTCTCTTGTTCTTGAGCTCTCATCTCCTCCTCTTGCTCTCCCTCTCTTGATTCTATGGTTCACTTGTCTCATAAGTTGAGAACCAAGAACCATAGATAAAATCCCATACAAACTCTTCTCTACTCACTCTAGTTCATAAGGTTTAGCAAACCGAGTGAACTAGTTTCTTCAAAGTTCGAAGAAGGAGCCAAAGGTTGAAGCTTTCAGGTGGATCTATCTTCGGCGCAAGGAGACGACGGGGAGAAGCCGATTCGGACGACCATCGAAGCTTGAAGACGAAGGAGTTCGAGAAAAAGAAAGGTATAACCCCCTAACCGAGTAGTTAGCAACTCGTAGTTAGGTTGTTAGTTAGATGTTTAACAAAGATCCGGTTTTGAGTCCATGTTACCACCTCTAAGAAAATTGTTTTTCACCAAATTCTGCATGCCCGAAAGTACCGGGAGAGGTAGCATGGACTTACAGTGGTATCAGAGCCTAGTTAAACTCTATCTAACATGTTAGCAAAGTAGCTAGAAGATCGATCAAAGAAAAAGTCGCAAAACGAACCCCGTTTTTAAAACTTTCTGTCGATTTTAAAAGTGCTGGAAATTTTTTTTGAGATACACCAAAAATCGACTCAGGGTTTTCTGGAGAAACTGCAAAAATTTGACCCCCTAACTCGATCAAAGCGCCGCGGAACCGCGGCCGAGTTGACTCGGTCATGGGGTTTCTTCTTTGCAGTTTGCTCATAGGGGTATTTTGGGATTTTTGGAATATATATTTTCTGTCCAGATTTTCCAGAACGAAAATTTTATATTTGGGGTCCTGAAAATCCGTATTTTTGATCGAACTTCTAAAAGACTTTAGCTGACGGGTTTTTCTGTGATGTGATATTTGTATTGAACATCTACTAATCGCTATATGTCGATTAGTGGGGGTTATACAAATCTGTGATCTGTAATGTTATTGGAATGTGTATATGAATTCATTGGATTGTCGCGGGTGAATAGCCGGGGGTTGTGAGACGAGAGTTTTCTTTTCTTTCAATTCATGTAAATTTGTAAATTGATGTAATAATTATTTGTATGGCCGCACAACCGGGTCGGGGTTGTAGCCGTCATTGTATAATTTCTTTTTACTGTTTTTGCTCCTAGGATAGACCCATGGAGGGGGTGCACAAACTACCGGGTATGCCGAAGTGCCGAGTGGCCTACTCACGGAGTTGAGGGAGGTTGCTTCGCTTCGGGTACTTGGCGGGTAGTTTGCCGTACCCGTAGGGGTCTTGGGTGGGGTATTGGTTATTCACCGCGACCGTGTAATCTGCTTTTCGTTACAGGCTCGTACGAATTGCGGATTCCTAGTATATCCAATGTGTTCATCTGTGATCTGAAATGGCTATCATTGCAATATATCTATATATGATATTATTTAGGCGTTGCTTATGTTTTACAGCCGCGCTAGCCCAGCCCTCGTTCTGTCATTAGTTAAGTAACCTAACGGGTAATGACGGGGCCCCGTGGCGAATGCGAATGGCATAAGCGTACGTCATATTTTGGTTGTTTTCTGCAATGGTAGGATTAAATGATGGGACGCATTAAAAGAACTAATGCAAGAATATCACGCATTAAAAGAACTGATGCAAGAAAATAAACCAAGTTAAAATCGTTGGAACACTTTCGGAAAACCACTCGGTTCTTTTCAAAACTAACTTTTAAATGCGGAGCTTGAGCCACTCCTTTTAAAAGCTATCTCGTTCCATCGATTATATCAAGTTCACTACGTTCACGGTTTTGCCAAAACCATTCGTAGCCCTCCGTCGTTTCACATGAATAGTCAATAGTATTCAAGCTGTGTTTGTTGGCCAAAGTCAAGGCATAATGATTGGTAGCTATTGGGTATTCATGTGCAGCATAGATAGATGCGTTGGTTTGGAACAGTCGTACTGCCTTGTTGACCAAAGTCAAGGGTAGGTACGGGTGGATTCAAATTAACCTGGAGAACGATGGGTAGAACTTGACATGTGACTTATGATTTGTTGGCCAAAGTCAAGGTCATAAGAGCATGGGGCAAAAATCCACATCGGGAGTTTCAAAAGAACTGAAACTTGCTAGTATTGCATACCATTTGGAGTGTGATGATTCTGGTAGGATTCCTTCAGTTTCGTCACGCGATGATATTTGGATCCCGATCCTACTGTGAGTATATGCTACTCCTCGGGAAATTTCTCACTAAACGATCAATGCTATAAACTTAGTAGGTGTCTAGAAAGGTGTTAGCGGGGCTACGCCCCCAGGGAAAAGAGGTTATTTAATTAAGAAACTTCGCGAAAGTGTTGGAAAACCTCCCTCGAAGTACCGACACTTGCCTGGCTGAACGGCTAAGCAAGTATTGTACGGTGAGATTGATCCTGACTAATTCTTCCTTTTTGGTTTGAGGAGGGATTCGAGAAACAGTGGGAGCCATCCTGTTTAGACAAACTAAAAACCATTCTAAACTTGCAAGAGCATCAAGCTGAGTGTTTCTACTCTCTCCTAATTGCAGCGACCAATCGACATGACTGGACTTAAGTTACTTCTAGATAAAAACATACTGACAGGGCCAAACTACAAAGATTGGCTAAGGAATGTCAAGATGGCAATCACTTACGACAAGCTGGGGTATCTTCTTACCACCAAGGCTCCCCCTGTCCCTGGTCCCACTTCCAGCGTCGCGGATAAGGAAATCCGTAAGACTTGGGAGATTGATAGCGCGAAGGCCAAGTGCCTCGTACTTGCCTCTATGGACAATGAACATCAGAGGAGGCACGAGAATATGGACTTGGAATCCATATTTCTTCATACAAAAGAACTGTATGGAGAGCAATCTCGTATCGCAAGATACGAAGCGTCGAAAAAGTTATTTTCGGCAAGGATGGCCGTCGGATCATCAGTAGCAGAACACGTGCTTAAGATGATCGGCTACATTGAGGAGCTCGCGGACCTAGGGACCACATTGGAGAGTGAGTTCTATACGGACTTAGTTCTCCAGTCCCTTCCTTCCACTTACGCCCAGTTTATACTGAACTTCAACTTACAAGAAAAAGAAGTTGAACTTTCAGAGCTCCTCAACATGCTGAGGAGCGCAGAGGGCACCCTACAGAAAGGTAGGAAACATCCACTTTGTTTGTAGGAGGATCATCTTCTTTTAGGTCCAAGGCGAAAGCCAAGGGAAAGAAGAAGAAAGCCCCCGCCAAACCAAGAGGCGGTGTTAGTAAAGTGGATACGAAGGGAAAAGCTAAAGCAACAAAGAAAGCGGGGAAGCTTGTGGATAAGGAAGAATGCTTCTATTGTCATAAGAAAGGACACTGGAAGAATGATTGCAGGGCCTGGAAGGCCAGAACACAGGAATTGAAGCAGGTTGCAGCTTCAGCTTCAGGTGTGTATGTTATTGAAAACTGTCTTTCAATAAACTCTACTTCCTGGGTATTGGATACCGGATCAGGATCTCATATCTGTAATTCTTTGCAGGCGTTGAGAAACCGTAGTGTTTTGAAAGCAGGTGACATGACCCTCAGAGTTGCGAATGGAGCTAGCATGGATGCTAAGGCCGTGGGGGACTATCACCTAGGAATATCAGATGGACATGTTTTGGTTTTGCGTAATTTCTTTTTTGTACCCAACGCAACTTGTAATATCATTTCTGTATCTTTAGTTTCTAAAGAAGGTTATGAATTTGCGTTTGTAAGTAATGTTGTAAACATTCACCTTAATCAAGTTTTGATTGGGTCAGGTACATTGAGCAATGGTATATACGTATTAAACCAACCACAGATTTTCAATGTCCAGAATACACACAAAAGAAAGTCTCCGGAAATAAATCAGACTTTCTTATGGCATTGTAGACTGGGTCACATCAATGAGAGAAGGTTGACTAAGTTACATATAGAAGGATATTTGAATCCGTTCGAATATCAATCGTATGCCACTTGTCAATCCTGTCTTAAAGGAAAGATGACAAAGACTCCGTTTACTGGACACGGTGTAAGAGCAAGCGAGCTCTTGGGACTCGTACACAGTGACGTGTGCGGTCCAATGTCTACACATGCGCGAAGCGGTTATTCTTACTTCATTACTTTTACGGATGACTTTTCAAGGTACGGTTATGTCTTCTTAATGAAACATAAGTCTGAAGCCTTTGGAAAATTCCAGGAATATAAGAATGAAGTAGAAAAACAGACCGGCAAAAGTATCAAGATCCTAAGATCGGATCGAGGTGGTGAATACTTGAGTGCCGAGTTCCTGGACTATTTAAAAGAGAATGGAATTCTCTCTCAGCTTACTCCTCCATACACTCCGCAACATAATGGTGTATCGGAGAGACGGAACCGAACCCTATTGGATATGGTACGGTCCATGATGAGTAACGCTGAGTTACCGCGATCATTCTGGGGGTATACGCTAGAATCAGCTGCATACCTTTTGAACCGAGTTCCAACTAAGACTGTGCCTACTACACCATATGAGATGTGGTGTGGGAAGAGACCCTATCTTAAACACATTAAGACATGGGGATGTCCAGCTTTTGTTAAAAAGCAGCATGCGGACAAGCTCGAGGCACGCTCAGTACAGTGTAAGTTCGTGGGATATCCAAAGAACTCCAAGGGATATTTCTTTTACTGCGAAGAGGAACAAAAAGTTCTTGTTTCTCGTCATGCCTACTTCTTGGAAACTGAGTTTTTAGAAACCCAGATAAGTTGGAGCACAGTAGAACTGGAAGAAATTCCAGAACCTCGAGCTATTACTGAAAGCTTAGTGGAACCAGAGGGTTCAAAAGAACAGGACATTCCTACGCCGCTCCGCAGGAGTAGTAGGCAGTCTCATCCCCCCGAGAGATACTACGGTTTTCTCATAGACGGGGATAGAGTGGATTGCATCATAGATTATGATGAGCCTACTAGCTTCCAGCAGGCCGTTCAGAGCGTTGACTCAGTAAAATGGCTGGATGCAATGCGGACCGAAATGGAGTCCATGTACACCAACAAAGTATGGACGTTGGACATTGCTCCAGACAGGGTAAAACCCGTAGGATGCAAGTGGATCTTCAAAAGGAAGATTGGTGTAGATGGACAGGTTGAGACCTATAAAGCTAGACTTGTTGCAAAGGGTTTCCGTCAAAGACCTGGCTTGGACTATGGCGAAACCTTTTCTCCAGTGGCTATGCTGAAATCCATTCGGATCCTTCTTGCCATTGCTGCCTTCCACGATTATGAGATCTGGCAAATGGACGTAAAGACCGCTTTTCTAAATGGAAATTTAGAGGAGTGTGTCTATATGGACCAGCCAGAGGGTTTCATTCAGAGTGGGAGCAGCGGAAAGGTGTGCAAGTTGCTTAAGTCCATCTATGGACTAAAGCAGGCATCGCGGAGTTGGAACATCTATTTTGATGAGACGGTCAAGGAATTTGGCTTTATCAAAAATCCAGATGAACCATGCATCTATTGTAGATTTGTAGCGAGAACTGTAGTATTCCTCGTTTTGTACGTGGATGACATTCTCTTAATAGGAAATGACATTCCTATGCTACAATCTGTCAAGGGGTTCTTGTCACACAGGTTCTCCATGAAAGACCTGGGTGATGCCTCATACATCCGGGGGATCCGGATCCATCGTGATAGATCCAAGAGGATATTAGGACTTTCACAGTCCAGGTACATTGACACCATACTGAAAAGATTCAGTATGGAAGATTCCAAGCGCGGTAACCTACCGGCTTGTCACGGGATCACCCTCTCTAAAGAGATGTCTCCCAAGACTGATTTGGAGAGGGATCGCATGTCTATTATACCCTACGCTTCTGCGGTAGGCTCTATAATGTATGCGATGTTGTGTACCAGACCGGATGTAGCTTATGCACCGAGTGTGGTAAGCCGGTATCAGTCAAACCCTGGGGAGAAACACTGGATAGCAGTAAAGAACATTCTCAAGTACCTGAGAAGGACTAAGGAGATGTTCTTGGTGTATGGCGGAAAAGACCTCCAGATCGAGGCCTTTGCTGACTCCAGCTTCCAGAGTGACAAGGATGATTCCAAGTCCATGTAGGGTTTTGTCTTTAACCTCAATGGAGGGGCGGTGTGTTGGAAGAGTTCCAAACAGGAAACCGTTGCAGACTCGACGATGGAAGCGGAATACATCGCTGCATCTGATGCCGCAAAAGAAGCTGTCTGGATGAGGATGTTCTTGAAAGAACTTCAGGTGGTTCCGTCCATTGTTGATCCAATACCTCTGTATTGCGACAACAACGGGGCTATAGCTTTAGCGAAGGAACCCAGGTCCCATCAGAGATCCAGACACATCTTGAGGCGGTATCACCTGATCAGGGAGATCGTGGATCGCCAAGAGATCGAGGTTCGGAGAGTTGCTTCAGAAGATAACACTGCAGATCCATTCACCAAGGCCTTTCCCCAGACTCAGTTCGAGCGGCTGATCGAGATGATAGGTCTTCGATACGCCAGTACATGGCCTTAGTGCAAGTGGGAGATTGTTAGTGTATATGCCCTAGAGGCCATTACTGTATCATACTAGTTTGTATATTACTTAATGGAAGCTTGGGATATTCACCTTGTATATATAATCTTGCTCAAAATAGTAGTATGCTACTTGGTTTGTTTCTACTTCAATGTGTACATGTGTTTATTTTAGTATATCGTCTATACACATTAGTGGGGCCCTTAGGATCTTTGCTTGATTACCAGCGTTGTGATGGCAGTCACACTAGTGGGGCTGGGTAATCTATAAGCACATCGTTATGCAGGTCCCTGGTCGCAGGACTATCGAGACAGGGCATCGAAACTCCGGAGTAGACTAGCGCAAGCGCTTCTCATCCCAGTGTGGAAGACGGTCTGTCCCACAGCCGTCGGTACGTCGTACTTGAGAGAGTATGCGGGTGCTCGTTGGGTTACGAGTACACTGGACAGGACTCGTCGGGAACTGACTAGTTGGTATTATGCCTATCGTCAGTTATCAGTTCCCAGGTGACATGAGTACAGCTTAGTCCACTGACTTGACACTGTCACTTCGCCTCGAGTGTGTTCCCACTGTACTTTGATTACTACCCTACCACGGCTCAAAGGAGTCGTGCAAACAGGTGGTAGTTGGGTGTAGTCCCGAAGCACTTGGAGGCAGTGACGGTTAGACAGGATTCGTCTCTCCCGGTATTGGGGGTTGACATCGCGCTGTGTCTAGGAGAGCCATTACACGAGTAGTCCCTGGCCAGGGCAAACGAGATATACTGGTAGGCTTCCAGTGTTATCTCAGGGTGTTTTGGGCTTCACTCCGACACGACTTGTACCGCTATTGGGGGACTGACGTTTACCGCCCCCTAGGCCCGCCATGTGATGTATCAGACGAACAGACCGGACTGCACGGAGAATGTCATATTCAGGCTCAGTAGGAGTTCAGATGGGTTTCGCCTCGTCAGTCTTCTTGTCGGCATCTACCTGGGGACCGTTACGCACAGCTAGTGCCGCTTGCGGTCTGTGGTTAAACCCACTGCCAGCGTAGTGTCGAGTCTTTAGAGTCCCACACAGAAAGCTATTCGCCTTTAGGCAAAAGAGTAGAGGTCGCATGGTTTTGCGACAGGTCGCATGGTTTTGCGACAGGGTTCGGTCACAACCGTGCACTTGTGCACGTACAGTGTCCGGACAGTTTACACTAGCGGGCTTTGGTTTAAGCCAGATCCTAGTGTACCTTTTGGGATTGGATTTATCCAGTATGTATTCATGTTCTTCGGAACGCGGATGCGGGTGTGTATGCACAGTTGACGGAGAGACAGAGGCAGAGGATTCTCATTAGGGTTGTTGACCGTTGACTGTTGACTATTGACTTTTTGGTCAACCCTAGTAAGAATATGATATATGATTAACAATAATATTAATTAAGTATTGTGGTGACATGGTTTTTGAGGGATTGACTTTGTTGACTTGTTGACTTTGTTGACCGGTTGACTAGGTTGGACTAGTTGACCATCATGATGACAATGGCTATCATTTCATGGCAAAGACTTTTTACTTGCTTGTTTCTTTTGTGAGAAATGAGTGCATGAAATGATTTAGCCATTTTGACTTGAACCATTTTACACAATACTTGATTATTATTTTTGTGATGATGGTTTTGGATTATGAGAGCCAAGAGAGAAAAGTCTTCTCTCATTCTTTCATGCTCATTCTCTCTCTTGTTCTTGAGCTCTCATCTCCTCCTCTTGCTCTCCCTCTCTTGATTCTATGGTTCACTTGTCTCATGAGTTGAGAACCAAGAACCATAGATAAAATCCCATACAAACTCTTCTCTACTCACTCTAGTTCACAAGGTTTAGCAAACCGAGTGAACTAGTTTCTTCAAAGTTCGAAGAAGGAGCCAAAGGTTGAAGCTTTCAGGTGGATCTATCTTCGGCGCAAGGAGACGACGGGGAGAAGCCGATTCGGACGACCATCGAAGCTTGAAGACGAAAGAGTTCGAGAAAAGAAAGGTATAACCCCCTAACCGAGTAGTTAGCAACTCGTAGTTAGGTTGTTAGTTAGATGTTTAACAAAGATCCGGTTTTGAGTCCATGTTACCACCTCTAAGAAAATTGTTTTTCACCAAATTCCGCATGCCCGAAAGTACCGGGAGAGGTAGCATGGACTTACAGGATGTATGCATGCATGTATGTTTTTCTTCCTTTCTAGTTTCATGCACATATGGATGTGCATGCACACATGCATAAATACATCATTCTATCATGGTTGATTATACAAGGAAATGGTGGCAATATAAGACTCACACCATGGGTTTTTATTTGGATTATTTTTTGATTTTTAGTTAAAACAAAATGGATAAAGGAAAGGATAATTCATGGAAGCTTTCCACACTCTTCTTGACCTAACCATGCTCACACACCATTTAACCATGGATTACTTTTCCTTTTGGGTTTTAACTCAAGTTCAATAATGATTCAACCATGGTTTGAGATGAGAGATAAGAAATATATATTGATATATTTCTATTTTTCTTTTAAGAGTTATTTCTTATCTTCTTCCAAAATAGCCATCATCTTCTTCCTCCTTCTTCACTTGCTCTCTAGACTTTTGTAGTGAGCAAATTATATAACAAGATTGGATTTTGAAGTGAGAATAAGAAACACAACACCATTCTACACAAGTCTAGCCCACTTGTTTAGAGTGTTAGCTTCATTTCGTTCATTTGATCGGATAAAGTTGCAAGCTTGGACAAAGCGGACTCCGCGTGGATCATCGGTGACCGAGAGGCGTTCAAGCGGAGTTCTTTCAAACCCCAAGTAGCCGAGGAGTCTAGCGTAGGGAGCCGCAAAGGTTGTACTCTCTAAACCCTAGCTTTCCTTTCATATGATGATATGAAAAATTTGAAACCCTAATTTTTCTAGGATAGATCATTTGTAAGTTTACTTATCACCATAAAAATTCATTCTTTGGTTCATGTGATGCTTCCAAACACTTCATGAGGTGCTAGGCTAACCTTTCAATGGTATCAGAGCCGACCTAGAACATTAGGCGACCTTTTTACGAAGTTAAAACTCCGATCGAACCGAAAATATGGATTTTTGGGTGCTCTCTGGACTTTTTTCAAAATCTGGTTATTTTCAGAATTAAAAATACTTAAAAAATACAGCAGGTAAAACTAAGAATTATGGTGAAATTCGATGCCATGAACAGTACAAATGGCCACGGAACCGCGGCAATTCCTTGCTTAGGCCGCGGCTCCGCGGCCGTACAGAGGTATCATTGCATCTAATTTACACTGTAATTATTATTACTTCTTGTACAGTGTTTTAGGTATATTTAATCTGAATATAGTACTGTTTTTTCTGGATATGGTTTTGGACTCGTAGATTCGATCAGAATTTTCATTTCGTTGCTTTTCCGGGTAAATTAGAAAGTATTGAAGTGTTTGAACGAGTATCATTTGCTCAATATTCACGGGGTTTAAATACTTTGGAGATATGTGCAAGTCTTTTTGTGGTGGACCCTCTAGAAGACAACAAACCTTAACTCGATTATGTGACCGTCTTGAACTGCCCTTTGAACCTTGGGGTTTGGGGCAGTACGGCGTGCCACATGTGAGGCGTTGGCTTGACCCTTCTACGGCTGGACCGCTACTACTGTGTCACACTCCGGATTTTTGAACCCTGCTCAAGTGTTGAGCTTTAGTGAATCTTGGGTACTTGATCGTTCGTTCGAAAACTTTAATACTGTCTGTTTATTTGGAATGTGATACAGTATGTGGAATTCATATAGTTTAGGCATGAAATGCGAAATATGTGATATTTCGCATTTATGATGTCTAAAGAGAATGTGGATTCCAAATATTGTAGTTTTACACTTTCTTTTCTGTGACCGTAAGTGTAGTATATTCGATATCGCCGGTTTCGTTGGTATACATCAACAACAATTAGGGTATGCATACTTACTTACGTTGATGATATAAGATATTATGTGTTGCTGAGATATGATGTGCAGGATTGTCGCAATTGAATAGCCGGGGGGGGGGTTTATGTGAGATGAGAGTTTTATATTTTCATTTATGTAAATTCATATGTAATGTAATATTCTTTTATTTGGGGCACTTCTGGATTGAGGTTGTGTCACCAGTGTTGTATACTATTTACTTTTCCTCATTAGGATGGAACCAAGGAGGGGAGCACAGGTGACCGGGTTCTGGGGTTCAGTGGGAGGCCATCTCGAGGAGTCGAGACCGGGTCTCCTAAACTCCAGAATTGGTAGGGTCGCTTGCCGCTCTCGTAGGGGTCCAGGGTGTGGGCTTGGCTATTCATCGCGACTGTGGAATCCGTATTTTCTATTTTGGCTAAATACTAAATACGGACGTCCTAGTATATCCCATATTATATCTATGTTTCTGCTGCGATATCTGTGATATGATCATTTGATATGTTCTGATGGATACAGTATATAGTATATATGATATATTATATAGACGTTACTTATGTTTTGCACCCGCACTAGCCCTGCCCTGTCGTTAGTTACCTAACCTAACGATGCACGGGGGGATATCGAGGCGATTGCGGATGGCATAAGTGTACGTCGTATTTATCTGTGATGTTTAGGTGACTTAAATGACGGGACTTCATTAATGTGATTAATGAAAGAAAAGAAACCTAAAAGATATTGTAGAATCAAATTTTCAAATAAAAGGGTAGCTACAGTTTTGCTTTGCATAGCGGTATATATGATATACCCTGCACCTTATTCGATGAGGAAAGGGCCGAGATCCCTTCACTGGGAGTGACCCCTTTAGCGAAACTGGCAGATGCTACAACACTCGGTTTGACTTTTGACTGCTTTTGGAGTTTTGCTTTGCACAGTGATATATATGATATATCCCGCACCTTATTCGATGAGGAAAGAGCCGAGATCCCTTCACCGGGAGTGACCTCTTTAGCAAAACTAATAAAAGCCTCAAAATCACTCCATTTCAAAACTTCACTTGATTCTACAAACGATATCAAGTTCATTACGCTCATGGTTTTCAGAAAAACCTGCGTAGCCCTCCGTCAATTCAGATATGTAATATTTAGTATTCGTGCTACGGTTGTTTGGCATGCGTCAAGGCGTAGTGTACGGTAGCTGATTATTACTTATCTGTAGCATGAGATGCGATTGGATTAAGGTATTCGTACGGCGTTGTTTGGCATGCGTCAAGGGTCGTACGGGTGGGTTTAATTCAATCACGAATTGTACGGGTTGAACTTGACTAGCAGACTATGGGTTGTTTGGCATGCGTCAAGGTCATAGCACGCTAGGGGCAAAATATTATCGGGAATTTCAAGTGTTGAGATTTGCAATGAGATTGCATGCCTTCTATGAGATAGTTGGATCCCGATACCCACTGAGAGTAATTGTTACTCCCGGGAGAGTTTTACACAGGACAATTAGCCGATCAAGTAGGTGTCTAGAAAGGTGTCAACGGGGTTACGCCTCTGGGAAAACGAGGTTTACTTTAATTAGGTCCATGCGAAAGCACGGGGAACCTCCCTCAAAGTACCGACACTGGCCTGGCTGAAAGATCGGCGAAGTTGTAGGGTGTAATTAATCCCGGCTAATCTTTCCTTTTAGGGTTTGAAGGAAGATTTGATAAAAACCAGTGGGAGCCATCCTGATTAGATAAGATAATAACCAATCTGATCTTGTAAGAGCATACGCTAAAGTGTTTTCTTCTCTCTCTCTCCAGGTAGCGACCATGTCATGCCTTAATCAAGATAATAATATGGATGTATTGACCGAACCCGCATGTTATACTGTGCAGGGGAACGTTGGACCCGTTCTTTCTTATAAGAGTTATAAGACTGATCAGGAAATAGGAGAATATCTAGATTCTCAAGCCGCCCAAAAGACATGCATGTTGATGCATCTTCTTCAGGTGTGTTAGTTATTGAGAACTGTTTCTCTGTTCACCCTACGTCCTAGGTATTAGATACCGGATCAGGATCCCACATATGTAAAATGTTACATGGGCTACGGAAGGGTAGAGAACTGGGAAAAGGTGATCATTCCGTTCAAGTAGGGAATGGGGCAAATGTTGCAGCCAAAGCAGTTGGCGAGTATCACCTAGTATTACCAAGTGGTAATACACTGATTTTAAATGAATGCTATTATATACCAAACATGATGTGCAACATTATATCAGTTTCTTTATTAAGTAAAAGGATATAATTTTGTAGTAAAGGATAATGTTATGAACATATTCCTAGATCAAAAGTTTATTGCATCAGGCTCGCTACATAATGGCATATTCATTCTAAATCAAAATACAGTCCTCAATATACAAAACACACACAAGAGGAAAAGTTCAGAAATGAACGAATCCTTCTTGTGGCATTGTAGACTTGGTCATATCAATGCGACACGACTAGCTAAGTTGCATAAGGATGGATATTTAAATCCGTTTGAATTTTCATCTTATGACACTTGCCAGTCATGTCTCAAAGCCAAGATGACCAAAACTCCGTTTACGGGACACGGAGAAAGAGTTACGGAACTCTTAGGGCTGATACATAGTGATGTATGCGGTCCCATGTCTACACATGCCAGGGACGGTTCTTCCTACTTCATTACATTCACTGACGATCTCTCTAGATACGGACATGTGTTCCTGATAAAACACAAGTCTGAAGCTTTTGAGAAATTCAGAGAATATAAGCACGAAGTAGAGAACCAAACGGGCAAAAGTATTAAGATCCTTCGATCTGATCGAGGAGGAGAATACTTGAGCAATGATTTTCTGGATTATCTAAAAGAGAATGGGATTCTCTCTCAGCTCACTCCTCCTTATACACCACAGCACAACGGTGTATCGGAACGGAGAAACCGCACCCTATTAGATATGGTGCGCTCAATGATGAGTACAGCTGAGTTACCTATTTCCTTCTGGGGATATGCGCTTGAGACAGCCATGAACCTGTTGAATAGAGTTCCTACCAAATCAGTGCCTACCACTCCATATGAGATATGGAAAGGGAAGAGACCACATCTTAATTACATTAAGATATGGGGTTGTCCAGCCTATGTCAAAAGACAAAATCCGGACAAACTCGAGGCAAGATCAGTCTTATGTAAGTTTATAGGATATCCCAAAAATTCACAAGGGTATATCTTCTATTACCCCGAGGAACAAAAGGTGTTTGTTTCTCGACATGCCACTTTCTTAGAAAAAGGTTTTCTTATGAAACAGACAAGTGGCATTGAGGTAGAACTGGAAGAGGTTCCAGCGACACAAACTATAATAGAAGACTTGGTAGAACCAGAGGATTCAGTAGTACCTGACGAACCCCAGCCGCTCCGCCGATCTAGCAGGGTTTCTCATCCGCCTGAGAGATACTACGGTTTTCTCATCATTGAGCGCACCATATCTAATAGGGTGCGGTTTCTCTGTTCCGATACACCGTTGTGCTGTGGTGTATAAGGAGGAGTGAGCTGAGAGAGAATCCCATTCTCTTTTAGATAATCCAGAAAATCATTGCTCAAGTATTCTCCTCCTCGATCAGATCGAAGGATCTTAATACTTTTGCCCGTTTGGTTCTCTACTTCGTGCTTATATTCTCTAAATTTCTCAAAAGCTTCAGACTTGTGTTTTATCAGGAACACATGTCCGTATCTAGAGAGATCGTCAGTGAATGTATTGAAGTAGGAAGAACCGTCCCTGGCATGTGTAGACATGGGACCGCATACATCACTATGTATCAGCCCTAAGAGTTCCGTAACTCTTTCTCCGTGTCCCGTAAACGTAGTTTTGGTCATCTTGCCTTTGAGACATGACTGGCAAGTGTCATAAGATGAAAATTCAAACGGATTTAAATATCCATCCTTATGCAACTTAGCTAGTCGTGTCGCATTGATGTGACCAAGTCTACAATGCCACAAGAAGGATTCGTTCATTTCTGAACTTTTCCTCTTGTGTGTGTTTTGTATATTGAGGACTGTATTTTGATTTAGAATGAATATGACATTATGTAGCGAGCCTGATGCAATCAACTTTTAATCTAGGAATATGTTCATAACATTATCCTTTACTACAAAATTATATCCTTCTTTACTTAATAAAGAAACTGATATAATGTTGCACATCATGTTAGAAAAAGTTTTTCTTATGAAACAGACAAGTGGCATTGAGGTAGAACTGGAAGAGGTTCCAGCGACACAAACTATAACAGAAGACTTGGTAGAACTAGAGGATTCAGTAGTACCTGACGAACCCTAGCCGCTCCGCCGATCTAGCAGGGTTTCTCATCCGCCTGAGAGATACTACGGTTTTCTCATTGATGGTGGAAGCGAGGATTGCATCATGGAAGATGATGACCCAACTAGCTTCGAGCAGGCCATCACGAGTAAGGACTCAGTAAAATGGCTGGATGCAATGCGGTCTGAGATGGAATCCATGTACACCAACAAAGTATGGACTTTGAAAGTTGCTCCTGAAAGGGTAAAACCCATTGGGAGCAAGTAGATCTTCAAGAAAAAACTTGGTGTAGATGGGAAAGTGGAGACTTTCAAAGCTAGACTTGTTGCAAAGGGATTTCGTCAAAGACCATGTGTGGACTATGACGAAACCTTTTCTCCAGTGGCTATGCTTAAATCCATCCGGATCATGCTTGCCATCGCTGCATATCATGACTACGAAATCTGGCAAATGGATGTTAAGACCGCCTTTCTAAACGGTGATTTAGAAGAGTGCGTGTACATGACTCAGCCAGAGGGCTTCGTAGATAGTGGGAGCAGCGGGAAGGTGTGCAAGCTGCTTAAATCCATTTATAGATTAAAGCAAGCATCGCGGAGTTGGAACATCTGCTTTGACGTCATTATCAAAGAGTTTGATTTCGTCAAAAATGTAGATGAACCTTGTATCTACAAGAAGGTGGCAGAGAGTAAGGTTGTCTTCCTCGTATTGTACGTGGACGACATACTCTTGATAGGAAATGATATTCCTATGCTGTAATCGGTCAAGCTCTTCTTATCACAAAGATTCTCAATGAAAGATCTTGGTGATGCCTCCTGCATATTGGGAATCAGGATCTATAGAGATAGATCCAAACGGATATTGGGATTGTCCCAATCCAGGTACATTGACACCATACTAAAGAGTTTTAGTATGGAAGAATCAAGCGTGGGAACTTACCCACGATCTCTGGAGTCACTCTCTCCAAAGAGATGTCTCCTAAGACTGATTTTGAGAGAGCTCGCATGCAAGGGATACCCTATGCTTCGGCTGTAGGTTCTATCATGTACGCGATGCTATGTACCAGACCCGATGTAGCATATTCACTAAGTGTAGTGAGCAGGTATCAAGCTGATCCTGGAGAGAGTCACTGGACAGCTGTGAAGAGCATTCTCAAGTACTTACGAAGGACTAAAGAGATGCTCTTGGTGTATGGTAACGGAGAACTCCAAGTGGAGTCCTTTACCGATTCGAGCTTCCAGAGTGATAAGGACGACTCTAAGTCGCAGTCGGGATTTGTCTTTACCCTTTACGGAAGGGCAGTTAGCTGGAAGAGTTCCAAGAAGGAAACTGTGGCAGACTCGACGATGGAGGCTGAATACATCGCTGCCAACGATGCTGCCAAAGAGGCTGTCTGGATCAAGAAGTTCATTACTGAACTTGGAGTGGTTCTATCCATTGAGCATCCAATACCTTTGTATTGCGATAACAATGGAGCGGTGGCTTTGGCCAAGGAACCCAGGTCCCATCAGCGATCCAGGCATATTCTGAGGCGGTATCACCTGATCCGGGAGATAGTTGATCGCCGAGAGATCGAGGTCAGGAGGGTTGACACGAAGAACAACACGGAGAATCCACTCACGAAGGCCATTCCCCAGATACAGTTTGAAAGACTCTTCGGGATGCTCGGTATGCGATACTACAGCAGCTGGCCCTAGTGCAAGTGGGAGATTGTTAGTTGTATGTATGCTCTAGAGGCCAGTATTGTACAGATGATGTATATTATATTGGATGCTTGGACATATATAGAGATGACTTTCTTGCTCGATATGATAGTATGCTATCTGGTTGCTCTTTATCTTAACATGTATACCAATCTCTTTAAACTATCTTATAGTTACATGTTGGTAAAGCCCTTAGGATGTGTACTTGACTACCTGGACTATGATGCAGATCATACTAGTGGGGACATGGTAGTCCATAAGTACATCCTTCAAGGTCCCTAGTCATAGGTGTATCGAGACGGGGCATCGATATACCAGTGCAGACTAGCGTATACGCTTCTCGACCCATGAAATGGGCAATGGATGATCCCATATCTATTGGTGTTTGACATCAGAGATGGTATACGGGTGCTCAGTGAAGACTGGGTACACTGGACAGACTCGCCGAGAACTCCCAGATGGTATTATACTTCACGTCAGATGGCAGTTCTCAGGTGACACTTGTGCAGGTTTGTCTGTAGACCCGAGATCGTCATAGAGTCTTGTGTGATTCCCACTGTGCTTTGATATCCACCTTACCACGTCCATGAGGGCGTGCAAAACGATGGTTTTTGGGTACAGTCCCGAGTCACATGGAGGCAATGAGCGATAGGAGGGGTTTCATCTCTCCCGGTATTGGGGGTTGATGTTGCGCTGTGCTCGATTGGCCGTAACAGGGAAGTCCTTGGCCAGGGCTGATCAGAGATTTGCTGGTAAGTGTTACCAGTAGTTTCTCGACCCGTTATGAGCCTCACATCGGCACGACTTATCGGTTATTGGGGTCTGACGTTTACCACCCCTAGACTTGATATGCGACATATCAGACGAGGAGACCGGACTGTACGGGAAGTGTTGCCGGTTGGCTCGACGGGAGTTGTAGCAGGTTCGTTTGTTCTCTTCTGATCGCTCAATACCCGGGTGGCCGTTACGTTTAGCTGACCGCTTGCGGCTTGGGGGTGCTTGATATGATCATCACCCACTGCCGGTGTATTGACGAGTCTCAGAGTCCCACAATGGAGTTTCCTAGTCCAGGCGAAACGTTGTGGTGCGCGTATGCGATATGCGCATGGACCCGATTAAAATACGCGTATAGGATACCGTATATTGATCGGGCGGCTTGCTTTTGGTTTGGGTCATATGTGATATGACCGGATTGATGAATCAAGTGTTGATTTATCATTTAACCATTAGTTTCTCACTAGAAATCCTTTCTTATGATGGATGGATGTATGCATGCATGTATGTTTTTCTTCCTTTCTAGTTTCATGCACATATGGATGTGCATGCACACATGCATACATACATCATTCTATCATGGTTGATTATACAAGGAAATGGTGGCAATATAAGACTCACACCATGGGTTTTTATTTGGATTATTATTTGATTTTTAGTTAAAACAAAATGGATAAAGGAAAGGATAATTCATGGAAGCTTTCTACAATCTTCTTGACCTAACCATGCTCACCCATCATTTAACCATGGATTACTTTTCCTTTTGGGTTTTAACTCAAGTTCAATAATGATTCAACCATGGTTTGAGATGAGAGATAAGAAATATATATTGATATATTTCTATTTTTCTTTTAAGAGTTATTTCTTATCTTCTTCCATAATAGCCATCATCTTCTTCCTCCTTCTTCACTTGCTCTCTAGACTTTTGTAGTGAGCAAATTATATAACAAGATTGGATTTTGAAGTGAGAATAAGAACCACAACACCATTCTACACAAGTCTAGCCCACTTGTTTAGAGTGTTAGCTTCATTTCGTTCATTTGATCGGATAAAGTTGCAAGCTTGGACAAAGCGGACTCCGGGTGGATCATCGGTGACCGAGAGGCGTTCAAGCGGAGTTCTTTCAAACCCCAAGTAGCCGAGGAGTCTAGCGTATGGAGCTACAAAGGTTGTACTCTATAAACCTAGCTTTCCTTTCATATGATGATATGAAAATTTTGAAACCCTAATTTTTCTAGGATAGATCATTTGTAAGTTTACTTAGCACCATAAAAATTCATTCTTTGGTTCATGTGATGCTTCCAAACACTTCATGAGGTGCTAAGCTAACCTTTCAGATGGAAAAGTTGAGACTTACAAAGCTAGACTTGTTGCAAAGGGTTTTCGTCAACGACCAGGTGTTGATTATAACGAAACCTTTTCTCCAGTGGTTATGCTTAAGTCCATCTGGATCTTACTTGCCGTTTCTGCATACCATGACTATGAAATCTGGCAGATGGATGTTAAGACCGCCTTTCTAAATGGAGATTTAGAAGAGTGCGTGTACATGACTCAGCCAGAGGGCTTCGTAGATAGTGGGAGCAGCGGAATGGTGTGCAAGCTGCTTAAATCTATTTATGGATTAAAACAAACATCGTGGAGTTGGAACATCTGCTTTGATGTTATAGTAAAAGAGTTTGACTTCATAAAAAACGTAGATGAACCTTGTATATATAAAAAGGTTGCAGAGAGTAAGGTTGTCTTCCTCGTATTGTACGTCGATGATATACTCTTGATATGAAATGATGTTCCTGTGCTGCAATTGGTCAAGCTCTTCTTATCACAAAGATTCTCAATGAAAGATCTAGGTGATGCCTCCTGCATACTGGGAATTGTGATCTATAGAGATAGATCTAAACGGATACTGGGATTGTCCCAATCCAGGTACATTGACACCATACTAAAGAGGTTTAGTATGGAAGAATCCAAGTGTGGGAACCTACCCACGATCTCTGGACTCACTCTCTCCAAAGAGACGTCTTCCAAAACTGATTTGGAGAGAGCTCGCATGCAAGGGATACCCTATGCTTCGGCAGTAGGCTCTATCATGTATGCGATGCTATGTACCAGACCCGATGTAGCATACTCACTAAGTATAGTGAGTAGGTATCAAGAAGATCCTGGAGAGAGTCACTGGATAGCTGTGAAGAACATTCTCAAGTACTTGAGAAGAACTAAGGAGATGTTCTTGGTGTATGGTAACGGAGAACTCCAGGTGGAGCCCTTTACCGATTCAAGCTTCCAAAGTGATAAGGAAGACTCTAAGTCGCACTCGGGATTTGTCTTTACCCTCAATGGAGGGGCGGTGTGTTGGAAGAGTTTCAAACAGGAAACCGTTGCAGACTCGACGATGCTGGCTGAATACATCGCTGCCAACGATGCTGCAAAAGAGGCTGTCTTGATGAAGAAGTTCATTACTGAACTTGGTGTGGTTCCATCCATTGAGCATCCAATACTTTTGTATTGTGATAACAATGGAGCTGTGGCTTTGGCCAAGGAACCCAGGTCCCATCAGATGTCCAGACATATTCTGAGGCGGTATCACCTGATCCGGGAGATAGTTGATTGCCGAGAGATCGATGTCAGGAGAGTTGATACGAAAACACTGCGGATCCACTCACGAAGGCCATTCCCCAGACACAGTTTGAGAGACTCTTCGGGATGCTGGGTATGGGATACTACAACAGCTGGCCTTAGTGCAAGTGGGAGATTGTTAGTTATATATATGCCCTAGAGGCCATTGTTGTACATATGATGTATATTATGGTGGATGCTTGGATATATATAGAGAGGACTTTCTTGCTCGTCATGATAGTATGCTATTTGGTTTCACTTTATCTTAACATGTTGACTTATATTAGTTTACTGTCTTACTCTCACATGTTGATAAAGCCCTTAGGATATGTACTCGACTACTGGGACTATGATGAGATCATACTAGTGGGGTCACAGTAGTCTATGAGTACATCCTATAATTGTTCCTAGTCGTGGGTGTATCGAGACAGGGCATCGATACACCAGAGTAGACTAGCGTATACGCATCTTTACCCATATGATGGGCGATGGAAGATCCCATATCCATCGGTGTTTGACATCAAAGATGGTGTACGGGTGCTCAGTGGAGACTGGGTACACTGAACGGACTCGCCGAGAACTCCCAGATGGTATTATACCTCACGTCAGATGGCAGTTCTCCGGTGACACTGGTACAGGTTAGTCTGTAGACCCGAGATCGTCATAGAGTCTTGTGTGATTCCCACTGTGCTTTGATTTCCACCTTACCACGTCCAAGAGGGCATGCAAAATGGTCGCTTTTGGGTTCAGTCCTAAATCACATGGATGCAATGAGCGATAGGAGGGGTTTCGTCTTTCCCGGTATAGGGAGTTGATGTTGTGCTGTGTTCGATTGGCTATAATTGGAAGTCCCTGGCCATGGATGATATAGAGTGATGCTGATAAGTGTTATCAGTAGTTTCTCGATCTGTTATGAGCCTCACATTGACACGACTTATCGGTTACTGGGGCTCGACGTTTACCATCCCTAGAATAGATATGCAACATATCTGACGTAGAGACCGGACTGTACGGGAGTGTTACTGATTGGATTCACAGGAGAATGTGCAGGCTTGCTTGTTGATCTTCTGATCGATCAATACCTGGGTGGCTGTTACGTTTAGCTGACCGCTTGCAGCTTGTGGGTGTTTGATATAATCATCACCTACTGCCGGCGTATTGACGATTCTTTAGAGTCCTACACAGAGGTTTCTTGACTCAGGCAAAATGGAGTAGGAGCACATATGTGATATGTGCAGGACCGAGAATAATATGATATAAGATACCATATTCTATTCTCGCGATATTTGATATCAGCCGGGTCATCGGATCAAGTGTTGATTCGATGAATCGGTACATGAAATATTAGTCGGTTATATGTGATATAGCCGGATTGTCGGATCAAGTGTTGATTCGGTAATTTAATGTATAATTATATATGTGATATGTTACATTACATTATCTAATATTGGCTCGCTTTATTGATTCATTTCTCACCGGGTAATACATTTATATATATGCGATATATGTTAATTGTATTATTTTCTTTTGTTACAAAAATATATTATATATGTGATATATAATATTGTAACAAGTTATGTTTACAAATGCAACATGATTTGTGGAGTTTAAACATGGTTAGGGTTTGATTTGGGTTAGTCTTTTCTTGAAGCTTCTAGAAGCTTTTGTTTTGTTTTATGCAAAGATATTATGTGTTGATATTTTTGAAGATATTATTTAACCCAACCCAAACCCTTAACCCTAGTAAACTCTCTACATGAGTTAATGATTCACATTATTAACTCAAGGTTCATTTGTAAGTATAGTAACTTTTCATTATTCAACACAAAAGAAATCATCTTCTTCTTCCTCCTTGATAAGCTCACTAGCTTTTGATTTTGTGATGAATTAGTGTGGGATCTTGAAAATAAAAGAGAGCATAATTCCTACTTCATCATCCGCATCTAATCTACCCAATTAGATTAGGGTGTTTACTTCATTAATACTTGATTAGTGAGTGAGAGCTTGAGTTAAAGAAATTTCAAGGTAGATCATCTTAGAAAAGGAAGACTTCAAGCAAGCATGGATCATTCGGGTTGTGGAGCTTCTCTTGAGTCCGGGAGATCGTGGATCGTGGCGAAGGGACTACTACTCGGAGCTTATTGTAAGTCCACGTTGCTCACCCAGGTTCTTACGGGGAGGCGGAAACGGCGAAAAACAATTTTTTGGCGCAAAGACAACATGGACTAAAAGCCGGATCTTTGCTAAACTAGAAACTAGCAAACTACTAGAGGCTTTAACTACTATGCCGTAGAAATTATACCTCACGAAACCGGTCCTTCGGGTCTTCTCTCCGCTGTCCGACTCGTCCATCCACGCTCCGAAAGTCGATCCGGATCTTAGTCACCTCCGCGACCTTCTTGAGTCGAAGACGATCCACCCGAGAGATGTACACCGAGCTCCACCTCGAGCCGAGGCAACTGGGGCAACGAGATCGCTAGTCTAGATACCCTAGGTTGTGTAGTAAAGATATATGGAAGTGTTTATCTTTGTGGGATCTTTTTCTCTCAACACATGAGATCAAAAGAAGAAATCAAGAGGAGGAGGAAGGAGGAGCTAGCAACCATGAGAGCTTTTCTTTTCTTCTCACAAGAACATGAGAGAGAAAAAGAAATGAATTATGAGCAAAAGAAAATGAACCATGGTTGGAATAATGCAAAACTATCATCATTACAAATCCTTTCATGATAAAGTTGATGGCTACTAATTGAATTGACCATTTTCATAATCCATAAAAGAAAAAGAAATCCAAAGAAGAGTGTAGACCTCTCATGAAGGTCAACGGTCAACTTCGGTCAACGGGTCAACAAAGTCAAGAGTAGTCAAGGTGGTCAAATGGTCAATGCAATTAGCCACCACTAAATTATCATAAAAGGATTAGTAAAATAATGTCTCCGGCTTATAATGGTTTTGACCGAACGAATTGTCAAAACCCTAATGAGCCCGCCACATAACGGTTTTGGCCGAATCAACTGCCAAAACCCTAATGGGGCACCTCCTCCTTTATCGCTCCTCAAAACTATGCATACACACCCGCATCCGCATTCCGTAGAATGAGAATGCACAGAAGACAAAATAAATCCATCCGTGCAATACTAGGATCCGGCTTAAACCAAAGCCTACTAGTATTGCCTGCCCGAACAACATACGCACACAAGTGCACGTAAGTGATCGCAGCCCTGCCGTAAAACCATACGGCCTCTACACGTTTCGCTCAGTGCAGGGAAACTCTCTGTGTGGGACTCTAAAGACTCGACACTACGCTGGCAGTGGGTTTAACCACAGACCGCAAGCGACACTAGCTGTACGTAACGGTCCCCAGGTAGATGTCGATAAGAAGGCCGATGAGGTAAACCCATCCGAACTCCTAGTGAGCCTGTATGTGACAATCTTCGTACAGTCCGGTCTGTTCGTCTGATACATCGTATGACGGGCCTAGGGGGTGGTGAACGTCAGTCCCCTAATAGCGGTACAAGTCGTGTCGGAGTGTAGCCCAGAACACCCTGAGATAACACTGGAAACCTACCAGTATATCTCGCTTGCCCTGGCCAGAGACTACTCGTGTAATGGATCTCCTAGATACAGCGCGATGTCAACCCCCAATACCGGAAGAGACGAATCCTGTCTAACCGTCACTCCCTCCAAGTGCTTCGGGACTGCACCCAACTACTACCTGTTTGCATGAGTCCTTTGAGCCGTGGTAGGGTAGTAATCTAAGTACAGTGGGAACACACTCGAGGCAAAGTGACAGTGTCAAGTCAGCGGACTAAGCTGTACTCATGTCACCTGGGAACTGATAACCGACGATAGGTATAATACCAACCATCTGTTCCCGACGAGTCCTGTCCAGTGTACTCGTAACCTAACGAGCACCCGCATGCTATCTCCAGTACGACGTACTGATGGCTGTGGGACAGACCATCTCCCCTGCTGAGATGAGAAGCGCATGCGCTAGTCTACTCCGGAGTATCGATGCCCTGTCTCGATAGTCCTACGACTAGGGACCTGTATAAGGATGTGCTTATAGATTACCCAGCCCCCACGAGTGTGACTGCCATCACAACGCTAGTAATCAAGCAAAGATCCTAAGGGCTCTACTAATGTGTATAAGCGATATGCTAAAAGAAACACATGCACACATTGAAGTAGAAACAAACCAAGTAGCATACTACCATTTTGAGCAAGATTGTCTATACAACTGTGAATATCCCAAGCTTCCATCAAGTAATATACAAACTAGTATGATATAGTAATGGCCTCTAGGGCATATACACTAACACTTATGAAGCGAAGGAGCGGACTACAAAGGTTGTAATCCCCCTCTCTTAGATGTAAAGATGTTTACTTGCATGTTTAACCCTAATTATCTAGCAAAGATCCTTGCTTTGGGTTGTTCGGCACTTCTAAAATTTAAATCGGGCATGGTTGATACCTTGTAGAACCTTCTGACATTGCCTAGTAACCCTACAAGACGGGCACTAGAATCCCGTGTCCAGCCGAGCTTGTACTAAAAGGATTAGTACAAGTGGCGGCGTTGTGATAATTAGGGGAAAGTTGGTTTGGTTTGGTGTTTTTTTTGAAAAATACGGATTTTGAAAAATCAAATCACAAAAAATGCACACACAACCCTAGATCTAATGGTCACCTAGGTCGAGTCATTAGATCGCTCCTAGACATCCAGAAGACAAATCGCAGGATAAATCCTCTACTGCCTCTTTATCCCTTCTGTGGCCAAGTAAGTGCCAGGTAAGTGGGAGGTTCTCCACTGTGTAAGTAGTGGGCCTAATTAAGTAACCACTTACCTTAGACACCATAAAAGAAACATGGATAAGAAATAGATTACCCACGACCTCCTTCTGTTCTAATTTAGCGCGACGGCCCTTAGAGTCTTGTCTAGATATTTTTTTAGTTAATGAGGGTAATGCGGATGCAAGTTTTGTGATTTTTGGGGCTTAGGAAGGGTAATGAAATCCCTGCCTAATCTGAATTTGGTGTTTGCCCCTTAATTTCCGTATTAAAATATGCACAAAACAACCAATTTCAAGAATCGCAACAAATTTATTTTTTAGCGGTGCTGAATTTCACAAAGAATCCTGCAAGAAATTGATTATTGGACAAGATCAGAGAGAAGAGGAGAGAACAGAGAATATACCACAAAAGTTTGGAACACTGAAACTCCTAAACGGCGGTGGAACCGCCGCAAAAACCTGCAAAGCGACGCGGATCCGCGGTGGAATAGAGGAATTAGGGTTTCAAAATTTTCCTGTAGCTTCTTGTACTCCGCTGGAATCTGTAGATCTTCTCTGAATCTTGATATCACTGCTAAAATGATTCCAGATTCCCTCGCAAAAATTCAAACACTAATCGTTAAGCACTTGAAGCGATTCTTGAATTAAAATTTGATGGAATAATAAATTTTCAACTCAAATAACAAAAACGAACAAAATAGCACACATCCTCGGCAACAACGCCATTTGGTTGATCTTCTTTTTGTGTGTATGGAAAATGTTTTATCACAACCAAAGAAATTTATACCGCAATCAATTGACGGTGTCTATTGTAGTTTCGTCAATGAGAACGGATCGTCTACTGAGATGCGTGAATTTGTTTGATTTTGCTAGATTTGAGTCAAAATGAAAATATAGAAGAAAATTCAAGAAATAGATTTGAGATTTAATTGAGTTGTCATTTCAAGAAAATCAAAAACATATTCAAGAATATAAAAATCAAGAAAGTGTCCAATGTCAATTTGATTTATCAAGATTACAAAGAATAGCTTGTAGGATTCGATTGAGTTAATAGCTAATGATGAATCTAATAATTCCTAATCTTATCTATTGATAATTTGTAGTTAGATTGATGATGATGATTGAAGATTAGGAATCAATTGAAGAAACTAGGGTTTTTCCTTCACTATCTCTTGTCTTTTCAATCATAATCATTCGGATCTAGCCTCTTGCAAAGAAAACCATCAATTTTTTGATCCCTAATTTGCAACGAAATAATTAAGAAGTGATCTCGATCCAAATTAGGTCATCAACGATTCTTTTTGCTAAGGTTCATAAATCTCATAAGATTTAAAATTAGTATTAAGATTTGTTCATCATTAGATCTATCAATTCTCTCGAATCCTCCACAAGCGGAGATTTCACCACACATCATGAAAATTGATGAATCACAAATGAGATATTTCATAATGCAAGAATGTAATGAAAATGAGATTTAACAATTTATCGCTTTCATTAAATCTTCTTCAAATTTACACAACTCCTCAATTCGAGATACAAGATTAAGCTCTCGATCGCTCCTTTGAAGAGGTGAATTTGTCGTCGATCTTTGCGAAGCTCGATCGCCGTGAGTCGCGGATCGTCGTGGATCTCTTGCTCGGATGATGATCGGCGTTGCGATGAAGGATCGTTGATTTCTCGCTTGAATTGCTTCTCAATGGATCTTGATTTCTCTTTTGATTTGATCTCAAGTTGTGTCACTCAACTTGAGTTTGAATTGTGGCTCAATGTGTAATTATTGTGTAACTAATTGACCAACCACTTGAATTTAGATCTAGATCCCCTTTTATAATTTCAAAATGAATCTTCCCTCCAAAGCTTGGTTGTTAAGCAGAGCATTACAGAAGATGCCACATGGAATTGGAGCGTCCTGAGGAAGCTAGGCCGTTACAAGGAATATTCTGGAGAAGTCTTGAGTGCCGATGAGTCAACACGGCCGCGGAACCGCGGCGGCTCGGCCTGGATCGGCCGTGGATCCGCGGCTATTTGAGGAGATCTCTACATTATTTTTCCATGGTAATTCTGGTATTGTCTTTAGGGTTATCTTTTGATGTCTGGAATCTCTTAATTATTTCTTGGTTGCTGCCAGATTTCAAGTCTTTGACTTGATGCACTATATCGACACCTATGCGATTCCGGTTCTTTTACCTGAAGAATTTTCTGCACTCAATCTCGATAAAATATGTTGAGATATACAATATCATGCGTGTAGTAATAAACACTCAATTTCCCTCATACTGCTGGTTATAATGTATAACACATGTTATTTGATATTTTGCAGACGAATTGCTAATATATGCTATATTTATACCAAACACCTTTAGATGATTAAAAAGAGTAGGGAAATTGATGTGTTAAGAATGCAATATTTTCGACTGATCATGCAGCGACCATTATGACCAGGTTTAAGTTACTGCTTGATAATAATATATTGACTGGGCCAAAATATTATGATTGGCTAAGGAATGTCCAGATGGCCATTACCTATGACATGCTGTGCTACCTCCTTACTACCAAAGCCCCCACCGTTCCAGGTCCAGATTCCACCATCACAGATGTTGATATCCGTAAGACATGGGAAAATGACAGTGCAAGAGCCAAGTGCCTCATGTTAGCCTCAATGGATAATGAACACCAGAGGTAGCACGAGAAGATAAACTTAGTTTCCATCTTCCTCCATACCAAGGATTTATATGGGGAGCAATCCCGTATCGCAAGATATGAGACCTCAAAGATATTGTTTCAGGAGAGGTTGGCTGTCGGATCATCAGTAGGGGACCACGTCCTTATGATGATTAGCTATATTAAAAAGCTTGCGGACCTTAGGACCATGTTGGAGAACGAGTTATATACCGACTTGATTCTACACTCCCCCTCCACTTACGCCCAGTTTATCTTGAATTTCAACATTCAAAGGAAGGTAGTTTCACTTCCAGGACTCCTCAACATGTTGAGGAGCACTGAGGGCACCCTGCAGAAATCCAGGGAGGCACCCACTCTGCTTATTGGGGAATCTTGCTCTTCTAGATCCAAGGCGAATGCTAAGGGAGATAAGAAGAAGGCCTCTATTAAGCCGATAGGCGGTGTCAGTAAGGTAGAGGGAAAGGGCAGGGTAAAAGTTTTGGGGCTAACAGCAGAGAAGGAGGAATGTTTCTATTGTTACGGGAAATGGCATTGGCAGAAGGACTGCAGGGCTTGGAAAGCCAGAAACCAGGATTCGAAGCACATTGTGGCTTCGGCTTCAAGTGTATTTATGATTGAAAACTGTCTGTCAATTAACTCTACTTACTGGGTACTAGATACCGGATCAGGATCTCATATCTGTAATTCATTATAGGCTCTGAGAAACCATAGAGTTATCAAGGAAGGTGATATGACTCTCAGGTTTGCTAATGGAATGTGCGTGGACACTGTATCCGTAGGGGAATATCACCTAGGATTGATAAGTGGGCAGATATTGATTTTGCGTAATTGTTTGTGTGTATCCAGTTTGGCTTGTAATATCATTTCTGTATCATTACTTTCTAAAGAAGGTTATGATTTTACATTTGTAAGCAATGTGGTCCACATCCACCTTAATCAAAATTTGATTGGGTCAGGTACAGTAGATAACGGTATATACGTATTAAATCAAGTTAAGGTTTTCAACATCCAGAACACACTTAAAAGAAAGTCTCCAGATTTAAATCAGGCTTTCTTATAGCATTGTAGACTGGGTCACATCAATGAAACACGGTTAACGAAGTTACATAAAGAGGGATATTTGGATCCGTTCGAATATCAGTCCTATGCAACTTGTCAATCATGTCTCGAAGGAAAGATGACAAAGAATCCGTTCACTAGACATGGAGTAAGAGCCAGCGAGCTCTTTGGACTCATACACAATGACGTGTGTGGTCCAATGTCTACTCATGCAAGAAGTGGTTATTCCTACTTCATTACTTTTACGGATGATTTCTCAAGGTATGGACATGTATTCTTGATGACACATAAATCTGAGGCCTTTGAGAAATTCCGGGAATACAAGAATGAAGTGGAAAAACAAACTGGCAAAAGTATCAAGACACTTAGATCTGATCGAGGTGGTGAATACTTAAGTGCCGAGTTCCTGGATTACTTAAAAGAGAATGAAATTCTCTCTCAGCTTACTCCTTCATACACACCTCAACACAACGGTGTATCGGAAAGGCAGAACAGAACCCTATTGGATATGGTACGTTCCATGATGAGTAACGCTGAGTTGCCGCGATCCTTCTGGGGTTATGCGCTAGAATCAGCTACATATCTTTTGAACAAGGTTCCTACTAAGTCAGTGCCTACCACACCATATCAGATGTGGAGTGGGAAAGAACCATATCTTAAGTACCTTAAGATATGGGGATGTCCAGCTTTTGTATAAAAGCAGCATGCGGACAAGCTCGAGGCACGCTCAGCACTGTGTAAGTTTGTGGGATACCCAAAGAACTCCGGGGGTATCTTTTCTATTACTCGGAGGAACAAAAGGTTTTTGTTTCTCGGCATGCCCACTTTTAGAAACTCAATTTCTTGAAAAAGAAATAAGTGGGAGCGCAATAAACTGGAAGAAATTCCAGAACCACTAGCTATTACTGAAAGCATGATGGAACCAGAAGTTTCGAAAGAACCAGACATCCCCGCGTCACTCTACAGGACTAGTAGGTAGTCTCATCCACCCGAGAGATACTACGGTTTTCTCATAGATGGGGATAGAGAGGATTGCATAATCGACGATGATGAGCCAACAAGCTTCCAGCAAGCTATTCAGAGCAGAGACTCGGTAAAATGGCTGGATGCAATGTGGACCGAAATGGAGTCCATATACACCAACAAAGTATGGACTTTGGACATTGCTCCAGAAGGGGTAAAAACCGTAGGCTGTAAATGGATTTTCAGAAAGAAGATTGGTATAGATGGACAGGTTGAAACCTATAAGGCTAGACTTGTTGCAAAAGGTTATCGTTAAAGACCTGGTTTTGACTATGATGAAATCTTTTCTCCAGTGGCTTTGATCAAATCCATTCGGATCCTTTTTGCCATTGCTGCCTTCCACGATTATAAAATTTGGCAGATGGACGTAAAGACTGCTTTTCTGAATGGAAATTTGGAAGAGTGTGTCTATATGGATCAGCCAGAGCGTTTCATAGAGATTGGGAGCAGCAAAAGAGTGTGCAAGTTGCTTAAATCCATTTATGGATTAAAGTAGGCATCACGGAGTTGGAACATCTGTTTTGATGAGACAGTCAAAGAATTAGACTTTATCTAAAATTCAGATGAACCATGCATCAATAGTAAAATTGCATCGAGAACTATGGTATTCTTCTGTTAGATATGTATGCCCTAGAGGCCTGTATTGTATAGGATACTAGGCATGTATATGTACAGAAACAGTCTTTGCTCGAAATGATAGTATGCTATCTGGTTTATATTCATCTTTGATGTGTTGTATTTCATATCTTATATATATGTTGATGAAGCCTTTAGGATTATGCTTGACTACCAGGATTATAATGTAGATCATACTAGTGGGGCATGGGTAGTCCAAAAGCATATTCCTTATTTAGTTCCTAGTCGAGGGTATATCGAGACAGGGCATCGATATTACCAGAGTAGACTAGTGTGTACGTTTCTTGACCCTGGGGGCAATGGTTGATCCCAAAACCATTGGTATTTGACATCAAAGAATGTACACAGGTGCTCATTGGAGAATGGGTACACCGAACAGGACTCGCCGAGAACTCCTAGATGGTATATATATCTATTGTCAGATATCAGTTCTCTGGTGACACTTGTACAGGTTAGTTTGTAGACCCGAGATCGCCATAGTGTCTTGTGTGATTCCCACTGTGCTTTAATTTCCTTCTTACCACGACTCTACTGAGCTGTGTAAACAAGTGGATTTTGGGTATAGTCCCGAATCACATGGAGGCAGTGAGAGATAGGAGGGGTTTCGTCTCTCCCGGTATAGGGAGTTGATGTCGCGCTATGATTGATCGGCCATAACAGCAAATCTCTGGCCAGGGTTGTCGAGATTTACTGATAAGAGTTATCAGTAGTTTCTCGAACCGTTATGGGCCATAAATGAGCATGACTTATAAAGTTACTGGGGTCTAACATTTACCACCCCCTAGACTTTATATGTGACGTATCAGACGAAGAGACCAGACTCTACGGTAAGTGTTGCTTTCAGGCTCGTTAGGGTTGGGATGAGTTCGCTCGTCGGCCACATTTTCGTCATGTACCTGGGAAGTCGTTACACACAGCTAGTGCCGCTGACGTGCTTGTGGTTAAACTCACTGCCAGCTTGCTGTTGAGTCTTTAGAGTCCCACACAGAGGGTTCCCTGGTTCAGGCAAAAGATGTAGAGGCCGTAAGTTGTTACGGCAGGGTTTCGATCATGTTCATGTAATGTTTACCGGAATAATGATCGGAAGGATAATACTGGTTGGCTTTGGTTTAAGACGGATACCAGTATTATATTATTGGATTATTTGTATTCGTATTTTTCGGAATTTGGATACGGGTATACTTATATGGTATACGGTGGATGGGTATTCTTGTAATTGTACAAGAATACCTTCTAGAAGGGGACACCTCATAAATGGTTTTCATTTTGTGAAAATGGAAATTATGAGGTGGAATTTGGAGAGAGTCAAAGCATGGATGAAGGAATGGATTACATCATTTTTTATTCATTTGGGATTACTATTGAAGCATGATGCATTATTTTTAAGAAAAATATTGCATGCTTCAATTATTTTCATTTGAGCCATATCATTTTTCCATGCTTGATTTTTTCATTCATCACTCTCACCTTTTCTCTCCTCATTATCTCCTTCTTCCTCCTCTTAGCTTTATCCTTCACATGTGTTGTGAATCAAAATCTTAAGAGACATAATAATCCACTACATGATCTCTACATCATCTAAGTGATCATTTCTAGCACACTTGATCTCTTAGTTAACTCTTGAGAAGAATTTGAAGCTTGTTCCATAGCTCTCGGGTGGATCATCTACGTCATTAGGTGACCGGAGATCGACGACATTGCAAGCATCCAAAGAGCCTAGGAGTTGCATCCAAATAAAGACCCGAAGGACCGGTTCCTTAGGTATAACCCTTTCATAGTAGTTAAGAACTCTAGATAGGGTTTGCTAGTTACGATTTAAGCACAAGATCTAGGGTTTAAGTGGGTGTTGCATGCAAGAAAATTTTTGTTTGCCACTTCCGCCTCCTCACAAGTGTTGTGAGGGTGTGCAATATCCACTAACATGGTATCAGAGCCTCTATCAAATCTTCAATATCCTGTAGCGACGTTAGAAATCTACCGTTTTTGTCGCGCAAAAACTGCCGATAAAACAGTTTCCAAAATTGTAGTTTTGAGTTGTTTGAACACCCCGCGGGCTCACGGTTTGAACCAAGAAGCTGCGGGGTGGAGCGTGGGCACCCCGGGGACACCCCGAGGGGACCAAAGGCCGGACCCACACCCCAAGTCCACCACAAGGTGGCCTTGGGGGTAGGTGACCCGAGAGCACCCCATATGGGTGCTCTCAGGTCTGCTTTCCCCTAGGGGCCACCTCGAAGTGGCCGCCGGGGGTGGGTATCCCCCGAGGCTCCCCATTCGATAGTTAATTTTGGGATCTTCGCTTCCGTGAAGATTCGGGCGGGTTTCGAGTTCGTTTTGACACCCGGATTGGCTTAAAACGATCGGTTTTGGAACTTTAGCTCACTGGATTTTTTCAAGTGTTGGAAAATTGGTTTAGTTTGCTAATTGCGTGCGGAATTCTAATGTCATGGTTACTTTACAAGCTTTTTGATGTGTATATGTGTTTGGAAACGTCGACTAATTGCTATACGTCGATTAGTCGAGGTTGCACATATCTGTAATGATATTATTGTAAGTCTACGCTACCCACCCGGTGCTTGCGGGGAGGCGGAATAGGTAAAAAACGGATTTTTAACACAAGGTAACATGGACTATAACTAGAGGATCTTTGCTAAACAAAACTAACAAAGTAACTACAAGTTTTAGCTACTAGGTTAGATGGTTATACCTAGTTCTTGAACTCCTTCTCTTCTTGTCACGCCCCGCTTCCCAGAGTACGCAAAATTGGGCACGTGACATAGCCAACCATGCTACCTGTGGGTAGGACGCATCCGTCCACAGTCACATTACGGTTGTAAAGATATCAAGAACAGAAAATAAACTAAACTAATACATGTCCAAATCCATAATAACAAGAATCAATAAACAATGAGTGCGGAAGCTAATGATCCAATACAATGAATAAACAGTACGTCCCATAATGCGGGCTCACATCTGGAAATGAAAAGCAATAAATAAACTAAATCCTAAGGAACTCATAGTTCAGCCTGCTGGCTGAAGTACTCCTGCTCGGTCGTCGACAGTGGTACGGAATCTGGGCCATGCAAAACCCAGACGTCAGCGCGTCATGACATCAAATATATAGTATGAACAAGTAATAAACAATGCAAGCATGAACATGAATAAAGCAGTAATGAGAAATAACAAGCAGGGTAATGTGCAATGGTGACTAAACTGTTCTATCAGGTTTTCTACCCTATAGTCTTTGAAACCAATTGATGAATCGTCGATGTAACTCAATAGTATCCCGTGCGTACCCGGGACCACGGTCAAAGCCTTCGGGGCTGAATCCGAGACGTGCCGCTAAGCAGTAAAAATAGGTAGTAGGATGGACGAGTGATGTCAGCATCATCACTCCCGGACTGGCCAAGCCCGTAAGACTGATCAGAACAAGTATCGAACTGTTGAGTTACAAGTCGGTTTCACCTTTGATTTCCCCATACCCCCAAGCTATGTATGTCAGGTCAGGTATTCAGTAGTCAGGGACTAATGCCAACACAAAATCCGGTAAGAGTAGGTCTGTCTGGCTCGACAGCAGGAATGGTCAGGTTTGTCGGCATTAGGCATGAAATCATGGAACAAGTAATGTCATGGTACAACAGGATGAGTCGGTATGTATGTATATGTCAGGTGTAGCAGGGTCAGGCCAATATGTCGTGCAATCGGGTAAGTGCTCACAACAGGTACACAATCAATAATGAACAATAGCAGGAAACAGTAATTAACCACAATATTCCATATAACCACAGTGATGTTTATAATCTCTTATTAACAGGTTCCATCTTTAGGGTGCAATAGCCACAAGGTAAAGCAATATCCGCAATTATAAATTAAGGAACTACATGAAATTATACTAAATATAATAATTGTCTCATGAATGATTTAACAGTTTAAGCAAGTATGATTCAGTCGTTTTATTTAGTTAAAGCATGGATTGATGTGGGTTAATTAATTACGGGGAACTGTTGTAACGATTCCAATATAAAGATAACAGCAATAATACGATATCAAATGCCATCATTAAGTTACGGTATTGAATAGTGTGAATTCAATTGCGTGGCAAGACTAGATCTCGCACGCTAGCATGTTCAAGCAAGTATTCAGATACTTGCCTCGACGGTCTGCAAACTGGAACACGGATGCAAAGTCGGCAGAAAACGCGATATGAAAGCACGGGCCACGGATCGAGTCCCAACAGGGATCAACGAGATCATACGGACCAGGGGACTTCGAGAGAAGAAACAGGGTGCAACCACGATGGCTCGACGGCACTGGAATGCCGGCGAGGCAGCGACGGCGAAGAACGGTGGCTGGAAAAATCCTGAGTTTGCTGGAACGAGGGTGCTGCAGCGAGTGTGAGGGTGGTAGTCGACTCTGGTGGTCGAGGGGGAAGGGAGGTGGTCGGAGGTGGCGTCGACGAGGTCGCCGGCGCGTTTCTCCGGCGAACAGCGGAGGTTAGGAGAGGGGTTATAGGCTCGGGTTGGTGGTCCGGCGAGGGGAGGAGGGAAACAACGACGAGGTCGGGTCGAGTAGGGTGAGAGGGTGTCGCGGGAGTCGTCGGCGACAGGAGGTGGCGTCGACGGCGAGGTCTGTGAGGGGATGGAGGCGTCGGGGTGTTGGGTGCAGGCGCAGGAGAGAGAGGAGGAAGGAGAGAGGAAATGTGGCTGGGTCGGGGAGGCGTTGCTGACGGCGACGAGGTCACGGGAAGGTTGGCGGTGAGGTCGCGAGGGCTAGGGTTAGGGTTTCGTGTGGGTTTCGTATGGAGGAAGATGGGTTGAGGGAGGCGGCTGTTGCATGGGTATTAATATATAAGAAGAGAGAGAGAGGGATAGGAGAGAGAGAGAGAGATAGAGATTTGGTAAGATAGAGAGAGGGATTGAGGGAAGAGAGAGAGAGAGATGGGGAAAAGGAGCGGGGCCCGCGCGGGGAAAACCCAAGCTCGCGGTTGGTTGCAGGGAGATAAGGAAAATATTTGGGTAAGGATTTGAGAGGATTTACTGTTAAGGATTTATTTTCGTATAAAATTTTAGTTTTAGATATTAAATTGAAACGGGCCCTTTTTGGCGCGAAATGAAACATTTCCAAATCGCGCCCGGGTTGCGCCTAAATGTTCCAAATTCAAATTATAGGATTTTAAGCGGGTTCCAAATTTTGAAAAGAGGTGTTTAACGATTAAAATGCATGCCCCCAAGTCGGACACTTGCACGCGCACGTAGTCGTCCGAACTTGCCCGTTTAGCTGAACGGGACGGAATCTCGACACGCGGACGCTACCACGCGACTAGTGGCGACGAGTAGGCCAACATGGACATCTTAAATTTCATTTTAGGAGTTAAAATTTGTTATGTGCCAAAATGACTTAACCGGTTAAAATTTAGCAATAAACACCAGAAAATCAGGAAAATTGGAATGAGCAATAAACAACCCTCAACTAGTAATATAAATAGTATTATTGGGCCCGGGTGTTACATCATACCCAACTACAAAAAGAATTTCGTCCTCGAAATTCCAAGAATACAAGATAGCTAACTACTGGAAAAGGTGAGGGAATTTCTGTCGGATCTCGTCTTCTCGTTCCCAAGTGGATTCTCCATGCGATCGATTACCCCAAGAAACTAGCACAAGAGGGATAACCTTGTTCTTAAGAACCTTTTCTCTTCGATCCTTAATTTCGACTGGTTGCTCCTCAAAAGTCAGGTCCTCCCGTACAGTCAACTCCGAATGATCCAAGACATGAGTCTCATCACGAACATACCTCCGTAGTTGAGACACATGAAACACATCGTGAACTCCTGCTAATGACGGTGGTAACGCCAACCGGTACGATACCTTTCCAACACGCTCCAATATCTCGAAGGGTCCAACGAATCGGGGACTAAGCTTTCCCCGACTTCCAAAGCGAATCACTCCTCTAGTCGGTGATATCTTCAGGAATACCAAATCACCCACGGTGAACTCTAGAGGTCTTCTTGACGTGTCGGCCCAACTTTTCTGTCTGTCTTGAGCTGCCTTCATATGCTTCCTGATTGTATTCACCTTCTCGACTGTCTGTACCACCAAATCTGGTCCCAGTAACCTTCGTTCACCAACATCATCCCAACAAACCGGCGAACGGCACTTACGGCCATACAACGCTTCAAACGGAGCCATCTGAATTGTCGCTTGGAAGCTATTGTTGTACGAAAACTCCACCAGGTGTAGATGATCTTCCCAAGAACCTTTGAAGTCCAACATGCAAGCCCTCAACATATCTTCAAGGGTCTGGATCGTTCTCTCCGATTGTCCATTAGTCTGAGGATGATAAGCTGTGCTAAACTTCAATCGAGTCCCCAAACTTTCTTGTAAGCTCCTCCAAAAGTGTGACAAGAACCGAGTGTCCCGATCGGACACGATGCTTACCGGTACTCCATGCAATCTGACAATCTCCTGCATGTACCGCTCTGCCAAAGTCTCCGTCGATTGACCAACCCGAAAAAGAATAAAGTGAGCTGCCTTGGTCAACCGATCGACAATCACCTATACAGCATTGTTGCCCTTTGGACTCCGCGGTAAAGCCGTCACGAAATCCATGGTTATATGTTCCCACTTCCATTGAGGAATCGGAAGTGGTTGCAACAAACCAGTAACCCTTTGGTGTTCAGCCTTGACTTGCTGACACACCAAGCACTTAGCCACGAAGTGAGCAATTTCCCGTTTCATACCTTCCCACCAGAAATGCTGTCGAATATCTCGGTACATCTTTGTCCCTCCTGGATGTACAGAGTAAACTGAACTGTGTGCCTCCTTCATAAGCTCTTCACGCACATCTCCTTTTGGCGCACACACACGGCTACCATATCTCAACGAACCGTCTTCATGGATCAGTAAATCGGTTCGTAGTCCGGCTCCAACCTGCTCTCGAAACTTTTGCAGTCTAGGATCCTGCGATTGCGCCGCTTTAATCTTCTCAACTAAGAACGATTGTACTTGCAACTGCATCAACTGTCCTGTAGCATGTGGTAGCACAACCTCCAAGTCAAATCTCCGAAAATCCTCAATGATCTCTCTCTGTGCAGTCAATAACTGAATTGCTGGTAACCGACTTAGCGCATCTGGCACGACGTTAACTTTTCCCGGATGGTACTTAAGGTCAAGGTCGTAGTCGGCCATCAGCTCCAACCATCTGCGTTGCCTCATGTTCAACTCCTTTTGAGTGAACACATACTTTAAACTCTTGTGATCTGTAAAGACTTCAACTCTCTCGCCCAGAAGGTAGTATCTCCAAATCTTCAGGGCGAAGATCACGGCTGCAAGCTCTAAGTCATGAGTCGGATAGTTCTTCTCGTGAGTCTTCAGTTGTCTCGATGCGTAAGCGACGACTTTCCCATTCTGCATTAAAACACATCCTAATCCTTTTCCAGATGCGTCGCTGTGAATCACCAGTCCTCCTGAATTATCCGGTACGGTCAGGATCGGGGCGGTTATCAACTTCTGCTTCAACGTCTCGAAGGCCAATGCACATCCATCCGTCCAAACAAACGGTACCTCCTTACGCGTAAGCTTGGTTAACGGCTCAGCTAAACGAGCGAAGTTCTCCACAAATCTTCTGTAGTAACCGGCGAGTCCAAGAAAACTTCTTATCTCTGCAACATTCTTTGGAACAGGCCAATCTCGAACTGCTGCAATCTTCTCGGGATCAACGGCGATTCCATCGCCCGACACGACATGCCCCAGAAACTTCACTTCTTCCAGCCAGAATTCGCACTTACTCATCTTCGCGAATAATTTCTCCTGTCTCAGCGTTTGCAGTGCGATCCTTAAGTGCTCAGCATGCTCCTCCGGACTCTTCGAGTACACCAGAATATCGTCAATGAATACCACAATAAACTGGTCCAAGAACGGTGAAAAGATCCTGTTCATCAAATCCATAAATATTGCCGGCGCATTAGTCACTCCGAAGGGCATCACTAAATACTCGAAATGCCCATACCGAGTCCGTAACGCCGTCTTGCAAATGTCTTCTGCCTTCACTCGGACCTGATGATATCCTGATCGCAAGTCCAGTTTCGAGAATACCCTCGCGCCACTAAGCTGCTCAAAGAGTTCTCCAATGCGAGGGATCGGGTACTTGTTCTTAATAGTCACCCGGTTCAATTCTCGGTAATCAATGCACATCCTTCTCGTGCCATCCTTCTTCTTTACTAAAAGGACTGGAGCTCCCCAAGGCGAGTTGCTGCTTCGAATCCATCCCTTCTCGAGTAATTCACCCACTTGTTTCTTAACTTCTTCCAATTCCACCGGTGCCATCGGATAATAAGATTTTGATACTGGCGCTGCACCAAGAATAAGGTCAATCGCAAACTCCACATCTCGCTTCGGCGGTAAGCCCGAAATATCTTCAAACACATCCATAAAGTCGTGGACAACTGCCGGCTCTTCACTATTATCCACTACCATAGCCGCAAGAACACTGTTCATTGGCCTAGCCCTAAACTCGACTGGCCCGACAGAACTGCTTCCTCCAATGAAAGTAAACTCAGGGTGCCCGGGAATCTGGAAAATTACTTTCCTTGCCCTACAATCAATGTGTGCGTGGAAAGTGCCAAGAAAATCCATTCCCAAAACTACATCATAACTGCCCGTATCAATCACCAAGAAATCTGCAAAAAGCTCTCGTCCGCAAACAACAACCGTACAATCTCTACATTCCTTACTAGCTATGATTTTCCCATTCCCAGTGTGTATGTCCCAGAAACTAGACAGGGTCGTGCAGGTGATCGAGTGTGTCGTTATAAATTTGGATGACATGAAACAGTGGGATGCTCCGGAATCAAATAATGCCAATGCGGGAAAACCACGAACGAGTACAGTACCTGAAACCACTTCTCCTGATGCCTTGGCTTCCTCAGCTGTCAAGGTGAAAGCTCAACCCTGGTTGGGTCTTTGTGTCAACTGCTTCTGCCCTTGGAACGGTCTCTGCGGAGTCTTCCGTATATCCTCTCTCGTACGAAGCTTCGACGGACAAGCACCAACTGCGTGATCGGCTGCTCCACAAACCAGACAAAGTCCCAGTCTTCTTCTACACTCCTTATGCACGTGCCCAGGTAAGTGGCAGTAGGCACAGGTCACGCTCTTCCTTCGGTCAACGATCACAGGCTTCTTCATTGGCGCTGCACCTCGACGGTCCACTGGAATACCTCTGCGCCCATGATCTCGGTTAGGCACAAATGCAGGCTTCCTGGCCGCAACTGCTGTCTGGTGAAGGTTCCCTTTCGATCCTGATAAACTCTGTTGCTCTCTGGCTGCCGTAAGAAACTGTGAGAAAGTGGTCAAACCCAGGGAGACAATCTGCCTCTGGATGTCCACATCCAAACTGCGCAAGAACCTTCACGCTCTGTCTGCCTCCTTGGCGACCAAGGGTCCAGGAAAACGGCTGAGTCTCGTCCATTCCGCTGCATGTACATCCACAGCTGCTCCATCTTGTTTCAGCCAAATAAATCTCTCCTCCATTTCCTCCCGTGCAGTCCGCGGGAAGAACTTTTCCAAGAAACTTTTGGAGAAATCTGCCCAACTGATTGGCTTGGACAAGAGGGTCTCCTCCACGAGCCACCACTCTCGGGCGTAATCCACCAGCTGAATGCGCACCACATCAACTCTCTTGTCTTCAGGGATCTGTGCCGCAACCAATAAGTTCTCCGTGTCCACGAGCCACTGCTCGGCTGGCAACAGCTCCTCCAAGCCAGTGAAAGTAGTAGGACCCAACCGTCTGAAATCTGCCACGGTCCCTACTCGGTCGACTAGCTTCGCTACAGCGGTGTTTACAGACTGCTGCATAGCCTGCAAACCCTCCTGAAATGAATCCGCTTGCTGCTGGATCAGCTCAGTTTGCCTCTTCTGATTCTCCAACATCCCACGGATCACTCCTAACATGGCGGCTTCATCCACACGCCTCTGATACGTCTTGAAATTCTTATCTGCCATGGTCCTGAAATCAAAACAAACAACATTAGCATGATGATAGATTCAATATATAAATCAAGGCTAGAACTCCAAGATACTTAAATAGAGTACTGCATTGTAGCTATGCCGCGGTATCATAGCCGCAATTACTTAACTCCACCCAAGTCGCCTAAGTCCTAGAGATAACAAGAGATTAGGTTTTCGAGTTGACAATGCAAAGTAAGTTTGCATGTCGACATGATCCGGAAGAATGATTCAAGGGTAGTAAAACGGTCAAAGTGGCAGGACATGTTTCCTAATCACGGGTATTCTGATTCGTGTATCGGGTGCAATACCCAACTACAAAGAATCAACCCAATTAACCTATGGCTCTGATACCATAAAACCATGTCACGCCCCGCTTCCCAGAGTACGCAAAATTGGGCACGTGACATAGCCAACCATGCTACCTGTGGGTAGGACGCATCTGTCCACAGTCACATTACGGTTGTAAAGATATCAAGAACAGAAAATAAACTAAACTAATACATGTCCAAATCCATAATAACAAGAATCAATAAACAATGAGTGCGGAAGCTAATGATCCAATACAATGAATAAACAGTACGTCCCATAATGCGGGCTCACATCTGGAAATGAAAAGCAATAAATAAACTAAATCCTAAGGAACTCACAGTTCAGCCTGCTGGCTGAAGTACTCCTGCTCGGTCGTCGACAGTGGTACGGAATCTGGGCCATGCAAAACCCAGACGTCAGCGCGTCATGACATCAAATATATAGTATGAACAAGTAATAAACAATGCAAGCATGAACATGAATAAAGCAGTAATGAGAAATAACAAGCAGGGTAATGTGCAATGGTGACTAAACTGTTCTATCAGGTTTTCTACCCTATAGTCTTTGAAACCAATTGATGAATCGTCGATATAACTCAATAGTATCCCGTGCGTACCCGGGACCACGGTCAAAGCCCTCGGGCTGAATCCGAGACGTGCCGCTAAGCAGTAAAAGTAGGTAGTAGGATGGACGAGTGATGTCAGCATCATCACTCCCGGACTGGCCAAGCCCGTAAGACTGATCAGAACAAGTATCGAACTGTTGAGTTACAAGTCGGTTTCACCTTTGATTTCCCCATACCCCCAAGCTATGTATGTCAGGTCAGGTATTCAGTAGTCAGGGACTAATGCCAACACAAAATCCGGTAAGAGTAGGTCTGTCTGGCTCGACAGCAGGAATGGTCAGGTTTGTCGTCATTAGGCATGAAATCATGGAACAAGTAATGTCATGGTACAACAGGATGAGTCGGTATGTATGTATATGTCACGTGTAGCAGGGTTAGGCCAATATGTCATGCAATCGGGTAAGTGTTCACAACAGGTACACAATCAATAATGAACAATAGCAGGAAACAGTAATTAACCACAATATTCCATATAACCACAGTGATGTTTATAATCTCTTATTAACAGGTTCCATCTTTAGGGTGCAATAGCCACAAGGTAAAGCAATATCCGCAATTATAAATTAAGGAACTACATGAAATTATACTAAATATAATAATTGTCTCATGAATGATTTAACAGTTTAAGCAAGTATGATTCAGTCGTTTTATTTAGTTAAAGCATGGATTGATGTGGGTTAATTAATTACGAGGAACTGTTGTAACGATTCCAATATAAAGATAACAGCAATAATACGATATCAAATGCCATCATTAAGTTACGGTATTGAATAGTGTGAATTCAATTGCGTGGCAAGACTAGATCTCGCACGCTAGCATGTTCAAGCAAGTATTCAGATACTTGCCTCGACGGTCTGCAAACTGGAACACGGATGCAAAGTCGGCAGAAAACGCGATATGAAAGCACGGGCCACGGATCGAGTCCCAACAGGGATCAACGAGATCACACGGACCAGGGGACTTCGAGAGAAGAAACAGGGTGCAACCACGATGGCTCGACGGCACTGGAACGCCGGCGAGGCAGCGACGGCGAAGAACGGTGGCTGGAAAAATCCTGAGTTTGCTGGAACGAGGGTTCTGCAGCGAGTGTGAGGGTGGTAGTCGACTCTGGTGGTCGAGGGGGAAGGGAGGTGGTCGGAGGTGGCGTCGACGAGGTCACCGGCGCGTTTCTCCGGCGAACAGCGGAGGTTAGGCGAGGGGTTATGGGCTCGGGTTGGTGGTCCGGTGAAGGGAGGAGGGAAACGACGACGAGGTCGGGTCGAGTAGGGTGAGAGGGTGTCGCGGGAGTCGTCGGCGACAGGAGGTGGCGTCGACGGCGAGGTCTGTGAGGGGATGGAGGCGTCGGGGTGTTGGGTGCAGGCGCAGGAGAGAGAGGAGGAAGGAGAGAGGAAATGTGGCTGGGTCGGGGAGGCGTTGCTGACGGCGACGAGGTCACGGGAAGGTCGGCGGTGAGGTCGCGAGGGCTAGGGTTAGGGTTTCGTGTGGGTTTCGTATGGAGGAAGATGGGTTGAGGGAGGCGGCTGTTGCATGGGTATTAATATATAAGAAGAGAGAGAGAGGGATAGGAGAGAGAGAGAGATAGAGATTTGGTAAGATAGAGAGAGGGATTGAGGGAAGAGAGAGAGAGATGGGGAAAAGGAGCGGGGCCCACGCGGGGAAAACCCAAGCTCGCGATTGGCTACAGGGAGATAAGGAAAATATTTGGTTAAGGATTTGAGAGGATTTACTGTTAAGGAATTATTTTCGTATAAAATTTTAGTTTTAGATATTAAATTGAAACGGGCCCTTTTTGGCGCGAAATGAAACATTTCCAAATCGCGCCCGGGTTGCGCCTAAATGTTCCAAATTCAAATTATAGGATTTTAAGCGGGTTCCAAATTTTGAAAAGAGGTGTTTAACGATTAAAATGCATGCCCCCAAGTCGGACACTTGCACGCGCACGTAGTCGTCCGAACTTGCCCGTTTAGCTGAACGGGACGGAATCTCGACACGCGGACGCTACCACGCGACTAGTGGCGACGAGTAGGCCAACATGGACATCTTAAATTTCATTTTAGGAGTTAAAATTTATTATGTGCCAAAATGACTTAACCGGTTAAAATTTAGCAATAAACACCAGAAAATCAGGAAAATTGGAATGAGCAATAAACAACCCTCAACTAGTAATATAAATAGTATTATTGGGCTCGGGTGTTACACTTCTTGTTGTGGTCCTCCTTGTTACTAGCTCCTTGGAGTGGTGTAGACGGCTTCTCCTCGTCGTCTTCTCTTTGCCGGAGAAAAATCCACCCGAAGGCCTCTATCTTGAGCTTCTACCTCAACCAAGAGGTAACTAGAGTGCTTGTCTTGCTAAACTAAGAACCCTAGAATGAGTAGAGAGATGTCTTGATGGTTTTATCTCACAAAGCTCATGAGTTTCAACACATGAAAGAAGAGAGCTTTGAAAGAGGAAGGGGGAGACCTTAGCATGAGAGAGAAAGAGCAAGAGAGAAATGAGCAAGAATAACAACCATGCTCTCATATGAGAATAATAATAATAATAACTAAAGAAAATTGTGATGGTTAGTTGAAATGACCATTATCATTTCACATTTAATGCAATTTGCAAGAATCAAGAAGCATCTTGCAAAAGAAATGATCATGGTCAAATGGTCAACAAAAGTCAAATGGTCAACCAAAGTCAAATGGTCAACCTAACCATGGCACAATTATCCTTAATTAATATTATTAATCATATTTCTCATTCTCATTAGGGTTTAGAAAAAGTCAACTGTCAAAAACCCTAATGAGATTCCTCTGCCTCTGTCAACTGTGCATACACACCCGCATCCGTGTTTTGAGGAACACGAATACAATGAGACAAAACCAATCCGAAAACAAATACTAGGATCTGGCTTAAACCAAAGCCCGCTAGTAATAACTGTCCGGACACCAAACGTGCACAAGTGCGCGGATGTGAACGAACCCCGTCGCAAAACCATGCGACCTCTACTCTGTTTTGCCCAAAGGAGAATAACCCTCTGTATGGGAATCTAAAGACTCGACACTACGCTGGAAGTGGATTTAACCACAGGCCGCAAGCGGTACTAGCTGTACGTAATGGTCCCCAGGTAGATGCCGATAAGAAGACCGATGAAGTGAACGCATCCGAACTCCTACTGAGCCTGAATGTGACAATCTCCGTACAGTCCGGTCTGTTCATCTGAGAGTATCGCATGTCGGGCCTAGGGGTCGGTAAACGTTAGTCCCCTAATAGCGGTACAAGTCGTGTCGGAGTGTAGCCCAGAACACCCTGACAAAACACTGGAAACGCTACCAGTATATCTCGCTTGTCCTGGCCAGGGACTTTGTGTAATAGCTCTCCTAGACACAGCGTGATATCAACTCCCAATCCCGGGAGAGACGAATCCTGTCTAACCGTCACTGCCTCCAAGTGCTTCAGGACCGCACCCAACTACTACCTATTTGCATGACTCATTTGAGCCGTGGTAGGGTAGTAATCTAAGAACTGTGGGAACACACTCGAGGCGAAGTGACAGTGTCAAGTCAATGGACTAAGCTGTACTCATGTCACTTGGGAACTGATAACTGACGATTCGTATAATACCAACCAACAGTTCCCAGCGAGTCCTGTCCAGTGTACTCGTAACCTAACGAGCACCCGCATTCTATCTCCAGTATGACGTACTAATGGCTGTGGGACGACCATCTGCCCTGCTGGGATGAGAAGCGCATACGCTAGTCTACTCCGGAGTATCGATGCCCCGTCTCGATAATCCTACGACTAGGGACCTGTATAAGGATGTGCTTGTAGATTACCCAGCCCCCACTAGTGTGACTGCCATCACAACGCTGGTAATCAAGCAAAAATCCTAAGGGCTCCACTAATATGTATAAGCGATATGCTAAAAGAAATACATGCACATATTTAAGTAGAAACAAACCAAGTGGCATACTACCATTTTTGAGCAAGATTGTCTATACAACTGTGAATATCCCAAGCTTCCATTAAGTAATATACAAACTAGTATGATACATTAATGGCCTCTAGGGCATATACACTAACAATCTCCCACTTGCACTAGGGCCATGTACTGGTGTATCGAAGACCTATCATCTTGATCAGCCGCTCGAACTGAGTCTGGGGTATGGCCTTCGTGAATAGATCTGCAGTGTTATTCTCCGAATCTACTCTCTTCACCTCGATCTCCCGGCGATCTACGATCTCCCTGATCAGGTGATACCACCTCAAGATGTGTCTGGACTTCTGATGGGACCTGGGTTCCTTCGCTAAATCTATAGCGCCGTTATTGTCACAATACAGCTGTATTGGATCAATAATGGTAGGAACCACTTGAAGCTCCGTGAGGAACTTCTTCATCTAGACAGCTTCCTTTGCGGCATCGCAAGCAGCTATGTACTCCGCTTCCATAGTTGAGTCATCAACGGTTTCCTGCTTGGAGCTCTTCCAGTAAACCGCCCCTCTATTGAGGGTAAAGACATAACCCAACATGGACTTGGAGTCATCCTGAAGCTGGAGTCAGCAAAGGCCTCGATCTGGAGGTCTTTTCCGCCATACACCAAGAACATCTCCTTAGTCCTTCTCAGGTACTTGAGAATGTTCTTTACTGCTATCCAGTGTTTCTCCCCTGGGTTCGACTGATACCGGCTTACAACACTTAATGCGTATGCTACATCTGGTCTGGTACACAACATCGCATACATTATAGAGCCTACCGCAGATGCGTAGGGTATAGATGACATGCGAGCCCTTTCCAAATCAGTCTTGGGATACATATCTTTGGAGAGGGTGATTCCGTGACAAGCCGACAGATTACCGCGATTTGAATCTTCCATACTGAATCGTTTCAATATGGTGTCGATGTACCTAGACTGCGAAAGTCCCAACATCCTCTTAGATCTATCACGATAGATCCGGATCCCCAGAATGTAGTTGGCATCGCCCAGGTCCTTCATGGAGAACCTCTATGACAAGAATCCTTTAACTGACTGTAGCATAAGAATGTCGTTTCCTATTTGGAGAATGTCATCCATGTACAAGACGAGGAATACCACAGTTCTCCCTACAATCTTACTATAAATGCATGGTTCATCCGGGATTTTGATAAAGTCGAATTATTTGATAGTATCATCAAAGCAGATGTTCCAACTCCGTGATGCCTGCTTCAGTCCATAAATGGACTTAAGCAACTTGCATACTTTACCGCTGCTCCCACATTGAATGAAACCCTTCGGCTGATCCATATAGACGCACTCTTCCAAATTTCCATTTAGAAAAGCCGTCCTTACGCCCATCTGCCAGATCTCATAATCGTGGAAGGCAGTAATGGCAAGAAGGATCCGAATGGAATTGAGCATAGCCACTGGAGAAAAGGTTTCGTCATAGTCCAAACCAAGTCTTTGACGACAACCCTTTGCAACAAGTCTAGCTTTATAGGTTTCAACCTGCCCATCTACACCAATCTTCTTTCTGAAGATCCATTTGCAGCCTACGGGTTTTACCCCTTCTGGAGCAATATCCAAAGTCCAAACTTTGTTGGTGCACATGGACTCCATCTCGGTCCGCATTGCATCCAGCCATTTTACTGAGTCACCACTCTGAATGGCTTGCTGGAAGCTAGTAGGCTCATCATTTTCAATGACGCAATCCTCTCGATCCCCGTCTATGAGAAAACCGTAGTATCTCTCGGGCGGATGAGACTGCCTACTACTCCTGCGGAGTGGCGCTGGGATATCCGGTTCTCCTGAAACTTCTGGTTCTACCAAGCTTTCAGTAATAGCTTGTGGTTCTGGAATTTCTTCCAGTTCTATTGCGCTCCCACTTATCTGATTTTCCAAAAATTCAGTTTCCAAGAAGTGGGCATGCTGAGAAAGAAAAACCTTTTGTTCCTCTGCGGAATAGAAAAGATACCCCCTGGAGTTCTTGGGGTATCCCACAAACTTACACAATACTAAGCGTGCCTTGAGCTTGTCCGCATGCTGCTTCTTTATAAAAGTTGGACATCCCCATGTCTTAAGATACTTAAGACATGGTTTCTTCCCACTCCACATCTGATATGGAGTGGTAGGCACAGTCTTGGTGGGAACTTTGTTTAAAAGATATGCAGCTGTTTTTAGTGCATAACCCCAGAAAGATCGCGGTAACTCAGCCTTACTCATCATGAAACGAACCATATCCAATAGGGTTCGATTCCGTCTTTCAGATACACCATTGTGTTGTGGTGTGTATGGAGAAGTAAGCTGAGAGAGAATTCCATTCTCTTTTAAGTAGTCCAGAAACTCGACACTCAAGTGTTCACCACCTCGATCAGATCTTAGTGTCTTGATACTCTTGCCCGTTTGTTTTTCAACTTCATTCTTGTATTCCCGAAATTTCTCAAAGGCCTCGGATTTATGCTTCATCAGGAAGACAAGTCCATACCTTAAGAAATCATCCGTAAAAGTAATGAAGTATGAATAACCACTTCGCGCATGTGTAGACATTGGACCACACACGTCACTGTGTATGAGTCCCAAGAGCTCGCTCGCTCTTACTCCGTGTCCAGTGAACAGAGTCTTTGTCATCTTTCCCATGAGATAAGATTCACAAGTAGCATAAGACTGATACTCGAACGGATTCAAGTATCCCTCTTTATGTAACTTTGTTAACCGTGTCTCATTAATGTGACCCAGTCTACAATGCCATAAGAAAGCCTGATTTGTTTCCGGAGACTTTCTTTTAAGTGTGTTCTGGACACTGAAAACCTGAGCTTGATTCAATACGTATATCCCGTTTTCTAATGTACCTGACCCAATCAGAACTTGATTTAGGTGGATGTGGACCACATCGCTTATAAAAGTAAAATCATATCCTTCCTTAGAAAGTAAGGATACAGATATGATATTACAAGCCATACTAGGTACATATAAACAGTTACGCAGAATCAATATCTCCCCACTTGTCAATCCAAGGTGATATTCCCCTACGGATTTAGCGTCCACGCTCATTCCGTTGGCAACCCTGAGAGTCATATCACCTATCCTGATAACTCTACGGTTTCTCAAAGTCAATAATGAATTACAGATGTGAGATCCTGATCCGATATCCAGTACCCAGGAAGTAGGGTTAATTGACATACATTTTTCTACTACAAACACACCCGAAGCCGAAACCACAACATGCTTCGAATCCTGGCTACTGGCTTTGCTAGCCCTGCAATCCTTCTGCCAATGTTCATTCCCATAACAATAGGAACGTCCCTCCTTTACTACATCCAGTCCCGAATCTTTTGCCCTTCCCTTTCCTTCTTCTTCCCTGGTTTCCTTCAGGGTATAATTAGAGGGCAGAGACTGTAGAATCAAGTCAGTATTTGACCCATTCTTCAACGTGGTCTTCAGGTCCGTGTGCTCATCAAAATACACTATTAAAATAGGGGGTTGCCCCTACGGATAACGACATCCGTAGGGGCAGATTTCGTTTGGTCCCTACGGGTTAATCCGTAGGGCCAACCGGTTGCCCCTACGGTCCTTCCATATTTATTTAAAAATTATTAAATCTTAAATTGTTGTTTGCCCCTACGGAGCCGCAAACCAAGAACCTACGGGCGTATCCGTAGGGGCAACTAAATAGAGATTTAAGTAAAAAGGCAAATCGATCCCTACGCTGATTATCTCTTTATTCTCTCATCAATTAGCACGCGAACCCAAATCCCCAAACCCTCGTTCCCGTCGATCGCCGTTCTCGTCGTCGCCAGCGCCGGCCCATTCGTCGTCGCCACCGCCTGCTTCTTCCTCATCTCCGTTAGTCGTCGCCACCGATTCGTCGTCGCCACCGCCTACACAGGTTAGGAAATCTTAAATTAAAATTTTTTTTGATTGTATTAGGTCTATAGTTCATGGTTTGGGTAGGCATCGGTTGGGGTTAGTGGTAGGGTTAGGGGTGGGGCTGGGGGCTGCTGTTGCGGTTAGGGTTGGGGTTATGGTTGGGGTTGGGGTTAGGGTTAGGGTTGGGGTTGTGTGTCGCTGAGCACTTCATGATTGGGGCTAGGGCTGGGGCTGCGGGCTGGGGCTGGGGTTGGGGCTGGGGCTCGGGCTACAGCTAGGGCTGTGGTTGGGGTTGGGGCTCGGGCCGCGGTTAGCGTTTGGGTTGGGGCTGGGGCTGGGGCTGCGGTTGGGGTTGGGGTTCGGCAGGGGGTTGTTGTTGGGGTTGGGGTTGGGGTTAGGGTTATGGTTGGGTTGGGATTTTAGAATTCACGGTCTAAGTTAATTTCCATTCTAATTAGCATTAAGCTCGTTAATTGAAATGTTGATGATGATCATAAGAGGAAAATGTGTCTAGTTTGAGATGGTGTTGGAAACTGGACTAATAATGTGGGTAAAGTCAAGTTTAATTAATAATTTTATTTGTCATTCTCAAATTTTCTTGGAAACGGAGACTGTTTTGTGGAACTTTTAGCCGTTGGGCTTGTTGGGTTGAATATGTTTGCTAATTGCATAAGATGCTCATAAGATTCTGGATTTTGAGGATGGGCCGTTGTAATTGGAAATGCTTAGAATTGTAGGACCTTCTTTATTTTAGCTATATATAATTGCAAAAAAAAAGACACATTTCTGATTTGAAGAAAAGGAAGGGCAAGATAGGGATTTAGTTATGGATTTTACTTGGGCGTCTCCTCTTTTAATACATGTCTATCTTTACAAGAATATCGTGTCACATATTCGGTTTTAGCATCTGTACGCAACTGCTTTGATTATCATCGTGTTATTAACATCTTGAAATTCTATCCTTTCTCTAATATGTTTCATAGTTAATATAATAATCCTTTGTCTATATTTGTTGACAGTGGGATTTCTTTTGGATGAACATGTTTTTTGATGCATGTTTTAGTCATGTGAATTCATATGTTGCGTATAACGCTTTATGATATCAGTATCCTACATTTGTAGTTTTAATTGTTGATTGTTATAGATGAATGCCATTGCAATAATAGTTTTTGGTATATGAATGCCATTGCAATGTAAGATGATCAGTTCTATCAATCTTGATCTCAATGGTTTAAAATCATGTTACACATACAACATGAATCCACAACAAACGCATCATTAGAGAGTGGTTCGAGATGTTCAAGTTAAAACCAATATATGATACTCGATGATAATATGAAAGCTTCATATTCTCATCGATACTCATATATGAAACTGAAAGCGCCACTTAGCCCCCGTCTATCGGTTAACATACGTGCGATGTTCCTCGTGACATAGAACTATACAAAGGTTGTTAAATATCGGACGATATAGCTCGATACTAACAACCGTCGTATAGTCTATGCGACAAGAAAATTCAATCGTATGGTAACCGATATATTTGTCCCGTGTGGACAAGTTAAGAATGTATAAAGCAAACACCTTCATTCACTTGTGTTTTCATCCATTTCGAGATATTTCGTCGGCACCTTTCCGTTGGTTCTCCGTGTACAAATATAGATTAGATGTTCATTTCAACGTTGTTTCACAGCTTTGAAATGATTATCTATTCTATTACAGTGTACTCAGAGAACAGCGGGGAGGTGCTGCCGAAATTTACTCGAAACGGTTGAAAGCACAAGTGATGGTTGTTCGCTCTATACATTCTTAATGGGATAGAAACCTTACCTCCGACAGCCGGAACACACACATACAACAAGAAAACACAAGAAACACATCATTAGAGAGTGATTCGAGATGTTCAAGTTAAAACCAATATATGATACTCGATGATAATATGAAAACTTCATATTCTCATCGATACTCATATATGAAACTAAAAGCGCCACTTAGTCCCCGTCTATCGGTTAACATACGTGCGATGTTCGTCGTGACATAGAACTATACGAAGGTTGTTAAATATCGGATGATATAGCTTGATACTAACAACCGTCGTATAGTCTATGCGACGAGAAAATTCAATCGTATGGTAACCGATAGATTTGTCCCGTGTGGACAAGTTAAGAATGTATAAAGCAAACAACTTCATTCATTTGTGTTTTCATCCGTTTCGAGATATTTCGTCGGTACCTTTCCGCTGGTTCTCCGTGTACAAATATAGATTAGATGTTCATTTCAACGTTGTTTCACAGCTTTGAAATGATTATCTATTCTATTACAGTGTACTCGAAGAACAGCGGGGAGGTGCTGCCGAAATTTACTCGAAACGGTTGAAAGCACAAGTGATGGGTGTTCGCACTATAGATTCTTAATGGGATAGAAGCCTTACCCCCGACAGCCGGAACATACACATACAATAAGAAAACACAACAAACACATCATTAGAGAGTGATTCGAGATGTTCAAGTTAAAACCAATATATGATACTCGATGATAATATGAAACCTTCATATTCTCATCGATACTCATATATGAAACTAAAAGCGCCACTTAGTCCCCGTCTATCGGTTAACATACGTGTGATGTTCGTCGTGACATAGAACTATACGAAGGTTGTTAAATATCGGACGATATAGCTCGATACTAACAACCGTCATATAGTCTATGCGACGAGAAAATTCAATCGTATGGTAACCGATAGATTTGTCCCGTGTGGACAAGTTAAGAATGTATAAAGCAAACACCTTCATTCACTTGTGTTTTCATCCGTTTCGAGATATTTCGTCGGTACCTTTCCGCTGGTTCTCTGTGTACAAATATAGATTAGATGTTCATTTCAACGTTGTTTCACAGCTTTGAAATGATTATCTATTCTATTACAGTGTACTCGGAGAACAGCAGGGAGGTGCTGCCGAAATTTACTCGAAACGGTTGAAAGCACAAGTGATGGGTGTTCGCTCTATACATTCTTAATGGGATAGAAGCCTTACCCCCGACAGCCGGAACACACACATACAATAAGAAAACACAACAAACAGACATAGAACTATGCGAAGGTTGTTAAATATCGGACGATATAGCTCGATACTAACAACCGTCGTATACGTGCGATAATTTATTATTTTCAACGACAAACGCACACACAAAGCATATACACGGATTTTCTCCTTTGTCAGTAACTATCCCGTTCTTATATTTCTCAATATAGTCACCATAACTTACAATTTATATGTTATACAGTCTAACATGGCCCATGAGTACGTCAGAGTTAAGGACTGGATGAATGTGGATTGGCAACAACGTATGCAACCTAAGTTTGTCGCAGGAGTTGCTGCTTTCATTGAATTTGCACGCGCACATAATAAGATCATAATAGAGAAGATTCTCTGTCCGTGTGATAGATGTGGCAATAAGTACTGGCAGAAGGAAGAATTGGCAGAGCTTCATATTGTAAAATATGGGTTTACTAGACTTTATACAACTTGGAAATATCACGGGGAAGGAGAAGAATGCAGTACTGCGGCAGAAGAAGAAGGAGAACACGATAATGCGGCAGTAGAAGAAGAAGAATTCGGTAATGCGGCAGAAGGAGAAGACTGTAATTTATTTACATCAGAAGAAATGGAGGATATGGTAGAGCCTGTCCTAGGTGAATCTATTCGTACCGAAGATGACATTCCTTCCGGTCAAGGACCGCGTGCGGATAATTATGAAAATTTCATGAATGATGCTAGGAAACCAATTTGTGAGAATGCGAAGTATTCCACCCTCTCATGGTTCGTCAAACTTTTCCAGATTAAGTGCCTAAATGGATGGAGCAACAAGTCATTCACAATGCTTCTTTTGTTCTTGAAAGATTCTATGCCTCCGGGAAATAACGTGCCCGACAGCTGGTACGGAGCCCAGAAGATGATGTCTGATTTGGGTCTAAAGTGCGAGAAGATTCAAGCATGTCCTAAAAATTGCGTGTTGTACCGGAAAGAGAATTCAGATTTGAAAGAGTATCCAACATGCGGAGAGGCCAGGTATAAGCCGAAAGATTCTGATAAGAAGCCTGATATACCTGTCAAGATAGCACGATACTTTCCCATAACATAGAGGCTACAGAGGCTATTCAGGTGCAAGAAAACAGCCGAGGCAATGATTTGGCATTACCGTGCTCCTCCAAGTGAAGATGGAAAAATGAAGCATCCAAGAGATTCACCGGCATGGAAGGATTTTGATAGGAGGCACGCAATATTCAGTAGCAATCCTCGTAATGTCCGGCTCGGACTGGCAACTGATGGCTTATTCCCATTCAACTATATGGCTGAAGTCATAGCACATGGCCCGTTGTAATGATAATTTATAATCTGTCGCCTTGGTTGGCTATGGACCAATCATACTTTATGATGCCTCTTCTTATCGATGGACCAAACTCACCGGGGAACAATATTGACATCTATCTCCGACCTCTGATCGAGGAGTTGAAATCTTTGTTCATTGATGGTGTAGAGACATATGATGCAAACACAAATACAACCTTCATACTGCGTGCGGCTCTAATGTGGACAATTAATGACTTTCCTGCGTATGGAATGCTATCAGGTTGGTTCGTACATGGTCACAAAGCATGTCCTCATTGCCATGAACACACAACATCGAAATTCTTCAATTTTAGCAGGAAGGTTTGTTATTGCGGCCATCGACGTTTCCTGCCTCCAGACCACCCCTATAGGTTAGACACGGTTCACTTTGATGGTCATCAGGAGCTTCTTGGACCTCCATCCCCATTGTCCGGAGAGGACGTGACTGCTAAATGGGATGGTTACAATAATGTGACTTTCGGGATGGATCCGACGAAACTGGTCAAACCACCATTTTGGAACAAGTTAAGCATTTTCTTCGAGCTTCCGTACTGGTCTACAAATTTAGTGCGTCATTGTCTGGACGTCATGCATATAGATAAGGGAGTATCAGAGCACATAGTTAACTTGCTTCTTTGTAAAGACGGGAAATCGAAAGACAACCTGAATGCTCGGATGGATCTACAAGAGTGGGGAATAAGAAGTGAATTGCACCCTAGACCGGTAGCGGGTAAATCGGGCAAGTTTGTACTTCCCAATGCCGCTTATCATATGTCACAACCGGAGAAGAAAAGATTCCTGCAGGTGTTGCATGATTTGAAAGTTCCCACAGGTTTCTCAGGATCATTCAACAAGAAAATAAAAATTATGAAGGGCAAGATCGATGGGCTGAAAAGTCATGATCACCATGTTATCGTGGAGCACCTTCTTCCATTAGCCCTCAGGACTTCTCTCCCCGAATCGGTTGGTCTAGTAATCAACGACCTATGTTGTTTTTTCAGGGAGTTGTGTGCTAAAACACTGGAGGCTGTGACGCTGGATAAACTAGAAAATTCTATTGCGTTGATACTTTGCAAGTTTGAGCGTATTTTCCCACCGTCATTCTTCGATATCATAATACACTTGACAGTTCATCTTGCAACTGTGGCTAAGTTAGCAGGACCGGTACGATATCGATGGATGTATCCCGTCGAGAGGTACGTGTAATTTTTCGTTTTGCGCAATTTATAAATTTATTGTTGTCCTGTATGCCCGTATTTATTTATTCAACATATTTTCATTAGGTACCTCTACACTCTTAAGAAGTATATACGCAATAAAAATCGATCAGAGGGTTCTATCATGCAAGGTTATCTTCTTGATGAAGCAACCACATTTTGTTCCCGCTATCTGGACGAGAACATTGAGACAAGACTTAACCGGCCATGAAGAATTCAAGACATGCCATATGGTAAAGCCGAGTATAAGAGGGTAGACACTATGTTTATCAACAAGATATACCGGTTTATCTTACTTAATTGCGCATGTCTTGAACAAATTAGAGAGTAAGTTTTTTTGGATTAATTGTTATATTTGTGTTTGTGTGTGTATGAAATGATATAATATTAATGTCACTATTATTTGTCGAAAACAGAATTCATTTTAACGAGGTACGTGAGGGGCATCCTGATTGGAACGAAGAACGATTGGAAAAATATCATCAGGATAATTTTTGTGATTGGGTCACAGATCATGTAAGTTATTTGAATAACATTTTATTGCTATCAGTTTTAATCTAAACTTGTATCGTTATGTATTTTTCGTAAAATTTGTTTTGTTAGATCCACGATCCGATTTTGTCTGCATCATTTGAGAGTGATTCAAGATGTTTAGCTCAATTTCCTAGTATGGAGGTTGCATATTTCAAAGGATTTGGTGTCCTTGGATACAAATTCAAAGTTAAGGAAATAGAAACATCTAGAACCACTCAGAATAGTGGGATTGCGACAGTAGGATCGGACGGTGTGATTTATTATGGGTACTTAAATTGTATACTCGACATCCACTATCCCGGACGATCAGAACCCTTTATTATATTCTAGTGTACTTGGTACGATACGTGAACCGATACGGACAAGTAGAGAAGCAATCTTGGGACTTGGAAAGATGAATATGGATTGACCAGTGTGAACACACTTCGATTTTACGGTCAGGAAGATCCGTTTATCTTTCCGAACCAAGCGTTCCAAGTATACTACTCACAGTGTTTGAAGCATCCAGGATGGAGTGTTGTATGCCGATGAAAACCCAGAGATGTCTACGATGTCCCAGAATTCGAGGACAGCGATGAGGACGAAGAAGAGAGAAGGCTTAGAGTCCTCCGACCGTCTGTTTCGAAGGACGGGCTGTCTTCGACCGATCATGAAGTTACGTGGGTTAGAAATGACATCGACGATGAAATCCAAGTAGATATGTATAATGCGCCCACGAAACGAAAAATGTTATCATTAATGTTATATTATTACTTCTCATTTTACGATCTATACATATATAGTCAATACTTTTAATGATTGTCTAATGCGTCCACGAACCGTTTATCTAGATTTGATGACGATGTTGGGAGCAGCGAGGGACGGCAGGAGCTCCAGCCGCGGCAGAGGCAGAGGTAGAGGCAGAGCGGTTCTGCCGCCCGGAGAGCTGCGTAGGGAGCTTCAGAGGGCCGGTCTTGCACCCAGATCGGAGACCCCTTCGGATGCCTCCTTCCGTGTGGATTTTGCCACACCTCCAGGTATACTGCACGCATATCCATTTTGAATGTAATATTACAAATATTCATGCCTGTTTATGTCAAAATTACTTATATTGTCAATGTTTGATTGTCTAGTTGTTGGAGATGCGTCCACATCTAGGACAGAGGCCACTCTCGCTCCTCCAGGTATGTTTATATATCATATAGTGCATGCATATTGATTTAGAATGCTATATCATAAATATACACACAATCCTTTTGCTCTTACTTAATAATTTTTATTATTGTCTAGCTGTAGGTGGTGACACCACCGCACCTGCGGGTATGTTTATATATCCTATAATGCATGCATATTGATTTAGAACGTTAGATTATTGATCTACACATTCTTTTTGCAATTACTTATATAATCTATTTTTAATTGTCTAATTATAGGTTGTGCGTCCACATCTTCCGCAGGGGCCACTCCTCTCGCTTCCATACCCTCCGCATCGTCTGCAGGTTAGTATGAATAAATATAAAATATTTATTCATTATACATATGCTCTATAGAATAAATATGAACTTCATGGAAATTTAGCGTCAATGTTTATTTTCTAGTTGGAGGGGATGCGTCTGAATCCGGGACCCCGGCTGTTCCTCACCGGAGGAACTATCATCCCGCTCGTGCTGCTGCCCGGGCCCAGGCTCGTGTGTTAGTCACCGGAGGTATATATCACACTTCAATTTTCGTTTAAGCTTGATTTATTAATACAACCTTGTCTTAATATTGATTGTCTTGATATTTCATGCAAACGTAGGGCCTCCCCATCCCCAGAAGGGGACTCGAGGCCCGAATCAGTCCCATAGGCTGAGGCCTGACAGAGCTAGGGGGGAGGCAGCATTCCCCCTCTTTTTTACCCTTGACTATCGCTATACCGGTCCTCATGCCGAGAGGTTCGGCCGGTATATGGGGGACGAGAGCCGGCTCGTGAAAAACTATCCACTTCACGTTGAGTGGGGCGAGCAGCACCGGCGATCATTCGCCCTCTTCTTTGATCAGGCTCGGGTACGTATTATTATATATTTTCATTTGATTTATCCAATATATTTATTATTAACACTTGCAATCTAATAACAATGTTTTTTTTGTATTTTCAGTCGGATTACGATTTTCAGCCTGTACCCGACCCTGATCACCCTGGGAGGGTGCTCGACCTTCATGCTCTGTACAATGGCCTGATGAAGAACATGCAGACCAAGGTCCGATACAACAGGAATGAGCTGAAGGCCGACTGCTACTCCCTGTGGATGGCGACCCCCGAGGCAGAGAGAGCGGCCCTCCTATCTACTCCGGCGTTTGCGAGAGTCGACGTAGAGACATGGCCTCTATTGTGCGAATATTTCGACTCCCAACGCAAACAGGTATGTATTTTAAATGTAATTCATTGTTTAGGATATAATTTATTTTTTTGTGTTCCTTAATTAGAAAACTAAATGTTAATGCGTTGTGCAGAAACAGGCCGCTCAGAATACAGAGAATAGGAAGTTGGCGAAGAGGGGTCGCCCCACTTACACAGGTGGCTCGAGGAATATTACTCGAGCCATGGAGTTATCGGTAAATTACAATAGACCAACCTTTGTGATATTCTGCAATATTAAGAGTTATTTTCTAATATTTCTAATATTAAGAGTTATTTTCTAATATTGCAGACAACTCAGACCGTGGCGCAAGGTGGTACACCGAGCGTGCTGTCCGCATATCTTGCCGTCCACGGCACCTCGACAGATCCCGCCACGGGCGAGCTTCGATATCCCGACGTCGCTACCCAGGAGTATTGCGTAAGTGTTAATATTTATTCTACCCATATTTGAAATTTTAGTTTTGGAAGGTTCAAATTTAAATTTTATACTTATACTTTACTGCTTAATGTGGGTGTAGGAGCGGGTGGTTGAGCAGGCCGAGGCCTCGGAGATCGATTTTACCGGACAGAGCGATTCGAGGCTGCTGACCCCAGTTCTGGACGCCGCACACGGACGGCACCACGGAGGTTGGGAGAGAGTCCGGGGACTGGGCCCTAGCAGGGCCCATATAAGGTTGGACTCCACCCCGGAGGTTACTTCCTCCGTCTCCAGTGAGCGACGTGTCCAGCAGGAACTGGAGATCTTGAGGGCCACCGTTCAGGAGTTGAAGGAGATGCTGGTATGTATACTACTTCATAGTAAAATATCATGTCATATTATAGATATCAACATATCCATAATTAGTACGTAGCCTGAGCTTATTTGGTTTTAGACTTAGGTTTGATTAATCATACATACATATGTAATTAAAATAAACAGTGGTTTTCCAAACTAGAAATCCTAATGGGGTTTCGAAATAACTTGATAATGATACGAATTCAAAAATTACACAGTTCTTACACGCTTCTTACACACGTTAGGTCTAGACACGACAGGGTACATCAGCCGAGCCTCCATATGCATCTCTTTCGGCTGCGGCTCCGCAAGCCACTACATCGGTTGCGGTTCCGCAGACAGCTCCTATAGCTCCACCGCCTGCTCAGACTCCCGCGGCCGTGGCTCCGCAAGCTACTACCTCTACGGCGGCTGCACAGACAACATCGCTAGCTCCACAGGCCGCTCAGACTCTCGCACGCGCCGAATTGCATGGTTTATTGACCGAGGAGCAGGCGCGCCAGATTCTATCGTTTATCAGAGGTGGAGCTGGACCGAGCTTGGGTAGCTTTTTGATTCTTATTTTTTGAAACATGTATTTATTTATATGATACATATTGTACTACATTTTGAAACGATATTGATATTGATATTGGTTTATATTTATATCATATTCAGTTTTTGGGTTTCTTTTGTATATTATATGCGTGAGATGTGATTATGAATACTGCGATATATGTTGTATGATGATTAATTTTATATTTGATTGATATATATATTATTGTGCACAGGGCGAGAAAAAATCAGGCAGCCCTTTTTTAAATAAAAAAAGATAATGTGTACCTACGGACTAATCCGTAGGTACAAATGTTGCCCCTACGGTTTAAACCGTAGGGGAAAAATATCAGCATTAACTGATATTTCCCTCCTGATCACAGTATCAGGGGGTTGGGATTTCCCCTACGGATATATCCGTAGGGGCACACAAACGCCCCTACGGAGTTATCCGTAGGGGAAACATATCAGGATTTCTGATATTTTGCCCCTACGGATATGTACCTACACATGTATCCGTAGGGGATAGTACTTGGCCCTACAGATACATCCGTAGGTAAAGTCAATATATTTTAAAAACCCGTAAATAAAATAACTTTTTTCCCCTACGGCCCACTCCGTAGGTGCAAACGGACCTACACAGAACTCCGTAGTGGCATGTTTTTGCCCGTAGGGGAAAGTTCAGGGTTTCAACTTGCACCTACGGCATTTGCACCTACAGGTTATTTTTTCGTCCTTACGGATAAATCCGTAGGGGCAGTGGTTTGCCCCTATGGGTAAATCCGTAGGGGCAACCCTTATTTGTAGTAGTGATAGCTAGTCTCTGTAAGGACGTTGTCCCCTACAGATGACCCGAAAACCAACCTCGCTTGAAGCAATTCGTTCGAGATCTCATATCTTGCGATATGAGATTGCTCTCCATATAAATCATTGTTATGAAGGAAGACAGAAGCTAAGTCCATCTTCTCGTGCTGCCTCTGGTATGCACCATCAACGGAGGCCAACATGAGGCACTTAGCATTCGCACAGTCTTTTTCTGATGTCTTACGGATATCAATATCCGTGACAGGGGAAAATGGTCCTGAGACGGCAAGGGTTTGATTAGTTAGGAGGTGTCCCAGCTTGTCATGGGTAATGGACATCTGGACAGACCTTTGCCAGTCATAACAGTCAGATTCAGTCATTTTATTATCTAGATGTAACCTATGTCTGGTCACTGGGTCACTGCAATTAAGAGAGAGAGAGAGAAGAAAACACTTAGCATGATGCTCTTGCAAGTTTAGATTGGTTTTTAGTTTATCTAAACAGGATGGCTCCCACTGTTTCTCGAATCTTTCTTCAATCCATAAAGGAAGAATTAGTCGGGATTGATCTCACCGTACAATACTTGCTTAACCGTTCAGCCAGGCTGGTGTCAGTACTTCGAGGGAGGTTTTACGACGCTTTCACGAAGTTCCTTAATTAAATAACCTCTTTTCCCTGTGGGCGTAGCCCCGCTAACACCTTTCTAGACACCTACTTGGTTTATAGCATTGATCGTTAAGTGAAAAGTCTCCCGAGGAGTAGCGGATACTCACAGTAGGATCGGGATCCAAATATCATTGTGTGATAATGCTGAAGGAATCCTACCAACATTATCAAACTCCAAATGGTATGCAGCACTAGCAAGTTTCAGTTTCTTTAGAAACTCCCGATGTGGATTTTTGCCCCATGCTTTTATGACCTTGACGAAGGTCAACAAATCATAAGTCACATGTCAAGTTCTACCCATCATTGTCCAGGTTAATTTGAACCCACCCGTATATACCCTTGACGAAGGTCAACAAGGTAATACGACTGTCCCAAATCAATGCATCTATCTATGCTACATATGAACACCCAACAACTACCAATCACTATGCCTTGACGAAGGTCAACAAACATAGCTTGAATACTATTGAATATTCATATGAAATGACGGAGGGCTACGAATGGTTTTGGCGAAACTGTGAACGTAGTGAACTTGATATAATCGAGGGAACCTTGATAGGTTTTAAAAGGAGTGGTTTAAGCTCCGCGTTTTAAAAGTTTTTCTGTTTTGAAAAATAACCGAGTGGTTTTGAAATTGTTCCAACGATTTAACTTTGGTTTATTTTCTTTGCATTAATATAATGCGTCTGTTCATATCAGAATATTGCATTTTATACCGCCCATTCTTACGCTCGTTTGTTTATAGGCAGGTGCTTTTTATCAGTGTTTGCTACATAATTGCAGGATACTAGTCTCAGCTCTAAACAGTGAATATCATGGAAAAGTACGTCAAATTCCGGATTACTGCCAACACAGATAAAACACGGGTCTCCGCTCTCTATCCGTGTGTTGCCACATACCAGTTTAGGGGACAAAATGGCAAATCGATTGTCATTTTCATGCACAAAGCTCAATGGCAACACAAAATCCAAGAAATCTACGCGAAGCTCGAGGAAATCATGGCAAAAGATCCACATCACATCACCTTTTGATCTACTAAAATTCTGGAAGAAATATGAAGAGATTCTGAGAAAAGTCATATACCAAACAGCAGACAACTACAAACCAGGGAAGGCCACAAAAGATTGTGACCCAACTCATCAAGACGGCCGCGGTTCCGCGGCCTAAGCAGGCTTAGGCCGCGGAAACGCGGCCGTACTAGCTCCTCTCTGTGTCGTGTTTTGGGGGTATTTTGGTCTTTTCAATGTGGTTCAGTATGTTGCCCTAATTTTCCAGTTGCCTGCTTATAAATAGTCCAGAACTTGCCAAAGCCAAGGTGTTCTTTTTCAAGCCTCATTTTGCTAGGATTTAGTCTTTTTCTTCTTCTTCTTCATTCTTTCTCCATCAAAATTGTAGTGAGAGCTTTTTGAGTGGAAGATCAATGAAGATGAGGGTTTTTGTATCATTCTCTTTTGTTTAACTTCCCCTTGAGATCCTTGCTTTCTCTTCATCTTTCAACCTCTTCATTGAGCTTGAAAGGTTAAGGGTTTGTTATTGATCTCAAGGGTCGTATCTTCTTATGGAATTAGTTCTTCATTTCACATGCGTTCTTTACCCTTCTCTTGATCTTGCAACCTCTTGATTGAGCTTGCAAGTTTAAGGGTTGGCTATTGATCCAATGCTTGTCTTGAGTTCTATGTTCTTGTAATTACTTTTTATTGCTTATTTATTACTTGCTTTTTATTCTTTCTTGCATTTTTCATTCTTGTCTTTTATTACTTGCAATTTTATTCATGCACTTAATTACTTGTAATCTTTTCTTTTCTTTGTTCTTTTCTTTCTCTCTTTTTTGTTCATATTGTGAATGGTTGTAATTGTTGTTGTTGTTAAGAATCAATATGATATTGTAAGTTAAGTCTTTCTTTGCTCATTTCCTTTTCCCGTTATTTTCCATTGAACTCCGCCCAAACGTTACGCAAGCGCTCCGTTAGGCACCCTACCCTAACAAGGTAACGGTGATTCCCAACCGCGACCGGTTGCGTTCGGTTTGGCCGGAGGCGAAAGCAAGAGACAAGAACGGAAGGACATGGGTAAATAAGCCGGATTCCACGAATACCGCGCTTAAATCTCCTAATCCACGTTGTTGCCGATTGCTCTAGCTTCATTGGTCAAGACCCGGCTCAAAGGTTTTGAGTACGGATTTCTTTAGCTTACAATTTCGTATCTTTTTCTTAACAACTTTATACTTGCAAATAATACACATAGGTTAGATTGAACAAACTCATACAAATTCTTTATTGACTCGTCTAAAACAAGAAAGGACATACAACCATCTCCCTGTGGATCGACTCGTGCTCAACCGGCTAGCTACATAGCGACACCGTCTTGATTACGGTTAACTTTAATTCTTTCAATCAAATGGCGCCGTTGCCGGGGAGACGGTAGGGTATTTTCTTTCTTGTTATTCGGGTTAATATTCTTTTTGTATATATTTAAAATAAAAAAAATCCTTTTGTTATTTTTGATCTTTTTTGTGGGCAAGAGTGCAGATTTTTGCGGATTTGCAAACTGCGATTGTGGGGAGCAAAGTGTACGTTCAAGGCTAAGGTGATTGCAAAGTACAGTGCCAAAGATCCGGGTAGTTTGACCCGCGCAAGCGAACTTTTCAAGCTTACCGGATTTGATTCAACGATGGTTTCCTAACCCAAAAACTTAACGGTACGTACTTTACTAACACCTTCTTCTCAAATCCGACGCATCCAATATACTATTCTTTGCAGGACTAGTAAACGCTAAAAATTGACTAACCCGTATTTGTTGCAGTGCCGCGCTTAAACTAAAAAACGAATTTTTGATTCTTTATAGAATTTTTATTGAATTGCGCATTGCATCAATTAATACGGACTTAAGGGCAAGCGAACCCCACAATATACGGTAAAGGATTTCATCACCTTTTCCGTGGCCCACAAATCACGAACTTGAGCATGACGTTTACCCGCACAAATTTTAAAAGAAACTAGACTTTAAGCCTTAAGGACTTCGCGCTCACTAGGAGAAGTTAACTGTGTTTAGAACCTTGCTTAACGGTATATTGTTTACGGGGTGTCTAGGAAAGAGTTAACGGCAAAACCGCCAAAAGAGAAAGGGTTATTTAATTAAGGAACTTCGCGAAAGCATTGGAAAACCTCCCATTATCTTTGCACTTACCTGGCCTCTTGAACAGTGTATCTTGAGCCCGTTTCTCGACACAGTTTTACTTCGACAATCAAGTTCTGGAGCAGGTCTAGTTGACCTAGGTGAACCCTAGAACGATTAGGTGTGTGGTATTTTTGTGTCGTGATTGATTTTGTCCATATTCTTTTTTGTGTGTATATTTCATTCTTTTGTTAATATCTAAAATAAAAAAAATAAAAAAAATAAATCACATTCTTTTTCCCCTCCTTTTCTCTGCCTTTCTTTCTCTCTCTCTTCATATCATGGGTACCCCACCTCGCAAAACTCTTGCCGAATTTTGGTACCCACAACCAGACATTACTTCTCACGGTTCTTGTTTTGGCCGAACATCGAACGACCCCTCCATGCCCAAAATGTCATTGAAAGATCGGATAGACGCGTCTAGGACAAACACTTGCCCTTCGCAATCCACTTTGTATCAACCTTTTCAACCTACCCCACCCTCTTATGTTGATACCCCTTTTGCAAGTCGTCCATTGTCCATCGCTGAACGTATTGAACAATCCTGTAGCCGATCTTTCACTCCTTTCACCACTACAGATTCTTGGGATCAACAATTCCATTCACCTTCTTATCCAAATGTTGATCCTGCTCCTGTCCAGCCATTCAATTCCTATCAATCCTACCCAACTTTTGCACCTTCCCTAGACATTGCTTCAGAACCGCCATTTGGGAGTTTCCAGTACCAAAACAACATTGACTCTTTTACTGAAACCCCTTTACAACCCATGTCTAGTCTGGAACAGTTGTTGGAAGATTTTAGGGTAGCGTCGTACCAACAGATGATGGATTTGAATGCGTCCATGGCCGCCCTCATACAACCTAGTGACCCGGTAGCTAGTTTTTAGCTAGCTCCAAATTTTTCAATGTATGAAGAGGTGGTAGGACAGGCTGTGAATTTGAGTGGTGAAAGTGAGCTGTACCCCCTTCCGAATCAAGCCTACCCATTTCAACTTGAATCCCACAACTCCAGTTTTGAATGTCTATCTAGTGTTCCCAACGATTCACCACTTGAAGATAGAATGATTAATGAGTTGTGCGACTTTGTAGTGTTTGATTTACCCGATTATGAAGGGACCTTGCCAAGTGAACCCACACCGAATCCTTTTGACCTCTACACCTCTATCTTAGAACCAGAATCGATTGAAATCCATGCTTTTGATGAGGTGTCTGAGAATTTTGATTTTCACTTGATTGAGGATATTGACGCTGGGGACATTTCGGATGATGAACCCATAAATTTGGCTGAATTTTTCTCTTCAATTCATCATCCCGAGTCATTAAATGTTTTTCCTGAACCCCATATGCGTATGGATTTTGATGAAATATGCATGGATGTGCTAAATTTTGAGGAAAATTTTGAGGATAGTTTTGAGGATGAACCAGTTCTGCTTGATGAGTCGGATTTCCCAATTCATCCTATTCCTATCATTGACTGTGTACACCCTCCCGAAACCTTAACCGATACCCCTCCTCGATCACTTCCCTCCATCCTTCCCATCGTTCCGACCTTGTAAGAAACCGTATCATTTTCACTTCCTGTGTCTGGTTTACCGAGTTCGGCATACCCATGGTTTCTCACGAATCTTGAGGGATTTGACCCCATTTCTCGATGGGTAAATATATTAGCACAATCGTTTTTCACACATCAGTCATCACAAATTGTGCTAATCTATTCACTCCATTTCCACCCTCAAGTTCGTATTCCACTTCCTTCTCCTTTCCGCCATTCTTCTTCTCATATACCGAGACCGTATCCCGCTTCTATCTCCATACGGTCTCGTGTATTCTCCATCTCTTTTCTCTACACCTTCTTCCACCAACCTGTACATTATAGCGATAAAATCTTTGAATGGTTGGTGCTCACATTTGGCCTGTGTAAGGCCTTGTATAGTTTGAAACTGTTTTCTTTCCCCCTAATCCTGAACCTCACCGCTTAAACAGTGGAAACACTGTTTCACTTAGGTTTGGGGGGAACTCTTTTTGTGTATATATTTTTGTTTTCCTTTTTGTTTTGTATATAATTTGTTTTTAGGGAGCGCCGACAATTTTGACCCTCTTGGTGTAGCCTGACAGTGAGGGCACTGTCAAGTTTAAGTTTGGGGGTGTGCTCGGTAAGCTTTCTTCCTTCGCATTCATTTGTATATTTTGCATTTGCATACCTTATTAAAAACCCATAAAAAATCGAAAATTTTCCAAAAATATAAAAACTTTGTCGTCAAGTTAGCTAATAGGGTCACTTAGATTTTTATTCTGAAAGTTTAGTTGACATATTAGAAATAACTAAATTCTAGGCTTAGAAATTGAAAACCCTAAAAATAACCCTCGTTCTGTTTAAACTTGGTGATTATACGTCCTTATAGTTTTTTTGAGAAATAGGTAATTTTGAGTTCAGTTCTTGAGTTAAGTCAAGATGAAGGGAGAGTATTGAAGTTTTGCTGAAGGATAAGTCTGAAAAATAGTTTCTTTTCTTGAGTTCAAATTTAGAAAGTATATACCCTACAAACTGCACTTACACGCACCTTGAAACTTGGGATAGTAGAGGATACCTAGAAATACTCTTGCCTGAAAGCCTAGTATGAAAGAAAAAACGGTATTTAAAGCTAAACACCAAAAGAGAATATTGAAAAATATATCCGGTCTTGAAAAAGAAAAAGAAAAAGAAAAATAAAAAGAAAAAAATAGAATAAAGTCAAGACATGGAAACTGCTATTTACGCTTTAAAGTTCACACATTCAGTAATCGGTCGTTAGTGCCTCAAGAAGCATTAATAGTCGCATGAAAGGTGTGTGAGCAAATCCGTCAATCCTTAATGAAAAGAAGTAGTATTAGGTATTAAGGCAAGGGTATTATAGCTTGAATTGAATTCTTGAGTGTAGGGGTGCAAATATACACACACGTAGGGGTATACAATCAATGTTTGGATAAAAGATAGAAATAAAGAATAAGACTTGTGTTTTCTGTAAAGTTGATAAAAATCCCTAATTTGAGGCCGTACTTTAGAAGGAAAACTCAGGAGAACCAACATCTTTCTAAACTTTTTTGGAATGTATAGGATCTAAGGTTAAATAGATAGGAGGTGTGAAAAATAAGGGTTGGATATTTCTAACTTAGGATGATAGAGTTTCTAACATAAATACTAAACTGTAGGAGTAGAATCGATGTTAACTTATGACACTAGCTTGACGGGATTTTGTGGGTGTAATCCGCTGAAAACCCTCAGGAGACAACACTCCTCCTACTAGGGACACCTAGAGGTTTAACGGCTTGTTGCACGTGCTCAGTGCAATCGCGTTCCCTGCGAAAGTGCGGTTAGGATTTTATTTTTGTGAATAATTGGTTTTGCTCGGGACGAGCAAAAGTTAAGTTTGGGGGTATTTGTTCATATCAGAATATTGCATTTTATACCGCCCATTCTTACGCTCGTTTGTTTATAGGCAGGTGCTTTTTATCAGTGTTTGCTACATAATTGCAGAATACAAGTCTCAGCTCTAAACAGTGAATATCATGGAAAAGTACGTCAAATTCCGGATTACTGCCAACACAGATAAAACACGGGTCTCCGCTCTCTATCCGTGTGTTGCCACATACCAGTTTAGGGGACAAAATGGCAAATCGATTGTCATTTTCATGCACAAAGCTCAATGGCAACACAAAATCCAAGAAATCTACGCGGAGCTCGAGGAAATCATGGCAAAAGATCCACATCACATCACCTTTTGATCTACTAAAATTCTGGAAGAAATATGAAGAGATTTTGAGAAAAGTCATATACCAAACAGCAGACAACTAAAAACCAGGGAAGGCCACAAAAGATTGTGACCCAACTCATCAAGACGGCCGCGGTTCCGCGGCCTAAGCAGGCTTAGGCCGTGGAAACGCGGCCGTACTAGCTCCTCTCTGTGTCGTGTTTTGGGGGTATTTTGGTCTTTTCAATGTGGTTTAGTATGTTGCCCTAATTTTCCAGTTGCCTGCCTATAAATATTCCAGAACTTTCCAAAGCTAAGGTGTTCTTTTTCAAGACTCATTTTGCTAGGATTTAGTCTTTTTCTTCTTCTTCTTCATTCTTTCTCCATGAAAATTGTAGTGAGAGCTTTTTGAGTGGAAGATCAATAAAGATGAGGGTTTTTGTATCATTCTCTTTTGTTTAACTTCCCTTTGAGATCATTACTTTCTCTTCATCTTTCAACCTCTTCATTGAGCTTGAAAGGTTAAGGGTTTGTTATTGATCTCAAGGGTCGTATCTTCTTATGGAATTAGTTCTTCATTTCACATGCGTTCTTTACCCTTCTCTTGATCTTGCAACCTCTTGATTGAGCTTGCAAGTTTAAGGGTTGGCTATTGATCCCATGCTTGTCTTGAGTTCTATGTTCTTGTAATTACTTTTTATTGCTTATTTATTACTTGCTTTTTATTCTTTCTTGCATTTTTCATTCTTGTCTTTTATTACTTGCAATTTTATTCATGCACTTAATTACTTGTAATATTTTCTTTTCTTTGTTCTTTTCTTTCTCTCTTTTTTGTTCATATTGTGAATGGTTGTAATTGTTGTTGTTGTTAAGAATCAATATGATATTGTAAGTTAAGTCTTTCTTTGCTCATTTCCTTTTTCCGTTATTTTCCATTGAACTCCGTCCAAACGTTACGCAAGCGCTCCGTTAGGCACCCTACCCTAACAAGGTAACGGTAATTCCCAACCGCGACCGGTTGCGTTCGGTTTGGCCGGAGGCGAAAGCAAGAGACAAGAACGGAAGGACAAGGGTAAATAAGCCGGATTCCACAAATACCGCGCTTAAATCCCCTAATCCACGTTGTTGCCGATTGCTCTAGCTTCAATTGGTCAAGACTCGGCTCAAAGGTTTTGAGTACGGATTTCTTTAGCTTACAATTTCGTATCTTTTTATTAACAACTTTATACTTGCAAATAATACACATAGGTTAGATTGAACAAACTCATACAAATTCTTTATTGACTTGTCTAAAACAAGAAAGGACATACAACCATCTCCCTGTGGATCGACCCGTGCTCAACCGGCTAGCTGCATAGCGACACCGTCTTGATTACGGTTAACTTTAATTCTTTCAATCAGCGTCCCATCAATTAATCCTACCATTGCAGTAAACAACGAAATTATGACGTACGCTTATGCCATCCGCATTCGCCACTGGGCTTCGTCATCACCCGTTAGGTTACTTAACTAATGACAGAGCGGGGGCTGGACTAGCGCGGATGTAAAATATAAGCAACGCCTACTAGATATCATATATAGATATATACATTCGTCAGATGCAATGATAGACATTCCAGATCACAGATGAACACATTGGATATGCTAGGAATCCGCGTTTCGTTCGAGCCTGCAACGAAATACAGATTACACGGTCGCGATGAATAGCCAAACCCTACCCTAGACCCCTACGGGTGCGGCAAACTACTCGCCAAGTATCCGAAGTGAAGCAACCTTCCTCAACAACGTGAGTAGGCCACTCGACACTTCAAAGTACCCGGTAGTTTGTGCACCCCACATTGGGTCTATCCTAGGAGCAAAAACAGTAAAAGAAATAATATACAATGGCGGCTACAACCTCAACCCGGATGTGCGGCCATAAAAATAATATTACATCAATTTACAATTTATATCAAATGAAAGATAAAGAAACTCTCATCTCATAACCCCGGCTATTCATCCTCGACAATCCAACAAGTTCATATACATAATCCAACATCACAGATCACAGATATGCACAACTCCGACTAATCGACGTATAGAGATTAGTCGACATTCAGTACATATATCACATTACAGATATAACCATTTAGCTAAAGTTTATAGAATTTTGATCAATATACCAATTTGTAACTACCCCAAACACAACACTGTTCTCTGAAGAATATGGGCAGAAACAAAGTATCTTAAAAATCAGAAAACATCAAGCTGAACACACTGTAGGAAAAACGAGTCGCGACCGAGTCGACTCGGCCGCGGATTCGGGACGAAATGCTTGGTTTCGCCGCGCTTCCGCGGCGGTCTGATCGAGTCATGGGCTCATTTTTCTTGGTTGTTCCTAAAAAACCCTGCACGTATTTTTTAGGTGTGTGGAAATATTTTTAGGCCTGTTTTTAAAATCGACAGAAAGTATTATATTTTGATGTATTTTGCGATTTTTTTCCGGATCGAAGTTCTAAACACTTTGCTAACATGTTAGTTGTTGTTTAGCCAAGCTCTGATACCACTGTAAGTCCACGTTACCCACCCCGTTGCTTGCGGGGAGGCGGAATAGGTAAAAAACGGATTTTTAACAAAAGGTAACATGGATTAAAACTAGAGGATCTTTGCTAAACAAAACTAACAAAGTAACTACATGTTTTAGCTACTAGGTTAGATGGTTATACCTAGTTCTTGAACTCCTTATCTTCTTGTTGTGGTCCTCCTAGTTGCTAGCTCTCTGGAGTGGTGTAGACAGCTTCTCCTCGTCGTCTTCTCTTTGCCGAAGAAAGATCCACCCGAAAGCTTCTAACTTGAGCTCCTACCTCACCGAGAGGTAACTAGAGTGCTTGGCTTGCTAAACTAAGAACCCTAGAATGAGTAGAGAGATATCTTGATGGTTTTATCTCACAAAGCTCATGGTTTTCAACACATGAAAGAAGAGAGCTTTGAGAGAGGAAGAGGGAGAGCTTAGCATGAGAGAGAAAGAGCAAGAGAGAAAATGAGCAAGAATAACAACTATGCTCTTATATGTGAATAATAATAATAATAACTAAAGAAAATTGTGATGGTTAGTTGAAATAACTATTATCATTTCACATTTAATGCAATTTGCAAGAATCAAGAAGCATCTTGCAAAAGAAATGATCATGGTCAAATGGTCAACAAAAGTCAAATGGTCAACCAAAGTCAAATGGTCAACATAACCATGGCATAATTATCCTTAATTAATATTATTAATCATATTTCTCATTCTCATTAGGGTTTAGAAAAAGTCAACTGTCAAAAACCCTAAGGAGATTCCTCTGCCTCTGTCAACTGTGCATACACACCCGCATCCGTGTTCCGAGGAACACGAATACAATGAGACAAAACCAATCCCAAAACAAATACTAGGATCTGGTTTAAACCAAAGCCCGCTAGTAATAACTGTCCGGACACCAAACGTGCACAAGTGCACGGATGTGAACGAACCCCGTCGCAAAACCATGCGACCTCTTCTCTATTTTTCCCAAAGGCGAACAACCCTCTGTGTGGGACTCTAAAGACTCGACACTACGCTGGCAGTGGGTTTAACCACAGGTCGCAAGTGGTACTAGCTGTACGTAACGGTCCCCAGGTAGATGCCGATAAGAAGACCGATGAGGTGAACCCATCCGAACTCCTACTGAGCCTGAATGTGACAATCTCCGTATAGTCCGGTCTGTTCGTCTGAGAGTATCGCATGTCGGGCCTAGGGGCGGTAAACGTCAGTCCCCTAATAGCGGTACAAGTCGTGTCGGAGTGTAGCCCAGAACACCCTGAGATAACACTGGAAACGCTACCAGTATATCTCGCTTGTCCTGGCCAGGGACTTTGTGTAATGGCTCTCCTAGACACAGCGCGATATCAACTCCCAATACCGGGAGAGACGAATCCTGTCTAACCGTCACTGCCTCCAAGTTCTTCGGGACTGCACCCAACTACTACCTGTTTGCATGACTCATTTGAGCCGTGGTAGGGTAGTAATCTAAGAACAGTGGGAACACACTCGAGGCGAAGTGACAGTGTCAAGTCAACGGACTAAGCTATACTCATGTCACTTGGGAATTGATAACTGACGATAGGTATAATACCAACCAACAGTTCCCAGCGAGTCCTATCCAATGTACTCGTAACCTAACGATCACCTGCATACAATCTCCAGTACGACGTACTATTGGCTGTGGGACAGACCATCTCCCCTGCTGGGATGAGAAGCGCACACGCTAGTCTACTCCAGAGTATCGATACCCCGTCTCGATAATCCTACGACTAGGTACCTGTATAAGGATGTACTTATAGATTACCCAGCCTCCACTAGTGTGACTGCCATCACAACACTGGTAATCAAGCAAAGATCCTAAGGGCTCCACTAATATGCATAAGCGATATGATAAAAGAAGCACATGCACATATTTAAGTAGAAACAAACCAAGTAGCATACTACCATTTTTGAGCATGATTTTCTATACAACTATGAATATCCCAAGCTTCCATTATGTAATATACAAACTAGTATGATACAGTAATGGCCTCTTGGGCATATACACTAACAATCATGTGAAGGTATGTGTATATGAATATGTTGGATCGTTGTGGATGAATAGCCGGGGGATGTGAGAAGAGCGTTTTTCTTTTCTTTCATTCATTTAATTTGTTAAAAGCGATGTAATATTATTTTGCGGGGCACATCCGGGTTGAGCTTGTAGCCAGCGTTGTAGAATTTCTTTTTACTTTTTTGCTCCTAGGATAGACCCAAGGTGGGGTGCACAAATTACTGGGTTCTTTGAAGTGCCGAGTGGCCTACTCACTTTATTGAGGGAGGTTGCTTCACTTCGGGAATTTGGCAGGTAGTTTGCCACAACCGTAGGGGTCTAGGGTGGAGTTTGGCTATTCATCATGACCGTGGAATCCGTCTTTCAATAAGGGCTTGAATGAAATACGGAATTCCTAGTATATCCAATGTGTTCATCTGTGATCTGGAATGTTTATGAATGCGTACGACGAATGGCTATTTATATATGAGATATATAATAAACGTTGCTTATGTTTTGCACTCGCGCTAGTCCAGCCCCCGCTCTGCCGTTAGTTAAGTAACCTAACGGTGCATGAGGGGGCTCCGTGGAGAATGCAGATGACATAAGTGTACGTTCTATTTTTGTTTCTTTTCTGTGATGTTTAGAAAACGTAAATGATGGGACAACATTAATGTGATTAATGTTAAGAAAAAAAAACCTAAAGATGTTGTAGAATCAAACTTTTAAAATGGGTAACTCTAGTTTTTCGCTTTGCATAGTGGTATTCCTTGATGAATATCCAGCACCTCATTCGATGAGAAAAAGGCCGAGATCCATTCACCGGGAGTGACCCCTTTAGTGAAACTAGAAAATGTTACAAAGCACTCGATTGTTTTTATAGTTGATCTAACTTTTTCTTTTCATCATGGTATTCATGAATATCCAGCACCTCATTCGTTGAGGAAAGAGCCGAGATCCCTTCACCGGGAGTGACCTCTTTAGCAAAATTAGAAAGATACTACAAGACCATTCGACTTTTAAAATTGGAGCTTAAACCACTCCTCTCACTATATTCTATAACGATATCAAGTTCAAAGCGTTAAAGGTTTTCATCAAAACCATCCGTTGCCCTCCGCCATTTTAGGAAGCAGAGTACTTAGTATTCGTATCAGGTTTGTTGACTATAGTTAAGGCGTGGTGTATGGTAGCTAAGTGATGTCTTCCTACAAAGCATATGATGCGATCGATTAGGACATTCACATGACCTTGTTGACCATAGTTAAGGGTTATGTAGGTGGGTCTAAATCAATCACGAAATGGCGGGTAGAACTTGATTAGTGCTTATGATTTGTTGACCATAGTTAAGGTCATAAGACACTAGGGGTAAAAACCATATCGGGAATTTCAAGAGTTGAAATTTTCAATGAGATTGCATACCTTCTATTTGATAGTTGGATCCCGATCCCACAGTGAGTAAAAGTTACTCCAGAGAGAGTTTTGCACTTTACAATTAGCTAATCCAGTAGGTGTCTAGAAAGATGTCAACGGGGTTATGCCTCTAGGAAAACGAGGTTTATTTTAATTAGGTCCGTGTGAAAGCACGGGGAACCTCCCTCGGAGTATCGACACTGGCCTGGAGGAACCTCCCTCGGAGTATCGACACTGGCCTGGAGGAACCTCCCTCGGAGTATCGACACTGGCCTGCCGACCGGTTAAACTTGTAGATTGCAATTAATCCTGGCTAATTTTCTTTTTGAGGTTTGAAGGAATATTTGATTAAAGAAGTAGGAGACATCGATTAGATAAGATTAATAACCGATCTAATCATACAAGAGCAATCGCTGAGTGTCTTCTTTTCTCTCTCCTAATGGAAGATACCTATGACGAGACTTAAGCTTCTATCAGACAAGAATAAACCCACGGGATCGAATTACAAAGAATGGTCGAGGAACGTAAATATGGCCCTGACCTATGATAAGGTCGGATACGTCCTGACTACTCCAGCCCTTCCTAGCCCAGGCCCTGACTCTTCAGTTGCGGATAGGGAAATTAGCAAGACATGGGATATAGACTATGCAACAGCTAAATGCCTCGCGCTTGCTTCTATGGACAATGAACATCAGAAGCAGCATGAGAAGATGGACGTACAATCCATCTTTCTCCATACAATGGACATATATAGGGAGAAATCTCATACTCTCCGATACGAGGCATCTCGAAAGTTGTTTCAGATGCGGATGGCTGCTGGCACGTATGTAGGTGACCATGTATTGAAGATGATAGGACTTATCGAAGAACTAGAGGACCTGGAATGGACCATGGAGAACGAATAGTGTGTTGATATTGTTCTACAGTCCCTTCCCCCTGCCTTTGCTCAGTTCATTGTGAACTTCAACATGCACAACATGGAGAAGTCTCTTTCTGAACTCCTCAATATGTTGAGGAGTGCAGAGAGCACGCTAAAAATAGTGAAAACTCCCGCTCTAATTGCTGGGCCATCTTCCTCTTCTGTCCCGAAAGCTAAGGCCAAGGGAAAGAAGAAGAAGAAGAATCCCATCAAGCCGAGAGGAGGAGTGAAAAAAGCACCGGGAAAGGACAAGTTAGGGGCTGCTGCGACAGGAAGAGGGGAATACTTCCACTGCCACAAGACTGGGCACTGGAAGAGAAACTGCATTGGATACCTTGCCGGCCTTAAGAAGAAGAAGCATGGTGATGCTTCTACTTCAGGTGTGTTTGTAACAGAAAACTGTTTTTCAATTAACTCTGCTTCCTGGGTATTAGATACCGGGTCAGGATCTCACATCTGCAATTGTGTGTAGGGGCTGAGAAATAGCAGGTTTTTGAAGAAAGGTGATCACACTCTCCGAGTTGGGAATGGTTCCTTTGTACATGCTGTAGCAGTGGGAGAGTATCACCTTGGTTTGCTGTCGGGTTGTATATTGGTTTTGAACCCATGTTATTTTGTACCTTCGATGTTATGTAATATTATATCAATATCGTTGTTAGACAATGAAGGATATAATTTTGTGTTACAATCTAATATTATGAACATTAACCTTAATCAAGAGTTGATTGGGTCAGGTACATTAAATAACGGGATATACGTCCTAAATCATCATACAGTTTTCAATATACAACACACAAACAAAAGAAAGATTTTAGACATAAATGAAGCTTTCATTTGGCATTGTAGACTTGGTCATATTAATGAAACAAGACTAACTACGCTACATAAAGATAGATATTTAAACTTTTTTGAATATAAATCTTATGCGACTTGCCAGTCTTTTATCAAAGGTAAAATGACTAAGACTCCGTTTAGTGGACACGGAGAGAAAGCTACTGAACTCTCAGGCCTCATACATAGTGATGTATGTAGACCAATGTCTACACATGCAAGAGGTGGTTTTTCATACTTCATAACTTTTACTGATGATTTCTCAAGATTCGGACACGTGTTCTTATTGAAACATAAGTCTGAAGCCTTCGAAAAGTTCAAGGAGTATAAATCTGAAGTAGAAAAACAAACAGGCTTGAGTATAAAGAAACTTCGATCGGATCGAGGAGGTGAGTATCTAAGCTCAGAGTTTCTAGGTTTCCTAAAAGAGAATAGGATTCTGTCTCAGCTTACTCCTCCGTACACACCACGGCATAACGGTGTGTCAGAACGGAGGAATCGTACCTTATTAGATATGGTACGATCAATGATGAGTGATGCTGAGTTACCACTTTTATTATGGCGGCACGCATTGGAGACTGCAGTATATCTATTGAATAGAGTTCCGACCAAAACCGTGTCTACCACTCCATATGAGATATGGTATGCGAATAGACCATCTCTTAAAAGAGTTAGGATATGGGGTTGTCCGGCTTATGTGAAAAAGCAGTATCCGGACAGACTCGAGACACGATCGGTTTTGTGTAAATTTGTGGGATATCCAAAACACTCGTATGGATATCTTTTCTACCACAAGGAGGAACAAAGGGTGTTTGTTTCTCAGTATGCCACATTTTTAGAAAATGAATTTTTTACAAATGATACTGTTGGCAATGCGGTAGAACTGGAAGAAATTCTAGATCCACAAACATATACCGATAATTTGGTTGAACCTGAGATTTCAATAGAACCTGACGAATCTCAGCCACTCCGTAGATCTAGTAGGACTTCTCGCCCACCTGATGGATACTACGGTTTCCTAATTGATGGTGATAGAGAAGATTGCATCATGGATGATGAGGACCTTACTAGTTTTCAGCAAGCTATCACGAGTGGTGACTCAGTGAAGTGGCTGGATGCCATAAGATCCGAAATAGAGTCCATGCACACCAACAAAATATGGACTTTAGAGGTTGCACCTTTTGGAGTAAAACCCATAGGGTGCAAGTGAAACTTTAAGAGAAAGATTGGTGTGGATAGTCAGGTGGAGACCTATAAATCTAGGCTGATCGCAAAAGGATTTCGTCAAAGTCCAGGCTTGGACTATGATGAAACCTTTTCACCAGTCGCGATGCTCAAATCCATTCGGATCCCGCTTGCTACAGCTGCTCACTATGACTATGAGATTTGGCAGATGGATGTTAAAACGACATTTCTAAAGGTGATTTAGAAGAATGTGTTTTTATGGATCAGCCAAAAGGCTTCATTGACAGTGGGAGCAGCAGAAAAGCATGCAGGTTTCTTAAATCCATCTATGGATTAAAGCAGGCATCACGAAGTTTGAACATCTTCTTTGATGATACAATCAAAGAGTTTGGTTTTATAAAAAATGTAGATGAACCATGTATTTATAAAAAGATTGTAGAGAGTACTGTTACATTCTTCGTATTGTACGTGAACGATATTCTCTTGATAGGAAATGATGCTCCTATGCTACAATCGGTCTGTTCTTATCGCAGAGATTCTCCAAGAAAGACCTGGGTGATGCCTCGTACATTCTAGGAATTAAGATCTATAGAGATAGATCTAAGAAATTATTGGGATTGTCCCAATCGAGATACATAGACACCATACTAAAAAGGTTTAGTATGGAAGATTCCAAGCGAGGTAATTTACCCACTTGTCACGGGATCACCCTCTCTAAAGAGATGTCTCCAAAGACTGATGAGGAGAGGGCCCGCATGAGCATTATACCCTACGCTTCGGCGGTAGGATCTACAATGTATGCGATGTCGTGTACTCGCCCAGATGTAGCTTATGCACTGAGTGCAATAAGTAGGTATCAATTCAATCCAGGGGAGAAATACTGGACTGCTGTGAAGAACATTCTGAAGTACTTGAGAAGAACTAAAGAAATGTTCTTGGTGTATGGTAACGGAGATCTCCAAATGGAGGGCTTTACCGACTCCGGCTTCCAGAGCGACAAAGATGATAGTAAGTCCATCTCAGGGTTTGTATTTATCCTAAATGGAGGGGCGGTATGTTGGAAGAGTTCCAAGCAAGATACCGTCGCTGATTCCACGATGGAAGCTGAGTATATTGCTGCTAATGATGCCGCAAAAGAGGCAGTCTGGATGAGGAAGTTCATTTATAAACTTCAAGTCGTTCCATCCATTGCTAATCCAATACCTCTGTATTGTGATAACAATGGAGCCATGGTTTTGGCAAAGGAACCGCAGTCCCATCAGAAATCCAGACATATCTTGAGGCGGTATCACCTCATCAGGGGGATAGTGGATCGCCAGGACATCGAGGTAAGAGAGTAGACACGAAAGGCAATAAGGCAGATCCATACACCAAGGCCATCCCTCAAGTTTAGTTTGAGAGACTTTTTGAGATGTTGGCATGCGGTACGCCGGCAACTGGTTCTAGTGTAGACAATGTAAGTCCATGTCACGCACCCCACGAACTTGCGGGGAGGCGGAATATATGAAAAACGATCATCAAAGGTTCGTAACACGGACTTGAGCGCAATAATCGTATCTAAACCATTACTAGCAAACTACGAAAGGTTTAACTATTCTGATTCGAAGTTATACCTCACGTTTTTTGTCCTTCGGGTCTTCATCACTATCCTCTACTCGTTGTAGGCTCTTTGGAACGTCGGCACCTCAACGGCCTCCTCGAGTCAAATACAATCCACCCGAGAGCTCCTACTCCAAGCTTAATCTCTAACTTGAGGTAACTAGGTTACTCAAAGTGCTAATCTAAGCAACCTAGGTGATATAGAGTTGGATTATGGAAGTATTAGTCTAGCTAACCCTTGATCTCAACACATGAGAGGTTAGGGTTAGGGTTTGAAGATGGAGAGCTTGAGGAGAGAGAAGGTGAAAGTGAGAATCCTTTTGGATGAATAGATCATGTGTGTATATATAAAACATATCATGTATATTAAATTAATAACAAATAATGATATATCATCATGTTTCATTAATACACTAAGTGATTCATCACATGAGTCATATAAATCATAATTGATTCATTAACTCCATGTATGATTCACACCATGACTCACTTATCCAGTTAATGCAAATGCCACCTTAACCCCCAAGTCACCATGCTTCATGAAGCTTCCCGACAAATTACGGGAACGCCCCTCCTATCCGTAAAAACACGGAAAAACTTTAGACTGTATAAATCCAATAATCCGATACTAGAATCTGGCTTAAACCAAAGCCGACTAGTAAAAACTGTCCGAACATCGTACGTGCGTAAAAACACGTAGGCGTCCGAACCCTGTCGTAAAACCATACGACCTCTATATCGTTTCTCCCGAAGCAGGGAAACTTTCTGTGTGGGACTCTAAAGACTCGACACTACGCTGGCAGTGGGTTTAACCACAGACCGCAAGCGGCACTAGATGTACGTAACGGTCCCTAGGTAGATGTCGATAAGAAGGTCGATGAGGAAACCCATCCGAACTCCTACTGAGCCTGCTGTGACAATCTCCGTACAGTCCGGTCTGTTCGTCTAAGACTATCGTATATCGGGCCTAGGGGGCGGCAAGCGCCAGTCCCCTAAAAGCGGTATAAGTCGTGTCGGAGCGTAGCCCATTACACCCTTAGAAACTACTGGAACCTATCAGCAAATCTCGCTTGCCCTGGCCAGGGACTTTGCGTAATGGCTCTCTGACACAGCGCGATATCAACCCCCAATACCGGGAGAGACGAATCCTGTCTAACCGCCACTGCCTCCAAGTGCTCGGGACTGCACCCAACTGCTACCTGTTTGCACGACTCCTTTGAGCCGTGGTAGGTAGCAATCTAAGAACAGTGGGACACACTCGAGGCGAAGTAGCAGTGTCAAGTCTGCGGACTATGTTGTACTCATGTCACCTGGGAACTGTTAACTGACGACTGGTATAAAACCAACCAACAGTTCCCTGTGAGTCCTGTCCGGTGTACCCGTAACCTAAAGAGCACCTGTATACTATCTCCAGTACGACGTACTGACGGCTGTGGGACAGACCATCTCCCCAACTGGGATGAGAAGCGTACACACTAGTCTACTCCGGAGTATCGATGCCCTGTCTCGATAATCCTACGACTAGGGACCTGAATAAGGATGTGCTTGTAGACTACCCAGCCCCCACTAGTGTGACTGCCATCATAATGCTGGTAGTCAAGCAAGATCCTAAGAGCTCTATCAATACGTATACTCACATATTAAGATAGAAAAACCAAGTAGCATACTACTATGTTTAGCAAGACCGTTATATACATGTGAATATCCCTAGCTTCTATCAAGTAATATACAAACTAGTATGATACTGTAATGGCCTTCTAAGGCATAAACACTAACAATCTCCCACTTGCACTAGGGCCATGTACTGGCGTATCGCAGACATATCATCTCGAATAGCCTCTCGAACTGCGCCTGAGGAATGGCCTTTGTGAATGGATCAGCTGTGTTATTCTCTGTATCTACTCTCTTTACCTCGATCTCCCGGCGATCGACGATCTCCCTGATCAGGTGATACCGCCTTAAGATGTGTCTGGACTTCTGATGGGACCTGGGTTCCTTAGCTAAAGCTATAGCGCCGTTGTTGTCGCAATACAGAGGTATTGGACCAACACTGGTAGGAACCACCTGAAGTTCTGTGAGGAATTTCTTCATCCAGACAACTTCTTTTGTGGCATCGCAAGCAGCTATGTACTCCGCTTCCATCGTTGAGTCAGCAACGGTGTCCTGCTTGGAACTCTTCCAACAGACTGCCCCTCTATTTGAGGGTAAAGACATAACCCGACATGGACTTAGAGTCATCCTTGTCACTCTGGAAGCTGGAGTCAGCAAAGGCCTCGATCTGGAGGTCTTTTCCGCCATACACCAAGAACATTTCCTTAGTCCTTCTCAGGTACTTGAGAATGTTCTTTACTGCTATCCAGTGCTTCTCCCCTGGGTTTGCTTGATACCGGCTTACAACGCTCAATGCATATGCTACATCTGGTCTGGTACATAACATCGCATACATTATAGGGCCTACCGCAGATGCGTAGGGTATAATCGACATGCGATCTCTTTCCAAATCAGTCTTGGGAGACATCTCTTTGGAGAGGGTGATTCCGTGACAAGCCGGTAGGTTACCGCGCTTAGAATCATCCATACTGAATCTTTTCAATATGGTGTCTATGTACCTGGACTGCGAAAGTCCCAACATCCTCTTTGATCTATCACGATAGATCTGGATCCCCAGAATGTAGGTGGCATCACCTAGGTCTTTAATGGAGAACTTCTGTGACAAGAATCTTTTGACTGACTGTAGCATAGGAATATCATTTCCTATTAAGAGAATGTCATCCACGTACAAGACGAGGAATACAACAACTCTCCTTACAATCTTACTGTATATGCATGGTTTATCTGGATTTTTGATAAAGTCGAATTCTTTGACAGTATCATCAAAACAGATGTTCCAACTCCGCGATGCCTGCTTTAGTCCATAAATGGATTTAAGCAGCTTGCATACTTTACTGCTGCTCCCATTCTGAATGAATCCCTCTGGCTGATCCATATAGACGCTCTCTTCCAAATTACCATTTAGAAAGACCATCTTTACGTCCATCTGCCAGATCTCATAATCGTGGAAGGCAGCAATAGCAAGAAGGACCCGAATGGATTTTAGCATAGCCACTGGAGAAAAGGTTTCGTCATAGTCCAAACCAGGTCTTTGACGGAAACCCTTTGCAAGAAGTCTAGCTTTATAGGTTTCAACCTGTCCATTTACACCAATCTTCTTTCTAAAGATCCACTTGCATCCTACGGGTTTTACCCCATCTGGAGCAGTATCCAAAGTCCATACTTTGTTAATGTACATGGACTCCATTTCGGTCCGCATTGCATCCAGCCATTTTACCGAGTCGCCGCTCTGAATGGCTTGCATGAAGCTAGTAGGGTCGTCATTATCAATGACGTAATCTTCTCGATCCCCGTCTATGAGAAAACCGTAGTATCTCTCAGGCGGATGAGACTGCCTACTACTTCTACGGATAGGCGCTGGTATGTCCCTTTCTTCTGAAACCTCTTATTCTACCAAACTTTCAGTAGCAGCTTATGGTTCTGGAATTTCTTCCAGTTCTACTGTGCTCCCACTCTTCTGATTTTCTAAAAATTTAGTTTCTAAGAAGCGGGTATGATGAGAAACAAAAACCTTTTGTTCCTCTGCGTAATAGAAGCAATATCCCATGGAGTTCTTTGGATATCCCACAAACTTACACTCTACTGAGCGTGCCTCGAGCTTGTCCGGATGCTGCTTTTTTACAAAAGATGGACACCCCCATGTCTTCAGGTACTGAAGATAGGGTTTCTTCCCACTCCACATCTGATATGGTGTGGTATGCACTGTTTTGGTTGGAACCTTGTTCAAAAGATATGCCGCTGATTCAAGCGCATAACCCCAGAATGATCGCGGTAACTCAGCCTTACTCATCATGGAACGAACCATATCCAATAGGGTTCGATTCTTCCTCTCCGATACACCGTTGTGTTGTGGTGTGTATGGAGGAGTAAGCAGAGAGAGAATTCCATTCTCTTTTAAGTAACCCAGGAACTCGGCACTTAAGTATTCACCACCTCGAACAGATCTCAGTGTCTTAATACTTTTGCTTGTTTGGTTTTCCACTTCATTCTTATATTCCTGGAATTTCTCAAAGCCCTCGGATTTATGCTTCATCAAGAAGATATATCCATACCTAGAGAAATCATCCGTAAAAGTAATGAAGTAGGAATAACCACCTCGCGCAAGTGTAGACATTGGACCACACACATCACTGTGTACGAGTCCTAAGAGCTCGCTCGCTCTTACTCCATGTCCAGTAAATGGAGTCTTTGTCATCTTTCCCATGAGACAAGATTCACAAGTGGCATAAGATTGATATTCGAACGGATTCAAATATCCTTCTCTATGTAACTTCGTTAATCGTGTTTCATTGATGTGACCTAGTCTACAATGCCATAAGAAAGCCTGATTCATTTCTGGAGACTTTTTTTTAAGTGTGTTCTGGACATTGAAAACCTGAGCTTGACTCAATACGTATATACCGTCATCTAATGTACCGGACCCAATCAGAACTTGATTTAGATGGATGTGAACTACATCGCTTATGAATGTAAAGTCATATCCCTCTCTCGAAAGTGAGGACATTGATATGATATTACAAGTCAAACTAGGTACATACAGACAGTTAGGTAGAATCAATATCTGCCCACTTGTCAAACCTAGGCGATATTCTCCTACGGATTCAGCGTCCACGCTCATTCCGTTTGCAACTCTAAGAGACATATCACCTACCCTTATAACTCTACAGTTTCTCAAAGCATGTAATGAATTATAGATATGAGATCCTGCTCCGGTATCTAGTACCCAGGAAGTAGAGTTAATTGACAAACAGTTCTCAATTACAAACATACTAGAGGCTGAAGCCACAACATGCTTCGTTTCCTGGCTACAGGCTTCCAAAGCCTTGCAATCCTTCTGCCAATGCCCGTTCCCATAACAATAGGAACATCCCTCCTTACCTACACCAAGTCCTGAAACTTTTGCTCTTCCCTTTCCTCCTACTTTATTGACACCGTATATCGGCTTTGTAGAGGTCTTCTTCTTTTCACCCTTTTCTTTCGCCCTGGATGTAGAAGAAGAAGATCCCCCATTAAGCAGAGCTTGTGTCTCCCTGGTTTTTTTCAGGGTGTAAGTAAAGGGTAGGGACTGTGGAAATAAATCAGCGTATGACCTGTTTCCAAACATGGTCTCCAGGTCCTTGAGCTCATCAACAGAGCTAGTCATTGTAAGGTCGTTGTCCCCTACAGATGACCCAACAGCCAACCTCGCTTGAATTAAATCGTTCGAGGTCTCATATCTTGCGATATGAGTTTGCTCTCTATATAAATCTTTGTTATGGAGAAAGATGGAAAATAAGTCCATCTTCTCGTGTTGCTTCTGGTATACACCATCAACTGAAGCCAACACGAGGCACTCAGCTTTCACTTTATCCTTTTCCCTTGTCTGACGGATATCCATATCCGCGACGGTGGAAACTGGACCTGGGACGGCGGGATCTTGAGTAGTAATAGGGTGGTCCAGCTTGTCATAGATAATGGACATCTGGACAGACCTTTGCCAGTCATATAAGTTAGATTCAGTCAACTTGTTATCTAGATGTAACCTAGTCATGGTCACAAGGTCGCTGCATTGAGAGAGAGAGAAGAAAACACATTAGCATGATGCTCTTGCAAGTTTAGATTGGTTTTTAATTTATCTAAACCGGATGGCTCCCACTGTTTCTCGAATCCTTCCTCAAACCATAAAAGAAGAATTAGCCAGGACTATTCTCACTGTACAATACTTGCTTAACCGTTCAGCCAGGCTAGTGTCGGTACTTCGAGGGAGGTTTTCCAACGCTTTCGCGGAGTTCCTTAATTAAATAACCTCTTTTCTCTGGGGGCGTAGCCCCGCTGACACCTTTCTCGACACCTACTTGGTTTATAGCATTGATCGTTAAGTGACGAATCTCCTGATAAGTAGCATATACTCACAGTAGGATCGGGATCCAAATATCATCGTATGATAATGTTGAAGGAATCCTACCAACATTCATCAAACTCCAAATGGTATGCAACACTAGAAAGTTTTAGTTTCTTTAGAAATTCCCGATGTGGATTTTTTCCCCATGTTCTTATGACCTTGACGAAAGGCAACAAATTATAAAACACATGTCAAGTTCTGCCCATCATTATCTTGTTAATTTGAACCCACCCGTATATACCCTTGACGAAAGCCAACAAGGTTATACGACTGTCCCAAACCAACTCATCTATCTATGCAACAAATGAATACCCCAGCAGCTACCAATCACTATGCCTTGACGAAAGCCAACAAACATAGCTTGAATACTACTGACCATCCATAAGAAATGACGGAGGGCTACGACTGGTTTTGGCGAAACCGTGAACGTAGTGAACTTGATATAACCGAAGGAACCTGATAGCTTTTTAAAAGGAGTGGTTAAAGCTCCGCAATTAAAAAATATGCTTTTTTAAAATAACCGATTGGTTTCTTTTAAATTTGTTCCAACGATTCAACTTTGGTTTATTTTCTTTGCATTAAAATAATGCGTCCCATCATTTAACCTATCATTGCAGAGAACAACGAAAATACAACGTTCTCTTATGCCATCCGCATTCGCCACTAGGTCCCGTCATCATCCGTTAGGTTACTTAAATAACGACAGAGCGGGGGCTGGGCTAGTGCGGGTGTAAAACATAAGTGACGTCTAAATAGCTATCATATATAGATATTATACATTCGTCAGACGCAATAATAAGCATTCCAGATGTCAGATGAACATTATTGGATATACAAGCAATCCGTGTTTGCTTTGAGCCTGCAACAAAATACGGATTACACAGTTGTGATGAATAGCCTTTACCCCACCCTAGACCCCTACGGGTATGGCAAACTACCCGCCAAGTACCCGAAGTGAAGCGGTCTCCCTCAACAACGTGAGTAGGCCACTAAACACTTCGATGTACCCGGTAGTTTGTGTACCCCACCTTGGGTCTATCCTAGGAGCAAAAAACAGTAAATGAAATAATACAACGGTGGCTACAACCGCAACCTGGACGTGCCCCGCAAAAGAATATTACATCATATAACAATTTACATCGAATGAATGAATATAAAACCCATCTCAAACCCTGGCTAATCATCACAACGATCCAATCAAGTTCATATACACAAACAGTAAACATTACAGAAATGTGCAACCCACTGCCAACCGACCTACTAGCAGTTAGGGGAGGTTTATGAACACATTAATCATTACAGATAAAAACCCGATTAGCAAATAACTTAGAATATCGATCGATAACCATTTTCTGTGTCTACCCTAATTGCAAACCTGCACTGTAGAAACGGAACATACAGGAAAACAAAACACCAGAAAATAGGAATTACTGTGAAACTCCGAGTCAACTCGGCGTTGACTCGGCGGCGGATCCGCGGCCAAAAGCACCATTTGGCCGCGGTACCGCGGCCGTCTTGCCGAGTTGGGACCTCGTATTTTCCCAGAACTCTTATAATACCCTGCTGTGAATTTTAAGGCCTATCAAAAAAAAATTCTGACACATTTAAAATTAACAGAAACTGTTAAGGGTATCGGGGTGTTGTTTTCGTGTTTTCCGTCGATCGAAGTTCTACTTAGTTGCTAACAAGCTAGTAATGGTTTAGTTGGCTCTGATACCACTGTAAGTCCATGTCACGCACCACACGAACTTGCGGGGAGGCGGAATATATGAAAAACGATCAGCAAATGTTCGTAACACGGACTTGAGCGCAAGAATCGTATCTAAACCGTTACTAGCAAACTACGAAAGGTTTAACTACTCTGATTCGAAGTGATACCTCAAGTTTCTTGTCCTTCGGGTCTTCATCACTATCCTCTACTCCTTGTAGGCTCTTTGGAACGTCGGCACCTCAACGGCCTCCTCGAGTCAAAGACGATCCACCCGAGAGCTCCTACTCTAAGCTTAACCTCTAACTTGAGGTAACTAGGTTACTCAAAGTGCTAATCTAAGCAACCTAGGTGATATAGAGTTGGATTATGGAAGTATTAGTCTAGATAACCCTTGATCTCAACATATGAGAGGTTAGGGTTAGGGTTTGAAGATGGAGAGCTTGAGGAGAGAGAAGGTGAGAGTGAGAATCCTTTTGGATGAATAGATCATGTGTGTATATTTGAAACATACCATGTATATTAAATGAATAACAAATAATGATATATCATCATGTTTCATTAATACACTAAGTGATTCATCACATGAGTCATATAAATCATAATTGATTCATTAACTCCATGTATGATTCACACCATGACTCACTTATCCAATTAATGCAAATGCAACCTTAACCCCCAAGTCACCATGCTTCAAGAAGCTTCCCGAAAAATTACGGGAACGCCCCTCCTATCCGTAAAAACACGGAAAAACTTTAGACTGTATAAATCCAATAATCCGATACTAGAATCTGGCTTAAACCAAAGCTGACTAGTAAAAACTGTCCGAACATCGTACGTGCGTAAAAACACGTATGCGTTCGAACCCTGTCGTAAAACCATACAGCCTCTATATCGTTTCGCCCGAAGCAGAAAAACTCTCTGTGTGGGACTCTAAAGACTCGACACTACGCTGGCAGTGTGTTTAACCACAGACCGCAAGCGGCACTAGCTGTACGTAACGGTCCCCAGGTAGATGTCGATTAGAAGGTCGATGAGGAAACCCATCCGAACTCCTACTGAGCCTGCTGTGACAATCTCCGTACATTCCGGTCTGTTCGTCTAAGACTATCTCATATCGGGCCTAGGGGCGGCAAGCGTCAGTCCCCTAAAGGCGGTATAAGTTGTGTCGGAGCGTAGCCCATTACACCCTGAGAAACTACTGGAACCTACCAGCAAATCTCGCTTTCCCTGGCCAGGGACTTTGCGTAATGGCTCTCTGACACAGCGCGATATCAACCCCCAATACAGGGAGAGACGAATCCTGTCTAACCGCCACTGCCTCCAAGTGCTGGGGACTGCACCAAACTGCTACCTGTTTGCACGACTCCTTTGAGCCGTGGTAGGGTAGCAATCTAAGAACAGTGGGACACACTCGAGGCGAAGTAGCAGTGTCAAGTCTGTGGACTATGCTGTACTCATGTCACCTGGGAACTGTTTGTAAGTGCACGGCGGCGCCCCTGCCTCCATCCCGAGGCCAAATGCGGAAGCGATGGTTAACTTTAATTTTTCTTGAACCGGCACCACCGCGCACTATAACCCGGATCGTACCATTAACTAGTCCTAGCTAACTACAAGATGGGAAGAGAGATATACCGAGTGATCCGAGTCCTCCGGTCTTCTCGTCGTCGTCCCGATCTCCCCGCGGAATCTCCGGTCTCCACCTCGTCGCCGGAAGGGCACCACGTCGCCTGCTTCTCTTACGGGCTCCCGCCTCTATACCGAGGCAACTCGGGCACAATGCTGGCGAGTCGACGTGCCCAAGATTTGCTGTAGAATATAGTGAAGATCTATATGTCTCATTTTGGGGTTGTGGAGATGCCATTGGTGAAGGATATGAGATAAGCTTTTGGAGGAGGAGCTAAAAAGACTTTTGCCTAGCCAAATGAGCAACAACTTCACCCCACCAAATTGGGACAGCCCCACTAGGAGCTTGGCCGGCCACATAAGGTATGGGAGAGGAGAGAATGAGAGAGGGAGTGAAGTTGTGAGAGAGTGAGCCAACCAAATCAAGCAAGAGAGAGAAAGGGTGATGATAACAAACAATGATCACAAAACAAACCCTCACTCCACCAACCAATCAACAACCATGATTGCTTCAAAAGTCAAGCCATCATGATAGAAGAAGAAGTCAAATGATCAAAGGATGGTGCAACCATCATGACACAAGAATATGCATAGACCACCCTCCACAAATACTTATTTGCACAAATGCAAATAAGCCCTCCTCCACCAATCTTCGGCCAATGAACGATACAAAGGAAATCGGCCGAAACGGAAAGCAAACTGGCAACTCCAGAGAACTGGTCCCGTAATAAATTACAGGAAAACCCCGATACTGTGCATACACACCCGCATTTGTAATTCGACCGAAATACAAATGCAATGAGACAAAATCTACACTGTACTATACTAGGATCCGGCTTAAACCAAAGCCGGCTAGTATTATCCATCCGATCCTGATCCGTGCAATACCGCACGTATCTGATCGAACCCTGCCATATCTCCATACGGCCTCTACAGCGTTTCGCCCGAAAGCTGAGTAACTGAATGTGGGGGACTCTAAAGACTCGTCAACACCTTGGTTGTGGATTTAACCACTAGCACGTCAGAGGTATAAGCCAATACGTAACGGGCTACCAGGTATTGACCAAAAGGGACGTCGATGAGCGAACTCATCCTGACACCCTACTGAGCCTGTCAGTGACAATATCCGTACAGTCCGGTCTGTTCGTCTATGAGCATCGCATGGCCGGCCTAGGGGGTTAGTAAAAGTCAGACCCCCAAAAGCGGTACAAGTCGTGTCGGAGTGTAGCCCAGAACACCCTGAGATACTATTGGAATACCTAACAGTAAATCTCCTGCCTCGGCCGAGGGCTTCGTGTAATGGCTCTCCTAGACACAACGCGACCTCACCCCCAATACCGGGAGAGACGAACCCCTGAAGATCCGCTCACTGCCTCTATGTGGCTCGGGACTGTACCCAACTAAAACCTGTTTGCACGTCTCCTTTGAGCGTGATAGGGTAGTAATCAAAGTACAATGGGAACTCACACGAGAAAAATGACGATCCCCAGGTCGATGAACTAACCTGTACACATGTCACCTGGGAACTGCTATCTGACGTCAGGTATAAGACCAACTAGTATGTTCCCGGCGAGTCCTGTCCGGTGTACTCATAACCCAATGAGCACCAGTATACATCTTAGGTGAACCAACTAACACCAGTGGCTTGTGAGACCGGCCACTGCCCCTCGTCGGGGTCTCGACTGTATACACTAGTCTACTCTGGAGTATCGATGCCCTGTCTCGAAACTCCCATGACTAGGGACCTTTTAAGGATGTGCTTATAGACCCCAGCTCCCACTTATATGATCGCCCTCATACTGCTGGTGGTCAAGCAAGAATCCCAGGGGCTCTATCAACGTGTAATAGCGACATGTCAGGTCACCTAAAGCAGTACACGATGATAAAGGTAAACCAGATAGCATACTATCATCTCGAGTAAGACTGTCCTACTGGGACAGGTCCTCCCTCAATCATTGCAATCACGTGCCTATGATCCAATAATTGACTCTGAGGACACTATCTCCAACAATCTCCCACTTGCACTCAAGGCTAATTATTGCGATGTCGCATACTCACAGCCCGTGTGATACTGAACACCCAACTCCTCTACTAGTCAGTCTCAGAAAGCCCGTTTGCGAAACTATTGCGTTCGAGGAATAGCCTCAGTGAGTTGATCCGCTTTGATGTTTCTTTCTATGTCTCTCTATATCTCAAGTTCGCGGAGAAAGTCATCTCCCGAAATGAGCAATACCTGTCTTAGAATGTGTCTGGATGACTGGTGGGACCTAGCTCATAAATGAACTCCAAATCCAAACTTCTTAGACTGTATCGTCAACTGAACTTAATCAGTATCCTGCACCATGCCTCCCTCAGTATTGCCTTGGACCACCTGTCCAAAATACTGCCCCTCATCAGAAGGAAAAACTATAACTCCGACAACCTCTTTGTCGTCCAGGTCACCTTGGAAGCCTGGAATGATAACTGTCTCCCGAATGAGGTTGTCGTTATCATATCCCTAGAACATCCACTTATGTTCTAAAACTGCTTCCGGCTGTTTCTCCAGGAAAGGATCAATGTCAACTTATTGCATCTAGTGCAAGAACAACATCTGGTGTGGTACTTGACATCTCATGATTGACTCAATTGCCTGAGAAAGTGATCTGCCAATCATGCACATCCCTCTCTACTTTAGTCTGTAAGACACCTTTAGAGAGGGTGACTCCATTATCTGCAGGTACAATACCGTGCCAGGAGTCGTCCATTCTAAATACTCTTAGAATGCTGTCTAAGTACCCTGATTGGGAAACCACCCAAATCTAGATCTAAAACCATAGATCTAGTAACCAGTATGTCTGATATAATGTCCAAGTCCCATGTGGAGAAACTACTGTGTGACGACCAAAGTATAACCGATCGTAGTATAGGAGTTTCTTTTCCTATTCTGTGTATGTCATCCAAATACCATGACATCACACCCTACTACCTTCTCAACAGATCCATCCCCTATTCTGACGAAGTCAAACCTATGACTGTCACGTCAGAAATTGATGTTCTATCTCCGCTATATCTGCTTTAGTCTATAAATAGACATAAGCTACCTGTCCACCAATGCTTCCGCTGCTCCCACTGACTACGATAACCCTCTGGCAGAGTCATATAGACGTACACTTCTAAAGCCAGTTTAGAATGACGCTATACTCATCCTCCCGCCGTGTCTCGCAGCCTGGAACAACAGCAATGGCAAGTGTGGGTAAATAAGAACCTTCCTGCCACCGTCCTCGAGGCAACCGGAGTACCTCTCGGGTGCCTGAGGTTACCCACCTTATCTGTGGAGTGGCTAATGGTATGTCAATCCAGATTGAATCTTTAGGTTCCTTATCAAATCTACAGTAATCGTTTGCGGTTCTGGAATCACTTCCAGTTCTACCATACTCCCACTACTGTTTTCTGAAAAAAAAATCCATTTTTAATAAAACTGTGGCGAGTCTAGAACAATATTTCTATTGATCTGCCAGATGGTAGAAAGTCAACCCTCGTCATAGCCTGGGTCAACCCACAAACAGCCATTACAGAAACGTGTCTTGAGTTATCCAATGTCTGGTTTTAATCATAAACCGGAAAACTCCCCGTACCTTAACATCGTTAAGATATGAACTGTTCTATATCCAATATAGAACCAGAGGCACTGATTTAATTGAACCAGATTCAAATCATGCAGCTGTCTCCAGTGCATGTCAACTAAATGGAAAGAGGCCGATCAGCGTTACTCAACTTAGGAATACTTCCACTTATGAGCAACCTGAAAGAGAAGCAAGTTCTCTTAACCATTACTATCAACTGAATACCATACACAAGTATCTGCATCTTCGATCACTTTGAAGAATCCCGATACTTGCAACACCTGGTTCTCTACTTTATTCAAATACCTATAACTTCTCAAAATTCGGACCCTGTGTTTCCACGAAACACCTGTCTAAAAACTAGAGAAGTCATAAGTAAACCGAATATAGTACGAGGGCCAACCCCTCTGTCCTGATAGACCCTGGACAACATACAATACTCTGTATAAGTCCCTTGAGTCTGATAACTCATTCCCTGTGTGTCGTAGGTTGAAAACTGTACCTTTGATTATGAAGAATTACACCGCTGTTTAATACTCCTTACTTAACCATCCACTGATATAGGTAAATGTCATAGACATAATTTCAAAACAGTATATCTCACTCTATGAAAATAGACGTACAGATATATCAATTTGAAATTAGTGCATAACAGCGGATATTCAAAACCAAATATTTGCCGACCGGCAAACAGCCCAGGTGACTTCCTCAAATATCACCGATTACAACGAATCCCGATATAATGAGGATGATCACCTAATTCCCACTAATCTACTCACACTCATCATCTGTAAAACCATACAGATGTGAGAATCATACCTGGTAAATACATACCCTGGAGTAAGGACTAATTGGAAAATCAGTTTTCCATTAGCAGTACACGGTGAAACTGAAACATTGGAATGTTTCGATGGGATATCCCGGTATTCTTAGTAATGCCTCTTCCAGATTCACGACTGTAACCGTATAATTCTTTGCCACCTCTCCAAATCCCTTTATATGTCTTTAGTCATTACCTTCTGCAAACCCCTTAGGCCAAATGGTTTTCTTCCTTCCCTACCGTTTGGCACCAGCATATGGTTTGGAAGAAGACTATCCAATAAGCATAATGGGTGTACTGTCCTAATCCTAGGAACACTCGCAATGCGAGAGAAGGTGAAGATAAAAGACAACCGAATAAACCTTATTCCTATTTCTCCTGACCAGAATCCATCCCCGAACTGGAACAAGTTCCTTTCGAGTTCGTATATAACCATACGATGGAGTATCTAATAAACTATGGATCTTCGTAGTGATACGGGGTGTCCTGGAGAAATACAAAGGTGATGTGGGAGTGGTAATGAAATACCTGGTTTGGTCGTGAATATCAGTTGCAATTTACTTTGCCCTCTTACTAATCCCTTGCTTTGTCTTAACTTAATAACTTCTGCACACCATCGTTATGCTAATTGGTTTTCTTCATTCCCTACCAGTCGGCACCTGCCTATGGTTTGGAAGAAGACTATCCAATTTGCGTAATAGGTGTACTGTCTCCTAAACCAAGGAGTACTCGCAACCTGAGAGAAGGTAAAAGGAAAAGACAACTGAATAATCCTATCCGTTTTCTCCAGAACCGGAAACCATCCTCGAATAAATTCCTTCGAGTTCGTATCTAACCATACGATGGTTTTGTCCAATGGAAGTGGACGTTCGTAGTAATACGGGGTGTCCTGGAGAAAAGGGTAAAAGTGGGAGTGGCAATGAGGTTTGCAACTCTGACAATCCAAAAGCCAGTGTTTAAGAAGGTTTGGTCAAGTTGGTCACTGAGTCATAGTCTTAGGGTCGGGTCAATGGTCGCTGCCGAAGAGAGAGAGAAAAGAAACACTCAGCGTGCACTCTAACCTAGATCAGAATGGTTACCAATTTATCTAATCTGGAAACCTCCCACTGTAACCTCAAATTCTTCTCCAAACTCGAAAGAAGAATTAGTCGGGATCACACGAGGAGTAAACCAACTCATCAGTGGGAATCGGGATCCAACTATCATCGCATGATAACGTGATGGAATCCGCTCACGGCGTCACACTCCAGAAGGTATGCGCATATCTGGCAAGTTTCAGTTTCTTTAGAAACTCCGGATGTGATTTTTGCCCCATGCTCTTATGACCTTGGCGTGAGGTCAAAATATCATAAGTCACATGTCAAGTTCTACCCGTCATTATCCAGGTTAATTTGAACCCACCCGTACATACCCTTGACGTAGGCCAAAATAGTAGTACGACTGTCCCAAACCAACGCATCTATCTATGCAACAGATAAATACCCGGCAGCTACCAATCACTATGCCTTGGCGTGAGGTCAAAATACATAGCTTGAATACTACCGAATATTTAACTGAAATGACGGAGGGCTACGAATGGTTTCTGGCGAAAACCTTTAACGTAATGAACTTGATATCGTTGAAGGAACGGATAGCTTTTTAAAAATATAGTGACGAAAACCATTGCTAAAGAGGTCACTCCCGGTGAAGGGATCTCGGCTCTTTCCCCGTAGAATGAGGTGCAGGACATTCCAACTGAATACCACGATGCAAAGCAAAAGTAATCGGCTATAGTGAAGTTAATACCCTGACGCAAACTTTTTGTCCAAGGGGTCACTCCCGGTGAAGGGATCTCGGCCCTTGCCTCGTCGACTGAGGAGCAGGATATTCCAGCTGAATACCACGATGCAAAACAAAAGTGAACGTCCTTGCAATAACAGCCTTTTGAAAAGTGTTCCAACAACATCAGATTAGGTTTGTTTTTAACTTGCATTGATCCGAATCAACGCAGTCCCATCAATTGATCACACCACAAAGAACGAAAATAATATGACGTACGTATATGCCATCCGCATTCGCCACTGGGTCCCGTCATTACCCGTTAGGTTAGCTAACTAACGACAGAGCGGGGACTGGACTAGCGCGGATGCAAAACATATACAACATCTACTAATATATAAACCAATATATTATATTTCGCTCAAGGCGTGATAGAAAATGCAACATCACAGAAATGTACAGCAACACAGAACAATACAGATATCTGGGATCCCCGGGTTTCACAGAGCCACTACTGAAACCCGACGTTCCCCTGGTCGTGTGGATAGCCTGTGCAATGAAATCCTAGACCCCTACGGGCGCGGCAAGTTACCCGCCAAAACCTGAAGCGAGGCAGCCCCCTTCAGCACCGTGAATGGACCACCCAGCACTTCACGGAATCCGGTAACTTGGGCACCCCTCCTGGGTCAACTTGTACCCCCTACGAGTGCGGCGAATAGCCCGCCAATCCTAAAGTGAAGCCCCCTCCGTCTCAATGCCATGAGATGCGGGCCCGTTGCCTTCTAGAACCCGGCTATCCGTGCACCCCACCTTAGGGTAATCCAAGTACAGAAAGTAAAATATACATACAACGGGTACATCGACCGCAACCTGGTCGTGCCCCAAAATAATAATACAAACAGGCAGTGACGGAAGTTCACATGTCGGACGCTCGTCCCGCAATATCAAATGTACATAATACAACAAAACTGTACTACCACTGCAACCAGGCTATCCCCCACGACTGATCCGCAATATCACAGCAAAATCACAGAACATCAACGTGAATGTCACGTTCGCAAATCCGTCTAACCGGGCTATAGCAGTTAGATAGGATTTACCGATCAAGTGACATTCACGGTCGCAGATATAATGTAAATACTGTGAACTAATGTGTTTAAAATATCCGATCGATCAAATTTTACCAAGTGGGCCCCAAGCATTATTGTAGCACTTAAAGAAATTCTGGGCCCAAAAATAATATTCCAAAACCCCTATTTCCCTGTAAAAAGATCACTGTGAAAAATTGGTCCAGTTAACTCACTGAACTGCGGCGGAACCGCGGCTCCAAGGGGGGTTTGGCCGCGGTTCTGCGGTGGTTCTACAGTAACACTCTACCAAATTTTCACAGATGTCTTATAATTTCCTGCACAGTATTCTGAGACAACCCGAAAAATTTTTGGACTCCAAAAAATTTCGACAGAAACTGATGTGAAGAAAACACGGGTTTTTGGAATTTTGTTCGATCGGAAATGTAAAACACATTAGACAAAGCTAGACTATGTTAATGGCGAGTCTCTGATACCAATGTAAGTGCACGGCGGCGCCCCGGCCTCCGTCCCGAGGCCAAATGCGGAAGCGATGGTTAACTTTAATTTTTCTTGAACCGGCACCACCGCGCACTATAACCCGGATCGTACCATTAACTAGTCCTAGCTAACTACAAGATGGGAAGAGAGATATACCGAGTGATCCGAGTCCTCCGGTCTTCTCGTCGTCGTCCCGATCTCCCCGCGGAATCTCCGGTCTCCACCTCGTCGCCGGAAGGGCACCACGTCGCCTGCTTCTTTTACGGGCTCCCGCCTCTATACCGAGGCAACTCGGGCACGAAGCTGGCGAGTCAACGTGCCCAAGATTTGCTGTAGAATATAGTGAAGATCTATATGTCTCATTTTAGGGTTGTGGAGATGCCATTGGTGGAGGATATGAGATAAGCTTTTGGAGGAGGAGCTAAAAAGACTTTAGCCTAGCCAAATGAGCAACAACTTCACCCCACCAAATTAGGACAGCCCCACTAGGAACTTGGCCGGCCACACAAGGTATGGGAGAGGAGAGAATGAGAGAGGGAGTGAAGTTATGAGAGAGTGAGCCAACCAAATCAAGCAAGAGAGAGAAAGGGTGATGATAACAAACAATGATCACAAAGCAAACCCTCACTCCACCAACCAATCAACAACCATGATTGCTTCAAAAGTCAAGCCATCATGATAGAAGAAGAAGTCAAATGGTCAAAGGATGGTGCAACCATCATGACACAAGAATATGCAAAGACCACCCTCCACAAATACTTATTTGCACAAATGCAAATAAGCCCTCCTCCACCAATCTTCGGCCAATGAACGATACAAAGGAAATCGGCCGAAACGGAAAGCAAACTGGCAACTCCAGAGAACTGGTCCCGTAATAAATTACAGGAAAACCCCGATACTGTGCATACACACCCGCATTTGTATTTCGACCGAAATATAAATGCAATGAGATAAAATCCACACTGTACTATATTAGGATCCGGCTTAAACCAAAGCCGGCTAGTATTATTCGTCCGATCCTGATCCGTGCAATACCGCACGTATCTGATCGAACCCTGCCATATCTCCATACGGCCTCTACAGCTAACCGTCCGATCCTGATCCGTGCAATACCGCACGTATCTGATCGAACCCTGCCATATCTCCATACGGCCTCTACAGCGTTCCGCCCGAAAGCTGAGTAACTGAATGTGGGGGACTCTAAAGACTCGTCAACACCTTGGTTGTGGATTTAACCACTAGCACGTCAGAGGTATAAGCCAATACGTAACGGGCTACCAGGTATTGACCAAAAGGGACGTCGATGAGCGAACTCATCCTGACACCCTACTGAGCCTGTCAGTGACAATATCCGTACAGTCCGGTCCGTTCGTCTATGAGCATCGCATGGCGGGCCTAGGGGGTTGGTAAAAGTCAGACCCCCAAAAGCGGTACAAGTCGTGTCGGAGTGTAGCCCAGAACACCCTGAGATACTACTGGAATACCTACCAGTAAATCTCCTGCCTCGGCCGAGGGCTTCGTGTAATGGCTCTCCTAGACACAGTGCGACCTAACCCCCAATACCGGGAGAGATGAACCCCTGAAGATCCGCTCACTGCCTCCATGTGGCTCGGGAATGTACCCAACTAAAACCTGTTTGCACGTCTCCTTTGAGCGTGGTAGGGTAGTAATCAAAGTACAGTGGGAACACACACGAGACAAATGACGATCCCCAGGTCGATGAACTAACCTGTATACATGTCACTAGGGAACTGCTATCTGACGTCAGGTATAAGACCAACTAACATGTTCCCGGCGAGTCCTGTCCGGTGTACTCATAACCCAATGAGCACCTGTATACATCTTAGGTGAACCAACTAACACCAGTGGCTTCTGAGACCGGCCACCGCCCCTCGTCGGGGTCTCGACTGTATACACTAGTCTACTCTGGAGTATCGATGCCCTGTCTCGAAACTACCACGACTAGGGACCTTTTAAGGATGTGCTTATAGACCCCAGCTCCCACTTATATGATCGCCCTCATACTGCTGGTGGTCAAGCAAGAATCCCAGGGGCTCTATCAACGTGTAATAGCGACATGTCAGGTCACCTAAAGCAGTACACGATGATAAAGGTAAACCAGATAGCATACTATCATCTCGAGTAAGACTGTCCTACTGGGACAGGTCCTCCCTCAATCATTGCAATCACGTGCCTGTGATCCAATAATTGACTCTGAGGGCACTATCTCCAACACTGTTAACTAACGACTGGTATAAAACCAACCAACAGTTCCCTGTGAGTCCTGTCCGGTGTACCCGTAACCTAACGAGCACCTGTATACTATCTCCAGTACGACGTACTGACGGCTGTGGGACAGACCATCTCCCCAACTGGGATGAGAAGCGTACACACTAGTCTACTCCGGAGTATCGATGCCCTGTCTCGATAATCCTACGACTAGGGACCTGAATAAGGATGTGCTTGTAGACTACCCAGCCCCCACTAGTGTGACTGCCATCACAACGCCGGTAGTCAAGCAAGATCCTAAGAGCTCTATCAATACGTATACTCACATATTAAGATAGAAAAACCAAGTAGCATACTACTATGTTTAGAAAGACTGTTATGTACATGTGAATATCCCAAGCTTCCATTAAGTAATATACAAACTAGTATGATACAGTAATGGCCTTCTAGGGCATAAACACTAACAGACAATGGGTACTTATTGCACTAACTACAGGCCTTAGTGCAAGTGGGAGATTGTTAGATATGTATGCCCTAGAGGCCTGTATTGTATAGGATGCTAGGCATGTATATGTACAGAAACAATCTTTTCTCGAAATGATAGTATGCTATCTGGTTTATATTCATCTTAACGTGTGATGTGTTGTATTTTATATCTTATATACATATTGATGAAGCCCTTAGGATTATGCTTGATGATTGTTAGGATACGAGCGTGTCAAGTTTAGTTCTAAATACCGCAACCAAGACGGTTTCGCACGTAGCTAGCCGGTTGAGTACGGGTCGTCCGCAGGGAGATGGGAATCTTTTTCTATGTGTTTTTCGACGAGTTAAGTCCGGTTGTTCAGATTTTGTTTGTAGTTATCTATGTGTTGAGTTGATATTTAAAGAGAGCATGTTAGGGTTAGGATTAGGTTAGTTTGAGTTAGGAGTCTCCACATCTTTCGTTTCCCTTCTTAATATCGTGTTACGGTAATCGGCAACAACGGGGATTAGCACGACTAGGAAGGACTTTGCGAGTATAAGCTAGGCTTTCCAACGCATAAGTCTTCCTTTTGGTGCTTGTCCGTCCGTTCTTGGCTCTTAGCCATAACCTCTGGTTAATCCAACCACAACCGGTCTCACTACGGAATCACCGCTATCATGTAGGATCGGGTGCCGTAAGGAGCGGATTGTGGTTGGGTTAACGGGAGTTGATTTAAGATGTTGGGAAAGGAAAGAGTGAGAGAGATTTCCTTCTCTCAAACTTCCCTTATCCTACCCTAACAAGAATGAACTACTCACACATCATAATACGGAAAAATAAAACAACACAAAGAGGAAGATAGAAAGAAGGAGATTAGAAGAATACGACTAACTGTTTGCGACCTCACCTTGGCGAGGATCAAGCGTAAGTATCATTGTCGTATGTAAGGATAAAGAAAAAGAGAGAAGAAACAAACAACAAGAAAATAACAACAACTACTTAACAATTAAAATTACAACAATTATAACAAGTAAAGAAAGAGACAAGCATGATAATAAAAATGGTCTTCTTTATTCATCACTCTTCACTCAAAAGCTCACTTACAAGTTTAATGGAGAAGAGGTGAGAAGAGGAAGAAGAACATGTAACTAAAACCTAGCAAAAGAAATACAAGATTATGGACCCCTTCCTTCTCAAACTTCTGGGCTATTTATAGGCTGGGGAATGGAAATCTAGGGCAACCTTCAGAATGCATACGAAAAGACCATTCTACCCCCAAAACAACTTCCTGTTTGGCGCCAGAATGGCCGCGGATCCACGGCCTGGACCCCCCTTTGGCCGCGGTTCCGCGGCCGTATTGTGGAGTTGGGCTATGTTCTTTTTGGTGCTGGCCTTGTTTTCTGTGTACTTCATTCTGGAACATATATTTTCTCAATTTGGCTCCACGATTTTTCCAGAATTTCTGTTGAAGGAAAGGTGGACTTTTTGTCAAGATTTTGTCATGATTGTCTCGAGCACCGCGTAGATCTCTTGGATCTTGTGCTACCATTGAGCCTTGTGCCTGAAAACGACATTGATTTGACATTTTGTCTTCCTAAACTGGTGTCTGGCAGCATACGGATGAAGGGCGGAGACCGTGTTTTATCTGTGGTTGGCAGGAACCCGGATTTTCCATGAATTTCACTGTTTTAGAACCGAGAACCTGTATCCTGCAATTGACTAGCAAACACGGCTCAAGAGTATCTACGGATATGCAATGTGATAAAAATTGGGCGGTATGAAAATGCAAAAATCTGATATGAACAAATACCCCCAAACTTATCATTTGCTCGTCCCGAGCAAAGTCCATTTATTCACAAAAATTTCCTAACCTCACTTTCGCAGGGAACGCGATTGCACTGAGCATGTGCAACAAGCCGTTAAACCTCTAGGTGTCCCTAGTAGGAGGAGTGTTGTCTCCTGAGGGTTTTCAGCGGATACTACCCACAAAATCCGGTCAAGTTGGTTTGTAAAAATGACTAAGTTTCAAACCCTAAAGTTTTGTTTTAGAAAATAAAAATTCTATAATCCTAAGTCTAGACCATCGAACCTTTATTTTTCACACCTCGCTTCTTTTTTTTAACTACAGATTTTATATGTCTTTACGTGCAGTGCAAATAGTGTCGTTAAGTTCCAGAAGGATCGATTAAAGTCATCATGTCGCACAATAAAGCCCAGATAACAATTTAAAAAGGATCACATAAGTTTTATAAAGAGTTAAGCATTTTTCAAGTTTCGTTTTCCCGTAAGGTTTCAACTTCAGAATTTCTATCTTCCTTAACAGGAAACTAAGTCGTATTTTTCACTCCACCTTTTTCTCGTTTTCATTTCATACACACCTCTGTGAACGTGCAAAAGTCTTTATCATAGAATAAAACCTTCATATCTCCGTTAAATTTTTTTTTATAAAAGTCTGTCTTTTATCAAGATTATTCTCACACAAAGAACCGTTAGGAATTTTAACTCGGAGAGAACACTTGCTTGACTTTGTTTTAAACTGGACTTTCTAGGCTTCTTAGCGAGCTTTGGGCCAATGCACCCAAACCAGTTGGTTTTAGGGCATTAGGTGTAGAAACACCCCAGCGGACTTAATTACTCAAGTTACCTCGGTCCAAAAACAAAAGACAGTTTGGCGTGAAAATCAGATGATTTAATACGAACGGAGATATAACCGGCAGTTCAAATATTTTTTTGGATAAAAGACGTGTCTAGTGGGTTTGGTGTGTAATCATTCCAATCAAGTTTTAGATGGGTTATTTTTCAGACTTAGCTCCTATTACGGCATCAATAACATTCCTTCATATTCGCTTTACTTCATAAACTATTCTTGTCATTACTTATTTCAGAACAAACCTATTTGATTCTCAGAAAATCATTTATCTGTTTAAAAGTTTGAACATGAAAGACTTGTCTTCTAATTCCCAAAACTCACGACACGTGTAGTGTGATGTAAAGACGTATATCAGCTATAGTTAACTCAAAGGAGAGTTATCTTTCAGGTTTTCAAAATCCAAACATAAGATCTAGTTATTCCTATTTTTTTTCAAACAAAAACCGTCGAATGTTGAATCGGAGTTCTTCCACAAGCTAACTTGATAAAAAAGTTTTTATATTTTTGGAAAATTTTCAAATTTTTATGGATTTTATGGATTTTAATATGCAGATGCAAAATATACATATGAATGCGAAGGTAAGAAATGCGTACCGAGCGTACCCCCAAACTTAAACTGGACAGTGTCCTCACTGTCATTGCATGAAGAGAGTAGTTTGAAGGTTCAAAATTGTTGGTTAGCGATACACAAGTTTTATTTGTTTTTGTTTTGAAAGAAAAGAAAAAAGAATATACACAAATATAAACAAAATGGTTTGTACATACCCCCAAACTTATTTGGAACAGTGTCCACTGTTCTTGGCTGGATAACCGAAGTTTGGAGGTAGGCAGAGGAAGATCAAGCAAGGTAAACCGGCTCCTGTAAGAACAGGAGCTTCTCTGTTGGTTCGGCGCTAAGGTACGGTTTGCATCGGTGTCCGTTCACTTTGAAGAGTGAACCGTCCTTTGGATTTTCCAAATCCACAGCGCCCTGCGGATACACAGTCCGCACAAAATACGGCCCTTTCCAGCGAGATCGGAGCTTTCCACGATGGAAGTGAAGTCGGGTGTCGTAAAGAAGTACCTGCTGACCAGGTACGAAGGTTTTGCGCAAAAGGTGTTTATCATGAAACACCTTCGTTCGATTCTTAACGACAATCGCGTTGTCGTAAGCCTCATCCCTAAGCTCGCTCAGTTCGTTCAGCTGCAGCTTCCGATGGCTGCCCGCATCCTCCAGAGACAGATTCAGCTCCTTTATCGCCCAAAACGCGCGATGCTCGATTTCGACAGGAAGGTGGCAGGCTTTTCCGTACACAAGCCGATAGGGAGACATGCCAAGGTCGGTCTTATAAGCGGTTCTAAATGCCCAAAGGGCATCAGTGAGTTTCAAAGACCAATCCTTACGGTTCTTGGAAACCGTTTTCTCCAGTATCTGCTTGATCTGCCGATTTGAAACTTCGGCCTGCCCGCAGGTTTGGGGGTGGTAGGGCGTAGAAAGCTTATGATTAATGGAGTATTTCCGCATCAAGGCCTCGAAAGTCTTATTGCAGAAATGACTTCCATTGTCGCTAATGATCGCTCGGGGGTGCCCAAACCGTGAGAAAATGTTTTCTTTAAGGAACCTGACGACAACCTTGTTGTCGTTAGTCCGGCTGGGCACAGCCTCGACCCATTTAGAGACGTAATCAACAGCTAGAAGAATGTACAAGTTCCCAAAAGAGTTGGGAAACGGCCCCATGAAGTCTATCCCCCAAACATCGAAAATCTCCACAACCAAGATCGGTTGGAGCGGCATCTCGTTCCTCCGGGATATCCGGCCCATGTGTTGGCACCGGGAGCAAGTCTTGCAATAATCGTGAGCGTCTTTGAAAAGGTGTGGCCAGTAGAAACCACATTGCAAGATCTTCTCGGCTGTCTTTCTGGGCCCAAAATGCCCGCCACATGCTTGGTCGTGGCAAAATGACAGCACACTCTTGAATTCCTCATCAGGGACACACCGACGAATAATCTGGTCTGGACAGTACTTGAACAAGTAGGGTTCGTCCCAGTAAAAGTGTTTTACTTGGGATAAGAAGCGAAGTCTGTCCTGACGTGACCATTCGGTCGGTAGCAATCCCGTGGCCAAATAGTTCACAATATCTGCGAACCAGGGTTCGCAAGATACTGTCAAGAGTTGTTCATCCGGGAAAACGTCGTTTATCGGAATTGGAAGCGAAGGCGAAGAAGGAAGTCGCGAGAGATGGTCGGCAACCACGTTTTCACATCCCCGTTTGTCCTTAATGACAAGGTCAAACTCTTGAAGCAAGAGGATCCAACGGATTAACCGAGATTTGGCATCTTTCTTCGCAAAAAGATGGCGCAGAGCTGAGTGGTCAGTGTAGACAATGACTGGAGAGCCGATGAGGTAGGGCCTGAACTTTTCTAAGGCAAATACAACAGCTAAGAATTCCTTCTCAGTTGTTGTATAGTTAAGTTGGGCGTCGTTCAGGGTTCGGCTCGCGTAATAGATTACGTGCGGCATCTTGTTGATGTGCTGTCCAAGGACAGCACCGATGGCAAAGTCGGATGCATCGCACATGATCTCGAATGGGTGCGTCCAGTCAGGAGAAGAAAGAACGGGAGCAGAAGTGAGTGAGCGTTTTAGTGACTCGAATGCAGTCACACAGCTCGAGTTGAAGTCAAAAGGCGTGTCCTTGGCCAGCAAAAGCGTCAAGGGCCTAGCAATCTTGCTAAAGTCCTTGATAAACCGTCTATAGAAACCGGCATGGCCAAGGAAGGCTCGGATATCTCTGACGCATCGGGGAGGAGGTAGATTGGAAATGACCTCAATCTTTGCTTTGTCAACCTCTATGCCATTTTGCGAGATGATATGTCCTAAGACAATACCTTCGCGCACCATGAAGTGGCATTTCTCCCAGTTCAAAGTGAGATTCTTGTCCTTACATCTGGTAAGGACAGCGTCGAGATGCAGCAGACACTCGTCAAAGGAGTCGCCGAAGATGGAGAAGTCGTCCATGAAGATCTCCAGAAATTTCTCCACCATGTCTGAGAAAATTCCCATCATACACCGCTGGAAGGTAGCGGGCGCATTGCATAACCCAAAGGGCATGCGTCGATATGCAAACGTGCCGAAAGGACAAGTGAAAGTGGTCTTGTCCTGGTCTTTTTCGGCGATGGGAATTTGATTATAACCAGAGTAGCCATCAAGAAAACAATAGTACTCATGTCCGGCCAATCGTTCCAGCATCTGGTCAATGAAAGGTAGCGGAAAGTGGTCTTTCCGCGTTGCGGCGTTGAGTTTTCTGTAATCAATGCAAACTCGCCACCCAGTTTGGGTGCGAGTAGGGATTAACCCATTCGCCTCGTTGGTTATGACCGTGATGCCAGACTTCTTGGGGACAACGTGAATGGGGCTAACCCACTGGCTATCGGAGATAGGGTAAATGATACCACTATCTAGACATTTGACGATCTCCTTCTTCACAGCCTCCTTCATGACTGGATTAAGACGTCTTTGTGGATCCCGGGCCGGTTTGGCATCATCCATCAGATGAATGTGATGCTCAACGATGAGGGGACTAATCCCCTTGATGTCCGCCATGGACCAGCCAAAAGCTTGCCTGTTGCTGTGCAAGACCGCGAGAAGGGCTTTCTCTTGCTCTGGAGCTAGAGAAGCCGAAATGATGACAGGGAGAGTCTCGTTCTCACCTAAGTAAGCATACTTAAGGTGAGACGGCAACGGCTTGAGTTCGAGCGTTGGAGGTGAAATGATGGAAGGCAAGACTGGTGCAAAGGTCTCGAACTCAAAGGACTCCAGCAAAGGTTCGAAACGAGTGTAGGCAACCGAGTCGGATGGTTGAGGTAACTCATCAGAAAAGTCGAAAGATTCAAACTCGGGTTGTGCGCGGCTAAGATCGTTCGTGAACGTGAAACACTCGTAGTCGTTATCGGGCGCAGAAACAGCAGCAGGTTCGAAGAGACACGCACTAGTGGCGTCAAGATTATCGTATTCAAACAAAAACTCCTCGAATTCACACTCTTCGGGGGTGATCTCCTGGATCGAGCAAACATCCAGTATATGAGCATTAGGTTCGGCGGGCTGATTCCCCAACCTAAAAATGTTGAGTTCAATTGTCATATTTCCAAAAGAGAGGTTCATTGAACCATTGCGACAATTGATCACAGCATTTGAGGTTGCGAGAAATGGGCGACCAAGTATCACCGGAATTTGATTCCGGGGGTTAGCTACAGGCTGTGTATCTAAGACAATGAAGTCGACGGGGAATATGAAGTCCCCGACTTTGATTAACACATCCTCTAGCTCACCCCTAGGATGGGTGATCGATCGGTCGGCCATCTGGAGAGTGCAGTGTGTGGGTTTCAGCTCTCCGACGCCTAATTGCTCGTATACTGAATACGGAAGCAAGTTAACACTGGCACCAAGATCTAATAGTGCGCGGTTGATGTTCTTATCCCCAATGGTAATTGAAATCGTAGGACAGCCAGGGTCCTTCCGTTTTTGTGGTAAAGATTGGGTAAGGGCATCACTCACAGCACTAGCCAAGAAAACTTTCTTGGGTACCTGAGACTTCCTCTTTTTCGTGCACAAGTCCTTTAAGATTTTCGCGTAAGACGGGACTTGTTGGACAGCATCTAAAAGAGGAATGTTAATGTTAACTTGCTTGAATAACTCCAAAATCTTCTCCATTTGTGGATTTTGTTTGGTAGACCTCAACCGGTTTGGAAATGGAACATTTTGAAAATTGGTTGAGTCTAAAGCTGGAGGAGGAGATTTTGGAGTTGGAACGGATCCCAGAATAGGTGTTTTCGTGGAGTGAGAAGTGGGTCCGTTTAGAGCAGAAGAAGAAGAAGGAGAGCCTTGTGAAGAACGGAGAATAGGCTCGGAAGACGAAGAAGAAGAAGGAGAAGAAGCAGAAGAAGAAGCGGCCGGGGTGTCATCGTTGATTTGCTTGCCAATGTTGTTTTGCAGCACCCTCCCTGATCTCAGTGTGGTCACGGCACTCACATTATGGTTTTGTTGTTCAAGAGCAACATGTGCATTATGTGGGTGGCCGGGATTTGGAAGTGGCTGGGACGGGAGCTTCCCCTTCTCTCGCTCGCTCAAGGCCGCGTTCAGCTGTGCAATCTGGGCCTCGATGGTCTTGATGCTCTGCCCGTGTGCGGCGGTGTGTTGCACTAAAGATTGGATCGAAGACTGGATGTTGGCGGTGGATTGAGTCGATTGTTTAACAAACGCATCCAGACTTCGCTCGAGCGAGGAAACCTTATCGTTGTTCGACGGAACAAAGTTGTTTGGTGGAAAGGAATTGTTCGGTGCAAAGTTGTTCGTCTGGTTTTGGTAAGGCTGGGGTTGGAAGGGCTGCTGATACTGAGTTTGTTGTTGCGCTTGTTGTTGCGGTGGAGGGGCCCTTTGGAAATTGTTGCCCTGGAATTGATTCTGATTCTGATTCCAGGCGAAATTGGGGTGGTTCCTCCAACCGGGATTGAAGGTGGAAGAGTATGGATCATTCCTCGGTCTTTGCTGGAATGCATTAACCTGATCCTGTCCTTGCGAGGGTGGATTGTAAGGACACTCTTCAGTCAAGTGGGACGGATCGGAACAACAAGCGCAGATGGTACGAAGGGGGAGAACAGGGGCAGGAGTAGGAGAAGAAAATTTGCTCTCTATTGCTTCAAGCTTTTTTGTTATTGCAGCCATTTCAGCTCTCATCGCAATAGAGACATCAAGCTGGTGAATTCCTACCCTAGACTGACCGGTAGAAGTGGAGGTAGAGGAAGAAGAAGGAGTCGGTCTGGTGCTCTCCCACTGTAGCGTTTGCTCCGCAAGATCGTCAAAGAACTGCCACGCTTCCTCGTCAGATTTGGATAGGAAGTGGCCCTGACAGATGGTTTCCAGCAACTGCTTCGTTGCTGGGTTCAGTCCCTCGTATAAGGTTTGGCAGAGTTGCCATTTCTCTATACCGTGGTGAGGACACTGAACAAGAAGGTCTTTGTATCGGTCAAAGCACTTCCAAAAGGGTTCAGAAGGAAGCTGGGAGAATTGGTTGATCTCATTTCGAATTCTTGCGGTCTTATGATTTGGGTAGAATTTTTTTAGAAACGCTTTAACAAACTCGTCCCAGCTGGTGATTGAGTGGGAAGCGGTGCTATACAGCCATTTTTCTGCGAGATCGCATAAAGTGAACGGAATGACCCGTAGACGTATAGCATCGTCCGACAGCTGGGTTGTTTTCATCATGGCACAGACGTTTTGAAATTTGTTAATGAAGATATAGGCATCTTCAGATTCAAGCCCATGAAAACGTGGAAGCATGTTGATGAAATGGGGCTTAATTTCAAAGTTGTCCCCATTGGCCGGAGGAAGAGAAAGGCAGGTTGGAAGTGCAGAACGGGTAGGGTAGAAACGATCCTGGAGCGCAATTCGCTGCGGCGCTACAACAGGCGGAGGTGGTGGGAGATTGGTCTCCATAGGAGGTGGAGCCAATCCCGGGGTGGTCAACGAGATGTTCGGATTAAATCCCGACATTGCGGAAGAAGAGGTTGGTGAAGGTGAAGGTGAAGGTGAAGATGTACGAACAGAATTTCGGTCAACGTCGGAGTTGGCCGGCAAAGGAAGGGGTGAAAGAGGAGTGGACGGAGTATCGACTTCGGAGTCGATCGCGTAGTCGGTCGCGACTAACGTAACGCGGACTAGACGGGCGCTAGTGTCCCGAGTCCAAGCGGACATACACTAAACGAGTTTAGTATAGTCAAAGCGAAGAAGGTGAGGGTAAGAAAACGTCAATGAAGAAAGGCGATGGGTGTTGGGTGAAAATGGATTTGGCGACAAAAGGGCAAGTTTTTGTAAAAGTTTTTGATTTTTTCTTTTTTTTTTTTTTTTTAGAAAAAGATTTACAGAAGTATGTACGGGAATACGGCTTAAGCAATCACAAACAAGATATGCACAATCACACCTAGATCTAGGGTAACCTAGGTCTACTAGACCTGCTCCTGAACTTGATTGTCGAAGTTAAACAGTGTCGAGAAACAAGCTTAAAAATACACTGATCACGAGGCCAGGTAAGTGCAGAGATAAGGGGAGGTTGTCCAACGCTTTCGCGAAGTTCCTTAATTAAATAACCCTTTCTCTTTCGGCGGTTGCGCCTTTAACACTTTCCTAGACACCCCGTAAACAATATACGGTTAAGCAAGGTTCTAAACAAGGTTTATCTTCTCCTAATGAGCGCGAAGTCCTTAGGGCTGAAGTCTAGTATTTTTTAATTACAATGGACAATGCATATGCTTTAGTGATTTCCGGGGTCCTGGGAAGGGTGATGAAATCCCCACCCAATCTGGATTGGTTTCAAGCCCCTTAAGTCCGTATTAAAGAATGCAAAACAGTAACAATATCAACAGCAGCCAATTTTTATTTGCGGCGCAAAGAATCCTGCACAAGAACAGTTTATTGGAAATGGGAGAAGAATTTGCGCAAAGAAGCCTGCAGAAAACACAATTCAGTGGATCTTAGAGGAGTGGAGAGAGGCAGAGAGACTCACCAGAGAAAAATGGGGCCCTGAAGCCAAAAGATGGCCGCGCTTCCGCGGCCAAATGCATGTAATTGCCGCGCTTGCGCGGCAGTCCTGGGGCTTTGGCGCTCTGGAAAAATTTGGTGTTCTCTGCTGGGTGTCCTCTGCTTTTCTGGATGTACTGAATCTTTATTTGCTCACTGTATTTGCTCCAGATATGTACAGTAAACCGGATGCTTCGTTTTGTCCGTCGCGGTGTAGCCGCGAAAATGTGGGTCTATCTTCCCACGTCTTTGGCACTGTACTTGAACTCCGTATTTCCAACGTCTTTGGCGTCGATCTTGAGCTTCGTATTTCCTGCACACTTACACAAAAACTAATCAAAAATAACAAGATGGTTTCTTTTACAAAGTATATATTTTTTTGGTTTTTGGTTGTTTTTATATTCACAAATTAACCCGAAATTTCACTTAGAAATAGACTACCGTCTCCCCGGCAGCGGCGCCATTTGATTGTTAGGATACGAGCGTGTCAAGTTTAGTTCTAAATACCGCAACCAAGACGGTTTCGCACGTAGCTAGCCGGTTGAGTACGGGTCGTCCGCAGGGAGATGGGAATCTTTTTCTATGTGTTTTTCGACGAGTTAAGTCCGGTTGTTCAGATTTTGTTTGTAGTTATCTAAGTGTTGAGTTGATATTTAAAGAGAGCATGTTAGGGTTAGGATTATGTTAGTTTGAGTTAGGAGTCTCCACATCTTTCGTTTCCCTTCTTAATATCGTGTTACGGTAATCGGCAACAACGGGGATTAGCACGACTAGGAAGGACTTTACGAGTATAAGCTAGGCTTTCCAACGCATAAGTCTTCCTTTTGGTGCTTGTCCGTCCGTTCTTGGCTCTTAGCCATAACCTCTGGTTAATCCAACCACAACCGGTCTCACTACGGAATCACCGCTATCATGTAGGATTGGGTGCCGTAAGGAGCGGATTGTGGTTGGGTTAACGGGAGTTGATTTAAGATGTTGGGAAAGGAAAGAGTGAGAGAGATTTCCTTCTCTCAAACTTCCCTTATCCTACCCTAACAAGAATGAACTACTCACACATCATAATACGGAAAAATAAAACAACACAAAGAGGAAGATAGAAAGAAGGAGATTAGAAGAATACGACTAACTGTTTGCGACCTCACCTTGGCGAGGATCAAGCGTAAGTATCATTGTCGTATGTAAGGATAAAGAAAAAGAGAGAAGAAACAAACAACAAGAAAATAACAACAACTACTTAACAATTAAAATTACAACAATTATAACAAGTAAAGAAAGAGACAAGCATGATAATAAAAATGGTCTTCTTTATTCATCACTCTTCACTCAAAAGCTCACTTACAAGTTTAATGAAGAAGAGGTGAGAAGAGGAAGAAGAACATGTAACTAAAACCTAGCAAAAGAAATACAAGATTATGGACCCCTTCCTTCTCAAACTTCTGGGCTATTTATAGGCTGGGGAATGGAAATCTAGGGCAACCTTCAGAATGCATACGAAAAGACCATTCTACCCCCAAAACAACTTCCTGTTTGGCGCCAGAATGGCCGCGGTTCCGCGGCCGTATTGTGGAGTTGGGCTATGTTCTTTTTGGTGCTGGCCTTGTTTTCTGTGTACTTCATTCTGAAACATATATTTTCTCAATTTGGCTCCACGATTTTTCCAGAATTTCTGTTGAAGGAAAGGTGGACTTTTTGTCAAGATTTTGTCATGATTGTCTCGAGCACCGCGTAGATCTCTTGGATCTTGTGCTACCATTGAGCCTTGTGCCTGAAAACGACATTGATTTGACATTTTGTCTTCCTAAACTGGTGTCTGGCAGCATACGGATGAAGGGCGGAGACCGTGTTTTATCTGTGGTTGGCAGGAACCCGGATTTTCCATGAATTTCACTGTTTTAGAACCGAGAACCTGTATCCTGCAATTGACTAGCAAACACGGCTCAAGAGTATCTACGGATATGCAATGTGATAAAAATTGGGCGGTATGAAAATGCAAAAATCTGATATGAACACTTGACAACCATGATAATGATGTAGATCATACTAGTGGGTCTTGGGCAGTCTAAAAGCATATTCCTTATTTAGTTCCTAGTCGAGGGTATATCGAGACAGGGCATCGATATTACCAGAGTAGACTAGTGTGTACGTTTCTTGACCCTGGGGGCGATGGTTGATCCCACAACCATTGGTGTTTGACATCAAAGATTGTACACAGGTGCTCATTGGAGAATGGGTACACCGAACAGGACTCGCCGAGAACTGTTAGATGGTATATATACCTATTGTCAGATAGCAGTTCTCTGGTGACGCTTGTACAGGTTAGTCTGTAGACCCGAGATCGTTATAGTGTCTTGTCTGATTTCCACTATGCTTTGATTTCTTCCCTACCATGGCTCTACTGAGTCGTGCAAACAGGTGGATTTTGGGTACAATCCTGAATCACATGGAGGCAGTGAGAGATTGGAGGGGTTTCGTCTCTCCCGGTATAGGAAGTTGACGTCGCGCTATGATTGATCGGCCATAACAGCAAATCTCTGGCCAGGGTTGTCAAGATTTACTGATAAGAGTTATCAGTAGTTTCTCAAACCGTTATGGCCATAAATCAGCATGACTTATAAAGTTACCGGGGTCTGTCATTTACTACCCCTAGACTTCATATGCGACGTATCAGACGAAGAGACCGGACAGTACAGTAAGTGTTGCTTACATGCTCGTTAGGGTTGGGATGAGTTCGCTCGTCGTCCACCTTTTCGTCATGTACCTGGGTAGCCATTATGCACAGTTAGTGCCGCAGACGCGCTTGTGGTTAAACCCACTGCCAGCGTACTGTCGAGTCTTTAGAGTCCTACACAGAGGGTTCCCTACTTCAGGAAAAAGATGTTGAGGCCATAAGTTGTTACGGCAGGGTTTCGATCATGTTCGTGTAATGGTTACAGGAATAATGATCGGAAGGATAATACTGGTTGGCTTTGGTTTAAGCCGGATATCGGTATTATATTATTGTATTATTTGTATTCGTATTTTTAGGAATTCGGATACGGGTATACTTATACGGTATACGGTGGAGGGGTATTCTTGTAATTGTACAAGAATATCTTCTAGAAGGAGACACCTCATAAATGGTTTTCATTTTGTGAAAATGGAAATTATGAGGTGGAATTTGGAGAGAGTCAAAGCATGGATGAAGGAATGACTTATATCATTTTTATTCATTTGGGATTACTATTGAAGCATGGTGCATTATTTTTGAGAAAAATATTGCATGCTTCAATTATATTCATTTGATCCATATCATTTTTCCATGCTTGATTTTTTTCATTCATCACTCTCACCTTCTCTCTCCTCATTATCTCCTTCTTTCTCCTAATAGCTTTATCCTTCACATGTGTTGTGAATCAAAAGCTCAAGAGACATATAAATCCACTACATGATCTCTACATCATCTAAGTGATCATTTCTAGCACACTTGATCTCTAAGTTAACTCTTGAGAAGAGTTTGAAGCTTATTCCATAGCTCTCGGATGGATCATCTATGTCTTGAGGCAACCGGAGATCGAGGACATTGCAAGCATCTAAAGAGCCTAGGAGTTGCATCCAAAAGAAGACCCAAAGGACAGGTTCCTTATGTATAACCCTTTCATAGTAGTTAAGAACTCTAGATAGGGTTTGCTAGTTAAGGTTTAAACACAAGATCTAGGGTTTAAGTGGGTGCTGCATGGAAGAAAATTTTCGTTTGCCACTTCCGCCTCCTCACAAGTGTTGTGAGGGTGTGCAACATCCACTAACATGGTATCAGAGCCTCTCTTAAACCTTAAATAGGTTGTAGCAACGTTAGAAATCCTCCGTTTTTTATCGCGCAAAAACTGCCGATAAAACAGGTTCCACCCGATCGAAGAAAGAGCATGTTGATGCATCTTCTTCGGGTATATTCGTTACTGAGAACTGTTTCTCACTATGCTCTACGTCCTGGGTATTACATACCGGATCGGGATCCCACATATGTAATCTAATACATGGGCTAAGGAAAGGTAGAGAACTGGGAATGGGTGATAAAGATATAAGAGTTGGAAATGGTGCAATTGTTGCAGCCAAATCAGTTAGCGAATATCACCTTGTATTACCAAGTGGTAATACATTGATTCTGAATGAATGTTATTACATGCTGAACCTGATATGCAATATTATGTCAGTCTCTTTATTATGTAAAGAAGGATATAATTTTGTATTGCAGGATAATGTTATGAACATTTTCCTGAATCAAAAGTTGATTGGATCAGGCACGTTATGCAATGGCATATACGTTCTAAATCAAACCACAGTTCTAAGTATACAAAACACACACAAGAGGAAGAGTTCAGAAATGAATGAATCCTTCTTGTGGCATTGTAGACTAGGTCATATCAATGCGACATGACTAGCTAAGTTACATAAGGATGGATATTTGAATCCGTTCAAATTTTCATCTTATGAAACTTTCTAGTCATGTCTCAAAGGCAAGATGACAAAAATTCTGTTTACTAGATACAGAGAAAGAGCTACGGAACTTTTAGGACTGATACATAGTGATGTATGTGGTCCCATGTCTACACATTCCAGGGATGGTTACTCGTACTTCATTACATTCACTGACGATCTCTCAAGATTCGGACATGTGTTCCTGTTGAAACACAAGTCTGAAGCTTTTGAAAAATTCAAAGCATATAAGCATGAAGTTGAGAACCAGACGGGTAAAAGTATTAAAATCTTCCGATATGATCGGGGAGGAGAATACTTGAGCACGGAGTTCCTAGATTATTGTTCGAAACCCACGGTGACGTGCTTTTGGAGAATAAGGTCAATATCGGATATGTCGGTTGTTGTCGGAAAAATAGTGCACACATGAGTATCGAGTTTAAAAATACCGCAAGTGCACGGTGCGTTGAAGCAAGCCGGTAAGCACGGGTCGAACCACAAGGAGTGGATATCACGACATCAAAATGAGTTATGGATCAATAAGTTGGAAAATTGTGTTTTGTCACGTTTTAGTGTAATACCTAAAACAAACAAGGTTTTGGGATACGAAAACTTAGGCTAAGGTTCAGCAGGAGTGAAATATGACATTTACCCCCAACTCTCCATTTTGATTCAAGATTCATTTCTTTTTATTTTCCATTAGAATAGAGAAAGCATGCCGTATTTATCCGAAAAATGTATCGGGATGAAATACGATATCAAGGTTAGAAAAACAGAAACTAACAAGAATGAGATTGAGAATGGAGTGGATATGGAATTAGTTAAGTGAAGTAGTAAGCATAGAATATATGCAAGAATGCTATATATCCTATCTAGCTAGTTGCAACACATAACGTAATTCCGTATTCACGCCTACTTCAAATCGTAGCATAGCAACGATAAAATATAAAGAAAGGATAGGATATATATTAAAGGTTGATTTGCAACCATTCAAAACGATATATCCTATCAAGCAAAACATAATAAACTTGCGATGTTAAGAAAAGAAGTGAAAAAATGCAAGAATCAAAAGGGAGGGGTTGGAAGTAAAGTCATTCCACTTCCTACCTCACCATAGCCCAAGAATAACTACTCACACATCATCATAGCAATACACAACTGAATAATGAAAAGAAATGACAAAATAAGAAAAAGAGATACAAGAATCAAACTTGAATAAAATGAATATTTATTGCAATGGTTCAAAATACATGTAAGTGAGTTCAACTACCAAAATCTAATCTTGCAAGCTTAAAACGAGAGGTTGCAAGACCATAGGATGGCAAAGAACTCAACTCAATTCCAAGAGCTACAAGAATTTTAACAAGAGTGTACAAGCATGCAAAAAGTTCTCCCTTGGCCTAATGTCTGGATCTGCTATTTATAGAGAAATAAAAAGCAAAAGTTGCAGGAGACAATAGACTAAAGTGACCACCAGGGACCCAAAAAATTTGATCGAGCCAAAATGGAGCCCACTTGGCCGCAATTTGCGGCCAATCTGAATAAAATTGCGGCAAAGAAGTCGAGTCTGGCGCCCACTAAGCTTCAGTAGTAATCTGGTCTCATGGGTATCTCATGGTATTTGCAATTTTTTTATGTAGCACATGTGTGAATTCTGGAGCTAAATCACAGAGAAGGGGTGAAGTGGGTGAGTGTGTGTTCACACATCAAATCATATGTCAATCACTTGTTTACCACTTGCACCACTCATCTTTATTGTACCAAACCAGCTCCCAAGGTTCATGCATCTTCACAAATGTTCACACAAGTATGTGTTGGACCATTTCACACTTAAACTTTGTACACACACATGTTTATGTTGCAAACTCATTTCAATTCTGGATCTGTATTCCGTTTTGTTTGCAGTTCAGCTAAAAATCCGTCATTTTGTGCATGTCGCGTACAAAAACCCATGTTTCCGTTTGCGTACCTGTACTCTTTATAAATGAGCAGACATGGATTAAATAGCACTGTTTATTCACAAAATTGATAAAAAAAAATGGGTGGTATTAAAATGTAATAAACTGTGCCGAACAATTATCTAAAAGAGAATGGGATCCTTTCTCAGCTTACTCCTCCGTATATACCACAGCACAACGGTGTATCGGAGCGGAGGAATCACACCCTATTAGATATGGTACGCTCTATGATGAGTACCGCTGAGTTACCTATTTCCTTTTGGGGTTATGCGCTTGAGACAGCTGTATACTTATTGAATCAAGATCCATCTAAATCAGTACCTACAACACCATATGAGATATAGAGTGGAAAGAGACCATATCTGTAACGCTTTGAAATTCGCTTAGGTTAATTTCGCGTCAGTTATTAATGATTCGTGTTTTTCATAAAAACCCGAAAATCTTATTTTCCTTTTTAAACTAGTTCTAGTTGTGATGAGAGGTGTTTATATATATATATATATATATATATATATATATATATATATAGGGTTTATTAATTATAATTTAGCTTGTGTTCATCTAATTTGGGAATTTTCCTTAATTAGTTTATTAAGAAAGGTTTAGTGCAACACATGCACACTTATCTTTCTTTGAACCATAGGTTAGTGTAACCATTTTATTTTTCTTGCATGGTTCTATATCTCCAAATTAACCAAGTCATACCCTTTCTTTTTTTTTTAAATGAAATGAGGAAATGGGGGGTATGGTTTGGCGTAGGTGAGATTGGGCTTGACCTTGACCATCTCTCTCATTTCTCTCTCCCTCTCAATTCTGAAAATTTTCAGTAGAGAAAGCAGCAGCAACAGCAACATCTTCATCATCTTTTTCTTCTTCTTTCACTTCTCTTTTGATCTATATACAAAACCCTAAACAAAAACCCCTTTTTACTTCATAAAAACCTTGGAAAAATGGCTTCTTTGTGGACTTTTGTGGCAAGTCAGTGCAATTGAGGGCAAGGGCTGGAAAATTGAGTTCTCTAGGATGTTTTGAAGGTATTAAACTCACCCTTAGCACCTTAGATCATAACTTGTACTTTTGTTAGCTAAAAATCGTATTTTGTGCATTTTTAGTGATATTGAAGGGGATTTAGTGAAGCTTGTGTTAAGTTAACATTTTTATGGCTTATTTAGCATAGTGATGTGTTATTAGTGTTGTTTTTACCAGGGGTTTGTTTCAGGTGTCACTATAATACCTTAATGTATCGATTTAGTGTTTTTAAAACCTTTTTGAACAAGATTATAGGATACGGTGATCTGCTATGTTTACGATTATTTTCTGGTGTTGCAAACAATTTCAGAATAGTGTACAGGGTAGCTAGGGTTACGGGTTGATGTTTGAGCCCATTCCACCGGATAAAAACCGGCGACTTCCCTTGAAAATTCGGCGACGCCGGCCTCCCTGCTCTGTGGGTGTTGGTGTTTTGCAGGGTGGTGTCTGTGTTGGTTTTTCAGTGTTTGGTTTTGTTTGATTTTTGGATTTTCTTCCAGATAAGAATCTGGGACCTGTTGCCCTTAATTTGGAGTTGTGTGTTTAACGCGACATGTACGCTTCGTCATGGTTTGGTGGGTTCTGTGCATCGCATCGCATTGGGGTAGTTCTGGGTTTAGCACACGCTCGTTTTAGTGTATCGAGTTCACGCGTTTAGCTTGTGACGCTACTTTTTCCGTACTTCCTTGGTATCACGTTTTATAAGATTTTAGCTTATGTGTATTTCCTTGTGTAATTCTAAGTTCGCAGGCGATTACGACGGACGCCGCGAAGAAGGGAAAGCAAGTCGTCGGCTACACTTAGCACGAGACTACGGTGAGTAGATTTAACATCTACGGGGAAATCGCCCGTATGGCGTTAAGCATCAGGGCTTGATAGGTTATAGTAGTTGCATATTTGCATCCATATACCTAAATTGCATACTGTAGTTCTTGCTATTTATATATGTATATGAACTTAGAATTTATAACACACCGCACTGTTACTAACGGTTCATGTTGCACGAGCAATAATCTGCATGTTACACACACATCGTTAGTAATTGCCATGCCACTCACATTATAGAATTTTCATGAACAATATATTGTAGCTCACATGATATATGATTCGGCATGATTATGATACTTGTGCACGTACTCGTTTACATATTCATACTTGTGCACGTACTCATTTACATATTCATACTTGTGCACTTACTCATTTGCATATCCATACTTATGCATATTCAAACTGTACCTACCTAGATAAGCTGATTTTTGGTAGAAACTGGGGACCATATGAGACCTTTTGAAAAACTGAATCTAGTTTAAAGAGCGGTTTCTCCCTTTTACTTATAGTATGACTTTTGATGCATATATCACATCGCATGGATTTACGCATTGTCTTTGGATTTCATGTGATTTCTGAATTTGAGGACCATGGGGTTATTTAAGAAAATATGCACTATTTTGAAAACGCGGTTCCTCTTGATATGATATTTTGGTGCGTCCACCACGCGTTTTCTCGGTTCTGAGACGTGTGCTTGAAACCAAATTCGAGTAGTTGGATGATCCGTTTGCGGGTTCGTGGTGGACCCGGTATGGTTCCACGGGGCGAGAAATGTTTTTCGTGGAGCAAACGATGAGCCTGGCAGGGTGGCGAGTACCTACCGGTGATTGGTTGGACCTGGCGGTTATCCGGAGGATACTGACCAGAGTCGATAGATGGATATGGGATGACCCGTACTACTAGGGCCGAGGGCCGATTCCGCAGACGGAGCCCGATATATGAGGATTTGCGTGTCGATGCTGGACACGATTAATTCATGATATTTTGAGTGCCAATGTTGGGCATTCACGATTCCCAGAGATTTACAGGATTTGAGGGCCGATGAGGATGACGGCGCCTGAGTTTTATTGGGATTTAGGTGCATTGATGGACACCGATTATTTTTCCACATTGACATTCCGTGTAGATGTATTTTATCCCATGCTCAACATTCATTATTATGCATCTCATCCTGTAGTTATTTTACCTGACAGAGCACTTATGCATGATTATTGCACATCCTGCTCATCGCATATAGATATTATCTGCTGGCATTTGTTAGAGTAGCGCAGTACGTGCATACTCGTGATTACCTTTATATGTTATCTCCTATTCACGAGTTGGCAACTCACCCCCGTTGTGCCATAGTGTTTGCAGGTTGCCCCTCAGAGTAGTCGCGGCTGGCTGGTTCCTTGTATCTTTTTGGCTACAGATACTACTGCAGTTGGTGATTGAGCTGTTTTGCTGTTAGTTGGGTTGTGGTATCTGGTTATTTCCATTGTATACACTTTTGTATCTAGTACTCTCCATCTACCTTTATGTATTGACTTAGAGGCCAGTGTGAGGACGATGATATATATTATTTGTATTCTGGTGTCAAGCTCGTGTGAGTCGACTTTACTTATGCAGTTTTTATCATTTGTGATGTTTTTCGCTTATTGCTCATTTCTTCGCTACGGCGTCGTATATTACTCTTGTGGTGATTATTTCCGCCGTTGGGCGTGATTGCTCCAGTTTGGGATGCTGTATTATATTGTTATCATTTTACTCATATCATGTCTTGTACCCGATTTCGGGGTTAGTTTTACAAAGGAAATGCTGCCAAATTTTTTGAGAAAATAACTTGAACTTTAAAGAATGTTACTAAACTACTTAAGGTTTTCCATATGTTTTTAAACAGATGTTTTCAACACTCACTACTTTTAATGGTTTTGATTTCTGGGTTTCGGCTTACGTAGTCGCGTTACTCCTGTAGACATTACGTGGTTAAGTGCCGGTCACGGGTCGAACTTCGGGTCGTGACAATGTTGGTATCAGTGCGTAGGTTTTACCTTTCGGAGTGTAGGATGACCCTGGTATAATGGAGTAGGTAGCTAAAGCAGAGTGGCGTAGCGGGTGTATCTTCCGCGGCATACTCACGACACGGTACTCCGCCTAAGCGACCTTAGTACTTATTGATTTAAATTCCTTTATGAGCATATACATTCTTGCGATTCGATTTCCGTATCCTTATCGAATCCTATTGTCTTTTCAGCCATTATGCCGCCAAAGACTACGAGGGCACATAGAGCGGCCGCGGGAGCCGAGATTAGAGTGGATTCGTCTGAGATGAGGAAAGATCCAGGCAGTACACCCGTTGCACTAGAGCAGACCGTTCCTCCTCCGACAGACCGGATTGCTATGTTAGGGGCCGGTATGCAGGAGATGCGCCAGGTGATAGGATCCGGTATGCAGGAGATGCGCCAGATGATGGGATCACTAGTTGAGACACTTCGGGCGCAGCGACCAGAGGTAGTTCCACCAGTTGCTGGGACTGTGATGATACTCGCAGTACAGGAAGTTGCCTCTACAGCTACAGAGGTTATTACGGTATCGCTATCAGAGTTTATGAGGCTAAAGCCTCCGGTCTTCACAGGCACCGATGCAGCCGAGGACCCATAGTTTTTCATTAATAGGATGGCTTGGATATGTCGTTCCCTCAGATGCTCAGATGCGAGATGGGTAGAGTTCACGAGCTTTTGCCTGGAAGGTTTTGCCCAGAAATGGTGCGAATCGGTCGAGAAGGGTAGAGCAGCAGGTCTTCCTCTTATGACCTGGACAGAGTTTGTGACGGTGTTCCTTGCCGCTTCCTTCCACAGAGTGTTAGAGATTCTAGAGCGCGCAGGTTCGAGTCCTTACGCCAGACTCCGGAGTTGACAGTGGCAGAGTACGACGTGCTGTTCACAGAGCTATCAGCTTATGCCCCATACCTAGTGGCCACTGAGGAGATGCGAGTCAAGAGATTTGTTCGAGGCTTACATACCCCACTGTTCCTCGCGATCAGCGCGCAGCATTGCGAGACTTATGCAGCAGCTGTAGATGCAGCCTTATTAGTCGAGGAGCACCTTGCTGAGACTTCGGTAGTACCAGAGCCGTAGAGAGTTCATACTGGTATATCGGCACGGAGACAGATATTTAGACGCCGCGACAGGTTTCATTCAGGTACGAGGAGTAGCAGAGATTCGGGACGAGGCCAGATGTTTAGTTCGTATCCACGGGAGAGTCAGCAGACGTCGCAGGGGTGCTTTAGGTGTGGCAGTCTACTTCACCTCGTTAGAGATTGTCCTGAGATACACCGGAGGGAGACAGCAGTACCGCATGTCACCTTACCACCTTCACCACCCTAGAGGGCGTTGCCTATTGTACCTACTGTTGCACCTCATCAGACTCATGCACAGAGAGGTCATGGTCACGGAGGATTTGTTCATAGAGGATGAGGTGACCGAGGTAGGGCACAGCCAGTTGCTAGTAGGGGGCAGTCAGTCACGGGTGGAGGACAGGCACATGTTTTTTCTTTGACGCATCAGGACGCGCAGGCGTCCAATGCGGTGGTCTCAGGTATCCGTTCAGTATGTTCTGTTGACGCACACGTGTTGTTTGATCCGGGATCCATGCACTCATATGTTTCCACACACTTCGTGCCGAGTTTGGGTAGTGAGTCCGGTTTGCGTGATCAGCCACTTGTTGTGACCACCCCTGTGGGAGAGTCGTTTGTTGCTAGGCACGTGTTCCGATCCTGTGTTGTCCGTATCGGCGAGAGAGAGTTGCCTGTCGACTTGATCCTTCTTGAGATGTTGGACTTCGACGTTCTTTTGGGCATGGATTGGTTAGCCACATGCTATGCATATGTGGACTGCCGCGAGAAGACAGTTAGATTTTGTTTTCCCGGCGAGTCGGCTTTTGTTGTGTAGGGGGACCGTGGTGCCGCCCCTCACATTTTGATTTCTTCTTTTCGCGCTGGACAGCTTTTGAGGAAGGGATGTCAGGGATTTCTCGCCTGTGTTTGCGATACTAGAGCTACAGAGGTTCCGTTAGATCAGGTTCCGATTGTTAGCGAGTTTCCTGATGTGTTCCTTGACGAGCTTCCTGGGCTACCGCCTGAGCGTGATATTTCTTTCTGTATTGACTTGATTCCCGTCACGGGGCCTATTTCTATACCACCTTATCGGATGGCCCCGGCGGAACTTAGAGAATTGAAAGGTCAGTTGCAAGATTTGCTGGATAAGGGACTTATTCGACCCAGTGTTTCTTCTTGGGGTGCTCCGGTCCTGTTTGTCAAGAAGAAGGACGGCAGTTTGCATTTGTGTATCGACTACCTCCAGCTGAACAGGTTATAGTGCGGAAGAGGTATCCTTTTCCACGCATCGACGACTTGTTCGACCAGCTTCAGGGGGCAGGATACTTTTCGAGGATCGATTTGCGATCAGGCTACCATCAGCTGCGGGTTCGACAGGAGGACATTTCGAGGACAACTTTCCGCACGCGCTACGGCCATTATGAGTTTTTTGTGATGCCGTTTGGACTCACCAATGCGCCAGCAGCATTCATGGACTTGATGAACCATATTTTCCGGACGTATCTTGATCTGTTCATCATCGTATTCATTGACGATATGTTGGTGTATTCCCGGAGCAGAGTGGAGCACGAGCAGCACCTGCGAATTACACTGTAGATTTTGAGGGAGCACCAGCTTTTCGCAAAATTCTCCAAGTATGCATTCTGGCTGGACAGCATAGACTTCTTGGGTCACGTGATTACACGAGATGGTATATGTGTGGACCCGAGGAAGATCGAGGCCGTTCAGCGTTGGCCCAGACCCACATCAGTTATGGAGATCCGCAGCTTTCTAGGACTGGCCGGCTACTACAGGCAATTTGTGCAGAACTTCTCCCATATTGCTACACCTTTGACCAGGTTGACCCGGAAGGGAGTTCCTTTATTTTGGACGGAGGAGTGCGAGCACAGTTTTCAGCAGCTACGGACTCGACTGACTACGGCGCCGGTGTTATCATTGCCTTCAGGATCGGGCGGATTTGTGGTCTATTATGATGCTTCTCGAGTGGGGCTAGGGTGCGTATTGATGCAACATGACAGGGTGATTGTGTATGCTTCACGGCAGTTGAAAAAACATGAACAGAACTACCCCACTCATGATTTAGAGATGGCTGCTGTGGTCTTTGCACTTAAGATCTGGTGACATTACCTATACGGTGAGTCGTGCCAGATATTCACTGATCACAAGAGCTTAAAGTATATATTTGAGCAGCGAGACGTGAATCTTAGACAGCGCCGTTGGATGAAGTTAGTGAAGGACTACGACTGTGAGATCCTTTACCACCCGGGCAAGGAAAATATAGTAGCGGATGCTTTGAGCAGGAGGCCCGGGGGTAGTCTATCTTATTTGAGCGCAGTGCAGAGGCAGTCGTCGGCTGATTGACAGATTTTATGCGACAACCGTGTGCAGTTCGAGTTCACGCTGATCGGGGGACAGATTGTGCATGTTCGTGCACGCCCACAGTTGCTTGACCGTATACATGAGGCACAGTACAATGATGACCGTTGTGCAGAGAACATGGCATAGATTGGACATGGCAGATTTTCCGAGTTCGTGATCGATGATCAGGGGATACTGCAATTTGTGACTAGACTGTGAGTACTAGATGCTGAGGGACTGCTGCGCGAGATTCTTGAGGAGGCACATCGATCGGTGTACAGTGTTCATCCGGGTTCCACCAAGATGTACCATGATATGAGAGATGTTTACTGGTAGGACGGAATGAAGAGAGACATCGCAGATTTCGTGTCAAGATGCCCTGACTTGTCAGCAAGTCAAGGCCGAGCACCAGAGGCCCGCGGGAGAGCTACAGCCGTTACCCATTCAGGAGTGGAAATGGGAACAGATTTCTATGGACTTCATTGTGGGTCTACCCAGGACTAGTCGAGGGTATGACTCCATCTGGGTGATCGTGGATCGTTTGACGAAAGCGGCTCACTTCCTGCCGGTAAAGACGACTTTCGGATTTTCTCAATATGCCCAGATATACATCGACGAGATTGTACGACTGCATGGAGTCCCGACGTGTATCATGTCCGACAGAGGCACCCTGTTTACTAGCCGACTATGGCAGAGGCTTCAGGAGGCTTTGGGCACCTGCTTGAGTTTCAACACAGCATTTCATCCGCAGACCGACGGCCAGTCAGAGCGAACTATTCAGGCTCTCGAGGACATGCTCCGAGCGTGCGTATTAGACTTCGGAGGTAGCTGGGATCATCATTTACCCTTGGTAGAGTTCTCCTACAACAACAGTTTCCAGGAGACCATTCAGATGGCACCATTCGAGGCTCTATATGGTAGGAGATGCAGATCGCCCGTCTGTTGGACAGAGCTCAGCGAGAGCAGTATCTTAGGGCAGCAGATTGTTGAGGAGATGACCGCGAAGATCCAGTTGATTCACGATAGGATGAGAGCAGCCCAGAGTAGGTAGAGATCTTATGCGGATCGTCGTCGGCGCAGACTTGAGTTTTCTGTTGGCAATCATGTTTTCTTGAGGGTCTCCCTAATGAAAGGTGTGATGAGATTTGGGAAGAAGGGGAAGCTTAGTCCCAGATACGTGGGCCCCTTCGAGATCCTCAAGCGTGTTAGTGCAGTTGCGTATCGGTTAGCCCTTCCGCCCAGTTTCCCAGATGTGCACCCCGTATTTCACGTTTCGATGCTCCGCAAGTATCTTCATGATCCATCGCATGCGATTCAGCACCCGACGATCCAGCTGGAGCGCGACCTTTCTTTTGCAGAGCAGCCGGTGGTCATCTTAGATCGACAGGTGAAGAAATTGAGATCAAAGGATATACCGTCCGTCAAGGTCGTTTGGCGTGGCCCGAGCAGCGAGGAGGTCACTTGGGAGGCCGACAGCGGGATGAGGAAGAAATATCCCCATCTCTTTGAAGGTACGCGTAGCTAGATTTTTAAATTCGGGGACCGAATTTCTTTAAGGGTGTAGATTGTAACGAATTGAAATTCGCTTAGGTTAATTTCGCGTTAGTTAGTAATGATGCGTGTTTTCCATAAAAACCCGAAAATCTTATTTTCCTTTTAAAACTAGTTCTAGTTGGGATGAGAGGTGTTTTTATATATATATATAGGGTTTATTAATTATAATTTAGCTTGTGTTCACCTTATTTGGGAATTTTCCTTAATTACTTTCTTAAGCAAGGTTTAGTGCAACACATGCACACTTATCTTTCTTTGAACCATAGGTTAGTGTAACCATTTTATTTTTCTTGCATGGTTCTATATCTCCAAATTAACCAAGTCAAACCCTTTTTGTTTAAATGAAATGAGGAAATGGGGGGTATGGTTTGGGGTAGGTGAGATTGAGCTTGACCTTAACCATCTCTCTCATTTTTCTCTCCCTCTCATTTCTGAAAATTTTTAGCAGAGAAAGCAGCAGCAACAGCAACATCTTCATCATCTTTTTCTTCTTCTTTCACTTCTCTTTTGATCTATATACAAAACCCTACACAACAACCCCTTTTTACTTCACAAAAACATTGGAAAAATGGCTTCTTTATGGACTTTGGTGGCAAGTCAGTGCATTTGAGGGCAAGGGCTGGAAAATTGAGTTCCCTAGGATCTTTTGAAGGTATTAAACTCACCCTTAGCACCTTAGATCATAACTTGTAGTTTTGTTAGCTAAAAATCGTATTTTGTGCATTTTTAGTGATATTGAAGGGGATTTAGTGAAGCTTGTGTTAAGTTAACATATGTATGGCTTATTTAGCTTAGTGATGTGTTATTAGTGTTGTTTTTACCAAGGGTTTGTTTCAGGTTTCACTATAATACATTAATGTATCGATTTAGTGTTTTTAAAACCTTTTTGAACAAGATTATAGGATACGGTGATCTGCTATGTTTACGATTATTTTCTGGTGTTGTAAACAATTTCAGAATAGTGTACATGGTAGCTAGGGTTTTGGGTTGATGTTTGAGCCCATTCCACCGGATAAAAAACCGGCGACTTCCCTTGAAAATTCGGTGACGCCGGCCCCCCCTGCTCTGTAGGTGTTGTGGTGTTTTGCAGGGTGATGTCTGTGTTGGTTTTACAGTGTTTGGTTTTGTTTGATTTTTGGGTTTTCTTCCAGATAAGAATCTGGGACCTGTTGCCCTTAATTTGGAGTTTTGTGTTTGGCGCGACATGTACGCTTCGTCATGGTCTGGTGGGCTCTGTGCATCGCAGCGCATCGGGGTAGTTCTGGGTTTAGCACACGCTCGTTTTAGTGTATCGAGTTCACGCGTTTAGCTTGCGACGCTACTTTTTCCGTACTGCCTTGGTATCACGTTTTATAGGATTTTAGCTTATGTGTATTTCCTTGTGTAATTCTAGGTTCGCAGGCGAGTACGACGGACGCCGCGAAGAAGGGAAAGCAAGTCGTCGGCTACACTTAGCACGAGACTACGGTGAGTAGATTTAACATCTACGGGGGAAATCGCCTGTATGGCGTTAAGCGTCAGGGCTTGATAGGTTATAGTAGTTGCATATTTGCATCCATATACCTAAATTGCATACTGTAGTTCCTGCTATTTATATATGTATATGAACTTAGAATTTATAAACACACCGCACTGTTACTAACGGTTCATGTTGCACGAGCACTAATCTGCATGTTACACACACACCGTTAGTAATTGCCATGCCACTCACATTATAGAATTTCCATGAACAATATATTGTAGCTCACCGGATATATGATTCGGCATGATTATGATACTTGTGCACGTACTCGTTTACATATTCATACTTGTCCACGTACTCATTTACATATTCATACTTGTGCACTTACTCATTTGCATATCCATACTTATGCATATTCAAACTGTACCTACCTAGATAAGCTGATTTTTGTAGAAACTGGGGACCGCATGAGACCATTTGAAAAACTGAATCTATTTTAAAGAGCGTTTCTCCTTTTTACTTATAGTATGACTTTTGATGCATATATCACATCGCATGGACTTACGCATTGGTTTTGGATTTTATGTGATTTCTGGATTTGAGGACCGTGGGGTTATTTAAGAAAATATGCACTATTTTGAAAACGCGGTTCCTCTTGATATGATATTTTGGTGTGTCCACCACACGTTTTCTCGGTTCTGAGACGTGTGCTTGAAACCCGATTCGAGGAGTTGGATGATCCGTTTGCGGGTTCGTGGTGGACCCGGTATGGATCCCCGGGGCGAGAAATGTTTTTCGTGGAGCAGACGATGAGCCTGGCAGGGTGGCGAGTACCAACCGGTGATTGGTTGGACCTGGCGGTTATCCGGAGGATACTGACCAGAGTCTATAGATGGATATGGGATGACCCGTACTGCTGGGGCCGAGGGCCGATTCCGCAGACAGAGCCCGATATATGAGGATTTTCGTGTCGATGCTGAACACGATTATTTCATGATATTTTGAGTGCCGATGTTGGTCATTCGCGATTCCCAGAGATTTACAGGATTTGAGGGCCGATGAGGATGACGGCGCCTGAGTTTTATTGGGATTTGGGTGCATTGATGGACACCGATTATTTTTTCTACGTTGACATTCCGTGTAGATGTATTTTATCCCATGCTCAACATTCATTATTATGCATCTCATCCTGTAGTTATTTTACCTGACAGAGCACTTATGCATGATTATTGCACATCCTGCTCACCGCATATAGATATTATCTGCTGGCATTTGTTCGAGTAGCGCAGTACGTGCATACTCGTGATTACCTATATATGTTATCTGTTAGTTATATGTATGCCCTAGAGGCCATTACTGTACATAGGACGTATATTGTAGTGGATGCTGGGAAATTTATAGGGAGGACTTTCTTGCTCGACATGATGGTATGCTATCTGGTTGCTCTTTACCTTAACGTGTATACTGATCGTCTCTCTGTTACATATTGGTAAATCCCTTAGGATGTGTACTTGACTATCTAGACTATGATGCGGATCATACTAGTGGGGACATGGTAGTCCATAAGTACATCCTTCAAAGTCCCTAGTCGTGGGTATATCGAGACGGGGCATCGATATACCAGAGTAGACTAGTGTATACCTTCTCGACCCATACAGATGGGCGATGGATGATCCCATATCCATTGGTGTTTGACATCAGAGATGATATACGGGTGCTCAGTGGAGACTGGGTACACTGGACGGACTCGCCGAGAACTCCCAGATGGTATTATACCTTACGTCAGATGGCAGTTCTCTGGTGACACTGGTACAGAGTAGTCTGTTGACCCGAGATCGTCATAGAGTCTTGTGTGGTTCCCACTGTGCTTTGATTTCCATCTTACCACGTCCAAGAGGGCGTGCAAAATGGTGGTTTTTGGGTACAGTCCCGAATCACATGGAGACAATGAGCGATAGGAGGGGATTCGTCTCTCCCGGTATAGGGGGTTGATGTTGCGCTGTGTTCGATTGGCTATAACCGGAAATCCCTGGCCAGGGTTGCTGAGATTTACTGGTAAGTGTTACCAGTAGTTTCTCGAACTGTTATAGGCCTCATATCGACACGACTTATCGAGCTATTGGGGTCTGACGTTTACCACCCCTAGGCGAGATATGCGACATATCAGACGATCAGACCGGACTGTACGGTAGTGTTACTGGTTGGATTCACTGGAGTGTGAGCGGGCTTGCTCGTCGATCTTCTGATCGCTTAATACCCGGGTGGCCGTTACGTTTAGCAGACCGCTTGCGGCTTGTGGGTGATTGATATGATCATCACCTGCTGCCGGCGTATTGACGAGTCTTTAGAGTCCTACATAGAGGTTTCCTGGCTCAAGCGAAACGAAATAGGAGCGCATATGAGATATGTGCGGGACCGAGAATAATGCGTGTATGTGATACCGTATTCTATTCTCGCGATGATTGTATCGAATGGTTGTATGCGATATAACCTAGTTATCGAATCGAGGATTGATTCGATAAGCCGATACATTGTATATTAGTCGGTTATATGCGATATGACCGGATCGTTAAATCAAGTGTTGATTTAATGATTTAATGCATAATTATATATTTGATATATTACTTTGCATTAACTAGTATTGGTTCACTTTAAATGGATTTTCTCACTCGCTTGTGCACATTGTATATGTGATATATATTTTGTGCACTTGATTGTATCATGTTTGATGATACATGATTGCTAGGGTTTGTGTAAAGAGTTAAACCATAGTTAAGTAAATGGTTAGGGTTTTTATATATTTATTCTTTCATTTATCTTTTAATTTGGATTAAAAGAAATGAGAAAAGAAAAACAAAAGGGTTGCTTTCAACATGAAGCTTGTTGAAGCTTGATGAAGCTTTGACCAAAGTGACTCTTTTGTCTTCATCTCCTAAACCCCTAACCATTCATTTAACTTTAGTTATTTCTCTACACATTACCATGGTTTAATTTTATGATAAGAATCATTTTTTATTATTCTTTTCATAATAACTTAATATAATTCTATCTTCTTCTTCTTCTTCTTCAAGATGAAGAAGCTTGACTTCATCAATGGTGGATTGATGAAATGAGTGAGAAATCCAATTCTAAAGTCTACCCACTTCCTATTTCTTCATCCTCTACCTCTTGCCAAGTAGTATAGGGTGTTTCCTTCACAAGTTTTCATGGCTTGGTGAAGGTGAAGCTTGATCTAGTGATGCCTCGACGTAGATCATCTTCGGCATCGTCGTCGATGACCCAGCCCGCTTTTTCTCCGATGAAGACGATGCTAGAGCCCGGGATCCGTTTTGGACAGCGATGAGACATCATCAAGGAGCTATGGAGGTGGAGTACCGGATCTACAAAGGTTGTATTTCCGTTCTCTTAGTAAAGTAGTTTACTAGTTCTTGTTTCGCCTAGACATCTAGTTAACGATCCGTAGTCTAGGGTTTCTCGGCACCCCTAAAATTTGAAATTGGCATGGTTGATGCCTTGTGAGGCCTCTTGAGAGTGCCTAGGAACCCTACAGTGGTATCAGAGCCTAGCTAGAGCCTTAGGCGAAGTCTAGACGGAGTTTGAAGTCCGATCGAACCCGAAACCCCATTTTTCCACGCTCTCTGGACTTTTTCTGAAAACGTGGATTTTTCCAAATTAAAAATTGCTAAAAAATTCAGCAGGGAATTTTACGAATTACGATGCAAAATTTTTCAAGTGAAGCTTCCAGAGTGCGGCGGAACAGCGGCATAAGCCCTGCTTATGCGGCGGTTCCGCGGCCAAATTATTAGATTGTCCTATAATGTTTGTACAGTAATTCATGATTTCTGGTGCTGGATTTTTCTGGGATTTTTTTAATATTTATTCAAGGCTTGAATTTTCTGGGGTTGTTTTTAGGGTTCGGTGTTTCGATCGGAGTATCAGATTTTGTCTATGTGGCTTTCCGGATAAATTTTAGAATATGTTAAAAAGTTCGACCGGATATAAATACCCAATTTTTCCCCTTTCGGGAAATTTCCAAGTGTTGGATTTTTCCGTAGTTTAAAGACGTTCTAAGTAGTGCAAGTAACGCGATGGTCCCTCTAGAAGACAACAAACCTTAACTCGATTATGTGACCGTCTTGAACTGCCCTTTGAACCTTCGGGTTTGGGGCAGTACGGCGTGCCACATGTGAGGCGTTGGCTTGACCTTCTACGGCTGGACCGTTAGTACTGAGGCACGAACTGAATGTTTTTAGACTTGTTTCATGTGTTGATCTGTATCGGGAAAACTTGGGTGTTTGAATGTTCGATCGGAAAGTTTAACATTTTCTAATTATCTGGAATGTGATACAATAATTGGAATTCACAATAAATTATGAGATAACTGAATGAATGTTATAAATCTAGCGGTTTAGTCTCACTTGATCGGTTGCCACGGAATTTTGATGTGATCAAAAGTCCGTCGTAATCACGTAGCGTACGCGGATACTCGCCGGGTAAACTTAATAGACAGCCTCACTCCATAGCCCCGACCAAGTGACTGTAGGAGAACCCCGTCGCCGAAAGCATCCGTTCGGGTGCTCGCGGCAGCGGTGTTCCGCCTTGGTGCACTTTGTCGACGGCGTCGGGGGTGCGGCCGTCTACTGATGTTTGCGACGAGCATTCGATCAGGATGTCGGGAATCTTGTTGAATTGCCCGACTTGATATTGAAAAGTGTTTTCGATTTTGAGACTAAAATGCGGGTTTATAATTGTTACGCATGTGATGTCTAAGGTAATTCATTTGATTAGGCATGCGATGTCTATGGAGGTTGCGGATTCCAACTGTTGTAGTTTTACACTTTCTTTTCTGTGACCGTAAGTGTAATATGTGATATCGCCGGTTTCGTTGCTATATGTCAACGACAATTGGGATGCGCATATTTACTTACGTTGATGACATGTGATGTTATTTGTTGCTGGATATGTTATATTGGATCGTCGTGTTTGAATGGGATTTTTATGTGAGATGAGTGTTTTTCATTTTCATTCATATAAAAACTTGTATGTAATATTCTTTTATTGGGGCACTTTCAGGTTGCGGAAGTTGTCACCTTATGTATATTATTTACTTTCCGCACTAGGATAGACCCAAGAAGGGGAGCACAAGTAACCGGGTTCTGGAGTCCAGTGGGAGACCAACTCGAGGAGTCGAGTCCGGGTCTCCTAACTCTAGAATTGGTAGGGTTGCTTGCCGCTCTCATAGGGGTCTAGGAGTGTGGGTTTGGCTATTCATCACGACCGTGGAATCCGTGTTTTATACTGGCTCGTATTGAAAACACGGACGTCCTAGTATATCCAATATTTCATATGTTTCTTCTGCTGCGATATCTGTGATGTGATCATGTGATATGTTCTGTGATGGATACTGTATATAGTATATATGATATATTATATAGACGTTACTTTTACACCCGCGCTAGCCCTGCCCTGCTCTGCCGTTAGTTACCTAACCTAACGGTGCACGAGGGGACATCGAGGCGAATGCGGATGGCATAAGTGTACGTCGTATTTATCTATGATGTTTAGGTACTTAAATGATGGGACTTCATTAATGTGATTAATGAATTAAAAGAAACCTAAGATGTTGTAGAATCGAATTTCAAAAATAAAACAGGTAGCTACAGTTCTTGCTTTGCATAGCGGTATATGTGATATATCCTGCACCTTATTCGATGAGGAAAGGACCGAGATCCCTTCACCGGGAGTGACTCCTTTAGCAATAACTGGCTGATGCTACACACTCGGTTTGTCTTTTGATTGCTTTTAAGAGTTTTTGCTTTGCACAGTGATATATATGATATATCCCGCACCTCATTCGACGAGAAAAGGACCGACGATCCCTTCACCGGAGTGACTCCTTTAGCAAAACTAGAAAAGCCTCAAAAACACTCCATTTCAAAATTCATTCGATCCTACAACGATATCAAGTTCATTACGCAATAGGTTTTCAGAAAAACCTGTCGTAGCCTCCTTCATTTCAGATAAGTGGTAGTTAGTATTCGTGCTACGTTTGTTGGCCTGCGTCAAGGCGTAGTGTGCGGTAGCTAACTAGTATTTATCTGCTTATGCATATGATGCAGATTGGATTAGGGTAGTCGTGCGACTTTGTTGGCCTGCGTCAAGGGTCGTGCGGGTGGGTTTAATTCAATCAGGAAATGACGGGCTGAACTTGACTAGCGGACTATGGTTTGTTGGCCTGCGTCAAGGTCATAGGACGCTAGGGGTAAAAGATTATTGGGAATTTCAAGTGTTGAAATTTGCAATGAGATTGCATACCTTCTATGAGATAGTTGGATCCCGATACCCACTGCAAGTAAGAGTTACTCCTGGGAGAGTTTTACACATTACAATTAGCCGATCAAGTAGGTGTCTAAAAAGGTGTTAACGAGGTTACGCCTCTGGGAAAACGAGGTTTACATTAATTAGGTTCGTGCGAAAGCACGGGGACCTCCCTCAAAGTACCGACACTGGCCTGGCTGAAAGATTGGCGAACTTGTAGTGTGTAATTAATCCCGGCTGGTCTTTCCTTTTAGGGTTTGAAGGAAGATTTGATTAAAACAGTGGGAGCCATCCTGATTAGATAAAATAATAACCAATCTATTCTTGCAAGACCGCACGCTGAGTGTTTTCTTCTCTCTCTCTTCAGGTAGCGACCATATCACGCCTTAATCAAGATAATAATACGGATAATTGACCGAACCCGCTTGTTATACTGAGCTGGGGAACGTTGGTCCCGCTCCAGCTTATAATTGTTATAAGACAGAGCAGGAAATAGGGGATTACAAGAATTCCCGTGCCGCCCAAACGAAGTAAGTGCATGCTGATGCACCATCTTCGGGTGTGTTCATTATATAGAACTGTTTCTCAGTGTCCTCTACGTCCTGGGTATTTGATACCGGATCAGGATCCCAGATATGTAATATGTTACATAGGGCTACAGATAGGTAGAGAACTGAGAACGGGTGATAAGTTTCATGAGGCAGAAAACAGGGCAAGTATTGCAGCCAAGTCTGTTGGTCACTGTCACCCTGTATTACCAATACATTGATTCTGAACGAATGTTATTAGATACCGAACCTGATATACAAAATCATATCAGTCTCTTTATTAGTAAAGAAAGGATATAATTTTGCATTGTTGGATTATGTTTTGAACATTTCCTATATCAAAAGTTGATCGGTTCAGGCACGTTATCTAAAAGCATTGATGTTCTAGATCAAAATACAGTTCTTAGTATACACAACACACACAAGAGGAAGAGTTCAGAAATGAACGAATCCTTCTTGAGGCATTGTAGACTAGGTCATATCAATGCGATCCGACTGGCTGAAGTTACATTTTAGATGCATATTTAAATCAGTTTGAATCTACATCTTATGAAACTTGCCAGTCATGTCACAAAGATATAATGACACCAGCTCTGTTTATTGGAAACAGAGAAAGAGTTAGTGAACTCTTGGGATGATACATGTTGATGTATGTAGGTCCCCTGTCTACAAATGCCAAGACCGGTTCTTTATACTTCATTACGTTCTCTGATAATCTCTCAAGATTCAGACATATGTTCCTGTTGAAACACAAGTCCGAACCTTTTAAGATATTCACAGAATATAAGTTAGAAGTAGAGAACCAAAATACGGGTATAAGTATTATGTCCTATGATGAGATCAGGAAGGAGAATACTTGTGCATGGAATTCCTGGACTATTCTAAAGGAGAATGAGATTCTCTCTCAGCATTACTCCTCCGAATACACCACAGCACAATGTTGTATCGGGGCGGAGCAATCACACCCTATATGATAAGGTGTGCTCTATGATGAGTACTACTGATTTACCTTTTTCCTATTGGGAGTTACGCTTGAGAAGCTGCATACCTATTGAATAGGGTTCCAATCAAATCAGTTGCCTACCACTCCATATGAGATATGGTATGGGAAGAGCCCATGTCTTAAGCTAGTTAAGATTTGGGATTGTCCGGCCTATGTCTAAAACCAAAATCCGGACAAGCTCGAGACAAGGTCAGTTATGTAGAACTGGAAGTGTTTCAGCTATACAAACTACAGCAAATGATTTGGTAGAACCGATGGATTCAATAGTAACCAACGAACCTCAGCCTCTCCGCCGATCTAGTAGGGTTCCTCACCCACCTGAGAGATACTTTGGATTCTCTATGACAGTGGGAGCGAGGATTGCATCATGGGATGATGACCCAACTAGTTTCGAGCAGGCCATCAGGAGTGGGACTCTGTAAGAATGGCTGGATGCTTAGCGATCTGAGATGGAATCCTTATACACCAACAAAGTATGGACTTTGGTTGCTATATCTGAAGGGTTAAATCCCCATCAGGAGCAAGTATATCTTGAGAAGATTACTTGGTGTACTTGGAAAAGTTGAGACTTTCAAAGCTAGACTTGTTAAAGGTTTGCATCATTGACCTGGCATGGATTATGTTGAAACCTTTTTTCTAAGGAGCTATGCTTAAGTCCATCTAAATCCTACTTGTCACGGCTACATACCATGACTACGATATCTGGCGGTTGGGTGCCATGATTGCTTTTCTAAATGATGTTTTAGAAGAGAACGTCTATAAGTACACAGCCAGAGGGCTTCGTAGACAGTGGGAGCAGCGGAAATGTGTACAAGATACTTTATAGGATAAAGCAGGTATCGCGGAGTTGGAACATCTGTTTTGATGGATTAGTCAAAGAGTTTGACATCATCAAAATGGTAGATGAACCTTGTATAAACAAAAAGGTAGTAGGGAGTATGGTGACGATCCTCGTAGAGTACGTGGATGACATACTCTTGATAGGGAAGGAGTTTCCTATGCTACGCTCGATCAATCTCCGCTTATCACAATGATTCTCCACATAGGATCAAGATGATACCTCCTAAATCCTAAGCTTTGGATCTATGAGATAGATCTAATTGGATGTTAGGATTCTCACTAGTTGTAGTGAGATGGTATCAATCAATCCTGGGGAGAATCACTGGAAGGGTTCCAGGGTGATAAGGACGACTGAAAGTCAGTCGCAGGCATTGCCTTTACCCTCAGTAAAGGGACGGTATGTTGGAAGAGTTCCAAGCTAGATACCGTGGCATACTACACGATAAAGGCAGGATACATCGCTACTCAAGATGCTACCAAAGAGAATGTTTGGGTGTATATTGGTTCATGAGATGAACTACGTTCCAACCATTGTGAGACAATGGAGTTGTGGCTTATGCCAAGGAACGCCGGTCCCATCAGTGATCCAGACATATTCTAAGGCAATGTCACCTGATCATGGAGATGGTTGATCTCCAAGGAGATCGAGGTAAGGAGAGTAGACTCAGAGGACAACACAGCGGATTCACTCACGAAGGCCTATTCCCAGAGAGAGACTTTTATGGGATGGTTGAGTATGAGATACTGCAACCACTGCTACAGATGGCCCTAGTGCAAGTGGGAGATTGTTAGTTATATGCATGCCCTAGAGGCCATTACTGTACATAGGATGTATATTGTAGTGGATGCTGTGACATATATAGGGAGGACTTTCTTGCTCGACATGATGGTATGCTATCTGGTTGCTCTTTACCTTAACGTGTATACTGATTGTCTCTCTGTTACATTTTGGTAAAGCCCTTAGGATGTGCACTTGACTATCTAGACTATGATGCGGATCATACTAGTGGGGACATGGTAGTCCATAAGTACATCCTGCAAAGTCTCTAGTCGTGGGTAAATCGAGATGGGGCATCGATATATCAGAGTAGACTAGCGTATACCTTCTCGACCTATACAGATGGGCGATGGATGATCCCATATCCATTGGTGTTTGACATCAGAGATGATATACGGGTGCTCAGTGGAGACTGGGTACACTGGACGGACTCGCCGAGAACTCCCAGATGGTATTATACCTTACGTCAGATGGCAGTTCTCTGGTGACACTGGTACAGAGTAGTCTGTTGACCCGAGATCGTCATAGAGTCTTGTGTGGTTCCCACTGTGCTTTGATTTCCATCTTACCACGTCCAAGAGGGCGTGCAAAACGGTGGTTTTTGGGTACAGTCCCGAATCATATGGAGACAATGAGCGATAGGAGGGGATTCGTCTCTCCCGGTATAGGGGGTTGATGTTGCGCTGTGTTCGATTGGCTATAACCAGAAATCCCTGGCCAGGGTTGCTGAGATTTACTGGTAAGTGTTACCAGTAGTTTCTCGAACTGTTATAGGCCTCATATCGACACGACTTATCGAGCTATTGGGGTCTGACGTTTACCACCCCTAGGCGAGATATGCGACATATCAGACGATCAGACCGGACTGTACGGTAGTGTTACTGGTTGGATTCACTGGAGTGTGAGCGGGCTTGCTCGTCGATCTTCTGATCGCTCAATACCCGGGTGGCCGTTACGTTTAGCAGACCGCTTGCGGCTTGTGGGTGATTGATATGATCATCACCTGCTGCCGGCGTATTGACGAGTCTTTAGAGTCCTACACAGAGGTTTCCTGGATCAAGCGAAACGAAATAGGAGCGCATATGAGATATGTGCGGGACCGAGAATAATGCGTGTATGTGATACCGTATTCTATTCTCGCGGTGATTGTATCGAATGGTTGTATGTGATATAACCTAGTTATCGAATCGAGGATTGATTCGATAAGCCGATACATTGTATATTAGTCGGTTATATGCGATATGACCGGATCGTTAAATCAAGTGTTGATTTAATGATTTAATGCATAATTATATATTTGATATATTATTTTGCATTAACTAGTATTGGTTCACTTTAAATGGATTTTCTCACTCGCTTGTGCACATTGTATATGTGATATATATTTTGTGCACTTGATTGTATCATGTTTGATGATACATGATTGCTAGGGTTTGTGTAAAGAGTTAAACCATAGTTAAGTAAATGGTTAGGGTTTTTATATATTTATTCTTTCATTTATCTTTTAATTTGGATTAAAAGAAATGAGAAAAGAAAAACAAAAGGGTTGCTTTCAACATGAAGCTTGTTGAAGCTTCATGAAGCTTTGACCAAAGTGACTCTTTTGTCTTCATCTCCTAAACCCTAACCATTCATTTAACTTTAGTTATTTCTCTACACATTACCATGTTTAATTTTATGATAAGAATCATTTTTATTATTCTTTTCATAATAACTTAATATAATTCTATCTTCTTCTTCTTCTTCAAGATGAAGAAGCTTGACTTCATCAATGGTGGATTGATGAAATGAGTGAGAAATCCAATTCTAAAGTCTACCCACTTCCTATTTCTTCATCCTCTACCTCTTGCCAAGTAGTATAGGGTGTTTCCTTCACAAGTTTTCATGGCTTGGTGAAGGTGAAGCTTGATCTAGTGATGCCTCGACGTAGATCATCTTCGGCATCGTCGTCGATGTCCTAGCCCGCTTTTTCTCCGATGAAGACGATGCTAGAGCCCGGGATCCGTTTTGGACAGCGAGGAGACATCATCACGGAGCTATGGAGGTGGAGTACCGGATCTACAAAGGTTGTATTTCCGTTCTCTTAGTAAAGTAGTTTACTAGTTCTTGTTTCGCCTAGACATCTAGTTAACGATCCGTAGTCTAGGGTTTCTCGGCACCCCTAAAATTTGAAATTGGCATGGTTGATGCCTTATGAAACCTCTTGAGAGTGCCTAGGAACCCTACATTATCTCATATTCATGAGTTAGCAACTCACCCCCGTTGTGCTACAGTGTTTGCAGGTTGCCCCTCAGAGTAGTCACGACAGGCTGCTTCCTTGTATCTTTTTGGCTACAGATACCACTGCAGTTGGTGCGTGAGCTGTTTTGCTGTTAGGTGGGTTGTGGTATCTGGTTATTTCCATTGTATACACTTTTGTATCTAGTACTCTCCATCTACCTTTATGTATTGACTTAGAGACCAGTGTGAGGACGATGATGTATATTAATTGTATTCTGGTGTCGAGCTCGTGTGAGTCGACTTTACTTTTGCAGTTTTTATCATTTGTGATTTTTTCGCTTATAGCTCATTTCTTCGCTACGGCGTCGTATATTACTCTTGTGGTGATTGTTTCCGCCGTTCGGCGTGATTGCTCCAGTTTAGGATGCTGTATTATATTGTTATCATTTTACTCATATCATGTCTTGTACCCGATTTCGGGGTTAGTTTTACAAAGGAAACGCTGCCAAAATTTTTGATAAAATTACTTGAACTTTAAAGAATGTTACTAAACTACTTAAGGTTTTCTAAATGCTTTTAAACAAATGTTTTCAACACTCACTACTTTTAATGGTTTTGATTTCTGTGTTTCGGCTTACTTAGTCGCGTTACGCCTGTAGACGTTGCGTGGTTAAGTGCCGATCACGGGTCGAACTTTGGGTCGTGACAATATCTTAAACGAGTTAAGATATGGGGTTGTCCGGCCTATATCAAAAGACAAAATACAGACAAACTCGAGGCACGATCAGTTCTTTGAAAGTTTATGGGATATCCAAAGAATTAACAAGGATATATTTTCTACCACGCCGAGGAACAAAAAGTGTTTGTTTCTCAATACGCCACCTTTTTAGAAAATGAATTTCTTTTAATAAAAATTAGTGGCAAAGAGGTATAGCTGGAAGAAGTTCCAGCAGCACAAACTACAACTGATGATTTAATGGAACCAGAGGATTCAGTAGTCCCCGACGAACCTCAGCCTCTCCCCGATCTAGTAGGGTTCCTCATCCACCTGAGAGATACTACAGTTTTCTCATTGATGGTGGGAGCGGGGATTGCATCGTGGAAGATAATGACCCAACTAGCTTCGAGTAGGCCATCACGAGTGGGGACTCTATGAAATGGCTGGATGCGATGCGATCTGAGATGTAATCCATGTACACCAACAAAGTATGGAGTTTGGAAGATGCTCATGAAGGGGTAAAACCCATCGGGAGCAAGTAGATCTTCAAGAAAAAACTTGGTGTAGATGGAAAAGTTAAGACTTTCAAAGCTAGACATGCAGCAAAAGGTTTTCGTCAGCGACCATGTGTGGATTATGATGAAACCTTTTCTCCAGTGGCTATGCTTAAGTCCATCCGTATCCTACTTGCCATCGCTGCATACCATGACTACGAAATCTGGCAGGTGGACGTCAAGACCGCTTTTCTAAATAGTGAATTAGAAGAGAGCGTGTACATGACACAGCCAGAGGGCTTCATGGACAGTGGGAGCAGCGGAAAGGTGTGCAAGATGCTTAAATCAATCTATGGGTTAAAGAAGGTATCGCGGAGTTGGAACATCTATTTTGATGTAGCAGTCAAAGAGTTTGACTTCATCAAAAATGTAGATGAACCTTGTGTACACAAGAAGGTTTCAGAGAGTAAGGTCGCCTTCCTCATATTGTACGCGGATAACATACTCTTGATAGGAAATGATGTTCCTATGCTGCACTCGGTCAAGCTCTTCTTATCACAAAGATTCTCAATGAAAGATCTAGGTGATGACTCCTACATCTTGGGGATTAAGATCTATAGAGATAGATCTAAACGGATGTTGGGATTGTCCCAATCCAGATATATTGATACCATACTAAAGTGGTTTAGTATGGAAGATTCCAAGCGTGGGAATTTACCCATGATCTCAGGAATCACTTTCTCCAAAGAGATGTCTCCCAAGACTGATTTGGAGAGGGCTCGCATGAAAGGGATACCCTATGCTTCGGCAGTAGGCTCTATCATGTTTGCGAATTTATGTACCAGACCTAATGTAGCATATTCACTAGATGTAGTTAGTAGGTATCAAGAAGATCCTGGAGAGAATCACTAGACAGCTGTGAAGAACATTCATAAGTATTTGAGAAGGACTAAAGAAATGTTCTTGGTGTATGGTAACGGTGAACTACAAATGGAGTCCTTTACCGATTCGAGCTTCCAGAGCGATAAGGACGACTCTAAGTCGGTCTCGGGTTTTTTCTTTACCCTCAATGGAGGGGCGGTTTGTTGGAAGAGTTCCAATTAAGAAACCGTGGCAGACTCGACGATGGAGGCTGAATACGTCGCTGCCAACGATGCCGCCAAAGAGGTTGTCTGGATGAAGAAGTTCATAACCGAACTTGGTGCGGTTCCGTCCATCGAGCATCCAATACCTTTGTATTGTAATAACAATGGAGCAGTAACTTTGTCAAAGGTACTCAGGTCCCATCAGCAATCCAGGCATATTCTGAGGCGGTATCACCTGATCTGAGAGATAGTTGATTACTGGGAGATCGAGGTCAGGAGAGTTGACACGAAGAATAACACGGCGGATCCACTCACGAAAGCCATACCCCAGATACAATTTCAGAAACTCTTCGGGATGTTGGGTATGAGATACTACAACAACTGGTCTTAGTGCAAGTGGGAGATTGTTAGTTGTATGTATACCCTAGAGGCCATTATTCTACATGATTGTATATTATAGTAGATGCTTGGACATATATAGAGAGGACTTTCTTGCTCGACATGATAGTATGCTATCTGGTTTCTCTTTATCTTAACATGTAGACTTGTTATGTGATACTGTCTTTCTCTCACATGTTGATAAAGCCTTAGGATGTGTACTTGACTACCAGGACTATGATGGAGATCATACTAGTAGGGCTAAGGTAATCCATAAGTTCATCCTTTAATTGTTCCTAGTCGAGGGTGTATCGAGACGGAGCATCGATATTCCGGAGTAGACTAGCGTATACGTTTCTTGACCCATATGATGGGCGATGGATGATCCCACATACAATGGTGTTTGACATCAAAGATTATATATGGGTGCTCAGTGGAGACTGGGTATACCGAACAGGACTAGCTGAGAACTCCTAGATTGTATTATACCTATCGTCAAATAGCAGTTCTCTGGTGACACTAGTACATGTTAGTCTGTAGACCCGAGATCTTCATAGAGTCTTATATGATTCCAACCGTGCTTTGATTTCCACCCTACCACGATCAAGAGAACGTGCAAACAGGTGGTTTTTGGGTACAGTCCCGAGTCACATGGAGGCAATGAGCGACAAGAGGGGTTTCTTCTCTCCCGGTATTGGGGGTTGATGTTGCACTGTGCTCGATTAGCTATAATTGGAAGTCCCCGGCCAGGGCTGATATTGAGATTTACTAGTAAGTGTTATCAGTAGTTTCTCGACCCGTTATGAGCCTCATATCGGAATGACTTATCAAGTTATTGGGGTCTGATGTTTACCACCGCTAGACTAGTTATGCGACACATCAGACGAAGAGACCGGACTGTACGGTAGTGTTACTTATTGGATTCATGGGAGTATGAGCAGGCTTGCTTATTGATCATCTGATCGCTCAATACTCGGGTAGCCATTAAGTCCAGCTAGTACCGCTGACGGCTTGTGGGTAACTGATATGATCATTACCTACTGCCGGCGTATTGACGAGTTATTAGAGTCTTACAAAGAGGTTCCCTGGCTAAAGAGAAATGAAGTAAGGCACATATATGATATGTGTGGGACCGAGATTAATAAGTGTATGTGATACCGTATTCTTATCTCGCGATATGTGATATCGGTCGGTTATATGTGATATAGCCGGGTTATCGAATCAAGTGTTGATTCGATAAGTTGATATAAATGATATTAGTCGGTTATATATGATATAGCCGGATTATTAAATCAAGTGTTGATTTAATAATTTAATGTATGATTATATATTTGATATGTTAATGTACATTAACTATTATTAGCTCACTTAAGGATTTCTTTTTCTCACTTGTACATTTAATATATATGTGATATATATTATTGTGTTATTTCTTTGTGTCATGCTTGATGATACATTGTTCATGGGTGTATGAGACTCATACCATACCAATGATAATTAAGGGTTTTATTTATTTAAGGGAAAAACAAAATGAGGTGGAAAATGCCATGGTTAGTGAAGCTTGGAGAAGCTTGTGGAAACCTTGACTTAGTCCACTAATTTTGTTTTATCTTAGATATTTATTAACCCAACCATTATATTTAGGCATGGTTAAGTCTCTACATGAGCTATATATGATATTATCTCACCCATGGTTGCCATTCTATTATTGACTTCATCTTCTTCTTCATCTCCTTGAGCTTACTAGATTTTCTTGAGGTGAAGAAAAATTGAGAGAAAAATAGTTCTAAAGTGAGCAAAATTACTACTTCATCAACCTACACTAGACTAGCCATTTAGTATAGATTGTTTGCTTCACTAATTCTCAAATAGTGAAGAGGTAGCTTGAGTAAGAGATTCTTCGACGTAGATCATCTTCGACCTCGAAGTTCTTCAAGCAAGCTTGTTCCTTTCGCCTAGTGGAGCCTAACGAGAGTCCGGGAGACCACTACTTGAAGCGAAGGGACTACTACATGGAGCTTAAGAAGTGAAGGACCGGTCTACAAAGGTTGTATTCCTTGTTCACTTTGAGTAAAGATGTTTACTTACTTTGTCTAACCCTAATTCTCTAGTTAGATCCTTGGTCCGGGTTTCCTAGCACTCTAGATTTTTTAAAATTGCATGCTAGATGCCTTAGAAAACATAGTGAGGGTGTTAAGGAACCCAACACTTGGTGTTCGGCAGAGAAGACCTCCTGGTCGAGGCCTTCGCCGACTCCAGCTTCCAGAGTGACAAGGATGACTCTAAGTCCATATCGGGTTATGTCTTTACCCTCAATGGAGGGACGGTCTATTGGAAGAGTTCCAAGCAGGACACCGTTGCTGACTCGAAGATGGAAGCAGATTATATCGCTGCATGTGACGCCGCAAAAGAAGCAGTCTGGATCAGGAATTTCATGACAGAACTTTAGATGGTTCCGTCCATTGTTGATCCAATACCGCTGTATTGTGACAACAACGACGCTATAGCTTTAGCAAATAAACCAAGGTCCCATCAGAAGTCCAGACACATCTTAAGGTGGTTCCACCTGATCAGGGAGATCATTGATATCTGGGAGATCGAGGTGCGGAGAGTAGAGACAGAGAAAAACACTGCAGATCCACTCATGAAGGCTATCCCTTAGACACAGTTCGAGAGGCTAATCGAGATGATAGGTCTGCGATATGCCAATACATGGCCTTAGTGCAAGTGGGAGATTGTTAGTGATATATGCCCTAGAGGACATTATTGTATCATACTGGATTGTATATTATATATTGGAAGCTTGGGGTATTCCCAGTTATAATAACAGTCTTGCTCAAAATGGTAGTATGCTACTTGGTTTGATTCTACCTCAATATGTGCATATGTTTCTTTTAGCATATCACTTATACATATTGGTAGAGCCCTTAGGATCTTTGCTTGACTACCAGCGTTGTGATGGCAGTCACACTAGTAGGAGCTGGGTAGTCTATTAGCACATCCTTATACAGGTCCCTAGTCGTAGGATTATCGAGACGGGGCATCAATATTCCAGAGTATACTAGTGTATACTCTTCTCATCCCAGCAGGGAGATGGCCTGTCCCACAGCCATTAGTACGTCATACTGGAGATAGTATACAGGTGCTCATTGGGTTATGAGTTACATTGGACGGACTCGTATAGAACTGCTGGTTGGTATTATACCTATCGTCAGGTAGCAGTTCCCAGGTTACATGAGTACATATTAGTCCGTTGACTTGACATCGCTACTTCATCTCGAGTGTGTTCCTACTGTACTTAGATTACTACCCAACCACGGCTCAAAGGATTCGTGCAAAAAGGTAGTAGTTGGGTGCAGTCCCGAAGTACATGGAGTTAGTAAAGGTTAGATATGATTCGTCTCTCCCGATATTGGGGGTTGATATCGTGCTGTGTTCGGAAAGCCATTACACAAAGTCCCTGGCTAGGGAAAGCGAGATTTACTGGTATGTACTCCAGTAGTTTCTCAGGGTGTATTGGGCTCTACTCCGGCATGACTTATTGCGCCGTTAGGGGTCTGACATTTACCATCCCCCTAGGCTCGATATGCGAGTATCTTAGACGATCAGACCGGACTGTACTGAGATTGTCACAGATAGGCTCAGTAAGAGTTCGGATGAGTTTGTTCATTGGCCTTCTTATCGAAAAATACCTGGGTAGCTGTTACATGCAGCTAGAACCGCTGACGTGCTTGTGGTTAAACCTACTTATAACATACTGTCGAGTCTTTAAGGTCCCAGACGGAGGGTTTCCCTGCTTCGGACGAAACGATGTAGAGGGCGTATGGTTTTACGGCAAGGTTTCGATCACATACGTATACTTGTGCAAGGATGATGTTCGGACGGATAATACTAATGGGCGTTGGTTTAAGCCGGATCCTAGTATTATATTGTTGGATTATTTTCGTCTCATTGTATTCTTATTTTTCGGAATACATATATGAATATGTATATACGGTGAGGGGTATTCTTGTAATTTTACAAGAGTGCTTCTAGAAGAAGACACCTCATTTGTGGTTTATCCATTTATTTAAATGAATAATGAGGTGGAGGTATGATGTCATGACCCGAAATTTTAGCTCGTGACCGGCACTTAAATCACGCCACGTCTAAAGGCGTAACGTAAATTAAGTAAGCTGAAGCCCAGAAATCTAAAACCTTTTAAAAGAAAATATAAGAAGTGAAGTTTTCAAAATAAAGGTATGATGAAATCAAATGTTTTCTTAAATGCATAGGTAATAGAACATGAAAAATGCAAGTGGATTTTACTAGTGGAAAAACATGTTTCGTCTTTTAAAAATTTGCGCAGCACCTCCTTTGTATATTTTGATCCAAAACCACATTTACATAATAATAATAAAGGCATCCCAAAGTGGGAGCTAGCTCTTTGTTAGATATATATGCCCTAGCGCCCAATATTATATATGTATACATATGGATGCTAAGGATATGTATGTATAGTACAATCTTGCTCAGTTTTATAGTATATTATTTGACTTGTCTTTGTCAGGATTTGTGTATTTATTGTTGTTATATCTAGCTTGCACATATTGATGAAGAATCGATATGGTAGTATACTATTTTGGTTTGTCTTTATATTAACGCGGCATATGTCATACTCGTTATTACATATTGCGGTTACATGTTGATAAAGCCCGTAGGATCGTTGCTAGACTACATGCGTTGTGATGGCGATCATACTTTTGGGATCTGGGAAGTCGGTACGCACATCCTTAAATGGTTCCTAGTCATGGGAGTATCGAGACTGGGCATCGATATCCCGGAGTAGACTAGTGTATACGTTTCTAGACCCCGACGAGGGGCGATGGTTTGGTTCCGCAACCATTGGTCTTTAGACCTAAGATCGTATACAGGTGCTCACTTGGGGTGAGTACACCGGACGGACTCGCCGAGAACTTCCAGATGGTACTATACCTATCGTCAGGTGGGAGTTCTCAGGTGACATTAGTATAGTTTAGTCTTTAGACCTGAGATCGGAATTTGTCTCGTGTGAGTTCCCATTGTGCTTTGATCACTACCCAACCACGGCTCTGCTGAGTCGTGCAAACAGGTTTTGGTTGGGTACAGTCCTGAGCCATATGGAGGCAGTGAGCGATTGTCAGGGATTCGTCTCTCCCGGTATAGGGAGTCGATATCGCATAGTGTTCGATTGGTCAGGACCATAAGACCTTGGCCAAGGCAGTTGGGATTTACTGATAGGTTGATCAGTAGTTTCCCGGATTGGTCCTGAGCCACATCAGCACGACTTATCAGGTTATTAGGGTCTGACGTTCACCACCCCCTAGACCCGGTATGCGATACAGTCAGACGAAGAGACCGTACTGTATGGATATTGTCACGGATAGGCTCAGTGGAGATCTGGATGAGTTTGCTCATCGACCTTCTTTTGGACTGGTACCCGGGTAGCCGTTACGTACAGCTAGTGTCGCCGACGTGCTTGTGGTTATGGATTTATCCAGTAACTCATTGTCGGCGTACTGTCTAGTGTTTAGAGTCCCACACATAGGGTTTCCCTGATTCAGGCGAAATGATGTAGTAGCCGTATTGGATACGTGTAGGGTTCGATCGATTGATGTACATTGTACTTTGATTTTCGATCAGATAGTTGGTAATACTAGCCGGCTCGGGTTTGAGCCGGATTATTAAATCAGGTATTGATTTAATAATTTACATATATGTATTTCGATATATATATTCTAGTATTACGTTCTTCGTGTTATTCTATCTCTTTGGGCGTTCGGATTTTTATCCGAATGCAGGTATATATATACAGTAGACCGAAATCCGTATTTATTACAGATTTTCTTCTAGAAGGTGGACACCTCATTATTGGTTATTTCCATTTATTCTAAATGGATAATGAGGTGGAAATTGAGGTATGGGAGGAATGGGGCATGACCATGCCTCAATAATCAACAAATGAATTTTCAATTCATTTGTGGTTACTATTGAAGCATGGTTGCCATTTGTTTATTCATGAAAAAGATATACAAAACCTTTGTGCATATTTTCTCTTTCATGAATGCTTCATAATTTTCTTGAGCTCTCATTCCTCTCCTTCTTCTCTAGCTTCCTCAACCCTCATCTTCTTCCTCTTCACTACCTTCTCATGTGTTGAGAATCAAGTGAAGAGGCAAGAAAGAGATAGCTTGACACTTAGACCTCTAAACTACACCCTAGATTACTTGGACTAGAATCCTAAGTTCTTTAGTTGGACTTTTGACACTTAGCAAAGAGTTAGAGCCATGGATCGTATTCCCCGGGTGGATCATCTACGACAAAGGAAGACCGGAGAACAAGCTTGATCCCGGAGAACCGATGGAGCAACAAAAGAAGGTCAAGCAAGTTCAAGGTGGCTACCAAGAGCTAAGGATGAAGAATGAAGACCGAAGGACTCGAGCCTCTTGGTATAATCCTTCATCATGTAGGGTTCCTAGGCACTCTCAAGAGGTCTCACAAGGCATCAACCATGCCAATTTTAAATTTTACAAGTGCCGAGAAACTCTAATACGGATCGTTAACTAGAATTTTAGGCGAAACATTAAACTAGTTAACAACTTAACTAAAGATAAGAAGCTACAACCTTTGTAGATCCGGTTATCCACTTCCTTAGCTCCACGTAGTCGTCCTCTCGCTGTCCAAGTCGGATCTCGGACTCTAGCATCAGCTTCATCGGAGAAATGAGCGGAATGGTCGTCGGTTACGATGCCGAAGATGATCTACGTCGAGGCTTCACAAGATCAAGCTCCGACTTCACCAAGTTGTGAAACTTGTGAAGAAAACACCCTTTACTACTTGGCAAGAGGTAGAGGGTGAAGAAATAGGAGGTGGGTTCACTTTAGAATTGGATTTCTCACACTTTTGCTCAACATGCCATTAATGGTGGCAAGCTTTTTCTTTATCTCATGAAGAAGAAGAAGAAGAAGATGATTATGATAAGTCTCTCACTTAAAATGCAAAAGAAAATGAATACTTATCATAATATAAATCATGGTTAGGTGTAGAGAATTGACTAAGGTTAGATGAATGGTTAGGGTTAAGCATGAAGACAAAATGGTCACTTTGGTCAAAGCTTCATGAAGCTTCAACATGCTTCAAGAATGATAGCAACCATTTTATTTTCTTTTGCAATTTCTTTTTAATCCAAATTAAAAAGATAAATTGCATGAATAAATAAAAACCCTAACCATTTAGTTAACCAAGGTTTAATTCTTTACATTTAACCAAATGAGCAAGCATCATCAAACATGATACAAACATGTGCACAAAAGTATATCACATATACAACTTGCACATCAAGTGAGAAAATCCATTTAAAGCGAACCAATACTAGTTAATGCAAAGTAATATATCAAATATATAATTATACATTAAATCATTAAATCAACACTTGATATAACGATCCGGTCATGTCGCACATAACCGACTAGTATACAATGTATCGATTTATCGAATCAACGATTCGATAACTAGGTTATATCGCATACAACCAATCGAAACATTCATCGTGAGAATGAAATACGGTATCACATACTCGCATTATTCTCGGTCCCGCACATATCTCATATGCGCTCCTATTTCGTTTCGCTTGAGCCAGGAAACCCCTGTGTAGGACTCTAAAGACTCGTCAATACGCCGGTAGTAGATGATGATCATATAAAGCACCTGTAGGGTTCTTAGGCATGCTAGTGAGGTCTCCCAAGCCATCAACCATGGCAATTTCAAATTTTACGGTGCCTACAAACCCTAAACTACGGATCGTCGGCTGGATGTCTAGGCGAAAAACTAACTAGTTAACACTTAACTAAAAGTTTAACGGAAATACAACCTTTGTAGATCCAGTGCTCCACCTCCATAGCTCCGCAACGAGGTCCTCTCCGCTGTCCAAATCAAATCCGGGCTCTAGGATCGGCTTCGTCGGAGAATGGGCAAGCTAGGGCGTCGATGTCCATGCCGAAGATGATCTACGTCGAGGCATCGCTAAATCAAGCTCCGACTTCACCAAGTCAAGAAACTTGTGAAGTAAACACACTCTACTACTTGGCAAGAGGTAGAGGATGAAGAAATAGGAAGTGGGTTAACTTTAGAATTGGATTTCTCACTCAAAAACATCAATCACCATTGATGAGGTAAGCTTTTCTTCACTTGAAGCAAGGAAGAAGAAGAAGAAATGTTATGATAAGTTAAAATTTTAAAAAGAAAAGAATAATCCAATCTTTATCATAACTTAACCATGGTTATGTGTAGAGATTGAACTAGGGTTAAATCAAATGGTTAGGTTAAGCATGAGATAAGAATGGTGGACAAAGTCAAAGGTTCATGAATCTTCAACTAAACAACAAAAGAAGCCATCATTCTTTTCTCATTTCATTTTCCAAAAAGAAAATAAATAAATAAATAAATAAATAGATATGAAAAACAAAACCCTAACCATTTGAATAACCATGGTTTAATCTTTACACAAACTCAAGTTAGCATGCATCATCAAACATGATACATACAAGTGCACAAAAACATATCGCATATGCAATGCGCACGAACCAAGTGAGAAAATCCGTCTAAAGTGAACCGATACTAGTTAATGCAAAATAATATATCAAATATACATTAAATCATTAAATCAACACTTGATTCAATGATCCGGTCATGCGCACATAATCGACTGGTATCATTAGTAACATCTTATCGAATCAACACTTGATCCGATAACCCGGCTATATCGCAAATAACCGATCAATGTCACATCGCGAGAATCGAATACAGTATCACATACTCGTATTATTCTCGGTCCCGCACATATCTCATATGCGCTCCTATTTCGTTTCGCTTGAGCCAGGAAACCTCTGTTTAGGACTCTAAAGACTCGTCAATACGCCGGCAGCAGATGATGATCATATCAAGCATCCACAAGCCGCAAGCGGTCTGCTAAACGTAACGGCCACCCAGGTATTGAGCGATCTGAAGATCGACGAGCAAGCCCGCTCACACTCCAGTGAATCCGACCAGTAACACTACCGTACAGTCCGGTCTGATCGTCTGATATGTCGCATATCCCGCCTAGGGGTGGTAAACGTCAGACCCCAATAGCTCGATAAGTCGTGTCGATATGAGGTCTATAACAATTTGAGAAACTACTGGTAACACTTACCAGTAAATCTCAGCAACCCTGGCCAGGGATTTCCTGTTATAGCCAATCGAACACAGTGCAACATCAACCCCCCTATACCGGGAGAGACGAATCCCCTCCTATCGCTCATTGCCTCCATGTGACTCGGGACTGTACCCAAAAACCACCGTTTTGCATGCCCTCTTGGACGTGGTAAGATGGAAATCAAAGCATAATGGGAACCACACGAGACTCTATGACGATCTCGGGTCAACAGACTACTCTGTACCAGTGTCACCAGAGAACTGCCATCTGACGTGAGGTATAATACCATCTGGGAGTTCTCGGCGAGTCCGTCCAGTGTACCCAGTCTCTACTGAGCACCCGTATATCATCTCTGATGTCAAAAACCAATGGATATGGGATCATCCATCGCCCATCTGTATGGGTCGAGAAGGTATATGCTAGTCTACTCTGGTATATCGATGCCCCGTCTCGATACACCCACGACTAGGGACTTTGAAGGATGTACTTATGGACTACCATGTCCCCACTAGTATGATCCGCATCATAGTCCAGGTAGTCAAGTACAGATCCTAAGGGCTTTACCAACATGTAACAGAGAGACAATCAGTATACACGTTAAGGTAAAGTTCAACCAGATAGCATACTATCATGTCGAGCAAGAAAGTCCTCCCTATATATGTCCCAGCATCCACTACAATATACATCCTATGTACAGTAATGGCCTCTAGGGCATACATATAACTAACAATCTCCCACTTGCACTAGGGCCATCTGTAGCAGTGGTTGCAGTATCTCATACTCAACCATCCCATAAAAGTCTCTCTCTGGGAACAGGCTTTTGTGAGTGGATCCGCTGTGTTGTCCTCTGAGTCTACTCTCCTAACCTCGATCCCTTAGAGATCAACTATCTCCATGATCAGGTGATGCTGCCTTAGAATATGTCTGGATCACTGATGGGACCGGCGTTCCTTGGCATAAGCCACAACTCCATTGTCACACAATGGGAGGAACTAAGTTCATCTCATGAACCATTATACACCCAAACAGCCTCTTTGGTAGCATCTTAAGTAGCGATGTATCCTGCCTTTATCGTCTAGTGTGTCACGGTATCTAGCTTGGAACTCTTCCAACATACCGTCCCTTTACTGAGGGTAAAGACAATGCCTGTGACTGACATTCAGTCGTCTTTATCACCCTGGAACCCTTCCAGTGATTCTCCCCAGGATCGGTTGATACCGTCTCACTACAACTAGTGAGAGTCCTAACATCCAATTAGATCTATCTCATAGATCCAAAATCCAGGAGTTAGTAGGTATCATTATGATCCTATATGGAGAATCTTTGTGATAAGCGGAGATTGATCGAGCGTAGCATAAGAAACTCCTTTCTTATCAAGAGTATGTCATCCACGTACTCTACGAGGATCGTCACCATACTCCCTACTACCTTTTTGTTTATACAAGGTTCATCTACCATTTTGATGATGTCAACTTCTTTGACTAACACATCAAAACAGACGTTCCAACTCCGCGATGCCTGCTTTATCCTATAAAGCATCTTGCACACGTTTCCGCTGCTCCCACTGTCTACGAAGCCCTCTGGCTGTGTACTTATAGACGCTCTCTTCTAAACATCATTTAGAAAAGCTGTCATGACACCCAACCGCCAGATATCGTAGTCATGGTATGTAGCCGTGGTAAGTAGGATCTGGATGGACTTAAGCATAGCTACTTGAAAAGGTTTCATCATTATCCACGCCTGGTCGATGACGAAAAGCTTTAACAAGTCTAGCTTTGAAAGTCTCAACTTTTCCATCTACACCAAGTAATCTTCTCAAGATATACTTGCTCCTGATGGGGATTTAACCCTTCAGATATAGCAACCAAAGTCCATACTTTGTTGGTGTATAGGGATTCCATCTCAGATCTCTAAGCATCCAGCCATTCTTACAGAGTCTTACTCCTGATGGCCAGCTCGAAACTAGTTGGGTCATCATCTCATGATGCAATCCTCGCTCCCACTGTCATAGAGAAACCGAAGTATCTCTCAGGTGGGTGAGGAACCCTACTAGATCGGCGGAGAGGCTGAGGTTCGTTGGTAACTATCGAATCCTTTGGTTCTTTCAAATCATCAGCTGCAGTTTGTATAGCTGGAACCTTTCCAGTTCTACATTACAGACTTTGCCTCGAGCTTGTCCGGATTCTGCTTTTAGACATAGGCCGGACAACCCCAAATCTTAACTAGCTTAAGATATGGGCTCTTCCCTTTCCATATCATATATGAGGTGGTAGGCAACTGATTTGATTCGAATCCTATTCAATAGGTATGCAGCTTCTTAAGTGCATAACTCCCAAAAAGGAAATAGGTAACTCAGTAGTACTCATCATAGAGCACACCTTATCACATAGGGTGTGATTGCTCCGCCCCGATATACCATCGTGCTATGGTGTATTCGGAGAAGTAATGCTGAGAGAGAATCTCATTCTCCTTTAGAATAGTCCATTATTTCCGTGCTCAAGTATTCTCCTCCTTGATCTCATCATAGGACATAATACTTATACCCGTATTCTGGTTCTCTACTTCTAACTTATATTCTATGAATATCTCAAAAGGTTCGGACTTGTGTTTCAACAGGAACATATGTCTGAATCTTGAGAGATTATCAGAGAATGTAATGAAGTACAAAGAACCGGTCTTGGCATGTGTAGACAGGGGACCTTACATACATCATCATGTATCATCCCAAGAGTTCACTAACTCTTTCTCTATTTCCAATAAACGGAGCTATGGTCATCTTATCTTTGTGACATGACTGGCGAGTTTCACAAGATGTAAATTCAAACTGATTTAAATATGCATCTAAATGTAACTTCAGCTAGTCGGGTCACATTGATCTGACCTAGTCTACAATACCTCAAGAAGAATCCGTTCATCTCTGAACTCTTCCTCTTGTGTGTGTTTCATATACTAAGAACTGTAGTTTGATTTAGAACATTAATGCTTTTAGATAACGTGCCTGAACCGATCAACTTTTGATATAGGAAATGTTCAAAACATTATCCAACAATACAAAATTTTATCCTTTCTTTACCAATAAAGAGACTGATATGATTTTGTATATCAGGTTCAGTATCTAATAACATTCGTTCAGAATCAATGTATTGGTAATACAGGGTGACAGTGACCGACAGACTTGGCTGCAACTCTTGCCCCGTTTTCTGCCTCATGAAACTTATCACCCGTTCTCAGTTTTTCTACCTTTCTGTAGCCCTATGTAACAGATTACATATCTGGGATCCTGATCTGGTATCACATACCCAGGACGTAAAGAATACTGAGAAACAGTTCTGTATAATGAACACACCCGAAGATGATGCATCAACATGCACTCTCTTCGTTTGGGCGGCACGGGAATTCTGGTAATCCCCAATTTCCTGCTCGGTCTTATAACATTTATAAGTTGGAGCGGGACCAACGTTCCCCAGCTCAGTATAACAAGCGGGTTCGGTCAATAATCCGTATTATTATCTTGATTAAGGCGTGATATGGTCGCTACCAGGAGAGAGAGAGAAGAAAACACTCAGCGTGCGCTCTGTCAAGAATAGATTGGTTATTATTTTATCTAATCAGGATGGCTCCCACTGCTTTTTATCAAATCTTCCTTCAAACCCTAAAAGGAAAGACTAGCCAGGATTAATTACACACTACAAGTTCGCCAATCTTTCAGCCAGGCCAGTGTCGGTACTTTGAGGGAGGTCCCCCGTGCTTTCGCACGAACCTAATTACTGTAAAACTCGTTTTCCCAGAGGCGTAACCCCGTTGACACCTTTCTAGACACCTACTTGATCGGCTAATTGTAATGTATAAAACTCTCCCAGGAGTAACTCTTACTCGCAGCGGGTATCGGGATCCAACTATCTCATAGAAGGTATGCAATCTCATTGCAAATCTCAACACTTGAAATTCCCGATAATATTTTGCCCCTAGCTCGCTATGACCTTGACGCATGCCAAACAACCCATAGTCTGCTAGTCAAGTTCAACCCATCATTTCCTGATTGAATTAAACCCACCCGCACGACCCTTGACGCATGCCAAACAACGCCGTACGAATACCCTAATCCAATCGCATCATATGCTAGCAGATAAGCACTAGTTAGCTACCGTACACTACGCCTTGACGCATGCCAAACAACCGCAGCACGAATACTAACTAGTACTTATCTGAAATGACGGAGGGCTACGACAGGTTTTTCTGAAAACCTATTGCGTAATGAACTTGATATCGTTGTAGAATCAAATGATTTTAAAATGGAGTGCTTTTGAGGCTTTTCTAGTTTTGCTAAAGGAGTCACTCCCGGTGAAGGGATCGTCGGTCCTTTCCTCGTCGAATGAGGTGCGGGATATATCGTATATATCACTGTGCAAAGCAAAAACTCTTAAAAGCAATCAAAAGACAAACCGAGTGTGTAGCATCTGCCAGTTATTGCTAAAGGAGTCACTTCCGGTGAAGGGATCTCGGTCCTTTCCTTATCGAATAAGGTGCAGGATATATCATGTATACCACTGTGCAAAGCAAGAACTGTAGCTACCTGTTTTATTTTGAAATTCGATTCTACAACATCTTAGGTTTCTTTTATTTCATTAATCACATTAATGAAGTCCCATCATTTAAGTACCTAAACATCACAGATAAATACGACGTACACTTATGCCATCCGCATTCGCCTCGATGTCCCCTCGTGCACCGTTAGGTTAGGTAACTAACGGCAGAGCGGGGCAGGGCTAGCGCGGGTGTAAAACATAAGTAACGCCTATATAATATATCATATATACTATATAGTGTATCTATCAAAGAACATCACATGATCACATCACAGATATCGCAGCAGAAGAAACATATGAAATATTGGATATACCAGGACGTCCGTGTTTTCAATACGAGCCAGTATAAAACACGGATTCCACGGTCGTGATGAATAGCCAAACCCACACCCCTAGACCCCTACGAGAGCGGCAAGCAACCCTACCAATTCTGGAGTTAGGAGACCCGGACCCGACTCCTCGAGTTGGTCTCCCACTGGACTCCAGAACCCGGTTACTTGTGCCCTCCTCCTTGGGTCTATCCTAGTGCGGAAAAGTAAATAATGTACAAACGGTGACAACTTCCGCAACCTGGAAGCGCCCCAATAAAAGAATATTACATACAAGTTTTTTACATGAATGAAAATGAAAAACACTCATCTCACATAAAAAACCCCGTCTATTCAAACACGACGATCCAATATAACATATCCAGAAACACATAACATCACATGTCATCAACGTAAGTAAATATGCGCATCCCAATTGTCGTTGACATATAGCAACGAAACCGGCGATATCACATATTACACTTACGGTCACAGAAAAGAAAGTGTAAAACTACAACAGTTGGAATCCGCAACCTCCTCAGACATCGCATGCCTGACCAAATGAATTACTTAGACATCGCATGCCTAACAATTATAAACCCCGCATTTTAGTCTCAAAATCGAAAACACTTTTCAATATCAAGTCGGGTAATTCAACAAGATTCCCGACATCCTGATCGAATACTCGTCGCAAACTTCTGTAGACGGCCGCACCCCCGGTACCGTCGACGAAGTGCACCAAGGCGGAACACCGCTACCGCGAGCACCCGAACGGATGCTTTCGGCGACGGGGTTCTCCTACAGTCACTTGGTCGGGGCTATGGAGTGAGGCTGTCTATTAAGTTTACCCGGCGAGTATCCGCGTACGCTACGTGATTGCGACGGACTTTTGATCACATCAAAATTCTGTGGCAACCGATCAAGTGAGACTAAATTGCTACATTTATAACATTCATTTAGTTATCTCATAACTATTTATGAATTCCAATTATTGTATCCCATTCCAGATAAACAGAAAATGTTAAACTTTTCGATCGAACAATCGAACACCCAAGTTTTCCCGATACAGATCAACACATGAAATAAGTCTAACAACGTTCAGTTCGTACCTCAGTACCAACGGTCCAGCCGTAGAAGGGTCAAGCCAACGCCTCACATGTGGCACGCCGTACTGCCCCAAACCCGAAGGTTCAAAGGGCAGTTCAAGACGGTCACATAATCGAGTTAAGGTTTGTTGTCTTCTAGAGGGACCATCGCGTTACTTGCACTACTTAGAACGTCGTTAAACTACGGAAAGATCCAACACTTGGAAATTTCCCGACAGGGGAAAAGTTGGGTATTTATATCCGGTCAAACTTTTTAACATATTCTAAAATTTATCCGGAAAGCCACACAGACAAAATTTGATAAACCCGATCGAATCATCAAAGCTCCAAAACATCCCAGATTATTCAACACTTGAATAAAATTTAAAAACATCCAGAGAACTCAACAGCTGAAACAATGAATTACTGTGTAAAAAGTTAGGGCTGACATCAGCAAACTGCCGCTGAACCGCCGCCTAAATCAACATTATGCCGCGGATCCGCGCTAAAGTTCACTGTTCATGGCCCCAATTTTGCACCGTAATTCTTATATTTTCCTACTTATTTCTCTGCATATTTTTAATCATGAAAAATCACTGTTTTTAGAAAAAGGAGAGAGAGCAATTTTCCTGGTAGGGTTTCGGTTCGATCGGACTTCAAATCGCGTCTAGACTTCGCCTAAGGCTCTAGCTAGGCTCTGATACCACTGTAGGGTTCCTAGGCACGCTAGTGAGGTCTCCCAAGCCATCAACCATGGCAATTTCAAATTTACGGTGCCTACAAACCCTAAACTACGGATCGTCGGCTCGATGTCTAGGCGAAAAACTAACTAGTTAACACTTAACTAAAAGTTTAACGGAAATACAACCTTTGTAGATCCGGTGCTCCACCTCCATAGCTCCGCAACGAGGTCCTCTCCGCTGTCCAAATCAAATCCGGGCTCTAGGATCGGCTTCGTCGGAGAATGGGCAAGCTAGGTCGTCGATGTCCATGCCGAAGATGATCTACGTCGAGGCATCGCTAAATCAAGCTCCGACTTCACCAAGTCAAGAAACTTGTGAAGTAAACACACTCTACTACTTGGCAAGAGGTAGAGGATGAAGAAATAGGAAGTGGGTTAACTTTAGAATTGGATTTCTCACTCAAAAACATCAATCACCATTGATGAGGTAAGCTTTTCTTCACTTGAAGCAAGGAAGAAGAAGAAGAAATGTTATGATAAGTTAAAATTTTAAAAAGAAAAGAATAATCCAATCTTTATCATAACTTAACCATGGTTATGTGTAGAGATTGAACTAGGGTTAAATCAAATGGTTAGGTTAAGCATGAGATAAGAATGGTGGACAAAGTCAAAGGTTCATGAATCTTCAACTAAACAACAAAAGAAGCCATCATTCTTTTCTCATTTCATTTTCCAAAAAGAAAATAAATAAATAAATAAATAAATAGATATGAAAAACAAAACCCTAACCATTTGAATAACCATGGTTTAATCTTTACCCAAACTCAAGTTAGCATGCATCATCAAACATGATACATACAAGTGCACAAAAACATATCGCATATGCAATGCGCACGAACCAAGTGAGAAAATCCGTCTAAAGTGAACCGATACTAGTTAATGCAAAGTAATATATATCAAATATACATTAAATCAACACTTGATTCAATGATCCGGTCATGCGCACATAACCGACTGGTATCATTAGTAACATCTTATCGAATCAACACTTGATCCGATAACCCGGCTATATCGCATATAACCGATCAATGTCACATCGCGAGAATCGAATACAGTATCACATACTCGTATTATTCTCGGTCCGGCACATATCTCATATGCGCTCCTATTTCGTTTCGCTTGAGCCAGGAAACCTCTGTGTAGGACTCTAAAGACTCGTCAATACGCCGGCAGCAGATGATGATCATATCAAGCATCCACAAGCCGCAAGCGGTCTGCTAAACGTAACGGCCACCCGGGTATTGAGCGATCTGAAGATCGACGAGCAAGCCCGCTCACACTCCAGTGAATCCGACCAGTAACACTACCATACAGTCCGGTCTGATCGTCTGATATGTCGCATATCCCGCCTAGGGGTGGTAAACGTCAGACCCCAATAGCTCGATAAGTCGTGTCGATATGAGCTCTATAACAATTTGAGAAACTACTGGTAACACTTACCAGTAAATCTCAGCAACCCTGGCCAGGGATTTCCTGTTATAGCCAATCGAACACAGTGCAACATCAACCCCCCTATACCGGGAGAGACGAATCCCCTCCTATCGCTCATTGCCTCCATGTGACTCGGGACTGTACCCAAAAACCACCGTTTTGCACGCCCTCTTGGACGTGGTAAGATGGAAATCAAAGCACAGTGGGAACCACACGAGACTCTATGACGATCTCGGGTCAACAGACTACTCTGTACCAGTGTCACCAGAGAACTGCCATCTGACGTGAGGTATAATACCATCTGGGAGTTCTCGGCGAGTCCGTCCAGTGTACCCAGTCTCTACTGAGCACCCGTATATCATCTCTGATGTCAAACACCAATGGATATGGGATCATCCATCGCCCATCTGTATGGGTCGAGAAGGTATACGCTTGTCTACTCTGGTATATCGATGCCCCGTCTCGATACACCCACGACTAGGGACTTTGAAGGATGTACTTATGGACTACCATGTCCCCACTAGTATGATCTGCATCATAGTCTAGGTAGTCAAGTACAGATCCTAAGGGCTTTACCAACATGTAACAGAGAGACAATCAGTATACACGTTAAGGTAAAGTTCAACCAGATAGCATACTATCATGTCGAGCAAGAAAGTCCTCCCTATATATGTCCCAGCATCCACTACAATATACATCCTATGTACAGTAATGGCCTCTAGGGCATACATATAACTAATAGCACCCACAAGCCGCAAGCGGTCTGCTAAACGTAACGGCCACCCGGGTATTGAGCGATCAGAAGATCGACGAGCTAGCCCGCTCACACTCCTGTGAATCCAACCAGTAACACTTACCGTACAGTCCGGTCTATTCGTCTGATATGTCGCATATCAAGTCTAGGGGTGGTATACGTCAGACCCCAATAACCGATAAGTCGTGCCGATGTGAGGCTCATAACGGGTCGAGAAATTACTGGTAATACTTACCAGCAAATCTCTGATCAGCCCTGGCCAGGGACTTCCCTGTTACGGCCAATCGAGCACAGTGCAACATCAACCCCTAATACCGGGAGAGACGAAACCCCTCCTATCGCTCATTGCCTCCATATGACTCGGGGCTGTACCCAAAGACCACCGTTTTGCACGCCCTCATGGACGTGGTAAGGTGGAGATCAAAGCACAGTGGGAATCACACAAGACTCTATGACGATCTCGGGTCTACAGACTAACCTGTACAAGTGTCACCTGAGAACTGCCATCTGACGTGAGGTATAATACCATCTGGGAGTTCTCGGCGAGTCCGTCCAATGTACCCAGTCTCCACTGAGCACCCGTATACCATCTCTGATGTCAAACACCAATGGATATGGGATCATCCATCGTCCATCTCATGGGTCGAGAAGCGTATACGCTAGTCTACTCTGGTATATCGATGCCCCGTCTCGATACACCCACGACTAGGGACCTTGAAGGATGTACCTATGGACTACCATGTCCCCACTAGTATGATCTGCATCATAGTCCAGGTAGTCAAGTACACATCCTAAGGGCTTTACCAACATGTAACTATAAGACAGTTTAAAGAGACAAGTGTACATGTTAAGATAAAGAGTAACCAGATAGCATACTATCATATCGAGCATGAAAGCCATCTCTATATATGTCCAAGCATCCAATATAATATACATCATCTGTACAATACTGGCCTCTAGGGCATACATACAACTAACAATCTCCCACTTGCACTAGGGCCAGCTGCTGTAGTATCGCATACCGAGCATCCCGAAGAGTCTCTCAAACTGTATCTGGGGAATGGCCTTCGTGAGTGGATCCGCCGTGTTGTTCTTCGTGTCAACCCTCCTGACCTCGATCTCCCGGCGATCAACTAGCTCCCGGATCAGGTGATACCGCCTCAGAATATGCCTGGATCGCTGATAGGACCTGGGTTCCTTGGCCAAAGCCACCGCTCCATTGTTATCGCAATACAAAGGTATTGGATGCTCAATGGATGGAACCACTCCAAGTTCAGTAATGAACTTCTTGATCCAGACAGCCTCTTTAGCAGCATCGTTGGCAGCGATGTATTCAGCCTCCATCGTCGAGTCTGCCACGGTTTCCTGCTTGGAACTCTTCCAGCTAACCGCCCCTCCGTAAAGGGTAAAGACAAATCCCGACTGCGACTTAGAGTCGTCCTTATCACTCTGGAAGCTTGAATCGGTAAAGGACTCCACTTGGAGTTCTCCGTTACCATACACCAAGTGCATCTCTTTAGTCCTTCGCAAGTACTTGAGAATGCTCTTCACAGCTGTCCAGTGACTCTCTCCAGGATCAGCTTAATACCTGCTCACTATACTTAGTGAGTATGCTACATCGGGTCTGGTACATAGCATCGCGTACATGATAGAGCCTACAGCCGAAGCATAGGGTATCCCTTGCATGCGAGCTCTCTCCAAATCAGTCTTGGGAGACATCTCTTTGGAGAGAGTGACTCCAGAGATCGTGGGCAAGTTCCCACGCTTGGACTCTTCCATACTAAACCTCTTTAGTATGGTATCAATGTACCTGGATTGGGACAATCCCAATATCTGTTTGGATCTATCTCTATAGATCCTTATTCCCAGCATGCTGGAGGCATCACTAAGATCTTTCATTGAGAATCTTTGTGATAAGAAGAGCTTGACCGATTGCAGCATAGGAATATCATTTCCTATTAAGAGTATGTCGTCCACGTACAATACGAGGAAGACAACCTTACTCTCTGCTACCTTCTTGTAGATACAAGGTTCATCTGGGTTTTTAACGAAATCAAACTCTTTGATAACGACGTCAAAGCAGATGTTCCAACTCCGCGATGCTTGCTTTAATCCATAAATGGATTTAAGCAGCTTGCACACCTTCGCGCTGCTCACACTATCTACGAAGCCCTCTGGCTGAGTCATGTACACGCACTCTTCTAAATCACCGTTTAGAAAGGCGGTCTTAACATCCATTTGCCAGATTTCATAGTCATGATATGCAGCGATGGCAAGCATGATCCGGATGGATTTAAGCATAGCCACTGGAGAAAACGTTTTGTCATAGTCCACACCTGGTCTTTGACGAAAACCCTTTGCTATAAGTCTAGCTTTGAAAGTCTCCACTTTCCCATCTACACCAAGTTTTTTCTTGAAGATCCACTTGCTCCCGATGGGTTTTACCCCTTCAGGAGCAACATCCAAAGTCCATACTTTGTTGGTGTACATGGATTCCATCTCGGACCGCATAGCATCCAGCCATTTCACTGAGTCCCTACTCGTGATGGCCTGCTCGAAGCTAGTTGGGTCATCATCCTCCATGATGCTTAGGTTCGTGCGAAAGCACGGGGGACCTCCCTCAAAGTACCGACACTGGCCTGGCTGAAAGATTGGCGAACTTGTAGTGTGTAATTAATCCCGGCTAGTCTTTCCTTTTATGGTTTGAAGGAAGATTTGATAAAAACAAGTGGGAGCCATCCTGATTAGATAAGATAATAACCAATCTGATCTTGCAAGAGCATACGCTAAAGTGTTTTCTTCTCTCTCTCTCCAGGTAGCGACCATGTCATGCCCTAATAAAGATAATAATATGGATGTATTGACCGAACCCGCATGTTATACTGTGTAGGGGAACGTTGGACCCGTTCTTTCTTATAAGAGTTATAAGACTGAACAGGGAATAAGAGAATATCTAGATTCTCAAGCAGCCCAAAAGAACATGCATGTTGATGCATCTTCTTCGGGTGTGTTAGTTATTGAGAACTGTTTTTCAGTTCACCCTACGTCCTGGGTATTAGACACCGGATCAGGATCCCACATATGTAAGCAGTTACATGGGCTACGGAAAGGTAGAGAACTGGGTAAGGGTGATCATTCCGTTCAAGTAGGGAATGGGGCAAATGTTGCAGCCAAAGCTGTTGGCATATATCACCCGGTATTACCAAATGGTGATACACTAGTTCTGAATGAGTGCTATTATATACCGAACATGATGTGCAACATTATATCAGTCTCTTTATTAAGTAAAGAAGGATATAATTTTGTAGTAAAGGATAATGTTATGAACATATTCCTTGATCAAAAGTTGATTGCATCAGGCTCGTTACATAATGGCATATTCATTCTCAATCACAATACAGTCCTCAATATACAAAACACACATAAGAGGAAAAGCTCAGAAATGAACGAATCTTTCTTGTGGCACTGTAGACTTGGTCATATCAATGAGACACGACTTGCTAAGTTACATAAGAATGGATATTTGAATTCATTCGAATTATCATCTTATGACACTTGCCATTCATGTCTCAAAGGAATGATGACCAAAACTCCGTTTACGGGACACGGAGAAAGAGTTACTGAACTCTTAGGACTGATACATAGTGATGTATGCGGTCCTATGTCTACAGATGCTAGAAATGGTTCTTCCTACTTCATTACATTCACTGACGATCTCTCTAGATACGGGCATGTGTTCTTGTTGAAACACAAATCTGAAGCTTTTGAGAAATTCAAAGAATATAAGCACGAGGTAGAGAACCAAACGGGCAAAAGTATTAAGATTCTTCGATCTGATCGAGGAGGTGAATACTTAAGCTTTGAATTCCTGGATTATCTAAAAGAGAATGGGATTCTCTCTCAGCTTTCTCCTCCTTATACACCACAGCACAACGGTGTATCGGAACGAAGGAATCGCACCCTATTAGATATGGTGCGCTCAATGATGAGCAATGCTGAGTTACCTATTTCTTTTTGGGGGTATGCGCTTGAGACAGCCATATACCTATTGAATCTGGTTCCGTCTAAATCCGTACCTACCACACCATATGAGATATGGAGTGGGAAGAGACCATATTTTTAACGAATTAAGATATGGGGTTGCCCGGCCTATGTCAAAAAGAAAAATCCGGACAAACTCGAGGCACGATCAGTTCTTTGCAAGTTTGTGGGATATCTAAAGAATTCTCAAGGATATTTTTTCTACCAAGCTGAGGAACAAAGAGTGTTTGTTGTTCAACATGCCACCTTTTTGGAAAGGGAATTTCTCGCAAAAGAAATTTGTGGCAAAGAGGTAGAGCTGGAAGAGGTTCCAGCACCACAAACTACAACTAATGATTTAGTAGAACCAAAGGATTCAGTAGTACCCGAAGAACCCCAGCCTCTCCGCCGATCTAGTAGGGTTTCTCGTCCACCTGAGAGATACTACGGTTTTCTCATTGATGGTGGGAGCGAGAATGTAAACCTCGTTTTCCCAGAGGCGTAACCCCGTTGACACCTTTCTAGACACCTACTTGATTAGCTAATTGCAATGTGTAAAACTCTCCAAGGAGTAACTCTTACTCGCAGTGGGTATCGGAATCCAACTATCTCATAGAAGGTATGCAATCTCATTGCAAATTTCAACACTTGAAATTCCCAATAATGCTTTTGCCCCTAGCGATCTATGACCTTGACTAAGTCAACAAACCATAATCGCTAGTCAAGTTCAACCCGTGCATTTCTCGATTGAATTAAACCCACCCGTACGACCCTTGACTGAGTCAACAAGGCCATGCGAATGCCCTAATCCAATCACATCTCATGTTGTAACAGATAAACATTATTTAGCTACCGTACACTATGCCTTGACTAAGTCAACAAACATAGTACGAATACTAAATAATATCTATCTGAAATGACGGAGGGCTACGCAGGTTTTTCAGAAAAACCATGAGCGTAAAGAACTTGATATCGTTGTAGAATCAAGTGAAGTTTTAAAATGGAGTGATTTTGAGGCTTTTCTAGTTTTGCTAAAGGGGTCACTCCCGGTGAAGGGATCGTCGGCCCTTTCCTCGTGGAATGAGGTGCGGGATATATCATATATATCACTGTGCAAAGCAGAAACTATAGAAGCAATCAAAAGTCAAACCGAGTGTGTAGCATCTGCCAGTTATTGCTAAAGGAGTCACTCCCGGTGAAGGGATCTCGGTCCTTTCCTCATCGAATAAGGTGCAGGGTATATCATATATACCGCTATGCAAAGCAAGAACTGTAGCTACCTGTTTTGTTTAAAATTCGATTCTACAACATCTTTAGGTTTCTTTTATTTCATTAATCACATTAATGAAGTCCCATCATTTAAATACCTAAACATCACAGATAAATACGACGTACACTTATACCATCAGCATTCGCCTCGATGTCCCCTCGTGCACCGTTAGGTTAGGTAACTAACGACAGAGCAGGGCAGGGCTAGTGCGGGTGCAAAACATAAGTAACGTCTATATAATATATCATATATACTATATAAAGTATCTATCACAGAACATCACATGATCACATCACAGATATCGCAGCAGAAGAAACATATGAAACATTGGATATACTAGGACGTCTGTGTTTTCAATACGAGCCAGTATAAAACACGGATTCCACGGTCGTGATGAATAGCCAAACCCACACCCCTAGACCCCTACGAGAGAGCAAGCAACCCTACCAATTCTAAGGTTAGGAGACCCGAACTCGACTCCTCGAGATGGTCTCCCACTGGACCATAGAACCCGGTTACTTGTGCTTCCCTCCTTGGGTCTATCCTAGTGCAGAAAAGTAAATAATATACAAAGGGTGACAACTTCCGCAACCTGGAAGTGCCCCAAATAAAAGAATATCACATACAAGTTTTTACATGAACGAAAATGAAAAAACACTCATCTCACATAAAAACCCCCGGCTATTCAAACACGACAATCCAATATAACATATCCAGCAACACATAACATCACATGTCATCAACGTAAGTAAATATGCGCATCCCAATTGTCGTTGACATATAGCAACGAAACCGGCGATATCACATATTACACTTACGGTCACAGAAAAGAAAGTGTAAAACTACAACAGTTGGAATCCGCAACCTCCTTAGACATCGCATGCCTAATCAAATGAAATACTTAGACATCACATGCCTAACAATTATAAACCCCGCATTTTAGTCCCATTATCGAAAACTCTTTTCAATATTAAGTGAGACTAAACCGCTAGATTTATAACATTCATTCAGCTATCTCATAACTGTTTGCGAATTCCAATTATTGTATCCCATTCCGGATAAATAGAAAATATTAAACTTTCCGATCGAACATTCGAACACCCAAGTTTTCCCGAAACCGTTCAATACATGCAATAGGTTCAAAAACATTCACTTCATGCCTCAGTACCAACGGTCCAGCCGTAAAAGGGTCAAGCCAACGCCTCACATGTGGCACGCCGTACTGCCCCAAACCCGAAGGTTCAAAGGGCAGTTCAAGACGGCCACATAATTGAGTTAAGGTTTGTTGTCTTCTAGAGGGACCATCGCCTTACTTGCACTACTTAGAACGTCTTTAAACCACAGAAAAATCCAACACTTGGATATTTTCCGGCAGGGGAAAAGTTGGGTATTTATATCCGGTCGAACTTTTTAACATATTCGAAAATTATCCGGAAAAACACATAGCCAAAGCTTGATAATCCGATCGAATCATCGATCTCTAATGCAACCCCAGAACACTCAACTCTTGAGTCAATTTAAAAATTCCCAGAAAACTCAGCATAATAAAATAGGAATTACTGTGCAAACAGGGAAGGATGACGTCATGATCAGGCCGCGGAACAGCGGCAGAAGCCAGGCTTCTGCCGCGGTTCCGCCGCACTTTGGACTCTTCATTTTGAAAATTTTGCACCGTAATTCTTAGAATTCCCTGCTGAATTTTTTAAGCATTTTTAATCTGGAAAAAACCCAGTTTTTAGAAAAAGTCCAGAGAGCACTTAGGTTTTTTAGGGTTTCGGTTCGATCGGGTTTCAAACGTCGTCTACACTTCGCCTAAGGCTCTAGCTCGGCTCTGATACCACTGTAGGGTTCCTAGGCACTCTCAAGAGGTCTCACAAGGCATCAACCATGCCAATTTTAAATTTTACAAGTGCCGAGAAACTCTAATACGGATCGTTAACTAGAATTTTAGGCGAAACATTAAACTAGTTAACAACTTAACTAAAGATAAGAAGCTACAACCTTTGTAGATCCGGTTATCCACTTCCTTAGCTCCACGTAGTCGTCCTCTCGCTGTCCAAGTCGGATCTCGGACTCTAGCATCAGCTTCATCGGAGAAATGAGCGGAATGGTCGTCGGTTACGATGCCGAAGATGATCTACGTCGAGGCTTCACAAGATCAAGCTCCGACTTCACCAAGTTGTGAAACTTGTGAAGAAAACACCCTTTACTACTTGGCAAGAGGTAGAGGGTGAAGAAATAGGAGGTGGGTTCACTTTAGAATTGGATTTCTCACACTTTTGCTCAACATGCCATTAATGGTGGCAAGCTTTTTCTTTATCTCATGAAGAAGAAGAAGAAGATGATTATGATAAGTCTCTCACTTAAAATGCAAAAGAAAATGAATACTTATCATAATATAAATCATGGTTAGGTGTAGAGAATTGATTAAGGTTAGATGAATGGTTAGGGTTAAGCATGAAGACAAAATGGTCACTTTGGTCAAAGCTTCATGAAGCTTCAACAAGCTTCAAGAATGATAGCAACCATTTTGTTTTCTTTTGCAATTTCTTTTTAATCCAAATTAAAAAGATAAATTGCATGAATAAATAAAAACCCTAACCATTTACTTAACCAAGGTTTAATTCTTTACACTTAACCAAATGAGCAAGCATCATCAAACATGATACAAACATGTGCACAAAAGTATATCACATATACAACTTGCACATCAAGTGAGAAAATCCATTTAAAGTGAACCAATACTAGTTAATGCAAAGTAATATATCAAATATATAATTATACATTAAATCATTAAATCAACACTTGATTTAACGATCCGGTCATGTCGCACATAACCGACTAGTATACAATGTATCGATTTATCGAATCAACGATTCGATAACTAGGTTATATCGCATACAACCAATCGAAACATTCATCGCGAGAATGAAATACGGTATCACATACTCGCATTATTCTCGGTCCCGCACATATCTCATATGCGCTCCTATTTCGTTTCGCTTGAGCCAGGAAACCCCTGTGTAGGACTCTAAAGACTCGTCAATACGCCGGTAGCAGATGATGATCATATCAAGCACCCACAAGCCGCAAGCGGTCTGCTAAACGTAACGGCCACCCGGGTATTGAGCGATCAGAAGATCGACGAGCTATCCCGCTCACACTCCTGTGAATCCAACCAGTAACACTTACCGTACAGTCCGGTCTGTTCGTCTGATATGTCGCATATCAAGTCTAGGGGTGGTATACGTCAGACCCCAATAACCGATAAGTCATGCCGATGTGAGGCTCATAACGGGTCGAGAAACTACTGGTAACACTTACCAGCAAATCTCTGATCAGCCCTGGCCAGGGACTTCCCTGTTACGGCCAATCGAGCACAGCGCAACATCAACCCCCAATACCGGGAGAGACGAAACCCCTCCTATCGCTCATTGCCTCCATATGACTCGGGACTGTACCCAAAGACCACCGTTTTGCACGCCCTCATGGACGTGGTAAGGTGGAGATCAAAGCACAGTGGGAATCACACAAGACTCTATGACGATCTCGGGTCTACAGACTAACCTGTACAAGTGTCACCTGAGAACTGCCATCTGACGTGAGGTATAATACCATCTGGGAGTTCTCGGCGAGTCCGTCCAGTGTACCCAGTCTCCACTGAGCACCTGTATACCATCTCTGATGTCAAACACCAATGGATATGGGATCATCCATCGCCCATCTCATGGGTCGAGAAGCGTATACGCTAGTCTACTCTGGTATATCGATACCCCGTCTCGATACACCCACGACTAGGGACCTTGAAGGATGTACCTATGGACTACCATGTCCCCACTAGTATGATCTGCATCATAGTCAAGGTAGTCAAGTACACATCCTAAGGGCTTTACCAACATGTAACTATAAGACAGTTTAAAGAGACAAGTGTACATGTTAAGATAAAGAGTAACCAGATAGCATACTATCATATCGAGCATGAAAGTCATCTCTATATATGTCTAAGCATCCAATATAATATACATCATCTGTACAATACTGGCCTCTAGGGCATACATACAACTAACACATCATAGTAGATAGCCCTCTTAGTATAGCTAGTTACTTTTATGGAAAGATCCAGGTTTTTGAGTTATCTTTGCGCCCTTTTTGAAACCCTAAAAAATTTGTTCCGCAAACCGCCTCGTTTGGAGGTTCGGGCATCAAGATAATCCAACATGGTATCAGAGCCACCCCATAAAACCTATACTAGCTAGTTCAAACATGTTTAAAATAACGATCGACCGGATTTTTCAAACACCGCATTTCCATTCATGGGTTTTCTGTCGATTTTTAAAAGTACTCGAAAAATTAATTTTATGGTCTCAGAAAATCATGTAGGCTTTTTTAAGACGACAGAAGAAAATTGGTCACGTGATCTCTCCAAACCACCATGGAAACGCCGCGAAAACCCCCTATTGGCGGCGTTCCCGCTGCCGTTTTGGGGCCCACATGAACAAAATTTCTTTTGGGCCTCTTATTTTTGGAATTGTGATTTCTGGAATAATTATTTTTGGGCCCAGATTTGTTACAGTGTTGGTTTAATACTTAGGGCCAACTTGGAAAGTTTAGTCGATCGTAATTTTAAAATACGTATTTTGTTATCAGTACTTAGTTTAGATTCTGCGACCGTGAATGTCATTTGATCGGTAAATCCATCTATCTGCTATATGTTCTTTTAGACGGATTTGTGAACGCGACATTCGCGTTGATGTTTCTATGATTGTGCTGATGTTGTGGTTGGATTGTCGTGGTGGATAGCATGTGGTGCAATGTTAGCAATACAATTTATATTCATTTGTATATTTGTTATTGCGGGACGAGTGTCCGACATGTGGACTGCCGTCTTTGCCGGATTGTATATTATTTTTGGGCATGACCGAGTTGAGGCCGATGTCACCATTTGTATATATTATTTTCTTTTTCTGTATCAGGATTACCCCACGGTGGAGTGCACGAATAGCCGGATTCTAGAAGGCAGTCCGTATCTCATGGCGTTGAGACGGAGGGGGCTTCATTCTAGAATTGGCGGGCTATTCGCCGCACTCGTATGGGGTATGGGTTCTCATTGTACAGTCTGTCCACATGACCGGGAACGTCGGGTTTTATTTGCGGTTCAAATGAAACTCGGGGCTCCAAGATTATCCACCATTCTGTATTGTTGGCTGAGTTTCTGTGATGTTGATTATTATCATGCCTGGGACGAATGTTGTATATACTTATATATATATACTAGTAGATGTTGTATATGTTTTGCACCCGCGCTATCCAGCCCCTGCTCTGTCATTATTAAGTAACCTAACGGGTGATGACGGGGCCCCGTGGAGAATGCGGATGGCATATATGTACATTTTATTTTCGTTCTTTTTTGGTGTGATAGGTTACATTAATGGGACCACATTGATTTTGATTAATGCAAGAAAATAAACCTAAAAGATATTGTTGGAACATATTTCGAGAAACTTACATTACAGACGCTCTCTTTTACTTTGCACAGAGGTATTCGGTTATGAATATCCAGCACCTCATTCGACGAGGCAAGGGCCGAGATCCCCTCATCGGGAGTGACCCCTTGAGTAAAAGTTTGCGTCAACGTAATAACTTTAATATAGTCGATTATTTTCGCTTTGCACCGTGGTATTCATTTCGGAATATCCTGCACCTCATTTGACGAGGAAAGAGCCGAGATCCCTTCACAGGGAGTGACCTCTTTAGCAAAAGTTTTCGCCACTATATATATTTCAAAAACCACTTGGGTTCCTTCAACGATATCAAGTTCATTACGTTAACGGGGTTTTCGCCAAAAACCCAGTCATAGCCCTCCATCGTTTCCTATAAGTAACACTTAGTATTCGTCCTGCGTTTGTTGACTCCGTCAAGGCGTAGTGTACGGTAGCTGAGTGGTTCTTGTTTGTAGCACTAGATGCGATTGGTTAGGACAGTCGTATAACCTTGTTGACTCCGTCAAGGGTTATGCGGGTGGGTTTGATGCAATCCAGAAAATGATGGGTTGAACTTGACTAGGACTCTTTGATTTGTTGACTCCGTCATGGTGACTAGGGTCATAGGGATAAAAACCACATCGGGAGTTTCAAACATTTAGGTAACTTGCAGATTTAGCATACCTTCTGGAGTGTGGTGACTAGAGTGGATTCCATCTAGGTCATCACACAATGATAGTTGGATCTGGATCCCACTGATGAGTAGGATTACTCTTTGGAGAATTTCTCACTTAACAATCAATACTATAAACCAAGTAGGTGTCTAGAAAGGTGTTAGCGGGGCTACGCCTCTAGGAAAAAGAGGTTATGTAATTAAGGAACTTCGCGAAAGTATTGGAAAACCTCCCTTGAAGTACCAACACTGGCCTGGCCGAAAGGTTAAGCAAGTATTGTGACGTGCGATTAATCCTGACTAATTCTTCTTTTTAGGTTTGAAGAAGAATTCGAGAAAACAGTGGGAGCCATCCTGATTAGATAAACTAATAACCAATCTACTCTTGCATGAGCGCAAGCTGAGTGTTCCTTTTCTCTCTCTCCAGGTAGCAACCATTTCACGCCCTAATCAAGGTAATAAAATGTATCGCTTAACCGATCCGAATTATTATTCGGGGCCGAGGAACGTCGGTTTGGCTCTAACTTATGACAACTGTCATGAGTATGAGCAAGGGCAAGAGGATTGTATGAATTCCTTGATGACCCATTTGAAGAAGAAGCATACTATTGCATCTACTTTAGGTGTTCTTGTAATTGAGAACTGCTTTTCGGTCAGTCCTACCTCCCGGGTACTAGATACCGGATCAAGATCCCATATCTGTAAGTTATTGCAGGGACTGAGAAAAAGTAGGATAGTTGGACCTGGTGATATGTCCCTCAGGGTAGGGAACGGAGCACAAGTTAATGCTGCTGCCTTCGGTGAATATCACCTAGTATTGCCAAATGGCAATACTATGATTTTGAACAATTGCTACTATGTACCTTCCATGGTTTGCAACATCATATCTATTTCTTTACTTGATAAAGATGGATATAACTTTGTTCTTGATAGAAATATCATGAACATTTACATTCATAAGGTACTGGTTGCAGAAGAGACACTGTGTAATGGTATCTATGTTCTAAATTAGAATACAGTTCTAAATGTACAAAACACATGAAAAAGGAAGAGTTCAGATACGAACGAATCCTACTTGTGGCTTTGTAGACTTGGTCATATCGAAGAGAAAAGACTAAGTAAGTTGCATAAAGGTGGACTATCACGACCCAAGGTTTGGCCCATGACCGACACTTAACCACGTAACGTCTACAGGTGTAACGCGACTAAGTGAACCGAAAACCCAGAAATCTAACCAAAAAAAAGTATAGAGTGTTTTAAGCTTTAAATGGAAGCATTGGCTAAAATGTTAAGAATCCTTAAGTAAACAATCATCAAGATAGCAATATACGACGCCGTAGCGAAGATCATGAGCAATAAGTGGGAACATCACAGATAGAATAAACTGCATAAGTAAAGTCGGCTCACAACGAGCTCGACACCAGAATACCAAATAATATACATCGTCCTCACAACTGGTCTCTAAGTCAATACATAAGTGGTAGATGGAGAGTACCAGATACAACAATGTACATAACTGAAAGATAAACAGATACCGCTCAAAACCCACCTATCAGCAAAAGAGCTAGTACATCAACTGTAGGGGTATATGTATCAAAAGATGCAAGAACGCAGCCTGCCGCGACTACTCCGAAGGGCAACCTGCAAATACTGTGGCACAACGGGGGTGAGTTTCCAACTCGTGAATAGAAGATAACATATAAAGGTAATCGCGAGTATGCACGTGCTGCAATACTCTAACCTATGCCAACAGATAACATCTATATGATTAACTAGATGCTCAATCATGCAACAAGTGCGATCTAATAACATCTCCATGTGATGAGCAAGATATGTGATAATCAAGTATAGCAATGCAATCTAACAACCCTATATAGAATGAGCAGGGTATGCAATGATTGTGCAAGCATGTGTACTATATCAGGTACAACAGAAACATGATGAGATATCAATTGCTAAATACTGAGCATGGGAAATATAACATCTACACGGAACGTCATCGTGGAAAGTATAATCGGTACCCATCAATGCAACCAAATCCCAATACTACCCAGGCGCCGTCATCCTCATCGGTCCTCAAATCCTGTAAATCTCATAACATCATGAGTGCCCAACATCGGCACCCAAAATCTCAACAAAAACTCGTGTCTAGCATCGACACGCAAATCCTCATATATCGGGCATCCGTCAGTCCGGGTCAGCCCCCTCTCTCATATATCGGGCATCCGTCAGTCCGGGTCAGCCCCCCTCTCTCATATATCGGGCATCCGTCAGTCCGGGTCAGCCCCCCTCTCTCATATATCGCTCTAGCACCAAGAAAACACATAGTGGACACACTGAAATATCATATCAAGGGAAATCGGGTTTTTAAATAATTACATATTCTCTTTTGAAATATCAACGGTTCCCAAATCCAGAAATGACATGGAAACAACATATCTCAATGCGTAATCTATGCAAGTATAACGGTATCAATACATGTGCACACTGGTATGAGCATATAGTGTGCATGTGCGCAGGTATGAAGATATCAATATATAGGAACCAGTATGGGTGTGTGATGTATATGTGCCCAAGTATGAATATGTGATGTATAGGGCACAAGGGTAAACATATTAAGATATGTATGCATTAAGACGAATAAAGAGGATACAAGTGCACAGGTAATGATATATCAATGGAGATACGCACAAAAGTGCGTATACAGTGTGCATGGTATGAATATAACATATGCTAATATGGGGCAAATCATGACAACGTCAATAAAGCGGAATCAATATGATATATGGTTTCTAGCAATCCTATAAGGTGTGTGTCATGGCAATCACTAGCGGTGTGAGTGTAGCATATAAATCATGCTCGTGCAACTTGAACCGTTAGTGACAGTGCAGTGTCATATGCTATCATTTCTATATGAAACAATAAGGTATGCTACTACAGTCTATATGAACCTCTACAATTAAATATCCTAACACGCCCTGACGCTTAACGCCATACGGGCGATTTCCCCGTAGATGTTAAATCTACTCACCTGGTCATGCGCTACTCGTAGCCGACCACCTGCTTCCCTTTCTTAGCTCCGTCCGACGTACCCGCCCGCGAACCTGGAATTTACACAAGAATCCATATATAAGAAACCACCTCGCAAGACGCGATATCTAAGCCAAACGATACGCTTGTGTCGCGAACTAAACGCGCGTGTGAACGATACGCTAAAACATGTGTACGCGCCTAAAGCTACTCCGACGCGTTGCGATACGCAGAAACCCCAAACCAACTGGGAATTGGGGCCAGAACGCATTTTTCGGTGGCCTGGCTTGGGAATTGGGCTCCCGGGTTTCGTGTGTGTACTCTATACCCTATGTACATGCTACAGTAATTACATAATTGTTCTGAAATAATCGGGGCACAAGCAGATCCAACAGAACCCAAATTCTAGTTAAAAAGTCCAAGTTAGCTCTAAAACAATACTTTAGGGTATTTTTGTGCAAACTGAAGCAAACCCAAGTCTAAAATCACACTAATAACCCGTTACCAAGCTAATCAAGCCCTAAAAATGCTAATTTTAACACATCATCTCTAAATCCCTTCAATAGCACTAAAATTGCACAAAAAGGTGATATTTTGATAGAAATATTACAAGATATGGAAAAAGGGTGCTAAGGGTGAGTTAATACCTTCAAAAGACCTTAAGAAACACCAAAATTCCCAGCCCTTGCCCCAAGTGTGCAGATTTGCCAACAAACTCCCCCAAAAGATCATTTTTCCATGGTTTTTGTGAAGGGAAAAGGGATTTTGGGTAGGGTTTTTTGTAGAGATCAAAGAGAGGTGAAAATGGGATGCAAAGGTGATGAATTTATGATGTTGCTGCTTCCTCTCTGCAGGGAGTTCGAGAAAATGAGAAAGAGAGAAAAGAGAGAGAGAAAAATGGGTCAAAAGTCAAATTTTCTCACCTAACACCATGCTTCTATTTTTCTATTTGGATTTTTGAATTATTGAAAGGGGTTTTGATTTGATAAAAGGGTGGGGAATAAAATGAATCATGCAAGAAGGAAATGGCTAACACTTTTAACCTAGGTCACAAAATGGCTAAGTGTGCATGTGTGTACTATATAAGGAAAATTTTCCAATTAGGGTAAACCCGATTAGAAATAATTAATAACACTATAATTACATATAAATATATATATATATAACACTTCACAACACAATTATCACTAACCAAGAAGGAAAATACGATATTCGGGCTTTTATGAAAAACACGCAAAATTGCTAATTATCGCGAAAATATCCTAAACGAATTCAAAGTGTTACATGGACTCTTGAATACGTTGGAATTTTCATCTTATGAAACTTGTCAATCTTGTCTCAAAGGAAAGATGACCAAATCTCCATTCACCGGACATAGAGAAAGAGCAACAGAGCTCTTGGGACTCATACACCGTGATGTATATGGTCCGATGTCTATACATGCAAGGGGTGGGCTCTCGTACTTCATCACATTCAATGACGATCTCTCTAGATTCGGATATGTGTATCTTATGAAACACAAATCTGAAGCTTTTGAGAAATTGAAAGAATTCAGAAATGAAGTAGAGAGCCAGATTGGCAAGAGTATAAAGATTCTCTGGTCTGATAGAGGAGGGGAGTACTTAAGCACGGAATTCCTAGATTACTTAAAAGAGAATGGAATTCTCTCTCAGCCTACTCCTCTTTAAACACCACAGCACAACGGTGTATCACAGCGGAGGAATCGTACCCTATCGGATATGGTTCGCTCCATGATGAGCGACACTGAGTTGCCTCTTTCATTTTGGGGATATTCGCTTCAAACAGCTGCATACTTACTGAACTACGTTCCATCCAAATCTGTGCCTAAGACTCCATATGAAGTATGGAGTGGACGAAATCCATATCTTACGCGATTTGAGATATGTGGTTGTCCGGCCTATGTGAAAACACAGAAACCGGACTAGCTAGAGACACAGTCAGTTCTATGTAAATTTGTGGGATATCCTAAGGATTCACTAGGATATCTGTTCTACCACACTGAGGAACAGAAGGTGTTTGTATCTCTCCATTCTACCTGTTTAGAAAGGGAGTTTCTTGCAAAAGAAACTAGTGGGAATACGGTAGAACTGGAAGAAATCCATGAACCACAAAATATAACTGAAGATTTGGAGGAACCATTAGATTCAATAATCCCAGACGAACCTCAGCCACTCTGCAGATCTGGTAGGATTTCTCATCCGCCTGAGAGATACTACGGTTTTCTCATAGACGGGGAACGAGGGGATTGCATATTTGAAGAAGATGACCCTACCAGTTTTAGGCAGGCCATTATCAATAGGGACTCTGATAAGTGGCTGGATGCTATGCAATCCGAAATGTAGTCCATGTACACCAATAAAGTGTGGACCTTGGATATTACTCCACCTGGGGTAAAACCCGTTGGATGCAAATGGATCTACAAAAGGAAACTTGGTGTAGATAGGCAGGTTGAAACTTATAAGGATAGACTCGTTGCAATGGGTTTTCGTCAAAGACCAGGTGTGGACTATGACGAAACTTTTCTCCAGTGGTTATGCTTAAATCCATTCGGATCCTACTTGCCATTGCTGCCTTCCATGACTATGAGATCTGGCAGATCGACGTAAAAACGGCCTTTCTAAACGGAAGTTTAGAAGAGTGCGTTTATATGGATCAGCCGGAAGGTTTCGTAGACAGTGGGAGCAGCATGAAGGTGTGCAAGCTGCTTAAATCCATTTATAGATTGAAGCAGGCATCGCGGAGCTGGAACATCTATTTTGATGAAACAGTCAAGGATTTTGACTTCATCAAGAACGAGGATGAGCTTTGTATTTATAAGAAAATTGTAGGACGAACTGTCGTGTTCCTAGTCTTGTACGTGGACGACATTCTTTTGATAGGAAATGGCATTCCTAAGCTACAATCGGTCAAGCTATTCTTATCAGAAAGGTTCTCCATGGAAGACCTAGGTGATGCCTCGTACATTCTGGGGATCAAAATCTACAGAGATAGATCCAAGAGATTACTAGGACTTTCACAGTCCAGGTACATAGAGACCGTACTAAAGAGATTTAGTATGGAAGATTCCAAGCGCGGTAACATACCCGCATTGCACGGAATCACCCTCTCCAAGGAGATGTCTCCCAAGACTGACGAGGAGAGGGTTCGCATGAGCACTATACCCTACGCTTCGGCGGTAGAATCTATAATGTATGCGATGCTATGTACAAGACCAGATGTAGCTTACGCACTAAGCGTGGTGAGCCGGTATCAGTCAAACCCAGGCGAGGACCACTGGACAGGAGTAAAGAACATTCTCAAATACCTCAGAAGGACTAAGGAGATGTTCCTGATTTACGGTAATGGAGACCTCAGGGTCGAGTCCTTTACCGACTCAAGCTTCCAGAGTTACACGGATGATAGAAATTCTATCTCGGGTTTTGTGTTTACCCACAATGGAGGGGCGGTGTGTTGGAGGAGTTCCAAATAGGACACCGTCGCAGACTCGACGATGGAGGCTGAATACATTATAGCAAGCGATGCAGGAAAAAGAAGCGGTCTGGATGAAGAAGTTCATAGCTGAACTTCAGGTAGTTCTGTCCATTATTGACCCAATACCTGTGTATTGCGATAACAATGGGGCTATAGCTTTACCGAAGGAACCTCGGTCCCATCAGAAATCCAGGCACATCTTAAGGCAGTATCACCTGATCAGGGAGATCGTAGATCGCTAGAAGATCGAGGTCCGGAGAGTGGATACAAAAGACAACACTGCGGATCCATTTACAAAAGCCCTCCCTCAAGCACAGTTCGAGCGACTTTTTTAGATGTTGGGTATGCGGTACGCCAGCAGCTGGCCTTAGTGCAGACGTTGGGTGATCGGTATGCCAATTACTGGCCTTTAGTGCAAGTGGGAGATTGTTGGATATATATGCCTTAGAGGCCAGTATTGTATATGTATACATATGGATGCTAGGGATATGTATGTACAGGACAATCTTGCTCAGTTTTATAGTATATTATTTGACTTGTCTTTGTCAGGATATGTGTATTTATTGTTGTTATACCTAGCTTGCACATATTGATGAAGACTCGATACGGTAGTATACTATTATGGTTTGTCTTTATCTTAACGTGGCATATGTCATACTCGTTATTGCAGTTACATGTTGATAAAGCCATTAGGATCGTTGCTAGACTACCTGAGTTGTGATGGCGATCATACTTGTGGGAGCTGGGTAGTCGGTACGCACATCCTTAAATGGTCCCTAGTCGCGGGAGTATCGAGACTGGGCATCGATATCCCGGAGTAGACTAGTGTATACGTTTCTAGACCCCGACGAGGGGCGATGGTTTGGTCGCGCAACCATTGGTCTTTAGACCTAAGATCGTATACAGGTGCTCATTGGCGGTGAGTACACTGGACGGACTCGCCGAGAACTTCCAGATGGTACTATACCTATCGTCAAGTGGGAGTTCTCAGGTGACATTAGTACAGGTTAGTCTTTAGACCTGAGATCGGCATTTGTCTCATGTGAGTTCCCACTGTGCTTTGATCACTACCCTACCACGGCTCTGCTGAGTCGTGCAAACAGGTTTTGGTTGGGTACAGTCCCGAGCCACATGGAAGCAGTGAGCGATTGTCAGAGATTCGTCTCTCCCGGTATAGGGAGTCGATATCGCACAGTGTTCGATTGGTCAGGACCATGAGACCTTGGCCAAGGCAGTTGGGATTTACTGATAGGCTGATCAGTAGTTTCCCTGATTGGTCCTGAGCCACATCAGCACGACTTATCAGTTTATTAGGGTCTGACGTTCACCACTCCCTAGACCCGTTATGCGATATACTCAGACGAAGAGACCGGACTGTATGGATATTGTCACGGATAGGCTCAGTGGAGATCCGAATGAGTTTGTTCATCGGCCTTCTTTTCGACTGGTACCCGGGTAGCCGTTACGTACAGCTAGTGCCACTGACGTGCTTGTGGTTATGGATTTATCCAGTAACTCACTGTCGGCGTACTGTCGAGTCTTTAGAGTCCTACACAGAGGGTTTCCCTAATTCAGGAGAAATGATGTAGTAGCCGTATTGGATACGTGTAGGGTTCGATCGATTGATGCACATTGTACTCGGATTTTCGATCAGATAGTTGGTAATACTAGCCGGCTCGGGTTTGAGCCGGATTATTAAATCAGGTATTGATTTAATAATTTACATATATGTATTTCGATATAAATATTCTAGTATTACGTTCTTCATGTTATTCTATCTCTTTGGGCGTTCGGATTTTTATCCGAATACAGGTATGTATATACAGTTGACCGAAATCAGTATTTATTATAGATTTCTTTCTAGATCGTGGACACCTCATTATTGGTTATTTCCATTTATTCTAAATGGATAATGAGTTGGAAATTGAGGTATGGGAGGAATGGGGCATGACCATACTTCAATAATCAACAAATGAATTTTCAATTCATTTGTGGTTACTATTGAAGCATGGTTGCCATTTGTTTATTCGTGAAAAAGATATACAAAACCTTTGTGCATATTTTCTCTTTCATGAATGCTTCATAATTTTCTTGAGCTCTCATTCCTCTCCTTCCTCTCTAGCTTCCTCCATCTTCATCTTCTTCCTCTTCACTACCTTCTCATGTGTTGAGAATCAAGTGAAGAGGCAAGAAAGAGATAGCTTGACACTTAGAACTCTAAACTACACCTAGATTACTTGGACTAGCATCCCAAGTTCTCTAGTTGTTCTTTTGAGACTTAGCAAAGAGCAAGAGCCATGGATCATATTCCCCGGGTGGATCATCTACAACAAAGGAAGACCGGAGAACAAGCTCGATCTCGGAGAACCGACGGAGCAACAAAAGAAGGTCAAGCAATTTCAAGGTGGCTACCAGGAGCTAAGGATGAAGAACAAAAACCGAAGGACTCGAGCCTCTTGGTATAATCCTTCATCATAGTAGATAGCCCTCTTAGTATAGCTAGTTAGTTTTATGGAAAGATCCGGGTTTTTGAGTTATCTTTGCGCCCTTTTTGAAACCCTAGAAAAATTTTGTTCCGCAAACCTGAGTGTCCAACACCGACACTCGAAACATCATGAAACCCGTGTCCAGCATCGACACGTAAATCCTCATATCTCAGGCGCCGCATACTCAGATCAGCCCTCAGGATCCGCATACTCTGGACGGCCCTCATATCCATCTCATGACTCCGATCGGTATCCTCCGGACAACCACCATGTCCAAATACTATCACCGGTAGGTAGTGGTCTCCTGCCTGGCTCACCGCCTAACAATACGAGTCTTCTTGCCCCGGGTACCTCATCGGGTCCACTATCTACCCGCAGACGGTGCCTACCACTCCTCGAATCGGGTTTCACATGCCAATCTCAGAACCGAGAAAACACATGGTGGACTTCTCGAAATATCATATCAAGAGAAACCGGGTTTTTAAAACAATACATACTTTCTTTTGAAATATAACCACGGTTCTCAAATCCAGAAATCTCATGAAAACAGCATCTCAATGCATACAATCGTAAAGCATGATGTATTCAAACATATAACAGAAATGTGAGCATATCCGTATATCATGCAACATGGAACAATGATGTGACAATATCAGTATATCATGCGACATATCATAATGATGTGAGCATAGCAAGTATATCATGCAACATAAAACAGTGATGTGACAATATCAGTATATCATGCGACATATCATAAAGATGGGGCAATTCTATTATGTAAGTGACATAGCAATTATCGATGATGAAGTGTGTGAGCCGGCCAATCTGTGTAAGTGTAACATACACATCATCGATAATGGTATAGGTGTACTAGCACAGGTATACGTAATGCAATAAGAATAACATGAACGTAGCATAAAGTAAATCGTGGGCGCAATGCTATAAGCAAACGTATCTAATCTAACATCTACACACGAACCATACGATCAGTTTTTAAAAGATGCGAATCCTAGTTTTGAAAGTGGCGGCTACAGTGTTTTTAAGGAAAAGACACCATTTGAAAATCCGTAACGTCCTTCAAGGTATCTATTTAAGAGATGCATACGATTCTTCAGTTTGGAAATATGTATGGTTCGGATGACACATTTACGTCGGCTGTTTAGTTTTATAGTATCCGATATGGCAATATCATCGAACATCATCCTCAAATCACGAGCGCGGATCATCCATCCGGTAACTCACATCACGTATGGTAATCCTTCGTACGGTGACATTAACAAAAATAGGGATCTATCGACTTATATGACAATGAGTGTACGGATCTCTAGTCTCGTACGACATATCACTCATTATTCTCATATCCTGTTATTTTGCATAAATGCCATATCTTTTTGTATATAACGTTCTCATGACATGCCACTATAAATCTTATATCAATCGTATCCGCTCGTATCATCTTATCTTATCATCTTGATATCTCAAATCTCATCATCACGTATTAATCATATAATATCACTTCTAACTATCCTTTTAACCATATCCCTAGTTTCCTAATATAGGTTTTCTTAACCATATCCTATATATCGGTTTCCATCAAAATTTTCGGGGGTGCTATACGCCATCCACCCGACATCCCCCGTAGATATAAATCTACTCACCTGTGGAACTACTTGTTCAGCCGTAATCGATGTGCTCCGTCGTCTCGGAATCCACGCGAAGGTACCTACAATAAATACACAGTCGCAATGTTTATTAAAAATCAAGTCCGGAAAACCAATACGGCACACGGTGCGCTTATAGGTTAGAACCTATAACCTACTGTAACATTTCAGGAAAATAAAATATTATTTTTGGGAAATTTTATAATTAAATAATATTATAATGAATATTTTAATATTGTGGTATAATTAAATACCGATAAATGGGGAAAATTTTTGGAAAATTATGGAAATTACTAAAAAGAGGGTGCTTTATGTGATTTATGCGAATTATGAAAATTTATGATTTATTTGAAACTAATTTTGTGCTAATCGCGATTAAATATCGCTAATCGCGTATTAAGCGTGTTTTGTGCACATGACATGCACGAAGTTTTTTTAACACTTGTTACATTTTATCATGGTCTTTTCTTCATTTATCATGTATAGTTGTTGACTTTAGAAAAGAAAAGAAAAGGAAAAAGAAAGGGAATGATGAGTGAGGGGACATAATCATGAGGCAAAGCATGGGCATGAGAGAGAGAGGGTGTGAGGGGTCAACCATAGTTATGAGCCATTGTTCTCATCTCATCTTCTTCATCTTTTCTTCTTCTTCTCCTCTCATGGCAGCACCCCTCCTCTACCTCCACTACAAACCCCAAAACACCATAAAAAACAACCCAAAACCCTATCTCCTTTTCATTAAAAATGTTCACAAGCTCTAGGAAAGCGCATTGGACCAAGAAAAATCAAATTTTGAGGAATTTGGGCAACTCAAGAAAATTCTTGAGTTGCCAATTGAGGTAATTTCTGCACCATTGTTACTGTTTTTCATTCACCTTAGCTTTTATTGTGAGTTAGAACCGATATATTGATGTTTAGTGAACTTAGAAAATTCCTAGAGAGGGTTTTGAGAAATGTTGAATTGTGAAGTGTAATTGAGGTTAGTAGAGACCTTATGACCCTGTAAAGATTGTATCTTGGATTGAAACCATAGAATAAACCCGGAATACGACTTTAGAAACCCCGACATCGGAAAAACTATGAAATTTTGATGGTATTTGGAAATCTGCTAACACTCGGGGACCTGAAAAATTATTTAGCAAGGACAGTGATGCATGCAGGCAACCTAGGACCCCTCACTGAAACTCTAGCCCCTACCTCCCCAACCTGGCCGCAGATTTAACCCAGAAGGCCGCAATTTGCGGCCTGGGTCCCACCATTTTTGTTCGTGCTTCGTCTGTGACTCCAGTATCTGTAATCTAAACCCTCCACAAATGCAAAATTGGATAATTTGGCCTAGGTTAAAATCTGGAACTGTTTCACGAGTTACTGTTTTATTTCGGGGTTTTGTTTTGCGTATTTTGAATTCTGGATTTTAAGAATTTGGTTTTAACTCGATGGTTTGACGTTTGTAAGACGATATCGAGAGTTGTTTGGTGGTTTTGAAGGAGTAGTCCGTAGGTTCAAACCTATAGGAATTTAGCGTGCCGTTTTGGCTTTGATTTGGATTTTAATGCGATACGATACGTTATTATGTGTAGGTACCTCATGTAGACTTCGAGACGACGAGGATGAGCGTGGCGTCATCCACTCCAGAGAACGAAGATCAAGGTGAGTAGATTTATATCTACGGGGGAAGTCGGGTGGATGGCGTATAGCACCCTCGCAAAGTTGTGAGAAAAGAATAGGATATGATATATATACTTTTATATGTTAGGGTGTGATATGAAAATTAGCAAGAATGTTTTAGGAGATTAGGGCTTAATGTTAGCGAGTATGGATGAAAGGACTCTAGTTGATTTCTTAGTCCCGAAACCCTAGGGTAAAGATTTGCATACACGCACATACACATACTCGCATACTTGGACTTCCTTGTGCGTATGAGGGAAATATTTATATTTTTATTCATATGCTTGGATGACGAGAATGTTATATGATACTTGGGAATGAGTCGATCGGATCGGGCATGATGCCGTGAGATATTTAATGCGCGAACGAGATATGTCATGATGTTATAGTGGGTCGTTGGACGACGATACTATGTTGATGATATATTTATGATAGTTGACATGTGATCGAGATATGAGATAAGATATGTTAAGATATTTATAATGGATTGCTTGAATGATGTATACTCCTATATGATGATAAGTGTTGATGACATCAGATTGTATGAGGCTGCAGATCAGTAGCCAGATCATGATTATGTTGATGATATTAGTATTGTACTAGACTTAGATCAGTACCCCCTGTTCACGATATGTGATGATAAAGATATCAGATGATTAATGAGATAAATGTTATATTTGACCCGTACCCAGATTTGGGATGCCATACGATAGATTTACCGTACGGGTTATGATTATGATGTTAGATCCGCACTCTTGACTCGAGGATGTCACATATATATATTGTACCGTATGTGATACTGTTGAGGTGAGATCACCGACTACTAGGTATATATGTATAGATCGACTCAGACTAGGTGGATTCCTTACCCTTTTGAATGGGCTCGAGTCATACACTTTTTCAAAAGTGGAGAATCGTGAATATTTATATGCCAAACTGTATGACTCGTATTTTGGGTTGGTATAGTTTTCAGTGTTGCTGTTACTACACCGCTTTCTGTATATTCATGATGTTTCATCGCATTGCATGCTTGTGCATATGTTATCTGTAATTATCATGAAACCCTGCTGTCAGGACACCAGCACCATTACCGATGATGCGTATGTTCCACGTACACCTTCTTGCCGGCTCACACACATCATCATCGGTAATTGCCATGTCACGTACACTTTAGAAAATACTATTTATTGACATAACTTGCTAGCGGATAGTTGCAACGTGTTATAACTTCATATGCTAGTTTAATTATTGCATTCATTGCATGATAGCAGTTGCATTCATATATACTTACTGGTCATGCAGCATTACGGAGATTTATGCCGATATTCACTGTTTACTTACTTTTGATTCTTGGATTTCAGATTCCATGAGATTTCTCGATTTTGGGGAAAACCGCAAGAATATATAAACTTTTCTCTCTCTCTCTCTCTCTTTTAAAATGCAAGCTGCGGTTTTCTCGTGATGTATGAGTCGTCCACCATGAGTTTTCATAGTAGCTGTTGGATTTCGAGACCCGATTCGAGGAGACGTAGGAACCGTCTCGGGTACATGGTGGACCCGGTATGGTACCCCAGGGCGAGATTTATTTTCATGGTGGATGATCAGCTTGGCAGGGGCAGACTGCCTACCGGTCATAGCATTTAGACTTGGCGGTTATCCGGAGGATACCGACCATAGTCATGAGATGGATATAGGTCGATCCGTACTGCCGGAGCCCGCGGGCCGATCCCGCAGATGATACGGAGCCTGAGATATATGATGATTTACATGCCGAAGAATGGAAACAGAATACATCATGAAATCAACAGAGAAGTCAGTGTCAAGCATAGACACAAAACATAAATCTGTGCCCAGCATCAGCACGTAAATCCTCATATATCTCCGGCTCCGTATCATCTGCGGGATCGGCCCGCGGGCTCCGGCAGTACGGATCGGCCTATATCCATCTTATGATTCCTGTCGATATCCTTCGGATAACCGCCAGGTCCAAATGCTATCACCGGTAAGCAGTCTGACCCTGCCACACTCATCATCCACCATGAAAATCAATCTTGCCATGCAGCCACGATGAGACGAGTCTGAAACAGTCGATAGTAGAGAAAGGTGGAGCAAGAGGTTCGTACGAGATCTTGATGAGATGACGTTCCACTCCGCTGACATCAGAAATGTGATACGCAAGCATAGGCGTTGACTATGGATATATCTTCCAGAAAGAGTCACGATGAGTATGCAGCCATTCCGGAATAAGAAACAGATTTAGTAAAGGACGATGACTTTCGGGCAGTTCGGCAGCAATGGATTTTTGGGAGAGACTTCGACAGGACCTTTCTGGAATATTACACGAGAAGACATGGACCCAGGAGCGGTCATATTGTACATGCCCAGCAGGCCAGAGTTCGGCATCGTTGACGAGACGTGTTACGAGTGACCATGACAGTTGGCGAGAGATTTTTGGAGGATGTGCTTGAGTGGGACTATTCCGCCATACTTGATTTCGGTATTTTGGGCGATCTATTCGCATGATTTCGGTATTTTCGTGCACCATGGTTGCACCTACTGGGTATTTATATTTTGTGCATAGTTATTACACTTGAGATATTCTTTATACACCGTTGTGTTGAGTTATGATTTGTGCAGATTTATTGCACCTCATGTTGATTTTGATTTCATTCCTATGGTATGCATGTGATTGACTTATGCTATCGGCATTGTTTTCATATACTTTTAGTATTTTGATTCGATGTTGTGCACGCTGATGCATATGGTTGCGAGATTTTATACCGTGGTGTACCTGATTGGATTGAGGTTTATTATATACCATTGACTTCGATTATGATATTTGATATTGTTTTCGTGCACCTTGTGCACTGGATTTGGATTCTTGCGCATGCTTGGGCGCTTGAAGCGATTTTAGTGCACGCCAGATGCACTAAATCGAGATTCTTCGTGCATATCAGATGCACCTGTTTTTGCTGTCAGGCACGCAAGTTGCCTCTGACAGGTAGTTCATGCACACCCGTTGCACTTAGATGTTGATTCTGTGCACATGTATAGCACATTCATGGATTTCGATTTCCGTGCGCACCAGACGCACGCGGTATTCTTATGCACATTTCGGGATTGATTTTTGGAGCAGTACGTTTTATGATATTTGTTATTTTTTTTCTTACTGGGCAGGACTAGTCAGAGGACAGTACCTGAGTATATTTTTGCATGCATTGATAGTTATCGAAGGGATTTCCTAAAAGAGAGCAATAGTCTCAGTATTTACCTACGCGTCTGATATAACACGAAACATTTAAAACAAGGGAACCCTTCTAAATTATTTTCAAAACGGCGGGGCGTGCATATTAAACAAAAGATATATACATATATGATTATTTTCTTACAATAGACGTCCACCCCCTGTGCAGTGTTATGCGCATCGCACAGCACCACAAACGGTTTGGCATGCATTTCCTTCAGATATTTACATGTATATCATATTGGTTTCTTTTTGGATTTGACATTTGTGTCTTCACCATGACTCCGATGATTGCAGGATGCCTGACAGAGTTTTCTTTTTGAGTTATCTGCTCAATGTTCATGCGCATGTATTACGCTATGATCCGTTTTATGTATTGATGATTTCGGAGCTCCGACGACTTGGACTTTTACTGAAATGTTTTAGTATTTGAGGGGTTTAAATTTAAATTCGCGGACCGAATTTCTTTAAGGGGGAAAGATTGTAACATTCAGGAAAATAAAATATTATTTTTGGGAATTTTTATAATTAAATAATATTATAATAAATATTTTAATATTGTGGTATAATTAAATACCGATAAATGGGGAAAAAATTTGGAAAATTATGGAAATTACTAAAAAATAGAGTGATTTATGTGATTTATGCGAATAATGAAAATTTATAATTTATTTAACACTAATTTTGTGCTAATCGCGATTAAATATCGCTGACCGCGTATTAAGCGTGTTTTGTGCACATGACATGCACAAAGTTATTTTAACACTTGTTACATTTTATCATGGTCTTTTCTTCATTTATCATGCATGGTTGTTGACTTTAGAAAAGAAAAGAAAAGGAAAAAGAAAGGGAATGATGAGAGAGGGGACATAATCATGAGGCAAAGCATGGGTATGAGAGAGAGGGGGTGTGTGAGGGGTCAACCATAGTTATGGGCCATTGTTCTCATCTCATCTTCTTGATTTTTTCTTCTTCTTCTCCTTTCATTGTAGCACCCCTCCTCCACCTCCACTACACACCCCAAAACACCATCAAAAACAACCCAAAACCCTATCTCCTTTTCATTGAAAATGTTCACAAGCTCAAGGGAAGCGCATTGGACGAAGAAAAATCAAATTTTGAGGACGTTGGGAAACTAAAGAAAATTCTTGAGTTGCCAATTGAGATAATTTCTGCACCATTGTTATTGTTTTTCATTCACCTTAGCTTCTATTGTGAGTTAGAACTGATATATCGATGTTTAGTGAACTTAGAAAATTCCTAGAGAGGGTTTTGAGAAATGTTGAATGGTGAAGTGTAATTGAGGTTAGTAGAGACCTTATGACCCTATAGGGATTGTATCTTGGACTGAAACCATAGAATAAACCCGGAATACGAATTTAGAAACCCCGACATCGGAAAAAACAATGAAATTTTGATGGTATTTGGAAATCTACTAACACTCGGGGACCTGAAAAATTATTTAGCAAGGACAGTGATGCATGCAGGCAACCTAGGACCCCCTACTGAAACTTAGCCCCTACCTCCCCAACCTGGCCACAGATTTAACCCAGAAGGCCGCAATTTGCGGCCTGGGTCCCACCATTTTTGTTCGTGCTTCGTCTGTGGCTCCAGTATCTGTAATCTAAACCCTCCACATATGCAAAATTGGATAATTTGGCCTAGGGTAAAATCTGGGACAAGTTTCATGAGTTGCTGTTTTATTTCGGGATTTTGTTTTGCGTATTTTGAATTCTGGATTTTAGGAATTTGTTTTTAACTCGATTTTTTGATGTTTGTACGACGATATCGAGAGTTGTTTGGTGGTTTTGAAGGAGTAGTCTGTAGGTTCGAACCTATAGGCATTTAGCATGGCGTTTAGGCTTTGATTTGGATTTTAATGCGATACGATACGTTATTATGTGTAGGTACCTCATGTAGAATTCGAGATGATGAGGATGAGCGTGGCGTCATCGACTCCAGAGAACGAAGATCAAGGTGGGTAGATTTATATCTACGGGGGAAGTCGGGTGGATGGCGTATAGCACCCTCGCAAAGTTGTGAGAAAAGAATTGTTAGTTATATGTATGCCCTAGAGGCCATTACTATACATAGGATGTATATTGTAGTGGATGCTTGGACATATATAGGGAGGACTTTCTTGCTCGACATGATAGTATGCTATCTGGTTGATCTTTACCTTAACGTGTACACTGATTGTCTCTCTGTTACATGTTGGTAAAGCCCTTAGGATGAGTACTTGACTACCTGGACTATGATGAGGATCATACTAGTGGGGACATGGTAGTCCATAAGTACATCTTTCAAAGTCCCTAGTCGTAGGTATATCGAGACGGGGCATCGATATACCAGAGTAGACTAGCGTATACCTTCTCGACCCATACAGATGGGCGATGGATGATCCCATATCCATTGGTATTTGAAATCAGAGATGATATACGGGTGCTCAGTGGAGACTGGGTACACTGGACGGACTCGCCGAGAACTCCCAGATGGTATTATACCTTACGTCAGATGGCAGTTCTCTGGTGACACTGGTACAGAGTAGTCTGTTGACCCGAGATCGTCATAGAGTCTTGTGTGGTTCCCACTGTGCTTTGATTTCCATCTTACCACGTCCAAGAAGGCGTGCAAAATGGTGGTTTTTGGGTACAGTCCCGAGTCACATGGAGGCAATGAGCGATAGGAGGGGATTCGTCTCTCCCGGTATAGGGAGTTGATGTTGCGCTGTGTTCGATTGGCTATAACCGGAAATCCCTGGCCAGGGTTGCTGAGATTTACTGGTAAGCGTTACCAGTAGTTTCTCGAACTGTTATAGGCCTCATATCGACACGACTTATCGAGCTATTGGGGTCTGACGTTTACCACCCCTAGGCGAGATATGCGACATATCAGACGATCAGACCGGACTGTACGGTAGTGTTACTGGTTGGATTCACTGGAGTGTGAGCGAGCTTGCTCGTCGATCTTCTGATCGCTCAATACCCGGGTGGCCGTTACGTTTAGCAGACCGCTTGCGGCTTGTGGGTGTTTGATATGATCATCACCTGCTGCCGGCGTATTGACGAGTCTTTAGAGTCCTACACAGAGGTTTCCTGGCTCAAGCGAAACGAAATAGGAGCGCATATGAGATATGTGCGGGACCGAGAATAATGCGTATATGTGATACCGTATTCTATTCTCGCGATGAATGTATCGAAAGGTTGTATGCGATATAACCTAGTTATCGAATCAAGGATTGATTCGATAAGCCGATACATTGGATATTAGTCGGTTATATGCGATATGACCAAATCGTTAAATCAAGTGTTGATTTAATGATTTAATGCATAATTATATATTTGATATATTACTTTGCATTAACTAGTATTGGTTCACTTAAGATGGATTTTCTCACTCGGATGTGCACATTGTATATACGATATAATTTTGTGCACTAGTTTGTATCATGTTTGATAATACATGCTAACTTGGTTAAGTGTATGATTAAACCATGGTTAGTTGATGGTTAGGGTTTCATTTGATCCATTTATGCACTTATTCATTTTTATTATCTTTGTAATTTGGATTAAAAAGAAATGGCAAAAGAAAAGAAAATGGTTGCTAGTTTTGTTTTTCATTGAAGCTTCATGAAGCTTTGACCAAATTGACCATTTTGTCTTCATACCTAACCTAACCATTCACCTAACCTTAGTTTAGTCTCTACAATTGACCATGGTTGGTTTATGATAAGTATTCTTTGATTTTCTATTTTTAGAATAACTTATCATAATATTTCTATCATCTTCTTCTTCTTCTTCTTCTTCAAGAAGAAAACCTAGACTTCATCAATGGTGATTGATGAAAAAGAGTGAGAAATCCAATTCTAAAGTCTTCCCACTTCCTATTTCTTCATCCTCTACCTCATTCCAAGTAGTAGAGTGTGTTTCCTTCACAAGTTTTCATGGCTTGGTGAAGGTGGAGCTTGATCTAGTGATGCCTCGACGTAGATCATCTTCGGCGTCGTAATCGATGACCTAGCCCGTCCATTCTCCGATGAAGCCGACACTAGAGCCCGGGATCCGATGATCGCAGCGAGGAGACATCATCACGGAGCTATGGAGGTGGAGCACCGGATCTACAAAGGTTGTATTTCCGTTACACTTTAGTTAAGTTGTTAACTAGTTTTCATTTGTCGCCTAAAATTCTAGTTAACGATCCGTATTAGGGTTTCTCGGCACTTGTGAAATTTGAAATTGGCATGGTTGATGCCTTGTGAGACCTCATTAGAGTGCCTAGGAACCCTACAGTGGTATCAGAGCCTAGCTAGAGCCTTAGGCGATGCATAGACGAAGTTTGAAACCCGATCGACCCGAAACCCTAAAATCAAAGTGCTCTCTGGACTTTTTCTAAAAACTGGGTTTTTTCCAGATTAAAAATTCTTAAAAAATTCAGCAGGAAAAACTAAGAATTACGATGCAAAAATTTTTGAGTAAAGCTGCTACAGTGCGGCGGAACCGCGGCAGAAGCTTGGCTTTTGCGGCGGTTCCGCGGCCAATAAGTGTTATCACTGTTTATTTCTTGCACAGTAATTCCTCTTTTCTGGTGCTGAGTTTTATGGGAATTTTTAATATTTATTCAAGAGTTGAATTTTCTGAGGTTGTTTTGGGGATTCGGTGTTTCGATCGGAGTATCAGATTTTGTCTATGTGGATTTCCGGATAATTTTTGAATATGTTAAAAAGTTCGACCGGATATAAATACCCAATTTTTCCCCTGTCGGGAAATTTCCAAGTGTTGGAATTTTCCGTAGTTTAACGACGTTCTAAGTAGTGCAAGTAACGCGATGGACCCTCTAGAAGACAACAAACCTTAACTCGATTATGTGACCGTCTTGAACTGCCCTTTGAACCTTCGGGTTTGGGGCAGTACGGCGTGCCACATGTGAGGCGTTGGCTTGACCCTTCTACGGCTGGACCGTTGGTACTGAGGCACGAACAGAATGTTTTTAGACTTATTTCATGTGTTGATCTTTTTCGGGAAAACTTGGGTGTTTGAATGTTCGATCGGAAAGTTTAACATTTTCTATTTATCCGGAATGGGATACAATAATTGGAATTCACAAGTAGTTATGAGATAACTGAATGAATATTATAAACATAGCAGCTTAGTCTCACTTGATCGGTTGCCACGGAATTTTGATGTGATCAAAAGTCCGTCGCAATCACGTAGCGTACGCGGATACTCTCCGGACAAACTTAATAGACAGCCTCACTCCATAGCCCCGATCAAGTGACTGTAGGAGAACCCCGTCGCCGAAAGCATCCGTTCGGGTGCTCCCGGTAGTGGTGTTCCGCCTTGGTGCACTTCGTCGACGGTATCGGGGGTGCGACCGTCTACTAATGTTTGCGACGAGCATTCGATCATTTTTTCGGGAATCTTGTGTTGGAGATAGTGCCCTCAGAGTCAATTATTGGATCACAGGCACGTGATTGCAATGATTGAGGGAGGACCTATCCCGGTAGAACAGTCTTACTCGAGATGATAGTATGCTATCTGGTTTACCTTTATCATCGTGTACTGCTTTAGGTGACCTGACAGGTCGCTATTGCACGTTGATAGAGCCCCTAGGATTCTTGCTTGACGACCAGCAGTATGAGGGCGATCATATACGTGAGAGCTGGGGTCTACAAGCATATCCTTAAAAGGTCCCTAGTGTGGGAGTTTCGAGACAGGGCATCGATTCTCCAGAGTAGACTAGTGTATACAGTCGAGACCCCGACGAGGGGCGGTGGCCGGTCTCACAAGCCACTGGTGTCAGTTGGATCACCTAAGATGTATACAGGTGCTCATTGGGTTATGAGTACACCGGACAGGACTCGCCGGGAACATGCTAGTTGGTCTTATACCTGACGTCAGATAGCAGTTCCCTGGTGACATGTGTACAGGTTAGTTCATCGACCTGGGGATCGTCATTTGTCTCGTGTGAGTTCCCACTGTGCTTTGATTACTACCCTACCACGGCTCAAAGGAGTCGTGCAAACAGGTTTTAGTTGGGTACAGTCCCGAGCCACATGGAGGCAGTGAGCGGATCTTCGGGGGTTCGTCTCTCCCGGTATTGGGGGTGAGGTCGCGCTGTGTCTAGGAGAGCCATTACACGAAGTCCTTGGCCAAGGCAGGAGATTTACTGGTAGGTATTCCAGTAGTATCTCAGGGTGTTCTGGGCTACACTCCGACACGACTTGTACCGCTTTTGGGGGTCTGACTTTTACCAACCCCCTAGGCCCGACATGCGATGCTCATAGACAAACGGACCGGACTGTACGGATATTGTCACTGACAGGCTCAGTGGGGTGTCAGGATGAGTTCGCTCATCGACGTCCCTTTTGGTCAATAGCTGGTGGCCCGTTACGTATTGGCTTATACCTCTGACGTGCTAGTTGTTAAATCCACAACCATAGTATTGACGAGTCTTTAGAGTCCACCACACTTTCAGTTACTCAGCTTTCGGGCGAAACGCTGTAGAGGCCGTATGGAGATATGGCAGGGTCCGATCAGATACGTGCGGTATTGCACAGATCAGGATCGGACAGTTTGTACTAGAGGCCGTATAGTTATATGGCAGGGTTCGATCAGATTCGTGCGGTATTGCACGGATCAGGATCGGACGAACATTACTAGCCGGCTTTGGTTTAAGCCGGATCCTAGTATAGTACGGTGTAGATTTTGTCTCTTTGCATTTGTATCCGGACGGAACACAGATGCGGATGTGTAAGCACAGTATCGGGGTTTTCCTGTAATTTAATAAGGGACCAGTTTTCTGGAGTTGCCAGTTTGCATTCCGTTCCGGCCGGTTTTCGTTTGTTCTTTCCCGGCCGGACTTTTCCGATGGAGGGGGTTATTTGCAATTGTGCAAATAACATTTGTGGAGGGGGTTTCTTGCAATTGTATTGATTATGATATCTTTCATCCATGCTTTTGCATTAATGAGATTTGAAGGGTTATGGTTTGGGTGTAACATTGTTATGATGATGTTTGTATATGGACACCTCCTTTCTTTTTCCTACCATCACCTCCCTTCATGCTACATATCCATTTCCCTCCACCATTCTCATTTACATGAGGAGGCCGGCCACAATTTTGAGAGGGTGAGAGAGTGTTTCATTTGTGGTGTGGAAAATTTCATTCATCTCATTTTTGATACAAGGAAAAATGAAAGCACCATTTTTCATACCTTCATTCCTCCATCTTCAAATGGCAACATCCACTACCCCAAAGAGACAAAGCACTACACTTCCTACAGCACATCTTGGGCATGTCGACTTGCCGGCTTCATGCCCGAGTTGCCTCGGTATAGAGGCGGGAGCCCGTAAAAGAAATAGGCGATGTGGTGCCCATCCGGCGAGGAGGCGACAACCGGAGTTTCCGCAAGAGATCGGGACGATGACGAGAAGACCGGAGGACTCGGATCACTCGGTATATCTCTTCCCTATCTTGTTAGTTAGCTAGTACAAGTTTAATGGCCCGATCCGGGGTTTAGTGCGCAGTGGTGCCGGTTTGCAAAGTTCGCAAAATTAAAGTTTATCACCGTTTCCGCATTTGGCCGTCGGATTGACGACCGGGGCGCCGCCGTGCACTTACAGTGGTATCAGAGCCTCGCCATTAACTTCGTCTATCTTCGTTTGATGTGTTTTGCATTTCCGATCGACCAAAATTCCAAAATCTACATTTTTTGTTCACATCAGTTTTCTGTTGAAATTTTTTGGTCTCGAAATATTTTTCATGTTGTCTCAGAATGATGTGCAGGGAGTTCTAAGACTGCTGTAAAAATTCAACGCAGTGACTCGATCACTGAAGCGCGGAACCGCGGCCAAACCCCCCCTTGGGCCGCGGTTCCGCCGCACATTGGTGTCGTCACTGCATCATTTTTTTCCAGTAGGCTTCTGGGCTAATTTTAGGGGTTTTGGAATATTAACATTGGGCCCAGAATTTCTGTGAGTGCTACAGTATTGCTTGGGGGCCCACTTGTTAATTTTTGATCGATCGGATATTTTAAACACATTATTTCACAGTATTTACATTATATCTGCGACCGTGAATGTCACTTGATCGGTAAATCCAGTCTAACTGCTATAGCCCGGTTAGACGGATTTGCGAACGTGACTTTCACGTTGATGTTCTGTGTTTTTGCTGTGATGTTGCGGATCGGTCGTGGGGATAGCCTGGATGCAATGCTAGTACAGTTTTGTTGTATGTACATTTGTTGTTGCGGGGCGAGCGTCCGACATGTGGACTGCCGTCACTGCCTGTTTGTATTATTCTTTTGGGGCACGACCTGATTGCGGTCGATGTACCCGATGTATGTATATTTTACTTTCTGTACTAGGATTGCCCCGCGGTGGGGTGCACGGATAGCCGGGTTCTGGAGGGCAACAAGCCCGCATCTCATGGCATTGAGACCGAGGGGGCTTCACTCTAGGATTGGCGGGCTATTCGCCGCACTCGTATGGGGTACAGGTTGACCCAGGAGGGGTGCCCAAGTTACCGGATTCCGTGAAGTGCTGGGTGGTCCATTCACGGCGCTGAAGGGGGCTGCCTCGCTTCGGGTTTTGGCGGGTAACTTGCCGCGCCCGTAGGGGTCTAGGTTTTCATTGCACAGGCTATCCACACGACCAGGGGAACGTCGGGTTTCAGTAGTGGCTCTATGAAACCCGGGGATCCCAGATATCTGTATGTTTCTGTGATGCTGTACATTTCTGTGATGTTGCATTTTATTCACGCCTTGAGCGAATATAATATATTGGTATATATATTAGTAGATGTTGTATATGTTTTTCATCCGCGCTAGTCCAGTCCCCGCTCTACCGTTAGTTAGCTAACCTAACGGGTGATGACGGGACCCAGTGGCGAATGCGGATGGCATATCCGTACATCAGTATATTTTCGTTCTTTGTGGTGTGATCATTTGATGGGACTGCATTGATTCGGATCAGTGCAAGATAAACAAACCTAATCTGATGTTGTTGGAACACTTTTCAAAAAAAAGCTGTTATTGCAAGGACGTTCACTTTTGTTTTGCATCGTGGTATTCATTTGGAATATCCTGCTCCTCAGTCGACGAGGCAAGGGCCGAGATCCCTTCACCGGGAGTGACCCCTTGGACAGAAGTTTGCGTCAGGCATTAACTTCACTATAGCCGATTACTTTTGCTTTGCATCATGGTATTCATTTGGAATATCCTGCACCCCATTCTACGGGGAAAGAGCCGAGATCCCTTCACCGGGAGTGACCTCTTTAGTAAAGGTTTTCGCCACTATATTTTCTAAAAAGCTATCCGTTCCTTCAACGATATCAAGTTCATTACGTTAAAGGTTTTCGCCAGAAACCATTTGTAGCCCTCCGTCGTTTCAGACAGGTAGCACGTAGTATTCATGCTATGTTTGTTGACCTTCGTCAAGGCATAGTGCATAGTAGCTGCTTGTTTCTTTTCTGCTGCATAGATAGATGTATTGGTTTGGGACAGTCGTATAGCCTTGTTGACCTTCGTCAAGGGCTTGTACGGGTGGGTTCAAATTAACCTGGACAATGACGGGTGGAACTTGACATGTGACTTATGATTTGTTGACCTTCGTCAAGGTCATAAGAGCATGGGGCAGAAATCACATCGGGAGTTTCAAAAGAACTGAAACTTGCCAGATATGCGCATACCTTCTGGAGTGTGATAGCGTGAGCGGATTCCGTCACGTTATCATGCGATGATAGTTGGATCCCGATTCCCACTGATGAGTTGGTTTACTCCTCGGGTGACCCCGACTAATTCTTCTTTCAGGTTTGGAGGAGAATTTGAGGTACAGTGGGAGGTTTCCAGATTAGATAAATTGGTAACCATTCTGATCTAGGTTAGAGTGCATGTTGAGTGTTTCTTTTCTCTCTCTCTTTGGCAGCGACCATTGACCCGACCCTAAGACTATGACTCAGTGACCAAGTTGACCAAACCTTCTTAACACTGGCTTTTGGATTGTCAGAGTTGCAGACCTCATTGCCACTCCTACTTTTACCCTTTTTTTCAGGACACCCTGTATTGCTACGAACGTCCACTTCCATTGGACAAAACCATCGTATGGTTAGATACGAACTCGAAGGAATTTATTTGAGGATGGTTTCCGGTTCTGGAGAAAACGGAAAGGATTATTCAGTTGTCTTTTCCTTTTTGCCTCCTCTCAAGTTACGAGTACTCCTTAGTTTAGGAGATAGTACACCTATTACGCAAATTGGATATTCTTCTTCCAAACTTTAGGCTGGTGCCGAACAGTAGGGAATGAAGAAAACCAATTAGCCTAAACGGTGTGCAGAAGGTATCAAGATTAAGACAAAGCAAGGGATTAGTAAGAGGGCAAAGTAAATTGCGACTGATATTCACGACCAAACCAAGTATTTCTTCGCCAATCCTAAATCACCTTTGTATTTCTCCAGGACACTCCGTATCACTACGAAGATCCACAGTTTATTGGATACTCCATCGTATGATTATATACGAACTCGAAAGGAACTTGTTCCAGTTCGGGGATGGATTCTGGTCCAGGAGAAATAGGAATAAGGTTTATTCGGTTGTCTTTTATCTTCACCTTCTCTCGCATTGCGAGTGCTCCTAGGACTAGAACAATACACCCATTATGCTTATTGGATAGTCTTCTTCCAAACCATAGGCTGGTGCCGAACGGTAGGGAAGGAAGAAAACGAATCGGCCTAAAGGGGTGTGCAGAAGGTAATGACTAAAGACATATAAAAGGATTTGGAGAGGTGGCAAAGAATTATACGGTTATAGTTGTGAATCTGGATAATGGTAGAGGCATTACTAAGAATACCAGGATACCCCATCAAAACATTTCAATGTTTCAGTTCAACTGTGTACTGTTAAAAGAAAACTGATTTCCCGATTGGACACTTGCTCCAGGGTATGTATTTACCAGGTTTGATTCTCATATCTGTATGGTTTTACAGATGATGAGTGGGAGTAAGTTATTGGGAATTGGGTGATCATCCTCATTATATCGGGATTCGTTGTAATCGGTGATATTTGAGGAGATCACCTGGGCTGTTTGCCGGCCGGCAAATATTTGGTTTTGAATATCCGCTGTTGTGCACCAATTTCAAATTGATATATCTGTACGTCTATTTTCATAGAGTGAGATATACCTTTTGATATTATGTCGATGACATTTATTTATATCAGTGGATGGTTAGGTAAGGAACATTAAACAGCGGTGTAATTCTTCTTAACCATAAGTACAGTTTTCAACCTACGACACACAGTGAAAGAGTTGTTAGACTCAGCGGACTTATACAGAGTATTGTATGTTGTCCAGTGTCCATTGGGACAGAGGGATTGGTCCTCATACTATATTCTGTTTACTTTTAACTTCTCTAGTTCTTAGACATGTGTTTCGTAGAAACACAGGGTCTAAGTTTTGAGGAGTTATAGGTATTTGAATAGAGTAGAGAACCAGGTGTAGCAAGTATCGGGATTCTTCAAAGTGATCGAAGATGTAGATACTTGCGTATGGTATTCAGTAATGATAAAGAGAAATTGCTTCTCTTTCAGGTTACTCATAATTGGAAGTGTTCCTAAGTTGAGTAACGCTGATCGGCCCCCTTCCATTTAGTTGACATGCACTGGGGACAGTTGCATGATTTGAATCTGGTTCAATTAAATCAGTGCCTCTGGTTCTATATTGGATATAGAACAGTTCATATCTTAACGTTGTTAAGGTACAGGGAGTTGTCCGGCTTATGATTAAAACCAGACTCTGGACAGCTCAAGGCACGTTTCTGTAATGGCTGTTTGTGGGTTGACCCAGGCTATGACGAGGGTTGACTTTCTACCATCTGGAAGATCAATAGTGATATTGTTCTTAACTCGCCACATTTTAAAAGAAATGGTTATTTTTCAGAAAACAGTAGTGGGAGTATGGTAGAACTGGAAGCGATTCCAGAACCGCAAACGATTACTGAAGATTTGATAAGGAACCTAAAGATTCAATCTGATTTGACATTCCATTGGCCACTCCGCAGATAAGGTGGGTAACTTCAGGCACCCGAGAGGTACTCCGGTAGCCTCAAGGACGGTGACAGGGAAGTTCTTATTTACCCACACTTGCCATTGTTGTTGTTCCAGGCTGCGAGACCCGGCAGGAGGATGAGTATAGCGTCGTTCTAAACTAGCTTTAGAAGTGCACGTCTATATGACTCTGCCAAAGGGTTGTCGTAGTCAGTGGGAGCAGTGGAAGCATTGGTGGACATCGGGCTTATGTCTATTTATAGACGAAAGCAGATATAGCGGAGATAGATCATCTATTTCTGATGAGACAGTCATGGGTTTGACGTTATCAGAATAAGGGATGGATCAGTTGAGAAGGTAGTAGGGTGTGATATCCGGGTTTTGGATGACATACACAAGGTAGGAAGTGACATTCCTATACTACGATCGGTTATACTTTGGTCGTCACACAGTGTTTTCTCCACAAGGGACTTGGACACAATATCAGACATACTGGTTACTAGATCTATGGTTTTAGATCTAGATTTGGGTGGTTTCCAAATCAGGGTACTTAGACAGCATTCTAAGAGTATTCAGAATGGACGACTCCTGGCACGGTAGTGTACCTGCAGGTGATGGAGTCACCCTCTCTAAAGGTGTCTTATAGACTAAAGTAGAGAGGGATGTGCATGATTGGCAGATCACTTGCTTAGGCAATTGAGTCAATCATGAGATGTCAAGTACCACACCAGATGTTGTTCTTGCACTAGATGCAATAAGTTGACATTGATCCAATCCTGGAGAAACAGTCGGAAGCAGTTTTAGAACATAAGTGAATGTTCTAGGGATATGATAACGACAGCCTCATTTGGGAGACAGTTATCATTCCAGGCTTCCAAGGTGACATGGACGACAAGGAGGTTGTCAGAGTTATAGTTTTTCCTTCTGACGAGGGGCAGTACTTTGGACAAGTGGTCCAAAGAAAATACTGAGGGTGGCATGGCGCAGGATACTGATTAAGTTCAGTTGACGATACAGTCTAAGAAGTTTGGATTTGGAGTTCATTTATGAGCTCGGTCCCATCAGACATCCAGACACTCTAAGACAGGTATTGCTCATTTCGGGAGATGGCTTTCTCCGCGAACTTGAGATATAGAGAGACATAGAAAGAAACTTCAGAGCGGATCCACTCGCTGAGGCTATTCCTCGAACGCAATAGTCTCGCAAACGAGCTTTGTGAGACTGACTAGTAGAGGAGTTGGGTGTTCGGTATCACACGGGCTGTGAGTATGCGACATCGCAATAATTAGCCTTGAGTGCAAGTGGGAGATTGTTGGAGATAGTGCCCTCAGAGTCAATTATTGGATCACAGGCACGTGATTGCAATGATTGAGGGAGGACCTATCCCGGTAGAACAGTCTTACTCGAGATGATAGTATGCTATCTGGTTTACCTTTATCATCGTGTACTGCTTTAGGTGACCTGACAGGTCGCTATTGCACGTTGATAGAGCCCCTAGGATTCTTGCTTGACGACCAGCAGTATGAGGGCGATCATATACGTGAGAGCTGGGGTCTACAAGCATATCCTTAAAAGGTCCCTAGTCGTGGGAGTTTCGAGACAGGGCATCGATTCTCCAGAGTAGACTAGTGTATACAGTCGAGACCCCGACGAGGGGCGGTGGCCGGTCTCACAAGCCACTGGTGTCAGTTGGATCACCTAAGATGTATACAGGTGATCATTGGGTTATGAGTACACCGGACAGGACTCGCCGGGAACATACTAGTTGGTCTTATACCTGACGTCAGATAGCAGTTCCCTGGTGACATGTGTACAGGTTAGTTCATCGACCTGGGGATCGTCATTTGTCTCGTGTGAGTTCCCACTGTGCTTTGATTACTACCCTACCACGGCTCAAAGGAGTCGTGCAAACAGGTTTTAGTTGGGTACAGTCCCGAGCCACATGGAGGCAGTGAGCGGATCTTCGGGGGTTCGTCTCTCTCGGTATTGGGGGTGAGGTCGCGCTGTGTCTAGGAGAGCCATTACACGAAGTCCTTGGCCAAGGCAGGAGATTTACTGGTAGGTATTCAAGTAGTATCTCAGGGTGTTCTGGGCTACAATCCGACACGACTTGTACCGCTTTTGGGGGTCTGACTTTTACCAACCCCCTAGGCCCGACATGCGATGCTCATAGACGAACGGACCGGACTGTACGGATATTATCACTGACAGGCTCAGTGGGGTGTCAGGATGAGTTCGCTCATCGACGTCCCTTTTGGTCAATAGCTAGTGGCCCGTTACGTATTGGCTTATACCTCTGACGTGCTAGTGGTTAAATCCACAACCATAGTATTGACGAGTCTTTAGAGTCCACCACACTTTCAGTTACTCAGCTTTCGGGCGAAACGCTGTAGAGGCCGTATGGAGATATGGCAGGGTCCGATCAGATACGTGCGGTATTGCACGGATCAGGATCGGACGGTTTGTACTAGAGGCCGTATAGTTATATGGCAGGGTTCGATCAGATTTGTGCGGTATTGCACGGATCAGGATCGGACGAACATTACTAGCCGGCTTTGGTTTAAGCCGGATCCTAGTATAGTACAGTGTAGATTTTGTCTCTTTGCATTTGTATCCGGACGGAACACAGATGCGGGTGTGTATGCACAGTATCGGGGTTTTCCTGTAATTTATTACGGGACCAGTTTTCTGGAGTTGCCAGTTTGCATTCCGTTCCGGCCGGTTTTCGTTTGTTCTTTCCCGGCCGGACTTTTCCGATGGAGGGGGTTATTTGCAATTGTGCAAATAACATTTATGGAGGGGGTTTCTTGCAATTGTATTGATTATGATATCTTTTATCCATGCTTTTTCATTAATGAGATTTGAAGGGTTATGGTTTGGGTGTAACATTGTTATGATGATGTTTGTATATGGACACCTCCTTTCTTTTTCCTACCATCACCTCCCTTCATGCTACATATCCATTTCCCTCCACCATTCTCATTTACATGAGGAGGCCGGCCACAATTTTGAGAGGGTGAGAGAGTGTTTCATTTGTGGTGTGGAAAATTTCATTCATCTCATTTTTGATACAAGGAAAAATGAAAGCACCATTTTTCATACCTTCATTCCTCCATCTTCAAATGGCAACATCCACTACCCCAAAGAGACAAAGCACTACACTTCCTACAGCACATCTTGGGCATGTCGACTTGCCGGCTTCATGCCCGAGTTGCCTCGGTATAGAGGCGGGAGCCCGTAAAAGAAACAGGCGATGTGGTGCCCATCCGGCGAGGAGGCGACAACCGGAGTTTCCGCAAGAGATCGGGACGATGACGAGAAGACCGGAGGACTCGGATCACTCGGTATATCTCATCCCTATCTTGTTAGTTAGCTAGTACAAGTTTAATGGCCCGATCCGGGGTTTAGTGCGCGGTGGTGCCGGTTTGCAAAGTTCGCAAAATTAAAGTTTATCACCGTTTCCGCATTTGGCCGTCGGATTGACGACCGGGGCGCCGCCGTGCACTTACATCTTGTTGAATTGCCCGACTTGATATTGAAAAGAGTTTTCGATAATGAGACTAAAATGCGGGGTTTATAATTGTTAGGCATGCGATGTCTAAGGAATTCATTTGGTCAGGCATGCGATGTCTGAGGAGGTTGCGGATTCCAACTATTGTAGTTTTACACTTTCTTTTCTGTGACCGTAAGTGTAATATGTGATATCGCCGGTTTCGTTGCTATATGCCAACGACAATTGGGATACGCATGTTTACTTACGTTGATGACATGTGATGTTATGTGTTGCTGGATATGTTATATTGGATCGTCGTGTTTGAATAGCCGGGGGTTTTTATGTGAGATGAGTGTTTTTCATTGTCATTCATGTAAAAACTTGTATGTGATATTCTTTTATTTGGGGCACTTCCAGGTAGCGGAAGATTTCACCCTTTGTATATTATTTACTTTTCCGCACTAGGATAGACCCAAGGAGGGGAGCACAATTAACCGGGTTCTGGAGTCCAGTGGGAGACCAACTCGAGGAGTCGAGTCCGGGTCTCCTAACTCTAGAATTGGTAGGGTTGCTTGCCGCTCTCGTAGGGGTCTAGGGGTGTGGGTTTGGCTATTCATCACGACCGTGGAATCCGTGTTTTATACTGGCTCGTATTGAAAACACGGACGTCCTAGTATATCCAATATTTCATATGATTCTTCTGCTGCGATATCTGTGATGTGATCATGTGATGTTCTGTGATAAATGCTGTATATAGTATATATGATATATTCTATAGATGTTACTTATGTTTTACACCCGCGCTAGCCCTGCCCTGTTCTGCCGTTAGTTACCTAACCTAACGGTGCACGAGGGGACATCGAGGCGAATGCGGATGGCATAAGTGTACGTCGTATTTATCTGTGATGTTTAGGTACTTAAATGATGGGACTTCATTAATATGATTAATGAAATAAAAGAAACCTAAAGATATTGTAGAATTGAATTTCAAAATAAAACAGGTAGCTACAGTTCTTGCTTTGCACAGCGGTATATGTGATATATCCTGCACCTTATTCGATGAGGAAAGGACCGAGATCCCTTCACCGGGAGTGACTCCGTTAGCAATAACTGGCAGATGCTACACACTCGGTTTGTCTTTTGATTGCTTTTAAGAGTTTTTGCTTTGCACAGTGATATATATGATATATCCCGCACCTCATTCGACGAGGAAAGGACCGACGATCCCTTCACCGGGAGTGACTCCTTTAGCAAAACTAGAAAAGCCTCAAAAACACTCCATTTTTAAAATCATTTGATTCTACAACGATATCAAGTTCATGACGCAATAGGTTTTCAGAAAAACCTGTCGTAGCCCTCCGTCATTTCAGATAAGTAGTAGTTAGTATTCGTGCTACGTTTGTTGGCCTTTGTCAAGGCGTAGTGTGCGGTAGCTGACTGGTGCTTATCTGCTTTTGCATATGATGCAGATTGGGTTAGGGTAGTCGTGCGACCTTGTTGGCCTTTGTCAAGGGTCGTGCGGGTGGGTTTAATTCAATCAGGAAATGACGGTTTGAACTTAACTAGTATCCTATGGTTTGTTGGCCTTTGTCAAGGTCATAGGAGGTTAGGGGCAAAATATTATCGGGAATTTCAAGTGTTGAAATTTGCAATGAGATTGCATACCTTCTATGAGATAGTTGGATCCCGATACCCGCTGCGAGTAAGAGTTACTCCTGGGAGAGTTTTACACATTACAATTAGCCGATCAAGTAGGTGTCTAGAAAGGTGTTAACGAGGTTACGCCTCTGGGAAAACGAGGTTTACATTAATTAGGTTCGTGCGAAAGCATGGGGGACCTCCCTCAAAGTACCGACACTGGCCTGGCTGAAAGATTGGCGAACTTGTAGTATGTAATTAATCCCGGCTAGTCTTTCCTTTTAGGGTTTGAAGGATGATTTGATAAAAAGCAGTGGGAGCCATCCTGATTAGATAAAATAATAACCAATCTATTCTTGCAAGAGCGCACGCTGAGTGTTTTCTTCTCTCTCTCTCCAGGTAGCGACCATATCACGCCTTAATCAAGATAATAATACGGAATATTGACCGAACCCGCTTGTTATACTGAGCTGGGGAACGTTGGTCCCGCTCCAACTTATAATTGTTATAAGACAGAGCAGGAAATTGGGGATTACCAGAATTTCCATGCCGCCCAAACGAAGAAAGTGCATGCTGATGCATCATCTTCGGGTGTGTTCATTACAAAGAACTGTTTCTCCGTATCCTCTACGTCCTGGGTATGTGATACCAGATCAAGATCCCAGATATGTAATCTGTTACATAGGTCTACTGCTAGATAGAGAACTGAGAACGGGTGATAAGTTTCATGAGGCAGAAAACGGGGCAAGTGTTGCAGCCAAGTCTGTTGGTCACTGTCACCCTGTATTACCAATACATTGATTCTGAACGAATGTTATTAGATACCGAACCTGATATACAAAATCATATCAGTCTCTTTATCAGAAAAGAAATGATAAAATTTTGTATTGATGGATAATGTTTTGAACATTTCCTATATCAAAAGTTGATCGGTTCAGGCACGTTATCTAAAAGCATTGATGTTCTAAATCAAACTACAGTTCTTAGTATATGGTACACACACAAGAGGAAGAGTTCAGAAATGAACGAATTCTTCTTGAGGTATTGTAGACTAGGTCAGATCAATGTGACCCGACTAGCTGAAGTTAAATATAGATGCATATTTAAATTAGTTTGAATTTACATCTTATGAAACTTTCCAGTCATGTCACAGAGATAAGATGACCATAGCTCTGTTTATTGGAAACAGAGAAAGAGTTAGTGAACTCTTGGGACTGATATATGATGATGTATGTCTACTGTCTACACATGCCAGGACTGGTTCTTTATACTTCATTATATTCTCTGATAATCTCTCAAGATTCAGTCATATGTTCCTGTTGAAACATGAGTCCGAACCTTTTGAGATATTCACAGAATATAAGCGAGAAGTAGAGAACCAAAATACGGGTATAAGTATTATGTCCTTTGATGAGATCAAGGAGGAGAATACTTGAGCACGAAATTCCTGGATTATTCTAAAGGAGAATGGGATTCTCTCTCAGCATTACTCCTCCGTATACACCACAGCACGTCGGTGTATCGGGGCGGAGCAGATGCACCCTATCTGATATGGTGTGCTCTATGATGAGTAATACTGAGTTACCTGTTTCCTTTTTGGGAGTTATGCACTTGAGAAGCTGCATACCTATTGAATAGGGTTCGAATCAGATCACAGCCTACCAATCCATATGAGATATGGTATGGGAAGAGCCCATGTCTTAAGCTAGTTAAGATTTGGGGTTATCCGGCCTATGTCTAAAAGCAAAATCCGGACAAGCTCGAGGCAAGATCTGTTATGTACAACTGGAAATGTTCCAGCTATACAAAATATAGCAGATGATTTGATAAAACCAAAGGATTCAATAGTTACCAGTGAACCTCAGCCTCTCCGCCGATCTAGTAAGGTTCCTCACTCGTCGGAGAGATACTTCGATTTCTCTATGACAGTGGGAGCGAGGATTGCATCATGAGATGATGACCCAACTAGTTTCGAGCTGGCCATCAGGAGTAAGACTCTGTAAGAATGGCTGGATGCTTAGTGATCTGAGATGGAATCCATGTACACCAACAAAGTATAGACTTTGGATGCTATATCTGAAGGGTTAAATCCCCATCAGGAGCAAGTATATCTTGAGAAGATTACTTGGTGTAGATGGAAAGGTTGAGACTTTCAAAGCTAGACTTGTTAAAGCTTTTTCGTCATCGACCAGGCGTGGATAATGATGAAACCTTTTCAAGTGGCTATGCTTATGTCCATCCAGATCCTACTTGTCACGGCTACATACCATGACTACGATATCTGGTGGTTGGGTGTCATGACAGCTTTTCTAAATGATGTTTTAGAAGAGAACGTCTATAAGTACACAGCCAGAGGGCTTCGTAGACAGTGGGAGTAGCGGAAACGTGTGCAAGATGTTTTATGTGATAAAGCAGGCATCGCGGAGTTGGAACATCTGTTTTGATGTAGTAGTCAAAGAGTTTGATATCATCAAAATGGTAGATGAAACTTGTATAAACAAAAAGGTAGTAGGGAGTATGGTGATGATCCTCGTAGAGTACGTGGATGACATACTCTTGATAAGAAAGGAGTTTCCTATGCTACGCTCGGTCAATCTCCGCTTATTACAATGATTCTCCATATAGGATCAATATGATACCTCCTAAATCCTGGGTTTTGGATCTATAAGATAGATCTGATTGGATGTTAGGATTCTCACTAGTTGTAGTGAGATGGTATCAATCGATCCTGGGGAGAATCACTGGAAGGGTTCCAGGGTGATAAAGACGACTAAAAGTCAGTCACAGGCATTGTCTTTACCCTCAGTAATGGGACGGTATGTTGGAAGAGTTCCAAGCTAGATACCGTGGCAAACTAGACAATAAAGGCTAGATACATCGCTACACAAGATGCTACCAAAGAGGATGTTTGGGTGTATATTTGTTCATGAGATGAACTTAGTTCCTCCCATTGTGTGACAATGGAGTTGTGGCTTATGCCAAGGAACGTCCGTCCCATCAGTGATCCAGACATATTCTAAGGCAGTATCACCTGATCATGGAGATAATTGATCTCCAGGGTGATCGAGGTTAGGAGAGTAGACTCAGAGGACAGCACGGCGGATCCACTCACAAAGGCCTTATCCCAGAGAGAGACTTTTATGGGATGGTTGAGTATGAGATACTGCAACCACTGCTATCAGATGGCCCTAGTGCAAGTGGGAGATTGTTAGTTATATTTATGCCCTAGAGGCCATTACTATACATAGGATGTATATTGTAGTGGATGCTTGGACATATATAGGGAGAACTTTCTTGCTCGACATGATAGTATGCTATCTGGTTGATCTTTACCTTAACGTGTACACTGATTGTCTCTTTGTTACATGTTGGTAAAGCCCTTAGGATGAGTACTTGACTACCTGGACTATGATGAGGATCATACTAGTGGGGACATGGTAGTCCATAAGTACATCCTTCAAAGTCCCTAGTCGTAGGTATATCGAGACGGGGCATCGATATACCAGAGTAGACTAGCGTATACCTTCTCGACCCATACAGATGGGCGATGGATGATCCCATATCCATTGGTGTTTGACATCAGAGATGATATACAGGTGCTCAGTGGAGACTGGGTACACTGGACGGACTCGCCGAGAACTCCCAGATGGTATTATACCTTACGTCAGATGGCAGTTCTCTGGTGACACTGGTACAGAGTAGTCTGTTGACCTGAGATCGACATAGAGTCTTGTGTGGTTCCCACTGTGCTTTGATTTCCATCTTACCACGTCCAAGAGGGCATGCAAAACGGTGGTTTTTGGGTACAGTCCCGAGTCACATGGAGGCAATGAGCGATAGGAGGGGATTCGTCTCTCCCGGTATAGGGAGTTGATGTTGCGCTGTGTTCGATTGGCTATAACAGGAAATCCCTGGCCAGGGTTGCTGAGATTTACTGGTAAGTGTTACCAGTAGTTTCTCGAACTGTTATAGGCCTCATATCGACACGACTTATCGAGCTATTGGGGTCTGACGTTTACCACCCCTAGGAGAGATATGCGACATATCAGACGATCAGACCGGACTGTACGGTAGTGTTACTGGTTGGATTCACTGGAGTGTGAGCGGGCTTGCTCGTCGATCTTCTGATCGCTCAATACCCGGGTGGCCGTTACGTTTAGCAGACCGCTTGCGGCTTGTGGGTGTTTGATATGATCATCACCTGCTGCCGGCGTATTGACGAGTCTTTAGAGTCCTACACAGAGGTTTCCTGGCTCAAGCGAAACGAAATAGGAGCGCATATGAGATATGTGCGGGACCGAGAATAATGCGTATATGTGATACCGTATTCTATTCTCGCGATGAATGTATCGAAAGGTTGTATGCGATATAACCTAGTTATCGAATCAAGGATTGATTCGATAAGCCGATACATTGGATATTAGTCGGTTATATGCGATATGACCGAATCGTTAAATCAAGTGTTGATTTAATGATTTAATGCATAATTATATATTTGATATATTATTTTGCATTAACTAGTATTGGTTCACTTAAGATGGATTTTCTCACTCGGATGTGCACATTGTATATACGATATAATTTTGTGCACTAGTTTGTATCATGTTTGATGATACATGCTAACTTGGTTAAGTGTATGATTAAACCATGGTTAGTTGATGGTTAGGGTTTCATTTGATCCATTTATGCACTTATTCATTTTTATTATCTTTGTAATTTGGATTAAAAAGAAATGGCAAAAGAAAAGAAAATGGTTGCTAGTTTTGTTTTTCATTGAAGCTTCATAAAGCTTTGACCAAAGTGACCATTTTGTCTTCATACCTAACCTAACCATTCACCTAACCTTAGTTTAGTCTCTCCAATTGACCATGGTTGGTTTATGATAAGTATTCTTTGATTTTCTATTTTTAGAATAACTTATCATAATATTTCTATCATCTTCTTCTTCTTCTTCTTCAAGAAGAAAACCTAGACTTCATCAATGGTGATTGATGAAAAAGAGTGAGAAATCCAATTCTAAAGTCTACCCACTTCCTATTTCTTCATCCTCTACCTCTTTCCAAGTAGTAGAGTGTGTTTCCTTCACAAGTTTTCATGGCTTGGTGAAGGTGGAGCTTGATCTAGTGATGCCTCGACGTAGATCATCTTCGGCATCGTAGTCGATGACCTAGCCCGTCCATTCTCCAATGAAGCCGACACTAGAGCCCGGGATCCGATGATCGCAGCGAGGAGACATCATCACGGAGCTATGGAGGTGGAGCACCGGATCTACAAAGGTTGTATTTCCGTTACACTTTAGTTAAGTTGTTAACTAGTTTTCATTTGTCGCCTAAAATTCTAGTTAACGATCCGTATTAGGGTTTCTCGGCACTTGTAAAATTTGAAATTGGCATGGTTGATGCCTTGTGAGACCTCATTAGAGTGCCTAGGAACCCTACAAGAATGGGATATGATATATATACTTTTATATGTTAGGGTGTGATATGAAACTTAGCAAGAAAGTTTTAGGAGATTAGGGTTTAGTGTTAGCGAGTATGGATGAAAGGACTCTAGTCGATTTCTTAGTCCCGAAACCCTAGGGTAAAGATTTGCGTATATGCACATACACATACTCGCATACTTGGACTTCCTTGTGCGTATGGGGGACATATTTATATTTGTATTCATATGCTTGGATGACGAGAATGTTATATGATACTTGGGAATGAGTCGATCTGATCGGCATGATGCCGTGAGATATTTAATGCGCGACCGAGATATGTCATGATGTTATAGTGGGTCGTTGGACGACGATACTATGTTGATGATATATTTATGATAGTTGACATGTGATCGAGATATGAGATAAGATATGTTAAGATATTTATAATGGATCGCTTGGACGATGTATACTCCTATATGATGATAAGTGTTGATGACATCGGATTGTATGAGGCTGTAGATCAGTAGCCAGATCATGATTATGTTGATGATATTAGTATTGTACTAGACTTAGATCAGTACCCCCTGTTCACGATATGTTATGATAAGGATATCAGATGAGTAATGAGATAAATGTTATATTTGACCCGTACCCAGATTTGGGATGCCGTACGATAGATTTACCGTACGATTTATGATTATGATGTTAGATCCGCACACTTGACTCGAGGATATCACGTATATATATTGTATCGTACGTGATACTGTTGAGGCGAGATCACCGACTACTAGGTATATATGTATAGATCAACTCAGACTAGGTGGATTCCTTACCCTTTTGACTGGGCTCGAGTCATACACTTTTTCAAAAGTGGAGAAGCGTGAGTATTTATATGCCAAACTGTATGACTCGTATTTTGGATAGGTATAGTTTTTATTGTTGCTGTTACTACACCGCTTTCTGTATATTCATGATATTTCATCGCATTGCATGCTATTAGTTATATGTATTCCCTAGAGGCTATTACTGTACATACGTTGTATATTGTAGTGGATGCTTGGACATATATAGGGAGGACTTTCTTGCTCGACATGATAGTATGCTATCTGGTTACTATTTATCTTAACATGTACTATGATTGTCTCTATATTACATGTTGATAAAGCCCTTAGGATGAGTACTTGACTACCAGGACTATGATGCAGATCATACTAGTGGGGACAGTATAGTCGCCAAGTATATCCTTCAAATGTTCCTAGTCTTGGGAGTACCGAGATAGGGCATCGATACTCCAGAGTAGACTAGCGTATGCGCTTCTTGACCCATATGATGGGCGATGGATGATCCTATATCCATTGGTGTTTGACATCAGAGAAGGTATACGGGTGCTTAGTGGAGACTGGGTACACTAGACAGACTCGCCGAGAACTCTCAGATGGTATTATACCTCCCATGGCAGTTGTCTGGTGACACTGGTACAAGTTAGTCTGTAGACCCGAGATCGTCATAGAGTCTTGTGTGATTCCCACTGTGCTTTGATTTCCATCATACCACGTCTAAGAGGGCGTGCAAAAAGGTGGCTTTTGGGTAAAGTCCCGAATCACATGGAGGCAATGAGCGATAGGAGGGGTTTCGTCTCTCCCGGTATAGGGAGTTGATGTTGCGCTGTGTTCGATTGGCTATAACTGGAAATCCCTGGCTAGGGTTGCTGAAATTTACTGGTAAGTGTTATCAGTAGTTTCTCGAACTGTTATAGACCTCATATTGACACGACTTATCATGCTACTGGGGTCTGACGTTTACCACCCCTAGGCGAGATATGCGACATATCAGACGAAGAGACCGGACTGTACAGGAGTGTTACTGGTTGGATTCACAGGAGAATGTACAGGCTTGCTTATTGGTCTTCTGATCGCTCAATATCTGGGTGGCTGTTACGTTTAGCTAACCGTTTGCTGCTTGTGGGTGTTTGATATGATCATCACCTACTGCCGGCGTATTGACGATTCTTTAGAGTCCTACACAGAGATTTCCTGGCTCAGGCAAAACGGAGTAGGAGCACATTTGTGATATGTACGGGACCGGGAACAATACGTGTATGTGATACCGTACTAGATTCTCGCGATATGTGATATCGGCCGGGTATATGTGATATAGCCGGGTCATCGGATCAAGTGTTGATTCGATGAACTGATACAGATTATATTAGTCGGTTATTTGTGAAATAGCCGGATTATCGGATATGTGTTGATTCGATAATTTAATGTATTATTATATATTTGATATATTAAATTACATTAACTAATATAAGCTCACTTAAAGATTCTTTTTCACACTCGGGTAATACATTGATATATATGCGATATATGTTAATTGTATTATTTTATTTTGTTACAATAAATATTGTATATGTGATATATAATATTGTAACATATTATGCTTATAAATGCAACATGATTTGTGGAGTTTAAATATGGTTAGGGTTTGGATTAGGGTTAAACTTTCATGAAGCTTTCAAGAAGCTTCATGAAGCTTTGACTTTGACCTTGATATTTTGTGATATTTTGCAAAGATATTTCTTTAACCCAACCCAACCCTTTAACCATAGTTAATTCTCTACATGGGTTAAGTCTTCATACTTAACCCATGGTTGCATTTCTAACCTCACTTGATTCATTATTCATCACAAATGGTTTTGCTTCTTCTTCTTCTTCCTCTTTGATAAAGAGCTTTCTAGCTTTTTCAAAAGTGATGAAAATGAGTGAGATAAAGAAAACAAATGAGAGCTAAATTCCTACTTCATCATCCTCATCTATTCTAGCCACTTAGATTAGGGTGTTTGCTTTGCTAATACTTGATTAGTGAAGCAAAAGTTTGGGCTTGAGTTTCTTCAAGGTAGATCATCTTTGTTATCGAAGATCGGAAGCAAGCTTGCATCTTTCTCTTCATGGAGACTCTCTTGAGTCCGGGTACTCGATGATCGCAGCGAAGGGACCTCAACACGGAGCTTTAGAAGTGAAGGAACGGATTATAAAGGTTGAAATCCCTAACTCTTAGAAGTAAAGTTGTTTACTTGCATGTTTAACCCTAATTATCTAGCAAAGATCTTGGTTAGGGTTGTTCGGCACGTCTAAATTTTAAATCGGGCATGGTTGATACCTTATAGACCCTTGTGACAGTGCCTAGAAACCTTACAGTGGTATCAGAGCCAAGCTAGAACATTAGGAGAAGTGTATACGAAGTTAAAAGTCCGATCGAACCCCGAAACATCGTATTTTGACCCCTCTCTGGAATTTTTTTTAAAATATGATTTTCTCTGCATTAAAAATACTCAGAAAATTCAGTATGTGATTTTATGGATTACTGTGAAAAAGGGTCACTGTAGCCCTAAAGGCGCCGCGGAACCGCGGCCTTAACATGTTTCTGGCGGCGGTTCCGCGGCTGTACTTGGGTGTCAGTGATTGTTTTTTCTAGGGTTCATCCATAGCTATTACTACATGCTTCTGGGAATTTTTAATCTTACTCAAGTGTTGAGTTTTCTGGAGACATTTTGTATTCGTTGATTCGATCGGAAAGTTTGACTTCGTTTAACTTTTTTCTGGATAATTTAGAACGTGTTAAAAAGTTCGACCGGATATCAATAACTCACTTTTTCCCATGTCGGAAAATTTTCAAGTGTTGGATTTTTTCTCGAGTTTGAAACTTCCGGAAAATCATGCAAGCATATCTGTGGACCCTCTAGAAGAACACAAACCTTAACTCGATTATGTGACCGTCTGAACTGCCTCTAAATCTTAGGATTTGGGGCAGTACGGCGTTGCCACATGATAGGCGTTGGTTTGACCCTTCTACGGTTGGACCATTGGTACTGTGGCATGTGATGGATACTTTTTGAACTTCGCTCAAGTGTTGAGCTATTTGGGATATCTTGGGTGTTTGTTTATTCGATCGGAAAGTTTAACATTGTCTATTTATCTGGAATGTGATACAATATTTAGAATCCATAAGTAGTTATGAGATAACTAATTTGAATGTTATAAATCTAGGAGTTTAGTCTCAGATGATCGGTTGCCACGGGATTTTGATGTGATCAAAAGTCCGTCGCAATCACGTAGCGTACGCGGATACTCGCCGGGTAAAATTAATAGATAGCAATGCCCCATAGCCCCGACCAAGTGACTGTAGGAGAACCCCGTCGCCAAAAGCATCCGTTCGGGTGCTCGCGGCAGCGGTGTTCCGCCTTAATGCACTTCGTCGACGGCATCCGGGGGTGCGTCCGTCTAGTAAAGTTTGCGACGAGCATTCGATCAGGATGTCGGGAATCTTGTTGAATTGCCCGACTTGATATTGAAAAGTTTTTTCGATATTGAGACTAAAATGCGGGTTTTATAATTGTTAGACATGAGATGTCTAAGGAATTCGTTTGGTTAGGCATGAGATGTCTAAGAAGGTTGCGGATTCCAACTGTTGTAGTTCTACACTTTCTTTTCTGCGACCGTAAGTGTAATATGTGGTATATCGCCGGTTTCGTTACTATACATCAACGACAATTGGGATACGCATATTTACTTACGTTGATGATATGAGATATTATGTGTTGCTGTGATATGTTATATTGGATCGTCACGTTTTGAATAGCCGGAGTTTTATGTGAGATGAGGGTTTTTATTTTCATTCATGTAAAATTCATTGTATGCAATATTCTTTTATTGGGGCACTTCCGGGCTGAGGATGATGTCACCATTGTATATTATTTATTTTTCCGCATTAGGTAGACCCAAGGCGGGGAGCATAAGTAACCGGGTTCTAGGGTCCAGTGGGAGACTATCTCGAGGAGTCGAGACCGGGTCTCCTAGACCTAGAATTGGCAGTGTTTCTTGCTGCTCTCGTAGGGGTCTAGGGATGTGGGTTTGGCTATTCATCGCGACCGTGGAATCCGCGTTTTATACAGGCTCGTATGAAAACACGGACCTCCTAGTATATCCAATATTTCATATATGTTCTTCTGCTGTAATGTTCTGTGATGAGATCATATTACTGCCTGAGACGAATGTTTATATTATATATATGAGATATATGTTATATTGCAGATTTCGTTTCAAATGTGATGCTTGTGAAGCATAATAAAATGGGACTTCATTAATGAGATTAATGAAATAAAAGAAACCTAAAAATGTTGTAGAAACTTGTTTAAAAACTGGTAGCTCTAGTTCTTGTTTTGCATAGCGGTGTTCCTTATAGAATATCCAACACCTTATTCGATAAGGAAAGAGCCGAGATCCCTTCACCGGGAGTGACCTCTTTAGCGAAACTAGCAGATGCTACAAACTCGGTTTGTCTTTTGATTGTTTTTATAGTTTTTGCTTTGCGTAGTGATATTTGTGAAATATCCTGCACCTTATTCGATGAGGAAAGAGCCGAGATCCCTTCACCGGGAGTGACCTCTTTAGCAAAACTAGAAAAGGCCTCAAAAACACTCCTTTTAAAATTCACTCGATTCTAAAACGATATCAAATTCATTACGCAAAGGGTATTCTTAAAAACCTGTCGTAGCCCTCCGTCATTTCAGATAAGTACTACTTAGTATCCGTACTACGTTTGTTGGCCTGCGTCAAGGCGTAGTGTGCGGTAGCTAACTAGTGCTTATCTACAGCATACGATGCGATTGGATTATGGTAGCCGTGCGACTTTGTTGGCCTGCGTCAAGGGTCGTGCGGGTGGGTTTAATTCAATCAGGAAATGTACGGGTTGAACTTGACTAGCGGACTATGGTTTGTTGGCCTGCGTCAAGGTCATAGGACGCTAGGGGTAAAATATTATTGGGAATTTCAAGAGTTGAAATTTGCAATGAGATTGCATACCTTCTATGAGATAGTTGGATCCCGATACCCGCTGCGAGTAAGAGTTACTCCTGGGAGAGTTTTACACATTACAATTAGCCGATCAAGTAGGTGTCTAGAAAGGTGTCAACAGGGTTATGCCTCTGGGAAATCGAGGTTTATTTTAATTAGATCCGTGCGAAAGCACGGGGAACCTCCCTCAAAGTACCGGCACTGGCCTGGCTGAAAGATTGGCGAACTTGTAGGGTGTAATTAATCCCGGCTAGTCTTTCCTTTTAGGGTTTAAAGGAAGATTTGACTAAAACAGTGGGAGACATCCTGATTAGATATATAAATAACCAATCTACTATTACAATAGCATACGCTGAGTGTTTTCTTCTATCTCTCTCCAGGTAGCGACCATGTCATGCCTTAAATCAAGATAATAATACGGATGTACTGACCGAACCCGCTTGTTATACTGCGCTAGGGAACGTTGGTCCCGCTCCAACTTATAATTGTTATAATACAGAGCAGGAAATAGGGGATTACCAGAATTCTCGTGCCACCCAAACGAAGAAAGTGCATGCTGATGCATCTTCTTCGAGTGTGTTCATTACCGAGAACTGTTTCTCAGTATCCTTTACTTCCTGGGTATGAGATACCGGATCAGGATCCCGCAAATGTAATTTGTTACATGGGCTACAGATAGATAGAGAACTGAGAACAGATGATAAGTTTCAAGAGTTGGAAATGATGCAAGTGTTGTAGCCAAGTCTGTTGGCACTTATCACCCTGTATTACCAGAATACATTGATTCTGAAAGAATGTTATTAGATATCGAACCTGATATACAACATCATATCAGTCTCTTTATTAGTAAAGAAGGATATAATTTTGTATTGTTGGATAATGTTTTGAACATTTCCTATATCAAGAGTTGATCGGTTCAGGCACGTTATCTAAAAGCATAGACATTCTAAATCAAACTACAGTTCTTAATGTACAGAACACACACAAGAGGAAGAGTTCAGAAATGAACGAATCCTTCTTGAGGCATTGTATACTAGGTCATATCAATGCGACCCGACTAGCTGAAGTTACATAAAGATGCATATTTAAATTAGTTTGGATTTACATCTTGTAAAACTTGCCAGTCATGTCACAAAGATAAGATGACCGCAACTCCGTTTATTGGAAACAGAGAAAGAGTTAGTGAACCCTTGGGATTGATACATGCTGATGTATGAAGGTCCCCTGTCTACACATGCCAAGACCAGTTCTTTGTACTTCATTACATTCACTGATTATCTCTCAAGATCCGGACATATGTTCCTGTTGAAACACAAGTCTGGAAATTTTAAGAAATTCAATGAATATAAGTTAAAAGTAGAGAACCAAAAACGGGTATAAGTATTATGTCCTTTGATGTGATCAAGGAGGAGAATACTTGAGCACGGAATTCCTGGACTATTCTAAAGGAGAATGAGATTCTTTTTCAGCATTACTCCTCCGTATACACCATAGCACGTCGGTGTATTAGGGCGGAGCAATTACACCCTATGTAATATGGTGTGCTATATGATGAGTACCACTGAGTAGCCTATTTTCTTTTAGGGTCATGCACTTGAGAAGTTGCATACCTATTAAATAGGGTTCCAACCAAATCAGATGCCTACCACTCCATATGTGATATTGGAATGGGAAGAGCCCATCTCTTAAAGATATTAAGATTTGGGGTTGTCCGGCCTATGTCAAAAGAAAAATCCGGACAAGCTCGAGGCAAAGTCAGTTCTGTAGAAGTTTGTTGGATATCCCAAGCATTCGCAAGGGAATATCTTCTACCACACCGAGGAACAAAAAATGTTTTATTTATCGGCATACCACTTTTTGAGAAGTCATGAGGTAGAATTGGAAGGAGTTCCAGCTATACAAACTGCAGCTGATGATTTGGTAAACCCAGAGGATTCAATAGTTTCCAACGAAGCTCAGCCTCTCCGCCGATCTGGTAGGGTTCCTCATCAACCTGAGAGATTCTTCGGTTTCTCTATGACAGTGGGAGCAAGGATTGCATCATGAGATGATGACTCAACTAGCTTCGAGCAGGCCATCAGGAGTGAGGACTCTGTGAGAATGGCTGGATGCTTAGCGATCTGAGATGGAATCCTTATACACCAACAAAGTATGGACTTTGGTTGCTTTATCTGAAGGGCTAAATCCCCATCAGGAGCAAGTATATCTTGAGAAGATTACTCGGTGTACATGGAAAAGTTGAGACTTTCATAGCTATGCTTAAGTCCATCCAGATCCTATTTGCCACTGCTACATACCATGACTACGATATCTGGTCGTTGGGTGTCATGACTGCTTTTCTAAATGATGATTTGGAAGAGAGCGTCTATAAGTACACAGCCAGTGGGCTTCGTAGACAGTGGGAGCAGCGGAAACGTGTGCAAGATGTTTTATGTGATAAATCTGGCATCGCGGAGTTGGAACGTCTGTTTTGATGCAGTAGTCAAAGAGTTTGACTTCATCAAAATGGTAGATGAACCTTGTATATACAAAAAGATAGTAGGGAGTATGGTGGTGATCCTCGTATAGCACGTGGATGACATACTCTTGATAGGGAAGGAGTTTCCTATGCTATGCTCGGTAAATCTCTTCTTATCATAAAGATTCTCTATAGGATCAAGGTGATACCTCCTAAATCCTGGGTTATGGATCTATGAGATAGATCTAATTGGATGTTAGGATTCTCACTAGTTGTAGTGAGATGATATCAATTGATCCTAGGGAGAATCACTGGAAAGGTTCCAGGGTGATAAGGACGACTGAATGTCAGTCGCAGGCATTGTCTTTACCCACAGTAGAGGGACGTATATTGGAAGACTTCCAAGATAGATACCGTGACTTACTAGACGATTAAAGGCAAGATACATCGTTACCAAGGATGCTACCAAAGAGGCAGTCTGGATATATTTTAGTTCATGAGATGAACCTCGTTCCTACCATTGTGTGACAATGGAGTTGTGGCTTAGACCTAGGAACCCCCCGTCCCATCTGTGATCCAGACATATTCTTAGGCAGTATCATCTGATCATGGAGATGTTGGATCTCCAGGTTGATCAAGGTTAGGAGAGTAGACTCAGAGGACAACAGCGCGTATCCACTCACAAAGGCCTATTTCCCAGTAGAGACTATTATGGGATGGTTGAGTATGAGATACTTCAACCACAGCTTATTGTTGGGTATAAGATACTACAACAGATAGCTCTAGTGCAAGTGGAAGATTGTTAGTTATATGTATGCCCTAGAGGTCATTACTGTACATACGTTGGATATTGTAGTGGATGCTTGGACATATATAAGGAGGACTTTCTTGCTCGACATGGTTACTCTTTATCTTAACATGTACTCTGATTGTCTCTATGTTACATGTGTTGGGGTACGACGGCGCCCGGGCCGTCAAACCGACACCAAATGCAAAACAAAAACTTTTTACGAAACCGGCGCCACCACAACTCAAATACCCGGATCGTACCATTTACCGTAAACTATCAAAATGTAGAAGGAGTTAAAAAGGATTATACCGATCGATCCGTGTCCTTCGGTCTTTAATCTCCACACCAAGATCCCCGCTGATGCGCCTACGAAGTCCGCTCCGATCTCGCTCGTCAAAACGGCACCACGTCATCGAATCTTTATACGGGCTCCCGCCTCGAACCGAAGCAACTCGGACAAGAAGTTTGCTAGCCGACATGTCCAAGATTGGAGTAGAGAGAGAGTGGAATATTTTGTCTCAAGTGTGAAGTTGCCAATTTTGGATGTGCGATGAAGTGGATGTGAGCACATCAAGAAAAACTTGTGAAGCCAAGGAAATTTTCAAGTCATGAAGAAACCCCAGAGGGCTCGGCCACACTCACAAAAAGGGTGATGGAATTGTTCACTGGGAATTCTTGCAAGAAGGAGGGTGTGTAATCTTTTGGAAAATAAATGAATGGATGAATTAAAACAAGCCCCTCATATTAAAACCTCACACACCTCCACTCACAGACACCCACCACGGAAAAGCCCTCGCAAATTAGGCTGCCCAAATTGCACAAAGCCCCCCAGCCTTAAGTCAACGATGCAAGACCAAAGACCATGCTGCCCCGCTCCAAAAACCCATGCTCAATTGATGATGAAACAATGACTCACACACTGATGTCAAAAAGAATGGGCAGCCCCTAAAAATCGGCCAAGACAAAATGGCAAGGAAAATGGTCAATGTCAAAGTCAATGGTCACAAGGATAAAACACGGATCGGAATGTTTAAGACGGAGAAAGACGGAAAAAGAAACTGGCAACTCCGAAAATAATCCCGTAATGGATTACGAGATTATCCCTCAACTGTAAATCCATACCTACATTTGTATTCCGACCGAATACGAAATGCAATGAGACAAAAAATATTCCTACAGTATAATACTAGGATCTGGCTTGAACCAAAGCCCGCTAGTATTATCCGTCCGATCATGATCCGTGCACGAAAATGATCGAACCCTGCCATATCACCATACGACCTCTACAACGTTTCACCCAAACTTGGGAAACGGTCTGTGGGGGACTCTAATGACTCATCAATACACTGGCACTGGATATAACCACTAGCACGTCAGAGGTACAAGTTGTACGTAACGGTTGCCGATGTATTGATCGGAAGGGAAGCTGATGAGTGAACTCATCCAGAAACCCTACTGAGCCTGACAGTGACAATATCCGTACATTCCGGTCCGTTCGTCTATGAGTATCGCATATCGAGCCTAGGGGCTGGTAAACGTCAGACCCCCAATAGCTGTATAAGTCATGTCGGAGAGTAGCCCAGAACACCCTGAGATACTACTGGAATACCTACCAGTAAATCTCGATTACCCTGGCCAGGGATTTCGAGTAATGGCTCTCCTAAACACGGCGCGTTCTCACCCCCAATACCGGGAGAGACGAATCCCTGACGATCCGCTCACTGCCTCCATGTGGCTCGGTGCTGTACCCAACTGAAACTTGTTTGCACGACTCCTTTGAGCCGTGGTAGGGAAGTAATCAAAGCACAGTGGGAACTCACACGAGACAAATGACGATCTCAGGTCGACAGACTAACCTGTACACATGTCACCAGGGAACTGCTATCTGACGATATGTATAATACCAACTAGCATATTCCCGGCGAGTCCTGTCCGATGTACTCATAACCCAATGAGCACCTGTATACATCTTAAGTGAACCAACTGACACCAATGGCTTATGAGACCGGCCACCGCCCCTCGTCGGGGTCTCGACTGTGTACACTAGTCTGCTCTGGAGTATCGATGCCCTGTCTCGAAACTCCCACGACTAGGGACACTTTAAAGATGTGCTTATAGACCCCAGCTCCCATATATGATCGCTATCATACTGCTGGCAGTCAAGCAAGAATCCTATGGGCTCTATCAACATGCAATAGTGAACTAAAGCATGTATACGATGATAAAGACAAACCAGATAGCATACTATCATCTCGAGCAAGACTGTCCTATCGGTACAGGTCCTCTCTCAATCATTGCAATCACGTACCTGCTATCCAATAATTGACTTTGAGGGCACTATATCCAACAATCTCCCACTTGCACTTAAGGCTAATTGTTGCGATGTCGCGTACTCACATCTCGTGTGATACCGAACGACCAACTTCTCTACTAATTAGTCTCACAAAGGTCGTTCGTAAAACTATTGCTTTCGAGAAATAACCTCAGTGAATGGATCTGCTCTAATGTTTCTTTCTATGTCTCACTTTGTCTTAAGTTCGCTGAGAATGCCATCTCCCAAAATGTGCAATACCTGTCTTAGAATATGTCTGGATATCTGATGGGACCCAGTTCATAAATGAACTCTAAATCCAGCAAACTTCTTAGACTGTATCGTCAACTGAATTTAATCAGTATCCTGCACCATGCCTCCTTCAGTATCCGCTTAGACTACCTATCCAAACTACTGCCCTTCGCCAGAGGGAAAACTATAACTCTGACAGTCACTATGTCATCCAGGTCACCTTGGAAGCCTGGAATGATAACTGTCTCCCGAAGGAGGCTGTCGTTATCAAATCCCTAGAACAACTACTTATGTTCATAAGCTACTTCTGATCATTTCTCCAGGATTGGAATAATATATCAACCTATTGCATCTAGTGCAAAAAACAACATATGATATTATATCCATATCCTATGTGGAGAAACTACTGTGTGACAACCATGGTATAACCGATCCTAGTGTAGGAATTTCACTTCCTACTATGTGTATGTCATCCAAGTACCAGGACATCACACCCTACTACCTTCTTAACAGATCCATCTTCTATTCTGATGAAGTCAAAACCTATGAGTGTCACATCAAAAATAGATGATCTATCTCCGCTATATCTGCTTTAGTCTATAAATAGACATAAGCTACTTATCCACTATGCTTCCGCTGCTCCCTCTGACTACAACAATCCCCTGGCAGAGTCATATAGACGTGCACTTCTAAAGCTAGTTTAGAACGACGCTATACTCATCCTCCTGCCGGGTTTCATAGTCTGGAACAGCAGTAATGGCAAGTCTGGGTAAACAAGAACCTCCCTATCACCGTCCTTGAGGATAACGAAGTACCTCTCGGGTGCCTGAAGTTACCCACCATATCTGCGGAGTGGCTAATGGAATGTCAATCCTGATTGAATCTTTAGGTCCTATTAAATTTTCCGTAATCGTTTGCGGTTCTGGAATCACTTCCAGTTCTACCATACTCCCACTACCGTCTTCTGAAAAGAAATCCATTTTACTAAAAATGTGGTGAGTCAAGAACAATATCAGTATTTATCTTCCAGATGGTAGAAAGTCAACCCTCGTCAAAGCCCGGGTTAACCCACAAACTGCCATTACAGAAACGTGCCTTGAGTTTATCCGGATTCTGGTTTTAAGAATCAGCCGGACGACTCCCTATACCTTAACATCGTTAAGATATAAATTGATTCTATATATATCTAATATATAAACAAAGGCACTATTTTAATTAGAACCAGATTCAAATCATGCAGCTATCTCCAGTGCATGTCAACTGAATGGAGAGATGTCGATCAGCATTACTCAACTTAGGAGTGCATCCAATTATGAGTAACCTGAAAGAGAAGAAAGTTCTCAAAAACCATTACTATCAACTAAATACCAACCACAAGTATCTACATCTTCGATCATCTTGAAGAATCCTGATACTTGCAACACATGGTTCTCTACTTTATTGGTGTACCTATAATGTAACGTTTTGAAAATCGTTTCGGTGAAATTTAAAAAAAAATTCGGTAAAATAAGGGGGTTTTCTGTAAAAATTCAAAATACAAATATCTTATTATAAAAATTAAATATACATATTCTAGCTATGTAATTGCTATTATTTGGTGTTTATTGAGCCGCTGGTGAAATTTCAAATTTTCTGAAAAAAATATTATTTTATTATTATTTAATCCGTCACTAATACATTTAATTAGGGAAAATTACAAATTGGAATGAGTTGAAACAAATTTTGTGCATCATAAAACATTAAATAAAATTTTATCATGTGGTTTTTGGAACGAAATCATTTGGCAAAACGGTTTAGAAATTATTGAAGAAAAAAGGCTTTTTTTTAGCGTAAATGGATGTTTGGGGTATTATATTTATCATTTTTCATCACCCCACACCCGTACCCACATCCACACACTCCTATTTACTTCTCCCCTTGAAGAATTCAGCAGCTCCCATTTATTTTCCCCACTTGAATTTCAAAGGAAAGAAATGAAAGAAAAGAAAAGAAAATGGAGAAATGAGGTGGACCTTTGACCTTGAATTAATTTTGACTTCTTCCCCCACTTTCTCTACCTCCCTCTCTCTCCTCTCCCACTCCCATTCCAGCAGCCCCCCTCCTACAGCAGCAGCAGCCCCCCCAATTCCCTTCTCTTTTTTCTTCAAACTTCATCAAAAATTGCCTCAAATCCATCAAAAAAAATTCCAAAACCCAAATCCGACTCTTACCCATTTTAGCTTAGCCCGTATAGCATGGATCTTTGTGAAAAGAGAGCATTTTGGGAGGCCATGGATGCTTGTGGATCTTCAAATATTTTTGGGTATAATTCTAAAACATTTTTGCTTAATTTGTTACTAATTTCTTAAAGCTAAACTACTTAAGTGTTAATTAGGCTTAAGTTGCAAGTTTTGGAATTCAAGTTATGAATTTGAATGCAAGTTAGGGTTTTATAAAATTGGTGTTTGGTTGTGTGTTATATTTAGGCTTTTTGTCATGTTAATACAAGATTATTAGCTTGTGCTAATGGTTAGTTTAAAAATTGTGTTAATTTGCTAATTTACTTACTAGGTTTTTGAAATTGGTTAAATACTTGGGATTAAAAATGTGTTTAGGTTTTTCATGACTTCATTAACTTTATTAAGTGTGGTTTAATGCTTTAGATCATGCAAATCTAAGCTAGATTGTAGTTTGTGCATTTTTGCTTTGAAATTGTTAAATTTTAGGTATTTTGTAAACTAGAATATTAGGGTTTTTGGAATTTAATGAGATTAAATTCCGGGAATTGTTTATATGACTTATTTAAGATATTTAATAAATATATTGGCCACTACATTCATTTAAACATCCTGTTTTGTACAAAAACGGCGAATTGTGCTTGCAAGATTTTCGGAAAAATGACTTTTTAAGTAAAATTGGGGTTTTTGTGAGTTTTAACCTAGTTTATATTAAAATTAGTGTTCGTGAATGTGCAAATGAGTGTGATTGGATTTTTCTCGATGGTTTGACGTTTGTACATCGACATCGAGGGTTGGTTTGACTATTCTTGTATGCGTAGGCGATAGGTTTGGACCTATGCGTGATACGCGTGCCGATTTGATTTTCGTATGCCGTTTCGATTTCGAATTTAGTTTTAATGCGATATGGTGCGTTATGATATGTAGGTACCCCCATGTGGACTTCGAGACGACAAGCAAGCGCGTGGCGACGTCGGCACCGGCTAGCGAGGACCAGGTGAGTAGATTTATATCTACGGGGAGAAGTCGGGTGGATGGCGTATAGCACCCCCGCAATCCGTGGTGGTGTATACGGATGCGTATACACACCAACAATTATTATATGTTATTTGGGATTAATAACGATGCTTAGGATGGATATTGGTGTGTTGGATTACTTTAGTGTTGCGAACCCTTGGGTAGTGTTGCACTATACATACACACATACATACTTGCATACATTCCTATTGATATGTGCTCATGGGATTCTTTATAGTTATGGGTTCACATGGGTATGGGACTATGTGTTCACATACGGATTTGAGGATGATACTTGGGATTGAGCTGAGTCGATGAGATTTGATTTGAGGCCGTGAGATCGGTGATATAGCAGGGTTCGTATTTGAGATACGATATGATGTTGTAGCGGGTCCTTGACGTAGTGTTTCACACACGACCATGCATACGTAGGCGGTATCAGTATGGTACTAGACGTAGATCAGTACCCCGATCATGATATTTGATAAAGAGGATACCGGGTGAATAGTATGATGAATGTGATATTGACCCGTATCCAGATTGGGATGCCATACGACGGATTTACGTACGAGCTATATTGATGATTGATCCGCACTCTTGACTTGGGATGCCTGATTATAGATATGGTATTGGATATGATATTATTGAGGCGGGATCACCGACTATACATATACAGGTATGTATATGTATCGACTCAGATGATAGGTGGTTTCCTTACCTGTAGTTCAGCTTGTTAGTTCAGCCGTATAGTTTAGTGTAGTTGTTAGATTAGATTAGACTCCTACCTATTTCAAAAACTAACAAATCGTGGGTATTTTAAAAGACAGCCCAAGGGATCCTACGGATATTTCAAAAGACTTATCTTTTCATAAAAACACCGTAGCCCCTATTTTCAAAACCCCATGATTCGTGTTATTTCAAAAGGCAGCATTTGTAGGACTTATATTAGATTAATGCAGATTAGTTATAGTTGCGTCTAGTTTTCAGCTCCCGCTCTTCTTTTGTTGTCCGCTTCGCATCGCATGCTTATTTTATGTTTCATACTCCATTATTGATATCATGCTGTTAGGACACCAGCACCATTACCGATGATGCGTATGTACCACGTACACTTATTTGCCGGCTCACACACATCTTCATCGGTAATTGCCATGTCACGTACACCTTAGAAAATATTATTGCTTGACATAGCCTGTTAGCTAATAGTTAGACATGATATTAGTGTACTTGCCTTATATGTTAGTTTAGACATTGTAGTTATTACCTGCTACTTCATGCATACTGTTATTCATTGTTATGCCGCATTCATGGATTTTCATCCATATATTCACCATTTTACGTGTTATTGAGGTTTTGGATTCGGATTTCCATGAGATTTTCTGGATTTGGAGGAAAACCGCAAAAACATAAATAAACCTTTTTCCTCTTTTAAAATAAAAAGTGCGGTTTTCCCATGATGTATGAGTCGTCCACCATGAGTTTGCTGATGGATTTCGAGACCCGATTCGAGGAGACGGATGAACCGTTTCGGGTACATGGTGGACCCGGTAAGGTACCCCGGGGCAAGAAGCGCGTGATGATGACGATGTGAGCCTGGCAGGGGAGCACTACCTACCAGTGATATTACCCGACGCGTCGGATATCCGGAGGATACCGTCGTGGTCTTGAGATGGATGGTAGGGGCCGGTCTGGACTGACGGCGCCCTAGATATTGAGACTTGAGGTACATAGATTGTGACACAGAGATATCGAGGTATTTGGACACTTGTTTTGTGTCGATGCTGGGCACTGTTTTATGCTGATTTCATATATGGTACCTCATTTCTTTTAAAATACAGAAATCTCACTGATTTATGAAACCAGTTTTATTCAGTACATGCATTCTGTTTTATGCATTCATACATCATCCATATGATATATTGCTACCCGAGGCACTGACACGGGCACATGAGATTACACTCGGGTTAGATATTTACCCTAGCCTTGTTATAGGCTACGTGTTATATACATTTTTGAGGATATATTATGATCATTGACCTAGGATTGCGTTATTTATGCGATTTCTGTGCGTAGATATTTTTCTATTCACGAGTTGGCAACTCACCCCCGTTGTGCTCCAGTTTCTTGCAGGTTGCCGTACAGGTTTCATTACGGCTTTGCGGGCTCAGTTTCATTCGGGTGACCTGCTAGTAGGTGGGTTTTTCTTGTATCGTACCCATCATATTACCTTGTATAATATTATTCCGTTGTATCTAGTAAATTCCATCAACCAAACATGTATTTATTGAGATAGAGACCAGTGTTGGTTATTCTTTCGACCTTAGAGTCGCTCGTTATATTTCTGGTGGTTTTGAGTTTCCTTTTGAGTTTTGATCCTCGCCGTTGGCGTTGTATATTATATTGTCTGTGTGGTTGTGACCGTCGATTGACGAAGAGCTAGCTCCCGCTTGGGGATGCCCTTTTCTTGATTTCGTATACTATTCATGTTGTATCCCGTTTGGGGGCCAGTATTTACAAAGGAGACTCTGCCGAAATTTTCAGTAAATTTTTGATGTTTTAAAAACCGCATAATTCGGCTTATGCTATTGAAATTACTTGCTTTAAGTTGGTTTTTCCTGCACTCTACTACTTTTCTTGGTTTGGATTTCTGGGTTTTTGGTTTACTTAGATTACGTACGTCTCGAGACGTTCATAGTTTAAGTGCCGGTCATGTTCCGTACTTTCGGGTCGTGACATATAACTTCTCAAACTTGGACCTTATATTTCTACGAAACACTTGTCTAAAACTTGAGAAGTCACAAGTAAACAGAATATAGTACGAGGACCAACCCTTTTGTCCTAATGGACACTGGACAATATACAATATTTTGTATAATTCCCCTGAGTTGAATAACTCAAACTCTGTGCGTCGTAGGTTGAAAACTGTACCCAGGCGATTTCCTCAAATATCACCAATTGCAACGAATTCCAATATAATGAGGATGATCACTTAATTCCCAATAACTTACTCCCACTCATCATCTGTAAAACCATACAGATGTGAGAATCATACCTGGTAAATATATACCCTGGAGCAAGGGTCTAATCGGGAAATCAGTTTTCTATTAACAATACATAGTGAAACTGAAACATGAATATGTTTCAAAGGGCTATCCGAGTATTCCTAGTAATGCCTCTTCCATTATCAGATTCATGAATGTAACCGTATATTTCCTTGCCATCTTTCCAATTTCCTTTATTTGTCTTTAGTCGTTACCTTCTGTACACCATCGTTAGGCTTAATGGTTTTCTTCCTTCCCTACCGTTCGGCACCAGCCTATGGTTTGGAAGAAGACTATCCAATAAGCGTAATAGGTGTACTCTCCTAATCCTAGGAGTACTCGCAACATGAGAGAAGGTAAAGATAAAAGACAACTGAATAAACATTATTCCTATTTCTCCTGAACCAGAATCCATCCTCGAAAAAGTTCCTTCGAGTTCGTATATAACCATACGATGGATTTATCCAATGGAATTGGATGTTCGTAGTGATACGGGGTGTTCTGGAGAAATACAAAGGTGAATTAGGAGTGGCGATGAGATACGTGGTTTGGTCGTGAATGTTAACAGTCGCAATTTACTTTGCCTTTTTTCTGACCCCTTTATTTGTCTTTACTTATTACCTTCTGTACACCCAACTTAGGCTAATTGGTTTTCTTCATTCCCTACCTTTCGGCACCTGCCTATGGTTTGGAAGAAGACTTTCCAATAAGCGTAATAGGTGTACCCTATCCTAATCGTAGGAGCTCTCACAACCTGAGAGAAGGTAAAAGGAAAAGATAACTGAATAGTCCTATTCAATCTCTCCAGAACCTGAATCCATCCTCGAAGAAATTCCTCTGAGTTCATATATAACCATACGATGGATTTATCCAATGGAAGTGGATGTTCGTAATAATACGGGGTGTTCTGGAGAAACTCAAAGGGTAAAAGAAGGAGTGACAATGATGTATGCAACTCAGACAATCCAAAATCCAGTGTTTTAAGAAAATTCGGTCAACTGGGTCACTGAGTTATAGTCTAGGGTCGGGTCATGGTCGCAGTCAAAGGGAGAGAGAAAGGAAACAAACTGCGTGCACTCTAACCTGAATCAGAATGGTTGATCACTTTATCCAATCAGGAAACCTCCCACTGTTTTCTCAAATTCTCCTCTAAACCTGAAAGAAGAATTAGCCGGAATCACCCGAGGAGTAATACAACTCATCAGTGGGAATCGGGATCCAACCATCATCGCATGATAACGTGATGGAAGCCACTCACGTCATCACACTCCAGAAAGTATGCGCAAGCCTGGCAAGTTTCCTGTATGTTTGAAACTCCCGATATAATTTTCACTCTAAGCAGTTTATGACCTTGACAAAGGCCAACAAATCATAAACCACAAGTCAAGTTCAACCCGTCATTATCCTGGATTACTCTAAACCCACCCGTAAAAACCCTTAACAAAGGCTAACAAGGTTATACGACTGTCCTAGATAATCGCAATTCAATGCAACAGACAAGTAATACCCAACTACCGCACACTACGCCTTGACAAAGGCCAACAAACGCAGCACGAATACTAAGTACTACCTGAAAGAAATGACGGAGGGCTACGGCTGGTTTTTGGCGAAAAACCTTTAGCTTAATGAACTTGATATCGTTGAAGGAATCCAAGTGGTTTTATAAAAATATAGTAGCGAAAACCTTTGCTAAAGAGGTCACTCCCGGTGAAGGGATCTCGGCTCTTTCCTTGTCGAATGAGGTGCAGGATATTCCAAACTGAATACCATGATGCAAAGCAAAAAGTAATCGATTATAGTGAAGTTATTACCCTGATGCGAACCTCTGTCCAAGGGGTCACTCGCATTGAAGGGATCTCGGCCCTTGCCTCGTCGAATGAGGTGCTGAATATTCATAACCGAATACCACAGTGCAAAACAAAAGAGAACATCCTTGCAATAACAGCTTTTGAAAAATTGGTTCCAACAACATCATATAAAGGTTAGTTTTTCTTGCATTGATAAGAATCAACGCAGTCCCATCAATTGATCACACCAGAAAAGAACGAAAATAAAATGTACGTATATGCCATCCGCATTCGCCACTGGGTCCCGTCATCACCCGTTGTGTTACTTAACTAACGACAGAGCGGGGACTGGACTAGCGCGGGTGTAAAACATATACAACATCTACTAGTATATATATCAATATATAATAATCGCTCCAGGTATGATAAATGCAACATCACAGAAAAGTAATAAGCATCACAGAACAATACAGATAATCTGGGATCCCCGGGTTTCATAGAGCCGCAGATGAAAACCCGACGTTCCCCTGGTCGTGTGGATAGCCTGTGCAATGAAAACCTAGACCCCTACGAGCCGGGCAAGTTACCCGCCAAAACCTGAAGCGAGGCAGCCCCCTTCAACAACGTGAATGGACCACCCAGCACTTCACGGAATCCGGTAACTTGAGCACCCCTCCTTGGGTCAACCTATAACCCCTACGAGTGTGGCGAATAGCCCGCCAATTCTAGAGTGACGCCCCCTCCGTCTCAACGCCATGAGATGCGGGCCCGTTGCCCTCTAGAACCCGGCTATCCGTGCACCCCACCGCGGGGTAATCCTAGTACAGAAAATAAAATATACAACGGGTACATCGACCTCATCCCGGTCGTGCCCCAAAAGAATAATATACAAACAGGCAGTGACGGCAGTCCACATGTTGGACGCTCGCCCCGCAATATCAAATGTACAAATAAATCCAAACAGCACTACCATTGCACAGGAGCTATCCATCACGACAAATCCGCAACATCACAGCACAACACAGAACATCAACGTGAATGTCACGTTCGCAAACCCGTCTAAAAGAACTATAGCAATTAGACAAGATTTACCGCTCGAATGACATTCACGGTCGCAGATAGAAATGTAAGCACTGTGAACTAACTTGTTTAAATTTTCGATCGACAAAAATTTCCCGAACTGGGCCCCAAGTACAAAACCCAGCACTCAAAATAATCTGGGCTAAAACTAAAAATTCCAGAAACCACAATTCCATGCAAAAGACTGCCACAAGGAAAATGGTGCACCGAAGCTATTGTTCTGCCGTGCAACCGTGGCAAACACGTGGGTTTGGCCGCGGTTCCGCGGTGACACAGAGGCATCGTGCTATCAAATTTCTTGTGGTGTCTTTAAAAAATCCGGCCTGATTTTCTGAAACAATCAAAATAATTTTTCGACGACAAAATAAATTCGACAGAAACTTTAGAACTGAAATTGCGGTTTCGGAAATTTTGTTCGATCGATATTTTAAACATGATAGAACAAGCTAGTATAGGTTAATGGCCTGGCTCTGATATCATGTTGGGGTACGGCGGCGTCCCGGCCTTCAAACCGACGCTAAATGCGGAAAAAAACTTTTTACGAAACCGGCGCCACCGCTGCTCAAATACCCGGATCGTACCATTAACCGTAAACTAGTAAAATGTAAAAGGAGTTAAAAAAGATTATACCGATCGATCCGTGTCCTTTTGTCTTTAATCTCCGCACCAAGCTCCCCACTGTTGCGCCGACGAAGTCCGCTCCGATCTCGCTCGTCAAAACAGCACCACATCATCGAATCATTATACGGGCTCCCGCCTCGAACCGAGGAAACTAAGACATGAAGTTCGCTAGCCGACGTGTCCAAGATTGGAGTAGAGAGAGAGAGTGGGATATTTTGTCTCAAGAGTGAAGTTGCCAATTTTGGATGTGCGATGAAGTGGATGTGAGCACATCAAGAAAAACTTGTGAAGCCAAGGAAATTATCAAGTCATGAAGAAACCCCAGAGGGCTCGGCCACACTCACAAAAAGGGTGAAAGAATTGTTCTCTAGGAATTCATGCAAGAAGGAGGGTGTGTAATCTTTTGGAAAATGAATGAATGGATGAATTAAAACAAGCCCCTCATATTAAAGCCTCACACACCTCTACTCACAGACACCCACCACGGAAAAGCCCTCGCAAAATAGGCTGCCCAAATTGCACAAAGCCCCCCCCCACAGCCGTAAGTCAATAAGGCAGGACCAAAGACCATGCTGCCCTACTCCAAAAACCCATGCTCAATTGATGATGAAACAATGACTCACACACTGATGTCAAAAAGAATGGGCATCCCCTAAAAATCGGCCAAGACAAAATGGCAAGGAAAATGGTCAATGTCAAGGTCAATGGTCACAAGGATAGAACACGGATCGGAATGTTTAAGACGGAAAAAGAAACTGGCAACTCCGAAAATAATCCCGTAACGGATTACGAGATTATCCCTCAACTGTAAATACATATCTGCATTTGTATTCCGACCGAATACGAAATGCAATGAGACAAAAAATATTCCTACAGTATAATACTAGGATCTGGCTTGAACCAAAGCCCGCTAGTATTATCCGTCCGATCATGATCCGTGCACAAGTGCACAAATATGATCGAACCCTGCCATATCACTATACGGCCTCTACAACGTTTCACCCGAACTTGGGAAACGGTCTGTGGGGGACTCTAATGACTCATCAATACACTGGCACTGGGTATAACTATTAGCACGTCAGAGGTATAAGCTGTACGTAACGGTTGCCGAGGTATTGATCGGAAGGGAAGCTGACGCGTGAACTCATCCAGAAACCTTACTGAGCCTGACAGTGACAATATCCGTACAGTCTGGTCCGTTCGTCTATGAGTATCGCATATCGAGCCTAGGGGGCTGGTAAACATCATACCCCCAATAGCTTTATAAGTCGTGTCGGAGAGTAGCCCAGAACACCCTGAGATACTACTGAAATACCTACCTGTAAATCTCGATTACCCTGGCCAGGGATTTCGTGTAATGGCTCTCCTAAACACAGCGCGTTCTCACCCCCAATACCGGGAGAGACGAATCCCTGACGATCCGCTCACTGCCTCCATGTGGCTCGGGACTGTACCCAACTAAAACCTATTTGCACGACTCCTTTGAGCCGTGGTAGGGTAGTAATCAAAGCACAGTGGGAACTCACATGAGACAAATGACGATCTCAGGTCGACATACTAACCTGTACACATGTCACCAGGGAACTGCTATCTGACGATATGTATAATACCAACTAGCATGTTCCCGGCGAGTCCTGTCCGGTGTACTCATAACCCAATGAGCACCTGTATACATCTTAGGTGAACCAACTGACACCAATGGCTTGTGAGACCGGCCACCGCCCCTCGTCGGGGTCTCGACTGTACATACTAGTCTACTCTGGAGTATCGATGCCCTGTCTCGAAACTCCTATGACTAGGGACACTTTAAAGATGTGCTTATAGACCACAGCTCCCACGTATATGATCGCTATCATACCGCTGACAGTCAAGCAAGAATCCTATGGGCTCTATCAACATGCAATAGTGAACTAAAGCATGTATACGATGATAAAGACAAACCAGATAGCATACTATCTTCTCGAGCAAGACTGTCCTATCAGTATAGGTCATCTCTCAATCATTGCAATCACGTACTTGCGATCCAATAATTGACTTTGAGGGTACTATATCCAACAACATGTTGATAAAGCCCTTAGGATGAGTACTTGACTACCAGGACTATGTTGCAGATCATACTAGTGCGGACAGTGTAGTCGCCAAGTACATCCTTCAAATGTTCCTAGTCGTGGGAGTACCGAGATAGGGCATCGATACTCCAGAGTAGACTGGCGTATGCGCTTCTTGATCCATATGATGGGCGATGGATGATCCCATATTCATTGGTGTTTGACATCAGAGAAGGTATACGGGTGCTCAGTAGAGACTGGGTACACTGGACGGACTCGCTGAGAACTCCCAGATGGTATCATACTGTAAGTGCACGGCGGCGCCCCGGCCGTCAATCCGACGGCCAAATGCGGAAACGGTGGTAAACTTAAATTTTTGCGGACTTAGCAACCGGCACCACCGCGCACTAAATACCCGGATCGAACCACTAACTATTCTAAGCTAACAAGAAGATGGGTTAGAGATATACCGACGATCCAAGTCCTCCGGTCTTCTCGTCATGGTCCCGATCTCCTGCGGAAAGTCCTGTCTCCTCCTCGTCGCCGGAAGTGCACCACATCGCCTACTATTTTTACGGGCTCCCACCTCAATGCCGAGGCAACTCGGGCACGAAGCCGGCTACTCGACGTGCCCAAGGTTCGTTGTAGAATATGTAGTAGAAGAAGTCTCATTTGGGGTTTATGGAGATGCCATTGTGGTGGAGGAAAAGAGAGCTTGGAGAGAGGTGGGGAAAATGTAGCATACCAAAATGAGAGTAACATTTTCCACACTCAAAATGAAAATCAATCCCATTCCTCTTTGAATGGCCGGCCACACATTTCTCTTTTTGTGATTGGAGAGAGAGAGTGAACAAGGTCAAGGGGGAGTGGTTGAACCATCATACAAGGAAATATGCAAAGACCCCCCTCCACAATTGCCTATTTGCAACAATGCAAATAAGCCCTCCTCCACCAAACTTCGGCCAATGAACGGAACAAAGGAAATTGGCCGAAACGGAAAACAAACTGGCAACTCCAGAAAACTGGTCCCGTAATAAATCACAGGAAAACCCCGATACTGTGCATACACACCCGCATCTGTATTTCGACCGAAATACAAATGCAATGAGACAAACTCTACACTGTACAATACTAGGATCCGGCTTATACCAAAGCCGGCCAGTAATATCCGTTCGATCCTGATCCGTGCAATACCGCACGTATCTGATCGAACCCTGCCATATAACCATACGGCCTATAGTACAGACTGTCCGATCCTGATCCGTGCAATACCGCACGTATCTGATCCGACCTTGCCATATCTCCATACGGCCTCTACAACCTTTCGCCCGAAAGCTGAGTAACTGAAATGTGGGGGACTCTAAAGACTCGTCAACACCTTGGTTGTGGATTTACCCACTAGCACGTCAGAGGTATAAGCCAATACGTAACGGGCTACCAGGTACTGACCAAAAGGGATGTCTGTGAGCGAACTCAGCCTGACAACCCTACTGAGCCTGTCAGTGACAATATCCGTACAGTCCGGTCCGTTCGTCTATGAGTATCGCATGGCGGGCCTAGGGGGTTGGTAAAAGTCAGACCCCCAAAAGCGGTACAAGTCGTGTCGGAGTGTAGCCCAGAACACCCTGAGATACTACTGGAATACCTACCAGTAAATCTCCTTGCCTTGGCCAAGGACTTTGTGTAATGGCTCTCCTAGACACAGCACGACCTCACCCCCAATACCGGGAGAGACGAACCCCTGAAGATACGCTCACTGCCTCCATGTGGCTCGGGACTGTACCCAACTAAAACCTGTTTGCACGACTCCTTTGAGCCGTGGTAGGGTAGTAATCAAAGTACAGTGGGAACTCACACGAGACAAATGACGATCCCCAGGTCGATGAACTAACCTGCACACATGTCACCAGGGAACTGCCATCTGACGTCTGGTATATGACCAACTAGCATGTTCCCGGCGAGTCCTGTCCGGTGTACTCATAACCCAATGAGCACCTGTATACATCTTAGGTGATCCTACTGACACCAGTGGCTTGTGAGACCGGCCACCGCCCCTCGTCGGGGTCTCGACTGTATACACTAGTCTACTAATGGAGTATCGATGCCCAGTCTCGAAACTCCCACGACTAGGGACCTTTTAAGGATAAGCTTATAGACCCCCAGCTCCCACTTATATGATCGCCCTCATACTGCTGGTGGTCAAGCAAGAATCCTAGGGGCTCTATCAACGTGTAATAGCGACGTGTCAGGTCACCTAAAGCAGTACACGATGATAAAGGTAAACCAGATAGCATACTATCATCTCGAGTAAGACTGTCTTACCGGGATAGGTCCTCCCTCAATCATTACAATCACGTACCTGTGACCTAATAATTGACTCTGAGGGCACTATCTCCAACAATCTCCCACTTGCACTCAAGGCTAATTATTGCGATGCCGCATACTCACAGCCCGTGTGATACCGAACATCCAACTCCTCTACTAGTCAGTCTCACAAAGCTCGTTTGCGGAACTATTGCGTTCGAGGAATAGCCTTAGTGAGTGGATCCGCTCAGTTGTTTCTTTCTATGTCTCTCTATATCTCAAGTTCGCGGAGAAACCCATCTCCCGAAATGAGCAATACTTGTCTTAGAATGTGCCTGGATGTCTGATGGGACATAGCTCATAAATGAACTCCAAATCCAAACTTCTTAGACTGTATCGTCAACTGAACTTAATCAGTATCCTGCACCAAGCCACCCTTAGTATTGCCTTGGATCACCTGTCCAAAATACTGCCCCTCAACAGAAGGAAAACTGTAACTCTGACAACCTCCTTGTCGTCCATGTCACCTTGGAAGCCTGGAATGATAACTGTCTCCCACATGAGGCTGTCGTTATCATCTCCCTAGAACATCCACTTATGTTCTAAAACTGCTTCCGACTGTTTCTCCAGGATTGGATTAATGTCAATTTATTGCATCTAGTGCAAGAACAACATCTGGTGTGGTACTTGACATCTCACGATTGACTCAATTGCCTGAGCAAGTGATCTGCCAATCATGCCCGTCCCTCTCCCCTTTAGTCTGTAAGACATCTTTGGAGAGGGTGACTCCATTACCTGCAGGTACACTACCGTGCCAGGAGTCGTCCATCCTAAATACTCTTAGAATGCTGTCAAGTACCCTGATTGGGAAACCACCCAAATCTAGATCTAAAACCATAGATCTAGTAACCGGTATGTCTGATGTAAAATCCATTTCCTTTGTGGAGAAAACACTGTGTGACGACCAAAGTATAACCGATCGTAGTGTAGGAGTTTCCTTTCCTACTCTGTGTATATCATCCAAATACCAGGATATCACACCCTACTACCTTCTCAACAGATCCATCCCCTATTCTGATGAAGTCAAACCCATGACTGTCACGTCAGAAATAGATGATCTATCTCCGCTACATCTGCTCTAGTCTATAAATAGACATAAGCAACCTGTCCACCAATGCTTCCGCTGCTCCCACTGACTACGACAACCCTCTGGCAGAGTCATATAGACGTACACTTCTAAAACTAGTTTAGAACGACGCTATACTCATCCTCCTGCCGGGTCTCACAGTCTGGAACAACAGCAATGGTATTTGTGGGTAAGCAAGAACTTCCCTGTCACCGTCCTTGAGGCTACCGTAGTACCTCTCGGGTGCCTGAAGTTACCCACCTTATCTGCGGAGTGGCCAATGGAATGTCAATCCAGATTGAATCTTTAGGTTCCTTATCAAATCTTCAGTAATCGTTTGTGGTTCTGGAATCACTTCCAGTTCTACCATACTCCCACTACTGTTTTCTGAAAAAATCCATTTTTATTAAAACTGTGGCGAGTCTAGAACAATATCGCTATTGTTTATCCAGATGGTAGAAAATCAACCCTCGTCATAGCCTGGGTCAACCCACAAACAGCCATTACAGAAACGTGCCTTGAGTTGTCCAGTGTCTGGTTTTAATCATAAACCGGACAACTCCCCGTACCTTAACATCGTTAAGATATGAACTGTTCTATATCCCATATAGGACCAGAGGCACTGATTTAATTGAACCAGATCCAAATCATGCAACTGTCTCCAGTGCATGTCAACTAAATGGAAGGAGGCCAGATCAGCGTTACTCAACTTAGGAATACTTCCAATTATGAGTAACCTGAAAGAGAAGCAATTTCTCTTAATCATTACTATCAACTGAACACCATACACAAGTATCTACATCTTCGATCTCTTTGAAGAATCCCGATACTTGCTATACCTGGTTCTCTACTCTATTCAAATACATATAACTTCTCCAAATTCAGACCCTGTGTTTCCACGAAACACTTGTCTAAAAATTAGAGGAGTCATAAGTAAACCGAATATAGTACGAGGACCATCCCCTCTGTCCTGATGGACTCTGGACAACATACAATACTCTGTAAAAGTCCCTTGAGTCTGATTACTCATTCACTGTGTGTCGTAGGTTGAAAACTGTACTTATGGTTAAGAAGAATTACACCGCTGTTTAATGCTCCTTACCTAACCATCCACTGATATAGGTAAATGTCGTAGACATAATTTCAGAAAGGTATATCTCACTCTATGAAAATAGACGTACAGATATATCAATTTGAAATTGGTGCATAACAGCGGATATTCAAAACCAAATATTTGCCGACCGGCAAACGACCCAGGTGATTTCCTCTAATATCACCGATTACAACGAATCCCGATATAATGAGGATAATCACCCAATTCCCAATAACTTACTCCCACTCATCATCTGTAAAACCATACAGATGTGAGAATCGTATCTGGTAAATACATACCCTGGAGTAAGTATCTAATCGGGAAATCAGTTTTCTATTAACAGTACACAGTGAAACTGAAACATTGAAATGTTTCGATGGGGTATCCTGGTATTCCTAGTAATGCCTCTTCCAGATTCACGACTGTAACCGTATAGTTCTTTGCCACCTCTCCAAATCCCTTCATATGTCTTTAGTCTTTACCTTCTGCACACTCCTTTAGGCCAAATGGTTTTCTTCCTTCCCTACCGTTCGGCACCAGCCTATGGTTTGGAAGAAGACTATCCAATAAGCATAATGGGTGTACTGTCCCAATCCTAGGAACACTCGCAACACGAGAGAAGGTGAAGATAAAAGACACCTGAATGTACTTTATTCCTATTTCTCCTGAACCAGGATCCATCCCCGAACTGGAACAAGTTCCTTTCGAGTTCGTATATAACCATACGATGGAATATCCAAATAAACTGTGGATCTTCGTAGTGATACGGAGTGTCCTGGAGAAATACAAAGGTGATGTGGGAGTGGTAACGAAATATTTGGTTTGGTCGTGAATATCTGTTGCAATTTACTTTGCCCTCCTACTAATCCCTTGCTTTGTCTGAACTTAATACCTTCTGCACACCATCGTTATGCTAATTGGTTTTCTTCATTCCCTACCGGTCGGCACCAGCCTAAGGTTTGGAAGAAGACAATCCAATTTGCGTAATAGGTGTACTACCCCTAAACCAAGGAGTACTCGTAACCTGAGAGAGGGTAAAAGGAAAAGACAACTGAATAATCCTATCCGTTTTCTCCAGAACCGGAAACCATCCTCGAATAATTCTTTCGAGTTCGTATCTAACCATACGATGGTTTTGTCCAATGGAAGTGGACGTTCGTAGTAATACGGGGTGTCCTGGAGAAAAGGGTAAAAGTAGGAGTGGCAATGAGGTTTGCAACTCTGACAATCCAAAAGCCGGTGTTTAAGAAGGTTCGGTCAACTTGGTCACTGAGTCAAAGTCTTAGGGTCGGGTCAATGGTCGCTGCCAGAGAGAGAGAGAGAAGAAACACTCAGCGTGCACTCTATCCTAGATCAGAATGGTTACCAATTTATCTAATCTGGAAACCTCCCACTGTACCTCAAATTCTCCTCCAAACCTGAAAGAAGAATTAGTCGGGGTCACCCGAGGAGTAAACCAACTCATCAGTAGGAATCGGGATCCAACTCTCATCGCATGATAACGTGACGGAATCCGCTCACGGTATCACACTCCAGAAGGTATGCGCATATCTGGCAAGTTTCAGTTCTTTTGAAACTCCCGATGTGATTTCTGCCCCATGCTCTTATGACCTTGACTTTGGCCAACATATCATAAGTCACATGTCAAGTTCTACCCGTCATTCTCCAGGTTAATTTGAATCCACCCGTACATACCCTTGACTTTGGCCAAAATGGCAGCACGACTGTCCCAAACCAACGCATCTATCTATGCTGCATATGAATACCCCAATAGCTACCAATCACTGTGCCTTGACTTTGGCCAACATACACAGCTTGAATACTATTGACCACCCATATGAAACGACGGAGGGCTACGAATGGTTTCTGGCGAAAACCTTTAACGTAAAGAACTTGATATCGTCGAAGGAACGGATAGCTTTTTAAAAATATAGTGACGAAAACCGTTGCTAAAGAGGTCACTCCCGGTGAAGGGATCTCGGCTCTTTCCCCGTAGAATGGGGTGCAGGATATTCCAAATGAATACCGCGATGCAAAGCAAAAGTGATCGGCTATAGTGAAGTTATTGCTCTGACGCAAACTTTTGTCCAAGGGGTTACTCCCGGTGAAGGGATCTCGGCCCTTGCCTCGTCGACTGAGGAGCAGGATATTCCAACTGAATATCACGATGCAAAACAAAAGTGAACGTCCTTGCAATAACAGCTTTTTGAAAAGTGTTCCAACAACATCAGATTAGGTTTGTTTTTAACTTGCATTGATCCGAATCAACGCAGTCCCATCAATTGATCACACCAAAAAGAACGAAAATATACTGATGTACGTATATGCCATCCGCATTCGCCACTGGGTCCCGTCATTACCCGTTAGGTTAGCTTACTAACGACAGAGCGGGGACTGGACTAGCGCGGATGCAAAACATATACAACATCTACTAATATATATACCAATATATTATATTTCGCTCAAGGCGTGAATAAAATGCAACATCACAGAGAATGAACAGCATCACAGAAACAATACAGATATCTGGGATCCCCGGGTTTCACAGAGCCACTACTGAAACCCGACGTTCCCCTGGTCGTGTGGATAGCCTGTGCAATGAAATCCTAGACCCCTACGGGCGCGGCAAGTCACCCGCCAAAACCTGAAGCGAGGCAGCCCCCTTCAGCCCCGTGAATGGACCACCCAGCACTTCACGGAATCCGGCAACTTGGGCACCCCTCCTGGGTCAACCTGTACCCCCTACGAGTGCGGCGAATAGCCCGCCAATCCTAGAGTGAAGCCCCCTCCGTCTCAATGCCATGAGATGCGGGCTTGTTGCCCTCCAGAACCCGGCTATCCGTGCACCCCTCCGCGGGGCAATCCTAGTACAGAAAGTAAAATATACATACATCGGGTACATCGACCGCAACCAGGTCGTGCCCCAAAATAATAATACAATCAGGCAGTGACGGCAGTCCACATGTCGGACGCTCGCCCCGCAAAATCAAATGTACATAATACAACAAAACTGTACTAGCATTGCATCCAGGCTATCCCCCACGACCGATCCGCAACATCACAGCAAATACATAGAACATCAACGTGAAAATCACGTTCGCAAATCCGTCTAACCGGGCTATAGCAGTTAGACCGGATTTACCGATCGAGTGACATTCACGGTCGCAGATATAATGTAAATACTGTGAAAAATGTGTTTAAAAAATTTCCGATTGATCAAACAATTAACAAGTGGGCCCCAAAGAAAACTGTAGCACTCACAGAAACAATTGGCCCAACTTTAATATTCCAAAGCCCATATTTTAAGCCCAGAAGGCCTCTGTAAAAAAATGGTGAAGTGATGTGAATAGTGCGCGGCGGAAGGGCCGCACAAAGGTGGTTTTCGCGGCGGTTCCGCGCTCCAACTGTGGAGTTACTTCGTCAAATTTTTACAGAATTCTTAGATTTTCCAGTACATCAATATTTTATAACCTGAAAAATTTTTCGAGACCAAAAAATTTCAACAGAAACTGATGCGAACTAAAATGCAGTTTTGGAACTTTTTGATCGATCGGAAATGCAAACACATTACACAAAGTTAGACTAAGTTAATGGCGAGGCTCTGATACCACTGTAAGTGCACGGCGGCGCCCTGGCCGTCAATCCGACGGCCAAATGCGGAAACGGTGGTAAACTTAAATTTTTGCGGACTTAGCAACCGGCACCACCGCGCACTAAATACCCGGATCGAACCACTAACTAGTCTAAGCTAACAAGAAGATGGGTTAGAGATATACCGACGATCCAAGTCCTCCGGTCTTCTCGTCATGGTCCCGATCTCCTGCGGAAAGTCCTGTCTCCTCCTCGTCGCCGGAAGTGCACCACATCGCCTACTATTTTTACGGGCTCCCACCTCAATGCCGAGGCAACTCGGGCACGAAGCCGGCTACTCGACGTGCCCAAGGTTCGTTGTAGAATATGTAGTAGAAGAAGTCTCATTTGGGGTTTATGGAGATGCCATTGTGGTGGAGGAAAAGAGAGCTTGGAGAGAGGTGGGGAAAATGTAGCATACCAAAATGAGAGTAACATTTTCCACACTCAAAATGAAAATCAATCCCATTCCTCTTTGAATGGCCGGCCACACATTTCTCTTTTTGTGATTAGAGAGAGAGAGTGAACAAGGTCAAGGGGGAGTGGTTGAACCATCATACAAGGAAATATGCAAAGACCCCCCTCCACAATTGCCTATTTGCAACAATGCAAATAAGCCCTCCTCCACCAAACTTCGGCCAATGAACGGAACAAAGGAAATTGGCCGAAACGGAAAACAAACTGGCAACTCCAGAAAACTGGTCCCGTAATAAATCACAGGAAAACCCCGATACTGTGCATACACACCCGCATCTGTATTTCGACCGAAATACAAATGCAATGAGACAAACTCTACACTGTACAATACTAGGATCCGGCTTATACCAAAGCCGGCCAGTAATATCCGTTCGATCCTGATCCGTGCAATACCGCACGTATCTGATCGAACCCTGCCATATAACCATACGGCCTATAGTACAGACTGTCCGATCCTGATCCGTGCAATACCGCACGTATCTGATCCGACCTTGCCATATCTCCATACGGCCTCTACAACCTTTCGTCCGAAAGCTGAGTAACTGAAATGTGGGAGACTCTAAAGACTCGTCAACACCTTGGTTGTGGATTTACCCACTAGCACGTCAGAGGTATAAGCCAATACGTAACGGGCTACCAGGTACTGACCAAAAGGGATGTCTGTGAGCGAACTCAGCCTGACAACCCTACTGAGCCTGTCAGTGACAATATCCGTGCAGTCCGGTCCGTTCGTCTATGAGTATCGCATGGCGGGCCTAGGGGGTTGGTAAAAGTCAGACCCCCAAAAGCGGTACAAGTCGTGTCGGAGTGTAGCCCAGAACACCCTGAGATACTACTGGAATACCTACCAGTAAATCTCCTTGCCTTGGCCAAGGACTTTGTGTAATGGCTCTCCTAGACACAGCACGACCTCACCCCCAATACCGGGAGAGACGAACCCCTGAAGATACGCTCACTGCCTCCATGTGGCTCGGGACTGTACCCAACTAAAACCTGTTTGCACGACTCCTTTGAGCCGTGGTAGGGTAGTAATCAAAGTACAGTGGGAACTCACACGAGACAAATGACGATCCCCAGGTCGATGAACTAACCTGCACACATGTCACCAGGGAACTGCCATCTGACGTCTGGTATATGACCAACTAGCATGTTCCCGGCGAGTCCTGTCCGGTGTACTCATAACCCAATGAGCACCTGTATACATCTTAGGTGATCCTACTGACACCAGTGGCTTGTGAGACCGGCCACCGCCCCTCGTCGGGGTCTCGACTGTATACACTAGTCTACTAATGGAGTATCGATGCCCAGTCTCGAAACTCCCACGACTAGGGACCTTTTAAGGATAAGCTTATAGACCCCCAGCTCCCACTTATATGATCGCCCTCATACTGCTGGTGGTCAAGCAAGAATCCTAGGGGCTCTATCAACGTGTAATAGCGACGTGTCAGGTCACCTAAAGCAGTACACGATGATAAAGGTAAACCAGATAGCATACTATCATCTCGAGTAAGACTGTCTTACCGGGATAGGTCCTCCCTCAATCATTACAATCACGTACCTGTGACCTAATAATTGACTCTGAGGGCACTATCTCCAACACATACCTCACGTCAGATGGCAGTTCTCTGGTGACACTGGTACAGGTTAGTCTGTAGACCCGAGATCGTCATAGAGTCTAGCGTGATTCCTACTGTGCTTTGATTTCCATCATACCATGTCTAAAAAGGCGTGCAAAAAGGTGGTTTTTGGGTATAGTCCCGAATCACATGGAGGCAATGAACGATAGGAGGGGTTTCGTCCCTCCCGGTATAGGGAGTTGATGTTGCGCTGTGTTCGATTGGCTATAACTGGAAATCCCTGGCCAGGGTTGCTAAGATTTCCAGGTAAGTGTTATCAGTAGTTTCTCGAACTGTTATAGACCTCATATCGACACGAATTATCAAGCTACTGGGGTCTGACGTTTACCACCCATAGGCGAGATATGCGACATATCAGACGAAGAGACCGGACTGTACGGGAGTGTTACTGGTTGGATTCACAGGAGAATGTACAGGCTTGCTTGTTGATCTTCTGATCGCTCAATACCTGGGTGGCTGTTACGTTTAGCTGACCGCTTGCAGCTTGTGGGTGTTTGATATGATCATCACCTACTGCCGGCGTATTGACGATTCTTTAGAGTCCTACACAAAGGTTTTCTGGCTCAGGAAAAACGGAGTAGGAGCACATATGTGATATGTGCGGGACCGAGAACAATACGTGTATGTGATACCGTACTAGATTCTCGCAATATGTGATATCGGCCGGGTATATGTGATATAGCCGGGTCATCGGATCAAGTGTTGATTCGATGAACTGATACAGATTATATTAGTCTGTTATTTGTAAAATAGCCGGATTATCGGATCAAGTGTTGATTCGATAATTTAATGTATAATTATATATTTGATATATTAAATTACATTAACTAATATAAGCTCACTTAAAGATTCTTTTCTCACTCGGGTAATACATTGATATATATGCGATATATGTTAATTGTATTATTTTATTTTGTTACAATAAATATTGTATATGTGATATATAATATTGTAACTTTTTATGGTTATAAATGCAACATGATTTGTGGAGTTTAAATATGGTTAGGGTTTGGATTAGGGTTAAACTTTCATGAAGCTTCTTGAAGCTTTGACTTTAACCTTGATATTTTGTGATATTTTGCAAAGATATTTCTTTAACCCAACCCAACCCTTTAACCATAGTTAATTCTCTACATGGGTTAAGTCTTCATACTTAACCCATGGTTGCATTTCTAACCTCACTTGATTCATTATTCATCACAAATGGTTTTGCTTCTTGTTCTTCTTCCTCTTTGATAAAAAGCTTTCTAGCTTTTTCAAAAGTGATGAAAATGAGTGAGATAAAGAAATCAAATGAGAGCTAAATTCCTACTTCATCATCCCCATCTATTCTAGACACTTAGATTAGGGTGTTTGCTTTGCTAAAACTTGATTAGTGAAGCAAAAGCTTGGGCTTGAGTTTCTTCAAGGTAGATCATCTTTGTTATCGAAGATCAGAAGCAAGCTTGCATCTTTCTCTTCATGGAGCCTCTCTTGAGTCCGGGTACTCGATGATCGCAGTGAAGTGACCTCAACACTGAGCTTTAGAAGTGAAGGAACGGACTACAAAGGATGTAATCCCTAACTCTTAGAAGTAAAGTTGTTTACTTGCATGTTTAACCCTAATTATCTAGCAAAGATCTTGGTCAGGGTTGTTCGGCACGTTTAAATTTTAAATCGGGCATGGTTGATGCCTTATAGACCCTTGTGACAGTGCCTAGTAACCTTACACATGCTTGTGCATATGTTATCTGTAATTATCATGAAACCCTGCTATCAGGACACCATCACCATTACCGATGATGCGTATGTTCCACGTACACCTGCTTGCCGGCTCATACACATCAATATCGGTAATTGCCATGTCACGTACACTTAAGAAAATACTATTTATTGACATAACTTGCTAGCGGATAGTTGCAATGTGTTATAACTTCATATTCTAGTTTAATTTTGCATTCATTGCATGATAGCAATTGCATTCATATATACTCATTGGTCATGCAGCATTACGAAGATTTATGCCGATATTCACTGTTTACTTACTCTTGATTCTTGGATTTCGGATTCCATGAGATTTCTGGATTTGGGGGAAAACGCAAGAATATATAACCTTCTCTCTCTCTTTTTTAAAATGCAAGCTGCTGTTTTCTCGTGATGTATGAGTCGTCCACCATGAGTTTTCACAGTAGCTGTTGGATTTCGAGACCCGATTCAATGAGACGTAGGAACCATCTCGGGTACATGGTGGACCCGGTATGGTACCCCGGGGCGAGATTGATTTTCATGGTGGATGATGAGCCTGGCAGGGGCAGACTGCCTACCGGTGATAGCATTTGGACCTGGCGGTTATCCGGAGGATACCGACCAGAGTCATGAGATGGATATAGACCGATTCGTACAGCCGGAGCCCGCGGGCCGATCCCGTAGATGATACGGAGCCTGAGATATATGAGGATTTACGTGCCGATGCTGGGCACAGATTTATGTTTTGTGTCGATTCTTGACACTGACATCTCCGTTGATTTCATGGTGTATTCTGTTTCCATTCGTCATGCATTCATACATCATATATCTGATATGTTGCTATCTGAGATACTGACACGAGCATGTAGTATTACACTTATACCTAGCTGGACCAGGATATTTATTTTAGGATATTACATGATATGACCTAGGATAGCGTTATGCATGCGATTTCTACTCGTAGATGTTTTCTACTCACGAGTTGGCAACTCACCCCGTTGTGCCACAGTTTCTTGCAGGTTTTACCGCACACGTTTCATTGCGGTTTTGCTGGTACACTGTCCCTTCCGGATGATTGCTTTGGTAGGAGGGTTCTTTTGTATCAGGACCACCATTGTATATTTGTTATTTCAGTTGTATCTAGTTAAAACTCCATCAACCAGACTTGTATTTTGGATAGACATAGAAGATCTGTGTATATTATTTTGACCTTAGAGTCGTGCGTTGTATTATTATGGATTTCATGTTGTTTTGAGTTTCTTTTTCAGTTTTGATCCTCGCCCTTCGGCATTGTATATTATATTGCATTGTGTGGTTTTGTCCGCCGGTTGGCGAAGAGCTAGCTCCGGCTTGGGAATGCCTTTATTCATTATATATGCTTTATCAGGTTTGTACCCTTTTGGGGTCAGTTTTTACAAAGGAAACTCTGCCAAAATTTTCAGAAAGGACTTGATATTTTAAAAATGCATATTTCGGCTTATGTGTTTAACTTCTTGCTTTTAAAATGGTTTTCCTTCACTTTACTGCTTTACTTGGTTTGGATTTATGGGTATTTGGCTTACTTAGATTACGTACGTCTCGAGATGTTTTGTAATTTAAGCGTTGGTCATGTTCCGTACTTTTCGGGTCGTGACACCTACGCATGCAAAAACCACCAAGCAACCCTCGTCGTTGACGTACAAACATCAAACGACCCGAAACAATATCAAATACTAAAACCAAGAATTCCAAAATACGGAAAACATAACTAAAAACACTCTAATGTGCTCCCAGATTCCATCTCAGGTCAAAAGGGACAAAACTAGCAAGTATAGGGAGTTGTATATAGAGTATGTGAGCTACTGAACCAACCTAGACACCAAACACCAAAATTTGGCCGGCCACATTCACCTCAAAACCTGCTTGCTCGGCCAAAGGTGCTCCGTTAGGGTTTGTCTTCTCAGGGTGGTCTCCTATTGGTCTAACTAGGCCTCTGGAGTTGCTAGTTTTCTTCAGAAACTCCCCGGGTTGCTCCAGATTCCCTGTAGGCCACTAAAATGTCACAAAACCGACATGTGACCATTTATATGTTCGTAATTTGGGTTCTATATTCATTTCCAGGTCTTGAAGTAAATCCCTAAGGTCTTAAAACACTCATTACACCTCATGATTCCACACAAACACCCAAACCCTTCTCTTGAATTTTCCAAACATCACATACCCTATGCAAATCACATTCTAAACTAAACTAGGGTGAAGAAACTAAAACTAAACTAAATGAAAGAAGATATACCTCATTTGGGCAACTCAAGAAAAACTCTAGCATCCCAAAGTCTTCAAAATCCAACTTTGATTGGTCCAAAGTGTTGAGGATGAGGTGGGGATCAACTTTAATGAAGATGGTGTAGGGTTTTGATGAAGATTTTGAGATGGGTCATGAGGGTAGAAGATGGAGGGAGCTTGAAGAAGGAGTTGAGGAAAATAATGGTGAGGGGAAAGATGGCAGCCCTCTCTCTCTCTCTCTCTCTCTCTCTCTTATTCTCTCCCTCTCAAGCCCATGCCACACACTCTCTCTCTCTATCTCTAATCAATCTCTTTTTAACCCTTTTCTCTTTTTCTCACAATAATACACATAATACTAATAAAAAATCACAAATGCAACAACATGGAACAAAATACAACATGACATGGTGCACTAGCCATGGAAAAATGTAGAAACACAGATTTGTCTTAATCGCGATTAGTAGTGCACTAATCAATTTTTATCCAAACTGCATATAATTAATTATAAAAATGCCAACTCCAATAAATATATTTTTAAATGAATAAATCATTTTAATCTCCAATTATTTCACAAATATTGGTATATATTTATACCATTTTACGAAAACCCCAATTTCGCAAGTCGGGTAGTTTTCGCGAAATATATTATTTTAATATTAAATTCCAAAAATAATATTTTATATTTTCTGAAATGTTACAATATTCCCCCCTTAAATAAATTCGGTCTCCGAATTTAAATTTAAACCCCCAAATGCTAAAACATTTCAAAAATCAACTCAAATCAAAGGGGCTCCGAAATCACGGAAGATACAGAAATACCACAGCGCATCCTATATGCCTGAAAACGAGTATGAAACTCAAAATCGAACTCCGTCAAGCGTCACGCCAATCATCGGATTTGCACGCATATCATCAGAGTTAGAATGGAGATACAGATCTCGAAATCCACTACTGAAATCCAATATGCACTAGTCAAATACTATAATACGTGTATAATACGCATTCTTGGAAAAATCTCCTAAAACAGAATAAAACACATGCAAAATCTTTTCTGAATCGCCGTGTGATGCGTATCTCACGACACAAGTGACTAACGCTCATTTATAAAGTAATAAATATATGTTCATATAGGTTCTGCTAAAATATACGTTCCGCCTTTTTAAAATATCCCAAAAGGTTTTCCTTTATAAACATTCGTGTCGCTCACGGATACGTAGGAAATAAAGATACTATAGCACCTTTTTGAAAACCTCATTGTTAATCTTTTAATACATGCAAAGTACTCAGGTACTGTCCTCAGATCAGTCATGTTCGGCTACTACATAATATAGTGCCCATCATGAAAACAAAGTGCTCAAAAGAAAATCAGTCTCGAAAGGCGTATCCAATAATCACATGTGTCTGGTGCGCACGGAAATCAAAGCCAAATACAAGTGCTACTAACGGGCACAAAAACCAAACCAAGTGCAACGGGTATGCACGAAAGCATCTGTCCAGTGCAACGAATGTGCACGACAATAATATCAAGTGCATCTAGAGGGCATGAAAATCGCATCCCAGTGCAACTAATATGCACGAATGAAATCCCAATCGAGTATATCCGGTGTGCACAAAATCACATCTCATATCATGCGCCCAACATGCGTGAAATCCAAATCAAGTGCATCCGTCATGCACGAGTGAAATCTAAATCAAGTGCATCCAGCATGCACGAATTGTAAGTCTATGGTAGTGCCCAGGCCGTCTGTCCGAGGCCAAAATGCGGAAACGAAAACTTTTTCAAAACATGAAACCGGCGCTATCGCAGACTTTAATCCCGGATCGAACCATTAACCTATAACTAGCAAACTAGAGAAAGGTCAGAAAGGCTATACCGATCGATCCGTGTCCTTCGGTCTTTAGCCACCATCTCTTGCTCCTCGCGGCATCTCCGATCTCCGGTCTCCTCGTCGGAAAGGGCACCACATCTTCGAATCCTTTTACGGGCTCCCGCCTCAGAACCGAGGAAACTCGGGTACGAAGTTTTCTAGCCGACGTGTCCAAGATTGTAGTAGAGTAAGTGTAGAATGTTTTGTCTCGAGGGTTAATCAAAGTTGCCATTTTAGGTGGAGATGAAATGAGCAAGATGAATTTTTGATAACGATATGAGATCAATATTCCCACACCTAAAAGAATGAGGCTGTTACAAAAAATGGCTCGGCCATGGCATGAAGAAATGGTGGTGGTGAGCATAAGCAAGAAAGAATGGGTGATAATAAGGAAAAAAATGTCACACCCAAATCCTTATCAAATCCAATCACAATTAATGCAAAGAAAAGAAGCCAAGCACATCAAGGAGTTGCTGGAAAATTCTGGAGCCCCGGTGGCCACAGAAAACCCCCTCCTTTACTAAATCCCCACTTTGCAAATAAGCCCCTCAATGCAAGAATTTCAGCCACGAAGAAATGAAAGAAAAAGGCTGAAACGGAATGCAAACTGGCAACTTCAAAAAGCGATCCCGTGATAAATTACAGGATAACCCCGCGACTGTATATATATACCCGCATTTGTATTCCGACCGAATACAAATGCAATGAGACAAAATCTACACAGTATAATACTATGATCTGGCTTAAACCAAAGCCCGCTAGTATTATCCGTCCGAACCATGACACGTGCACAAGTGCACGTGTATGTTCGAACCCTGCCATAAACCCATACGGCCTCTACAACGTTTCGCCCGAAACTTGAGAAACTGTCTGTGGGGGACTCTAATGACTCGTCAATACTTTGGCTGTGGATTTAACCACTAGCACGTCAGTGGTACTAGCTGTACGTAACGGGCTACCAGGTATTGACCAAAAGGGAGGTCGATGAGCGCACTCATCCTGACACCCTACTGAGCCTGTCTGTGACAATATCCGTACAGTCCGGTCCGTTCGTCTATGAGCATCGCATGTCGGGCCTAGGGGGTTGGAAAAAGTCAGACCCTCAAAAGCTGTACAAGTCGTGTTGGAGTGTAGCCCAGAACACCCTGAGATACTACTAGAATACCTACCAGTAAATCTCCTGCCTAGGCCAAGGACTTCATGTAATGGCTCTCCTAGACACAGCGCGATCTCACCCCCAATACCGGGAGAGACGAAACCCCTGTCGATCCGTTCACTGCCTCCATGTGGCTCGGGACTATACCCAACTAAAACCTGTTTGCACGACTCCTTTGAGCCGTGGTAATATAGTTATCAAAGCATAGTGGGAACTCACACGAGTCAAATGACGATCTCAGGTCGATGAACTAACCTGTACACATGTCACCAGAGAACTGCTATCTGACTTCAGGTATAATACCAACCAGCATACTCCCGGCGAGTCATGTCCGGTGTACTCATAACCCAATGAGCACCTGTATACATCTTAGGTGAACAAGCTGACACCAATGGCTTGTGAGACCATTCACCGCCCCTTGTCGGGGTCTCGACTGTATACACTAGTCTACTCCGGAGTATCGATGCCCTGTCTCGAAAACTCCCATGACTAGGGACCTTTTAAGGATGTGCTTATAGACCCCAGCTCCCACGTATATGATCGCCATCATACTGCTTTCCATCAAGCAAGAATCCTATGGGCTCTATCAACGTGCAATAGTGACCTGTAATGTCACCTAAAGCATGTAGACGGTGATAAAGATAAACCAGATAGTATACTATCATCTTGAGTAAGACTGTCCTACCGGTATAGGTCCTCCCTCAATCATTGCAATCACGTGCCTGTGATCCAATAATTAACTTTGAGGGCACTATATCCAACAATCTCCCACTTGCACTCAAGGCTAATTATTACGATGTCGCATACTCACAGCCCGTGTGATACCGAACACCCAACTCCTCTACTAATCAGTTTCACAAAGCTCGTTTGCGGAACTTTTGCGTTCTAGGAATAGCCTCAGTGAATGGATCCGCCATAATGTTTCTTTCTATGTCACTCTCTTTATCTCAAGTTCGCGGAGAAAGCCATCTCCTGAAATGAGTAATACCTGTCTTAGAATATGTCTGGATATCTGATGGGACTTAGTTCATAAATGAACTCAAAATCCAAACTTCTTAGACTGTATCGTCAACTGAACTTAATCAGTATCCTGCGCCATGCCTCCCTCAGTATCCACTTGGACCTCCTGTCCAAACAACTGCCCATCGTCAGAGGAAAAACTATAACTCTGACAGTTACTCTATCATCCAGGTCACCTTTGAAGCCTGGAATGATAACCGTCTCCCAAAAGAGGCTGTTTTTATCATATCCCTAGAACATCCGCTTGTGTTCATAAACTGCTTCCGAACGCTTCTCCAGGATTGGATTAATATCAACTTATTGCATCTAGTGCAAAAACAGCATCTGGTGTGGTACTTGACATATCATGATTGACTCAATTGCCTAAGCAAGTGATATGTCAATCATTCACATTCCTCTCCTCTTTAGTCTATAAGACACCTTTAGAGATGGTGACTCCATCACCTGCAGGTATACTACCATGCTAGGAGTCTTCCATTCTAAAACACCTTTAGAATGCTGTCTAAGTACCCAGATTGGGATACTACCCAAATCCATATCTAAAACCATAGATCTAGTAACCAGAATGTCTGATATTATATCTATATCCTATGTAGAGAAACCGCTGTCTGACAACCAAAGTATAACCGATCGTAGTATAGGAATTTCACTTCCTACTCTTTGTATGTCATCCAAATACCAGGACATCACACCTTACTACCTTCTTAACAGATCCATCTCGTATTTTTATGAAGTCAAAGTCCATGACTGTCATATCAAAAATAGATGATCTATTTCCGCTATATCTGCTTTAGTCCATAAATAGACATAAGCTACTTGTCCACTATGCTTCCGCTGCTCCTACCGACTACAACAACCCTCTAGCAGAGTCATATACATGTACAGTTCTAAAGCCAGTTCAGAACGACGCTATACTCATCCTCCTACCGGGTCTCATAGCCTGGAACAACAGTAGTGTCAAGTCTGGGTAAACAAGAACCTCGCTGTCACCGTCTTTGAGCATACCGAAGTACGTCTCGAGTTCTTGAGGTTACCCACTATATCTGCGGAGTGGCCAATGGAATGACAATCCAAATTGAATCTTTAAGTTCTTATCAAATGTCCAGTAATCGTTTGTAGTTCTAGAATCACTTCCAGTTCTACCATACTCCCACTACTGTTTTCTGAAAAAATCCATTTTTATCAAAACTGTGGCGAGTCAAGAACAATATCACTATTAATCTTCCAGATGGTAGAAAGTTAACCCTCGTCATAGCCCGGGTCAACCCACAAACAACCATTACTGAAACGTGCTTTGAGTTATCCAGAGTCTGGTTTTAAGCATAAGCCGGACAACTCCCCGTACCTTAACAATGTTAAGATATGAACTATTCTATATACAATATAGAAATAGAGGCACTGATTTAATTGGAACCAGATTCAAATCATGCAGCTGTCTCCAGTGCATGTTAACTAAATGGAGAAAGGCCGATCAGCATTACTCAACTTAGGAATACATCCAAATGTGAGTAGCCTGGAAAAGAAGCAAGTTTCTCAAAATCATTACAACCAACTGAATACCATACACAAGTATCTACATCTTCGATCACCTTGAAGAATCCTGATACTTGCAACACCTGGTTCTCTACTTTATTCTTATACCTATAACTTCTCAAAACTTGGACCTTGTATTTCTATGAAACACATGTCTAAGAACTAGAGAAGTCATAAGTAAACAGAATATAGTACGAGTACCAACCCCTCTGTCCTAATGGACACTTGACAACATACAATACTCTGTATAAGCCCCCTGAGTCTAATAACTCATTCCCTGTGTGTCGTAGGTTGAAAACTGTACTTATGGTTAAAAAGAATTACACCGCTGTTTAATGCTCCTTACCTAACCATCCACTAATATAGGTAAATGTCATAGACATAATTTCAAAAAGTTATATCTCACTTTATAAAAATAAACGTAGAGATATATCAATTTGAAATTGGTGCATAACAACGGATATTCAAAACCAAATATTTGTTGTCGGGCAAACGACCCAGGCGATTTCCTCAAATATCACCAATTACAACGAATCCCAATATAATGAGGATGATCACCCAATTCCCAATAACTTACTCCCACTGATCATCTGTAAAACCATATAGATGTGAGAATCAAACCTGGTAAATACATACCCTGGAGCAAGGACTAATTGGGAAATCAGTTTTCTTTTAACAATACACAATGAAACTGAAACATGTAAATGTTTCGAAGGGGTATCCGGGTATTCCTAGTAATGCCTCTTCCATTATCAGATTCACAACTATAACCGTATATTTCTTTGCCATCTCTCCAAATCCCTTTATATGTCTTTAGTCATTACCTTTTGTACACCACCTTTAGGCCAAATGGTTTTCTTCCCTCCCTACCGTTCGGCATCAGCCTATGGTTTGGAAGAAGACTATCCAATAAGCGTAATGGGTTTACTCTCCTAATCCTAGGAGTACTCATAACCGGAGAGAAGGTGAGGATAAAAAAACAACTGAATAAAACCTTATTCCTATTTCTCCTGAACAAGAATCCATCCCTAAACTGGAACAAGTTCCTTCGAGTTCGTATATAACCATACGATGGAGTATCCAATAAACTGTGGATCTTCATAGTGATACGGGGTGTTCCGGAGAAATACAAAGGTGAAGTAGGAGTGGCGATGAAATACTTGGTTTGGTCGTGAATAGCAGTCGCAATTTACTTTGCCCACTTACTAATCCCTTTATTTGTCTTTACTTATTACCTTCTGCACACCTCTCTTAGGCTAATCGGTTTTCTTCATTCCTTACCTTTCGGCACCTGCCTATGGTTTGGATGAAGACTATCCAATAAGCGTAACAGGTCTACTGTCCCCTAATCCAAGGAGCACTCGCAACCTGAGAGAAGGTAAAAGGAAAAGACAACTGAATATTCCTGTTCATTTTCTCCAGAACCGGAAACCATCTTCGAATCTGGAACAAGTTTCTTCGAGTTTGTATATAACCATACGATTGTTTTATCCAATGGAAGTGGATGTTCGTAGTAATACGGGGTATTCTGGAGAAAAGGGTAAAAGTAGGAGTGGCAATGATGTATGCAACTCTGACAATCCAAAAGCCAGTGTTTTAAGAAGGTTCTGTTAACTTGGTCACTGAGTCATAGTCAAGGGTTGGGTCATGGTCGCTGCCAAAGAGAGAGAGAAAAGAAACACTCAGCGTGCACTCTAACCTAGATCAGAATGGTTATCAATTTATCTAATCAGGAAACCTCCCACTGTAACCTCAAATTCTCCTCCAAACCTGAAAGAAGAATTAGTCGGGATCACCCGAGGAGTAAACCAACTCATCAGTAGGAATCGGGATCCAACTATCATCGCATGATAACGTGATGGAATCCACTCACGTTATCACACTCCCGAAGGTATGCGCATATCTGGCAAGTTTTAGTTTCTTTAGAAACCCCCGATGTGATTTTTACCCCCATGCTCTTATGACGTTGACTTTGGCCAACAAATCATAAGTCACATGTCAAGTTCTACCCGTCATTTTCCAGGTTAATTTGAACCCACCCATACCTACCCTTGACTTTGGCCAACAAAGTAGTACGACTGTCCCAAACCAACGCATCTATCTATGCAACAGAAAGGTAACAAATAGCTACCATACATTATGCCTTGACTTTGGCCAACAAACATAGCATGAATACTAAGTGCTACCCGTCTGAAATGACGTAGGGCTACGAATGGTTTTTGGCGAAAAACCTTTAACGTAATGAACTTGATATCGTTGAAGGAACCGGATAGCTTTTTATAAAAATATAGTGGAGAAAATCTTTGCTAAAGAGGTCACTCCCGGTGAAGGAATCTCGGCTCTTTCCCCATAGAATGAGGTGTAGGATATTCTAACTGAATACCACGATGCAAAGCAAACAGTAATCGACTATAGTGAAGTTATTACCCTGACGCAAACTTCTGCCCAAGGGGTCACTCCCGGTGAAGGGATCCCGGCCCTTGCCTCGTCGACTGAGGTGCTGGATATTCATAACCGAATACCACTGTGAAAAGAAAAAGAGAACGTCCTTTTAATAACAGCTTTTTGAAAAATTGTTCCAACAACATCAAACAGGTTTGTTTAGCTTGCATTGATCTGAATCAATGCAGTCCCATCAATTGATCACACCAATAAAGAACGAAAATATGATGTACGTATATACCATCCGCATTCGCTACTAGGTCCCATCATCACCCGTTAGGTTACTTAACTAACGACAGAGCGGGGACTGGACTAGCGCGGGTGTAAAACATATACAATATCTACTAGTATATGTAAGTCCATGCTACCTCTCCCGGTACTTTCGGGAATGCGGAATTTGGTAAAAAACGATTTTTACGGAGGTGGTAACATGGACCTAAAACCCGGATCTAGGTTAAACATCTATCTAACAACCTAACTATGAGTTTCTAGCTACTCGGTTAGGGGGTTATACCTTGCTTGTCTTGAACTCCTTCGTCTTCAAACTCCGATGATGGTCCGATTGGCTTCTTCTCGTCGTCTCCGTACGCCGAAGATAGATCCACCTGAAAGCTCCAACCTTTAGCTCCTTCTTCGTTCTTTGAAGAAACTAGTTCACTTGGTTTGCTAAACCTAGTGAACTAGAATGAGTAGAGAAGAGTTTGTATGGGATTTTATCTATGGTTCTTGATTCTCAACTCATGAGACAAGAGAACCATAGAATCAAGAGAGGGAGGAAGAGGTTGAGGGTGAGAGCAAAGCAAGAGAGCTCAAGAACAAGAGAGAGAATGAGCAAGAAAGAATGAGGCTCTCTTTTGTCTTTCACCCTCTCATAATCCAAAGCAATCATAACTCATCATACTAACAAAAGTCTTATGTGATGGTTGAAGCAACCATAACCATATCATTTCATGCACTCATTTTACACAAATGAGAAAGCAAGTAAAAGTCTTTGCCATGAAATGATGGCTATGGTTATCATGATGGTCAACTAGTCAAGCCTAGTCAACCGGTCAACAAAGTCAACAAGTCAACAAAAGTCAACAAGTCAACAAAAGTCAACAAGTCAACAAAGTCAACAACCATATCACCATAATACTTAATTAATATAATAGTTAATCACATATCATATTCTCATTAGGGTTGATCAAAAAGTCAATAGTCAACGGTCAACTGTCAACAACCCTAATGAGAATCCGCTACCTCTGTCTCCTTGTCAACTGTGCATACACACCCGCATCCGCGTTCCGAGGAACACGAATGCAAACTGGATAAATCCAATCCCATAAGGAACACTAGGATCTGGCTTAAACCAAAGCCCGCTAGTGTAAACTGTCCGGACACTGTACGTGCATAAGTGCACGGATGTGACCGAACCCTGTCGCAAAACCATGCGACCTGTCGCAAAACCATGCGACCTCTACTCTTTTGCCTAAAGGCGAAAAGCTTTCTGTGTGGGACTCTAAAGACTCGACACTACGCTGACAGTGGGTTTAACCACAGACCGCAAGCGGCACTAGCTGTGCGTAACGGTCCCCAAGTAATGCCGACAAGAAGACCGACGAGGCGAAACCAATCTGAACTCCTACTGAGCCTGAGTGTGACATTCTCCGTACAGTCCGGTCTTGATTGAAAAGAATTCTTGATGTGTAGTAAAAAATGGTAAAGAAATCACAACCAAAAATTATTTGACCGCAATCAACTACGGTGTCGGATGTAGATTGTTAGTGAGTGCGGATCGTCCACAGGGAAAGTGTAATCGTTCGTCTTTTGATTTAGGTGAGTTGAAACTTTAAGGAAAAGAAAACAAACAATTCAAGATTTAAATTTTGTATTTCAAGAAAAAGAAAATATCTAGATCTAAGAAAACATTAAAAGATAGAATCAAGAATTGATCGTTTGATAATTTTTCCAAACCAAATATCAAGAATCGAAATGAGGCTCGTAGAAATCGATCGGATCTATAGATGTGATGTAATCTTAGAATTACGTATTCTTATTCTTCGATGAATTGATACTAGATCGATGATGATCGATGAGAATTAGAGACTTCTTGTGAAACTAGGGTTTCATCTTATCTCTTGTTCTTTCATTGATATCATTCATATTCTAGCCTCTAGTAAATTCAAGAAACGATCGTAGATCCCTAATTTCGAGCGATCACAATCAAGAAAGCATCGCTACGAAACTAGGTCATCGATTCTTGAACTTGCTAGGGTTTACAAAACTCGTAGGACTTAAAAATCGTATTAAGATTTGTTACATCATCATTCTACAATCATCTCGACTCCTTTACGAGCGGAGTTTTACTCAAACATCACAACAAGAACAACAATTACAAATTGAGATCTAATCATGATGCAAGAATTAAAAGAAAGCAAGATAAAAGAAATTCACCTTTTATTTATATCAACAATTTCATTACATTCGCTCAAGAACTACAAGAGGAAGAATTCGATCGTCGACTTGGCTTCGCTCGTCTCCGTGGATCACGGATCGGCTTGGATCACTTGCCCAATTGAAGATCGGCTCGGCTCCTAAAAGGTTGAAGGCTTCTTGCTCGATTGGTACTCAATATCTTGGATTTGGAGTGGAATTAGGGTTAGGGTTTCGCACAAGCCTTGTCACGAGACTTGTGGAAGAAGATGGTGTAGAATGAACCAATGGTTATTGATTAGCCTTTAACCCTAGGTCTAGGCTCCTATTTATAGATAACTAACCCTAGATCTAGGATTTCAAATTCTAAGTTTCCCTCCAAAAGTTTGTTGAGGGAATTCAAATTTCCCTCCAAAAGTTAGTTAGGGGAGAAGCTTCTAGATGTGATTAGTTAGGAGGAGCTTCTAGAAGAGGATTAATTAGGAGCTTAATTAGGATTAGCCTTCCCTAATCTTCTTTGCTGATCTGGTAGTAGCTTCTGGAGAATTAAGGAATTTTATATATTGGAAATGAATGTGGGCTCCTCTGTGAGAATTTTGCACTGAAATTGGGGAACTAATTCCCTGGGTCCACCGCGGATCCGCGGCCTTAGCAAGCCCTTGCCGCGGATCCGCGGCCATGTTATAGGCTTGGGCCTTGAACTTTCTGGTACAGTCTTATGATGATTGTTGGGCCTTCTTTTGATGTATTGATTTGTATAATTCCTTCTGCATTGCTACCAGATCTGAATTAATTTAGTTGGCGTATTTTTGATCAGCTCTTTTGCTTTTTTTTTCTTCCGTATTTCCTGCACATACTCAAGACAAGTGTTGCGCAAATATAGAAATGATGCGATACCATGAAATGCGGTTAATTTCCTTTAAAGTGTCGGTTTAAAAGTCTAACACATGCAATCTCATATTTTGTGACAGATTTGCTAATATGTAGAATATGAATGCCGAACACTTCTAAATGTATGCAAATGTTAGGGAAATTGCCGGCTAAAATATACAATATTTTCGACTGATCTGTTCGTCTGATACATCGCATGGCGGGCCTAGGGGGCGGTAAACGTCAGTCCCCCAATAGCGGTACAAGTCGTGCCGGAGCGAAGCCCAAAACACCCTGAGATAACACTGGAAGCCTACCAGTATATCTCGTTTGCCCTGGCCAGGGACTACTCGTGTAATGGCTCTCCTAGACACAGCGCGATGTCAACCCCCAATACCGGGAGAGACGAATCCTGTCAAACCGTCACTGCCTCCAAGTGCTTCGGGACTGCACCCAACCACTATCTGTTTGCACGACTCCTTTGAGCCGTGGTAGGGTAGTGATCAAAGTACAGTGGGAACACACTCGAGGCGAAGTGACAGTGTCAAGTCAGCGGACTAAGCTGTGCTCATGTCACCTGGGAACTGATAACTGACGATAGGCATAATACCAACTAGTCAGTTCCCGACGAGTCCTGTCCAGTGTACCCGTAACCTAACGAGCACCCGCATACTATCTCAAGTACGACGTACTGACGGCTGTGGGACAGACCGCCTCCCACACTGGGATGAGAAGCGCATGCGCTGGTCTACTCCGGAGTATCGATGCCCTGTCTCGATAGTCCTGCGACCAGGGACCTGCATAAGGATGTGCTTATGGATTACCCAGCCCCACTAGTGTGACGGCCATCACATCGCTGGTAATCAAGCAAAGATCCTAAGGGCTCTACTAATGTGTATAGGCGATATACTAAAATAAACACATGTACACATTGAAGTAGAAACAAACCAAGTAGCATACTACTATTTTAAGCAAGATTGTATATACAAGGTGAATATCCCAAGCTTCCATTAAGTAATATACAAACTAGTATGATACAGTAATGGCCTCTAGGGCATATACACTAACAATCTCCCACTTGCACTAAGGCCATGTACTGGCGTATCGAAGACCTATCATCTCGATCAGCCGCTCGAACTGAGTCTGGGGCAGGGCCTTGGTGAATGGATCTGCAGTGTTATCTTCTGAAGCGACTCTCCGAACCTCGATCTCCTGGCGATCTACGATCTCCCTGATCAGGTGATACCGCCTCAAGATGTGCCTGGACTTCTGATGGGACCTGGGTTCCTTCGCTAAAGCTATAGCCCCGTTGTTGTCGCAATACAGAGGTATTGGATCAACAATGGACGGAACCACCTGAAGTTCTTTCAATAACTTCCTCATCCAGACAGCTTCTTTTGCGACATCAGATGCAGCGATGTATTCCGCTTCCATCGTCGAGTCTGCAACGGTTTCTTGTTTGGAACTCTTCCAACACACCGCCCCTCCATTGAGGGTGAAGACAAAACCCGACATGGACTTGGAATCATCCTTGTCACTCTGGAAGCTGGAGTCAGCAAAGGCCTCGATCTGGAGGTCTTTTCCGCCATACACCAAGAACATCTCCTTAGTCCTTCTCAGGTACTTGAGAATGTTCTTTACCGCTATCCAGTGTTTCTCCCCAGGGTTTGACTGATACCGGCTTACCACACTCAGTGCATAAACTACATCCGGTCTGGTACACAACATCGCATACATTATAGAGCCTACCGCAGAAGCGTAGGGTATAATAGACATGCGATCCCTCTCCAAATCAGTCTTGGGAGACATCTCTTTAGAGAGGGTGATCCCGTGACAAGCCGGTAGGTTACCGCGCTTGGAATCTTCCATACTGAATCTCTTCAGTATAGTGTCGATATACCTGGACTGCGAAAGTCCTAATATCCTCTTGGATCTGTCACGGTAGATCCGGATACCCAGAATGTACGAGGCATCACCCAGGTCTTTCATGGAGAACCTGTGTGACAAGAACCCCTTGACAGATTGTAGCATAGGAACGTCATTTCCTATTAAGAGAATGTCATCCACGTATAAAACGAGGAATACTACAGTTCTCGCTACAAATCTACTATAGATGCATGGTTCATCTGGATTTTTGATAAAGCCAAATTCTTTGACCGTCTCATCAAAGTAGATGTTCCAACTCCGCGATGCCTGCTTTAGTCCATAGATGGACTTAAGCAACTTGCACACCTTTCCGCTGCTCCCACTCTGAATGAAACCCTCTGGTTGGTCCATATAGACACACTCTTCTAAATTTCCATTTAGAAAAGCGGTCTTTACGTCCATTTGCCAGATCTCATAATCGTGGAAGGCAGCAATGGCAAGAAGGATCCGAATGGATTTCAGCATGGCTTCTGGAGAAAAGGTTTCGTCATAGTCCAAGCCAGGTCTTTGACGAAAACCATATGCTACCAGCCTAGCTTTATAGGTCTCAACCTGTCCATCTACACCAATCTTCCTTTTGAAGATCCACTTGCATGCTACGGGTTTTACCCCGTCTGGAGCAATGTCCAACGTCCATACCTTGTTGGTGTATATGGACTCCATTTCGGTCCGCATTGCATCCAGCCATTTCACTGAGTCAACGCTCTGAACGGCCTGCTGGAAGCTAGTAGGCTCATCATATTCTATGATTCAATCCTCTCTATCCCCGTCTATGAGAAAACCGTAGTATCTCTCGGGCGGATGAGTCTGCCTACTACTCCTGCGTAGCGGCGTAGGAATGTCCTGTTCTGTTGAACCCTCTGGTTCCACTAAGCTTTCAGTAACAGTCTGTGGTTCTGGAACTTCTTCCAGTTCTATTGTGCTCCCACTTATCTGGTTTTCCAAAAACTCAGTTTCCAAGAAGCGGGCATGCTGAGAGACAAAAACCTTTTGTTCCTCAACGGAATAGAAAAGATACCCCCTGGAGTTCCTTGGGTATCCCACAAACTTATTTCTGGAGACTTTCTTTTGTGTGTATTCTGGACATTAAAAATCTGTGGTTGGTTTAACACGTATATACCATTACTCAATGTACCTGACCCAATCAAAATTTGATTAAGGTGAATGTTTACAACATTACTTACAAACGCAAATTCATAACCTTCTTTAGAAACTAAAGATACAGAAATGATATTACAAGTTGCGTTGGGTACAAAAAAGCAATTACGCAAAACCAAAACATGTCCATCTGACATTCCCAGGTGATAGTCCCCCACGGCTTTAGCATCCATGCTAGCTCCGTTCGCAACTCTGAGGGTCATGTCACCTGCCTTCAAAACCCTACGGTTTCTCAACGCCTGCAAAGAATTACAGATATGAGATCCTGATCCGGTATCCAATACCCAGGAAGTAGAGTTTATTGAAAGACAGTTTTCAATAACATACACACCTGAAGCTAAAGCTGCAACCTGCTTCAATTCCTGTGTTCTGGCCTTCCAGGCCCTGCAATCATTCTTCCAGTGTCCTTTCTTATGACAATAGAAGCATTCTTCCTTATCCACAAGCTTCCCCGCTAACTTTGTTGCTTTTGCTTTTCCCTTCGTATCCACTTTACTAACACCGCCCCTTGGTTTGGCGGGGGCTTTCTTCTTCTTTCCCTTGGCTTTCGCCTTGGACCTAGAAGAAGATGATCCTCCTACAAACAAAGTGGATGTTTCCCTACCTTTCTGTAGGGTGCCCTCTGCGCTCCTCAGCATGTTGAGGAGCTCTGAAAGTTCAACCTCTTTTTCTTGTAAGTTGAAGTTCAGTATAAACTGGGCGTAAGTGGAAGGAAGGGACTGGAGAACTATATCCGTATATAGCTCACTCTCCAATGTGATCCCTAGGTCAGCGAGCTCCTCAATGTAGCCGATCATCTTTAGCACGTGCTCGGCTACTGATGATCCGACGGCCATTCTTGTCGAAAATAACTTTTTCGACGCTTCGTATCTTGCGATACGAGATTGCTCTCCATACAGTTCTTTTGTATGAAGCAATATGGATTCCATGTCCATATTCTCGTGCCTCCTCTGATGTTCGTTGTCCATCGAGGCAAGCAGGAGGCATTTGGCCTTCGCGCTATCAATCTCCCAAGTCTTGCGGATTTCCTTATCCGCGACGCTGGAAGTTGGACCAGGGACAGGGGGAGCTTTGGTGGTAAGAAGATACCCCAGCTTGTCGTAAGTGATTGCTATCTTGACATTCCTGAGCCAATCTTTGTAGTTTGGCCCTGTCAGTTTGTTTTTATCTAGGAGTAACTTAAGTCCAGTCATGTTGATTGGTCGCTGCAATTAGGAGAGAGAAGAAGAAACACTCAGCATGATGCTCTTGCAAGTTTAGAGTGGTTTTTAGTTTGTCTAAATAGGATGGCTCCCACTGTTTCTCGAATCCCTCCTCAAACCATAAAGGAAGAATTAGCCGGGATCAATCCCACCGCACAATTCTTGCTTAACCGTTCAGCCAGGCCGGTGTCGGTACTTCGAGGGAGGTTTTCCAACGCTTTCGCGAAATTCCTTAATTAGAGAACCTCTTTTCCCTGGGGGCGTAGCCCCGCTAACACCTTTCTAGGCACCTACTAGGTTTATATCATTGATCGTTAAGTGAGAAATTTCCCGAGGAGTAACATATACTCACAGTAGGATCGGGATCCAAATATCATTGCGTGACGAAACTGAAGGAATCCTACCAGAATCATCACACTCCAAATGGTATGCAAATCTAGCAAGTTTCAGTACTTATGAAACTCCCGATGTGGATTTTTGCCCCATGCTCTTATGACCTTGACGAAGGTCAACAAATTATAAGTCACATGTCAAGTTCTGCCCGTCATTATCCAGGTTAATTTGAATCCACCCGTATATACCCTTGACGAAGGTCAACAAGGTAATGCGAATGTCCCAAACCAACGCATCTATCTATGCTACATATGAATACCCAATAGCTACCAATCACTATGCCTTGACGAAGGTCAACAAACACAGCTTGAATACTATTGAATATTCATACGAAACGACGGAGGGCTACGAATGGTTTTGGCAAAACCGCGAACGTAGTGAACTTGATTTGGTCGATGGAATGAGATAGCTTTTAAAAGGAGTGGCTCAAGCTCCGCATTTAAAAGTTGGTTTTGAAAAGAACCGAGTGGTTTTTCGAAAGTGTTCCAACGACTTTAACTTGGTTTATTATCTTGCATTAGTTCTTTTAATGCGTGATATTCTTGCATTAGTTCTTTTAATGCGTCCCATCATTTAATCTTACCATTGCAGAAAACAACCAAAATATGACGTACGCTTATGCCATTCGCATTCGCCACGGGGCCCCGTCATTACCCGTTAGGTTACTTAACTAACGACAGAGCGGGGGCTGGGCTAGCGCGTCTGTAAAACATAAGCAACGCCTAAATAATATCATATATAGATATACTGCAATGATAAACATTTCAGATCATAGATGAATACATTGGATATACTAGGAATCTATAATTCGTACGAGCCTGTAATGAAAGAAAAATTGCACGGTCGCGGTGAATAGCCAAATACCCCACCCAAGACCCCTACGGGTGCGGCAAACTACCCGCCAAGTACCCGAAGCGTAGTAACCTCCCTCATCTCCATGAGTAGGCCACTCGACACTTCGGCATACCCGGTAGTTTGTGCACCCCCTCCATGGGTCTATCCTAGGAGCAAAAACAGTAAAAAGAAATTATACAATGACGGCTACAACCCCGACCCGGTTGTGCGGCCATACAAATAATTATTACATCAATTTACAAATTTACATGAATTGAAAGAAAAGAAAACTCTCGTCTCATAACCCCCGGCTATTCACCCGCGACAATCCAACATATTCATATACACATTCCAGCAACACTGCAGATCACAGATTTGTATAACCCCCACTAATCGACATATAGCGATTAGTAGACGTTCAATATAAATATCACATAACAGAAAAACCCGTTAGCTAAAGTCTTTTAGAAGTTCGATCAAAAATATGGATTTTCTGGACCCCAAAATAAAATTTTCGTTCTGGAAAATCTGGGTTGAAAATATATGTACTAAAAATCCCAAAATACCCCAATGAATAAACTGCAAAAAAGAAAACCCTTGACCGAGTCAACTCGGCCGCGTTTCCGCGGCGGGAGCGTGCTCCCGCCGCGGAAACGCGGCGCTTTGATCGAGTCAGGGGCCCAAATTTTTGCAGTTTCTTTAAAAAAGCCTGAGTCGTTTTTAGGTGTGTTCCAAAAAAATTTTCCAGCACTTTTGAAATCGACAGAAAGTTGAAAATTCATGGGTTCGTTTTTGGGACTTTTTCTTTGATCGATCTTCTAGTTACTTGCTAACTTGTTAGATAGAGTTTAACTAGGCTCTGATACCACTGTAAGTCCATGCTACCTCTCCCAGTACTTTCGGGAATGCGGAATTTGGTAAAAATCGATTTTTACGGAGGTGGTAACATGGACCTAAAACCCGGATCTAGGTTAAACATCTATCTAACAACCTAACTATGAGTTTCTAGCTACTCGGTTAGGGGGTTATACCTTCCTTGTCTTGAACTCCTTCGTCTTCAAACTCCGATGGTGGTTCGATTGGCTTCTTCTCGTCGTCTCCGTACGCCGAAGATAGATCCACCTGAAAGCTCCAACCTTTAGCTCCTTCTTCGTTCTTTGAAGAAACTAGTTCACTTGGTTTGCTAAACCTAGTGAACTAGAATGAGTAGAGAAGAGTTTGTATGGGATTTTATCTATGGTTCTTGATTCTCAACTCATGAGACAAGAGAACCATAGAATCAAGAGAGGGAGGAAGAGGTTGAGGGTGAGAGCAAAGCAAGAGAGCTCAAGAACAAGAGAGAGAATGAGCAAGAAAGAATGAGGCTCTCTTTTGTCTTTCACCCTCTCATAATCCAAAGCAATCATAACTCATCATACTAACAAAAGTCTTATGTGATGGTTGAAGCAACCATAACCATATCATTTCATGCACTCATTTTACATAAATGAGCAAGCAAGTAAAAGTCTTTGCCATGAAATGATGGCTATGGTTATCATGATGGTCAACTAGTCAAGCCTAGTCAACCGGTCAACAAAGTCAACAAGTCAACAAGTCAACAAAGTCAACAAAAGTCAACAAGTCAACAAAGTCAACAACCATATCACCATAATACTTAATTAATATAATAGTTAATCACAAATCATATTCTCATTCAGGTTGATCAAAAAGTCAATAGTCAACGGTCAACTGTCAACAACCCTAATGAGAATCCGCTACCTCTGTCTCCCTGTCAACTGTGCATACACACCCGCATCCGCGTTCTGAGGAACACGAATGCAAACTGGATAAATCCAATCCCATAAGGTACACTAGGATCTGGCTTAAACCAAAGCCCGCTAGTGTAAACTGTCCGGACACTGTACGTGCATAAGTGCACGGATGTGACCGAACCCTGTCGCAAAATCATGCGACCTGTCGCAAAACCATGCGACCTCTACTCTTTTGCCTAAAGGCGAAAAGCTTTCTGTGTGGGACTCTAAAGACTCGACACTACGCTGGCAGTGGGTTTAACCACAGACCGCAAGCGGCACTAGCTGTGCGTAACGGTCCCCAGGTAATGCCGACAAGAAGACCGACGAGGCGAAACCCATCTGAACTCCTACTGAGCCTGAGTGTGACATTCTCCGTACAATCCGGTCTGTTCATCTGATACATCGCATGGCGGGCCTAGGGGGCGCTAAACGTCAGTCCCCCAATAGCGGTACAAGTCGTGCCGGAGCGAAGCCCAAAACACCCTGAGATAACACTGGAAGCCTACCAGTATATCTCGTTTGCCCTGGCCAGGGACTACTCGTGTAATGGCTCTCCTAGACACAGCGCGATGTCAACCCCCAATACCGGGAGAGACGAATCCTGTCTAACCGTCACTGCCTCCAAGTGCTTCGGGACTGCACCCAACCACTACCTGTTTGCACGACTCCTTTGAGCCGTGGTAGGGTAGTGATCAAAGTACAGTGGGAACACACTCGAGGCGAAGTGACAGTGTCAAGTCAGCGGACTAAGCTGTACTCATGTCACCTGGGAACTGATAACTGACGATAGGCATAATACCAACTAGTCAGTTCCCGACGAGTCCTGTCCAGTGTACCTATAACCTAACGAGCACCCGCATACTATCTCAAGTACGACGTACTGACGGCTGTGGGACAGACCGCCTCCCACACTGGGATGAGAAGCGCATGGGCTGGTCTACTCCGGAGTATCGATGCCCTGTCTCGATAGTCCTGCGACCAGGGACCTGCATAAGGATGTGCTTATGGATTACCCAGCCCCACTAGTGTGACGGCCATCACATCGCTGGTAATCAAGCAAAGATCCTAAGGGCTCTACTAATGTGTATAGGCGATATACTAAAATAAACACATGTACACATTGAAGTAGAAACAAACCAAGTAGCATACTACTATTTTGAGCAAGATTGTATATACAAGGTGAATATCCCAAGCTTCCATTAAGTAATATACAAACTAGTATGATACAGTAATGGCCTCTAGGGCATATACACTAACAGTATATATATAGCAATATATAATAATCGCTCCAGGCGTGCCAAATGCAACATCAAAGAAAAGTAATAAGCATCATAGAACAATACAGATAATCTGGGATCCCCGGGTTTCCTTTGAGCCGCAAGTGAAACCCGACGTTCCCCTGGTTGTTTGGATAGCCTGTGCAATGAAATCCTAGACCCTTACGGGTGCGGCAAGTTACCCGCTAAAACCTGAAGTAAGGTATCCTCCTACAACAAAGTGAATGGACCACCCGGCACTTCACGGAATCCGGTAACTTGAGCACCCCTCCTTGGGTCAACCTATACCCCTACGAGTGCGGCGAATAGCCCGCCAGTTCTAGAGTGAATCCTCCTCCTTCTCAAAGCCATGAGATGCGGGCCCGTTGCCCTCTAGAACCCGGCTATCCGTGCACCCCACCGCGGGGTAATCCTAATACAGAAAAGAAAAATATATACAATGGGTACATCGACCTCAGCCCGGTCGTGCCCCAAAAGAATAATATACAAACAGGCAGTGACGGCAGTCCACATGTCGGACGCTCGCCCCGCAATATCAAATGTACAAATAATACCAAACTGTACTAACATTGCACCAAGCTATCCACCACGACAAATCCGTAACATCACAGCACAACACAGAACATTAACATGAATGTCACGTTCGCAAATCCGTCTAAAAGGGCTATAGCAATTAGACAAGATTTACCGATCAAATGACATTCACGATCGCAGATATAACGTAAATACTTTAAACTAACGTACTTAAAATATTTGATCGACAAAATTTCCCGAAGTGGGCCCAAAGCACAAATCCAGTACTGTAACAAATCTGGGCCCAAACAAAATATTCCAGAAACCCCAATTCCAAGATTAAGATCACTGTAGAAAAATTGGGGCAGAGATGACACATGCTGGCGGCGGAACCGTGGCCAAAACATGGGTATGGCCGCCGTACCGCGGCGGCACTGTAGCATCATGCTACCAAATTTTCACAGATGTCTTAAAAAGGCCTGCCTGAAATACTCAAAATAATTTTTCGACGACAAATAAAATTCGACAGAAACTGCAAAATTGGAATCGCAGTTTTTGAAATTTCGTTCGATCGATGTTTTAAACACGTTAGAACAAGATAGTAAAGGTTAATGGCGTGGCTCTGATACCATGTAAGTCTACAGTAGCGCCCCGGCCGTCTGTCCGAGGCCAAAATGCGGAAACGAAAACTTTTTCAAAACTTGAAACCGGCGCTGTAACAGACTTTAATCCCGGATCGAACCGTTAACTTTTAACTAGCAAACTAGAGAAAGGTTAGAAAGGCTATACCGATCGATCCGTATCCTTTGGTCTTTAGCCACCATCTCTTGCTCCTCGCGGCGTCTCCGATCTCCGGTCTCCTCGTCGGAAAGGGCACTACATCTTCGAATGCTTTTACGGGCTCCCGCCTCAGAACCGAGGCAACTCGGGCACGAAGTTTGCTAGCTGACGTGTCCAAGATTGTAGTAGAGTAAGTGTAGAATGCTTTGTCTCGAGGGTCAATAAAAGTTGCCATTTTGGGTGGAGATGAAATGAGCAAGAGGAATTTTTGCTAATGATATGAGATCAATATTCCTACACCCAAAAGAATAAGGCTGTCCCAAAAAAATGGCTCGGCCATGGCATGAGGAAATGGTGGTGGTGAGCATAAGCAAGAAAGAATGGGTGATAATGAGGAAAAAATGTCACACCTAAATCCTTATCAAATCCAATCACAATTAATGCAAAGAAAAGAAGCCAAGAACATCAAGGAGTAGCTGGAAAATTCTGGAGCCCCAGTGACCACAGAAAACCGCATCCTTTACTAAATCCCCACTTTGCAAATAAGCTCCTCAATGCAAGAATTTCAGCCAAGAAGAAATGAAAGAAAAAAGGATGAAACGGAATGCAAACTGGCAACTTCAAAAAGCGATCCCATGATAAATTACAGGATAACCCATGACTGTATATACATACCCGCATTTGTATTCCGACCAAATACAAATGCAATGAGACAAAATCTACACATTATAATACTAGGATCTGGCTTAAACCAAAACCCTATAGTATTATCCGTCCGAACCATGACACGTGCACAAGTGCACGTGTATGTTCGAACCCTGCCATAAACCCATATGGCCTCTACAATGTTTCGCCCGAAACTTGAGAAACTGTCTGTGGGGGACTCTAAAGACTCGTCAATACTTTGGCTGTGGATTTAACCACTAGCACGTCAGTGGTACTAGCTGTACGTAACGGGCTACCAGGTATTGACCAAAAGGGTGGTCGATGAGCGAACTCATCCTGACACCCTACTGAGCCTGTCAGTGACAATATCAGTACAGTCCGGTCCGTTCGTCTATGAGCATCGCATGTCGGGCCTAGCGGGTTGGTAATAGTCAGACCCCCAAAAGCAGTACAAGTCGTGTTGGAGTGTAGCCTAGAACACCCTGAGATACTAATGGAATACCTACCAGTAAATCTCCTGCCTTGGCCAAGGACTTCGTGTAATGGCTCTCCTAGACACAGTGCAATCTCACCCCCAATACCGCGAGAGACGAAACCCCTGCCGATCCGCTCACTGCCTCCATGTGGCTCGGGACTGTACCCAACTAAAACCTGTTTGCATGACTCCTTTGAGCCGTGGTAGGGTAGTAATCAAAGCACAGTAGGAACTCACACGAGACAAATGACGATCTCAGGTCGATGAACTAACCTGTACACATGTCACCAGGGAACTGCTATCTGACGTCAGGTATAATACCAACTAGCATGCTCCCGGCGAGTCCTGTCCGGTGTACTCATAACCCAATGAGCACATGTATACATCTTAGGTGAACCAACTGACACCAATGGCTTGTGAGACCAGCCACCACCCCTCGTCGGGGTCTCGACTGTATACACTAGTCTACTCCGGAGTATCGAAGCCCTATCTCGAAAACTCCCATGACTATGGACCTTTTAAGGATGTGCTTATAGACCCCAGCTCCCACGTATATGATCACCATCATACTGCTGGCCGTCAAGAAAGAATCTTATGGGCTCTATCAACGTGCAATAGTGACCTGTAATGTCACCTAAAGCATGTACACGATGATAAAGATAAACCAGATAGCATACTATCATCTTGAGTAAGACTGTCCTACCGATATAGGTCCTCCCTCAATCATTGCAATCACGTGCCTGTGATCTAATAATTGACTCTGAGGGCACTATATCCAACACGAATAACATCTCAATCAAGTGCATTCAACATGCACAGATAAAATCTAAGTCAAGTGTATCCAACATGCACGAATAAAACCTCAGTCAAGTGCATCCGATGCGCACAAAATCCAATACCAAGCGCATCAAGTCCGTATAAAGCTTCTAGTGCATTAGCATGCATGAAAATGAACCTCAAGTGCCAACACGCATAAAAACACAAATGCTCAAAGACATAAATCGGGTGTAACCAAGGTACGGAGTATAAATCCGGTGCAACCAATGCACGAAATACGAATCTGGTGCAACAAATGCACAACATACAAATCCGGTGCATCCAGTGCACGAAATACTAATCTAGTGCAACAAATGCACGAAATGAAAATCTAGCGCATCCAGTGCACGAAATACAATTCTGCTGTATCCAGTGCACGAAATATCCCTCCAGTGCATCCAGTGCACGAAATACAAATACAGTGCATCCAGTGCACGAAATACAAATACAGTGCAACAAATGTATGAAAACTTATCAATAACTCAAATACTTATAAAAAGCAACACCGAGTGTACCAAGGTGTATAAAATCCCAAAACGTGCACAACTATGTGCATAAAATTCGTATCAATGCACTGCAAGCACATGTGAGCTATACCAAGTGCAAAAATCAAATCGAGTGCATACCATATGCACAAAAATCAAATCATCCGTATGAAATCCACGAAGTCATAAACACGTGCAGCCAAGACACAAAATGAATATCAAGTGCAATAGTTATGCACAAATCGCAATTCAACATAACGGTGTATAATATATATATCAAGTGCAATAACTATGCACAAAATATAAATACCCAGTAGGTGCAGCCATGGTGCACGAAAACAATATCATGAAACTCAATCATCAAAACTCAAATCCAAGTGATGTAAGTGTGATACTTGGACCACACACGCAAATCGCAACAAATGACATTGAGGTACACCTCTTATAATGTCGAAAAAATGTCGGTGCCCAAACTGGCAGAGAAAGAACATCCGCTTGCCTCCTGCTCACGGTCTGGCGTCCTCTGTCTCTGGGTCCTCATTTCTCTGTGGATTACCAATCTCGCAACTCATCGGCTCGTCAGCCTCGTCGGGTGTGCTAATGGAAACGATCCCGCTCTGGCACTTCTCTGGTCATCTCTCGGCCAATTAGCGTGACCATTCGTAAAGCAGCACGTCACTGATGTCGGCCTCTGGCCCTCTGAATACTCGTGACACAACTGATCCTCGGTGCAAATCTCATTGCAGCAGTGTCCTGGAAGGAACCTGCTCAAGGTCTCTTCCAATCTCTCCTATGCCGAACAATACGGAGGCAGATTGTTCATACCAGAATATTATATTTAATACCACCCATTCTTCTGCTCGTTTGTTTATAGGCAGGTGCTTTTGATCCATGTTTGCTACATATTTACAGGTTACAGGTTCCTAGTCCAAAATAACGCAAATCATAAAAAATCTACACAGTTTTGCCAAAATCCAGAACATCTGTTGCCGACAGATAAAAGCCAGGTTCTGGTCATCCGTATCCGCCCAGTGCCGCTTACCAGTTAAAGAAACAAGACAAAGAACAGTAGTCATTCGTGTCTCGGACAAGCACAGAGCACGAGAGGGGTAGCACAAGATTCAATGGGTGCGTGGAGCTCGAGGGAGATAAAGGTCAAATGAATTAAAAGTGAAGCCATTTTGGACTGTTGCAAATCTGAAGAAACTTTGGAAGCATATTGCAATTTGGGACATGTAGAACAACAGAAGATAGCAACACAATAAATCCCAGAAAATACGAGACCCCAATCCAAAAAACCACGGCGGAACCGCCGGCAAATATGGGTTTTTGCGGCGGTTCCGCCGCGGTTTCGTGTCATCGTCTGACCAAACTTTGGGGTTATTTTGGTCATTGTACTTGGGCTTAGAATTTAGCCCTAGGTTTTTGCTCTCTACCTATAAATAGCCCAGTTATGTGCCAAGTAAAAAAGGCTTCTTCTTTATAAGGATTTAGTGTAGGTTAGCTTGTTTCTCCTTCTTCCTCTTCATCTATTCTCCTTTAAAGTGTAGTGAGAGCTATTGAGTGGAACTTAATAAAGATGAGGGTTATTTTTCTTATCTTGTATTTTTATTTCCGTGCATTGTATTTTCATTTCTTAGTATAACTTTATTAATTGTTGTTAAGTAGTTGTTGATATTTCTTTGCTTGTTTTATTTTCCTTCTATTTTTATCTGTATTTTCAAACCATGATACTCGATGGAGTTCCTTGGTTAGGTGAGGATCAAAGTAGTTAGCTTGCTACCATTTTGTAAAACCGTGTATTTCCTTTCTTTCTTTTCTTCTTTTCTTCTTTTCTTTTTCTTTTAAATGTGTGAATAATTTCCATACTTGTTAGGGGCTAAGGAAGGTTAGTATGAGGGACGGAAAAATCCCTTGTGCTTCTCTTCGCCAAACATTTTGAAACGAGCCTAAACCAAACAAACGCAACCCTTTCACTTAGGTGCGCTATATATGACATATAGCCGCGACCTAAGTCGAGAAGTCCTTTAAGCGCACTACAACGTGACATGTAGTTGTGACTTAATTGGATACATGGTTGCAGGTGTTTGGCCTAGGGTTGGAAATAAGCGCATTTAGCGGAAGGACAAGGGGCACTAGGAATGGATTTAGCGTTGGAAAGCTTACTTAATCTCGCAAATCCCATTCCTACGTCCACCTAATCCTCGCTACTTTTGATTATCCTAACATCGTTTTAAGAATGGAAAAAGACAAGAACAAGACTAATCCTAACTCTACTAACCAACCTTAACCCTAACAAGCTTACTTAAGTATACATACAAACACTTTGGATAGATTTGAACATACACATATACATTCTTCATTGACTCGTCTAAAACACGAATGGACATACTACCATCTCCTTGCTGACGACCCGTGCTCAACCGGCTAGCTGCAAAGCGATACCGTCTTGATTGCGGTAATTAAAACTAAACACACCAAATCTCTATCAATCAAATGGCGCCGTTGCCAGGGAGACGGTAGCGTATTTTCTTTCTGGTTATTTGGGTTAATTTTTTTTGCATATATAAAAATAAATAAATATAATAATATAAAAAACCGTTTTGTTATTTTTTTTGTGTGCAAGTGTGCAGGCTATCCGGTGCAAGTACAGTAATCAAATAAGAAAACAGAGCATTTTATTCTGGATTAGAGAATAAAGGGAGTGCAGTGACCAAAGACGAAGCGCCAACTCCATAGTTTGACCCCGGAACCGCGGTCAAAGCTTGGATTTCGCGGCAGTTCCGCGGTTCTATTGAGGCTTCTGAGCCCCAATTTTTTTTCACCCTTTCTCTTTCCTTTTATTTCCTCTGTGAACCCTATTGAACTGTATTTTCTACAGGTTTATTTGCATAAATTGCGCCGCCGCCAAATAAATTTTTTGTTGTTTTAGATTTTGTTTGTTTATACGCTTTGCATATACTAATACGGACATTAAGGGGCTTAAACACCAATTAAGATTGGGTGGGGATTTGATCACCCTTCTTAAGACCCCAAAAATCACAAAAAGCATACGCATTACCTTGAGTGAAAAAATATCTAGACCAAACCTATAAGGACTTGTCGCGCTCATTTAGGAAAGTGAAGATTGCGGGGAATTGGTCGTTTATCTAAACTTGACTTTGTGGTGTCTAAGCTAGACAAGTGAGGAGGTAATCTTAAAAGGCCCGTCTCATGGTGATTCGTGAGCGGAACCCTCCTTCCCTCACTTGTTCTTAACTGGCCACAATTAGCAGTGAAGAGGCGATTCTAGGGTTATCTTGCAACTTGTCGCTTGGAAGTCTAGGAGCGGTCTAGTTGGACTTTAAAGACCCTATCTCTAGGTGTTGTTTGTGCATATTGTAATTGTGATTGTGCTTGTATAAAGTTTAGTCCCATAATTCCGTATTCTTTCAAAAACCAAACAAACAATTTCGAAAACTCAAAAAAAAATTCAAAAATTTTATAAAAATTCACCCACTTTCCTTCCTCCATACCTTTTCATAACATGGGTACCCCAAAATGACCAATTCTTGCCGAACTTTGGTACCCGCAACCAGACATTACTTCATACGGTTCTTTCTTTGGTCGAACTTCGAGCGATCCCTCCATGCCCAAAATTTCTTTGAAAGATCGGATAGACGCGTCTAGGACAAACAATTAGACTCTGCAATCCACTTTGTATCAACCGTTTCAACCCCCCACCTTCTTACGTTGATACCCCTTTTGAGAGTCATGTTGCAACTCCGAAACCTATGTCCATCGCTGACCGAATTGAACAATCCCGTAGCCGATCTTTCACTCCTTTCACCACTTCCAATTCTTTTGACCAACAATTCCAATCACCTTCTTATCATGACATTGATCTTAATTCTGTCCAACCATTCGATTCCTATCAATCCTACCCAACTTTTGCACCTTCCCTAGACATTGCATTTACACAGCCATTTGGGAGTTTTATGTATCAAACCGAATTTGAATCTTTTACAGAAACCCCTCCACAGCCCATGTCTAGTCTGGAACAAGCATTAGAAGATTTTCGGGTAGCGTCATGCCAAATGGAGGAAATGAATGCGTCCATGGCCGCCCTCATACAACCTAACGAACCGGCAGCTAGTTTCCAACTAGCTCCAAATTTTCTAATGTATGATGAGGCGATAGGACAGATTAAGAATTTGAGTAGTGAGAGTGAGCGGAACACCCTTCCAAATCAAACCTACCCGTTGCAAATTGAATTCCACAACTCCGGTTTTGAAAGTCTATTGAGTGTCAAACGATTCACCGATTGAAGATAAAACGTTTGATGAGTTGTGTGACCTTATAGTGTTTGATTTACCCGATTGTGAAGGGTCCATTTCATATGAAACCACACCCAATCCTTTTGACCTCTACACCTCCATCCTAGAACCACAATTGATTGAAATCCATGCTTTTGATGAAGTGTCTGAGAAATTTGATTTTCACTTGATTGAGGATATTGATGCTGGGAATATTTTGGATGATGAACATACAGTTTTGGATAGGTTTTTATCACCGATTCATCATGTCCTTTCACTTCCGTGTGGACATCATCCCAAGTCATTAACTGTTTTTCATGAACCCCATATGCGTCTGGAAATTGATGATAAATGCATGGATGAGCTGAATTTTGGGGAGAGTCTTGAGGATAGCATTGAGGATGAACCAGTTTTACTTGATGAGTCAGATTTTCCAATTCATCCTGTCCCTTTCATTAACTGTGTACACCATCCTTAACGTTTAACCGATACCATTCTTCGATCACTTCCATCATTCCCACTTCGCAAGCCACCGCATAACCTTCATTTCTTATGTCTGGTTTACCATGTTCGGTCACTTCCTCCCATCCTTTCCGTCAATTCCCATGTTTTCTAACGAATCTTGAGAGGTTTGAACTTATTTCTCAACGAATTGATAGATTAGTACAATCACTTTTTACACATCGGTCATTACAAATTGTACTAATTTATTCACTCCATTTCCACCCTCAAGTTTGTATTCCATTTCTTTTTCCCTTTCGCCATTCTTCTCCTCCACCGAGACCGTATCCCGCTTCCATCCCCACATGGTCTCGTGTTTTCTCCATTTCTTTTCTCTACGCCTTCTTTCACCAACCACTGCTTTATCGCAATAAATTTTTTGAATGGTTGGTGTTAACTTTTGGCCTGTGTAAGGCCTTGTATAGATTGATACTTTTCTCTCCCCCTAACTCTGAACTTCAACGCTTAAACAGTGGCAACACTGGTTTACATAAGTTTGGGGGGGACCATTTTGTGTATATATATTTTTGGTTTGCTTTTTCTTTTGTTAAAAAAAAAACAAAAAACAGGGGAGCACCGATAATTTTGACCCTCTTGGTGTAGCCTGACAGTGAGGGCACTGTCAAGTTTAAGTTTGGGGGTGTGCTCGGTAAGCTTTTTACCTTCGCATTCATGTGTATATTTTGCATTTGCATACTTATTAAAAACCCACAAAAATCGAATTTTTTTCCAAGAAATATAAAAACTTTGTCGTCAAGTTACCTAGTAGGGTAACTTAGATTTTGATTTCGAAAATTTAGTTGATATGTTAGAAATAACTAAATCCTAGGCTTAGAAATTGAAAACCCTAAAAATAACCCTCATTCTGTTTAACCTTGGTAATTATACGTCCTTGCATTTTTTTTTAGAGAAGTAGGTAATCTTGAGTTCAGTTCTTGAGTTAAGTCGAGATGAAGAGAAAGTATTGAAAGCTTTACTGAAGGATAAGTCTGAAAAATAGTTTCTATTCTTGAATCCAAATTTAAAAAGTGTATACCCTACAAACTGCACATACACGCACCTTGAAACTTGGGATAGTAGAGGATACCTAGAAATACACTTGCCTGAAAGCCTAATGTGAAAGAAAAAACGGTATTTAAAGCTAACCACCAAAAGAGCATTATTGAAAAATATATCCGGTCTTGAAAAAGAAAAATCAAGAAAAAGAAAAAAAAAGAAGAATAAATTATAAGACCTGGAAACTGGTATTTACGCTTTAAGCTCACACATTCAGTAATCGGGTGGTTAGTTCCTCAAGTAGCATTAATAGTCGCATGAAAGTTGTGTGAGCAAAATCGTCCATCCATTAATGAAAAGAAGTAGTATTAGGTAATAAGGCAAGGGTACTATAGCTTGAATTGAATTCTTGAGTGTAGGGGTAAAAATTTACACACACCTGAGGGTATATGATCGATGTTTGGAGGCAAAATAGGAATAAAGAATAAGACTTATGTTTTCCGTAAAGTTGATAAAAATTCCGGATTGGAGACTGCGCTTTAGAAGGAAAACTCAAGAGAAACCGAGATTTTTCTAAACTGTAAAACGTATAGGATCTGTGGTTGAATAAATAGGAGGTGTGAAACATAAGGGTTGGATATTTCTAATTTAGGATAATAGAGTTTCTAACTTAGATGCTAAACCGTAGGAGTAGAATCAAGGTTAACTTATGAAACTAGCTTGTTGGGATTTTGTGGGTAGTATCCGCTGAAAACCCTCAGGAGACAACACTCCTCCTACTAGGGGCACCTAGAGGTTTAATGTCTTGTTGTACGAGCTCAGTGCAATCGTGTTCCCTACAAAAGTAAGGTTATGACTTTTTATGAAAAAATGGTTTTTCTCGGGACGAGCAAAAGTTATGTTTGGGGGTATTTGTTCATACCAGAATATTGCATTTAATACCGTCCATTCTTCTGCTCGTTTGTTTATAGGCAGGTGCTTTTGATCCATGTTTGCTACATATTTACAGGTTACAGGATCCTAGTCCAAAATAATGCAAATCATAAAAAATCTGCACAGTTTTGCCAAAATCCAGAACATCTGTTGCCGACAGATAAAAGCCGGGTTCCGGTCATCCGTATCTGCCCAGTGCCGCTTACCAGTAAAAGAAACAAGACAAATAACAGTGGTCATTCGTGTCTCGGACAAGCACAGTGCACGAGAGGAGCAGCACAAGATTCATAAGGTGCGCGGAGCGCGAACGAGATAAAGGTCAAATAAATTAAAAGTGAAGCCATTTTGGACTGTGGCAAATCTGAAGAAACTTTGGATGTATTTTGCAATTTGGGACATGTAGAACAACAGAAGATAGCAACACAAGGAATCCCAGAAAATATGAGACCCCAATTCCATAAAACCGCGGAGGAACCGCCGCCAAAAGTTGGTTTTTGCGGCGGTTCCGCCGCGGTTTCATGTCATCGTCTGACCAAACTTTAGGGTTATTTTGGTCATTGTATTTTGGCTCAGAATTTAGACCTAGGGTTTCAGCTCTCTGCCTATAAATAGCCCAGTTTTGTGCCAAGTAAAAATGGCTTTTTCTTTGTTAGGATTTAGTGTAGGTTCTTCTTCTTCCTCTTCATCTATTCGTGGAAGTTGATGAAGATGAGGGTTATTTTTCTTATCTTGTATTTTTATTTCCATGCATTGTATTTTCATTTCTTAGTATTACTTTATTAATTGTTGTTAAGTAGTTGTTGATACTTCTTTGCTTGTTTTATTTTCCTTCTCTTTTTATCCGTATTTTCAAGCCATGATACTCGATGGAGTTCCTTGGTTAGGTGAGGACCCAAGTAGTTAGCTTGCTACTATTTTGTAAAACCGTCTTTTTTTCTTTCTTTATTTTATTCTTTTCTTTTGCTTTTAAATGTATGAATAATTTCCATACTTGTTAGGGGCTAAGGAAGGTTAGTATGAGGGACAGAAAAATCCATTGTGCTTTTCTTCGCCAAACATCTTGAAACGAGCCTTGACCAAATAAATGCAACCCCCTCATTTAGGCGCGCTATACGTGACATATAGCCGCGACCTAAGTCGAGAAGTCCTTTAAGCGCACTACAACGTGACATGTAGTTTGTTAGTTGTATGTATTCCCTAGAGGCCAGTATTGTACATATGATGTATATTATATTGGATGCGTGGACATATATAGAGAGGACTTTCTTGCTCGATATGATAGTATGTTATCTGGTTGCTCTTTATCTTAGCATGTATACTTGTCTTCTGATACTGTCTTATGGTTACATGTTGGTAAAGCCCTTATGATGTATACTTGACTACCAGGACTATGATGCAGATCATACTAGTGGGGCCGTGGTAGTCCATAAGTACATCCTTTAATGTCCATAGTCATGGGTGTATCGAGACGGGGCATCGATATACCAGAGTAGACTAGCGTATACGCTTCTCGACCCATGAGATGGGCGATGGATGATCCCATATCCATTGTTGTTTGACATCAGAGTGTAAGTCGACATTAGACACCCCCACATGATGCGGGAAGGCGGAATAGGTAAAACAATCATTTTGTTTGAGTTAACATCGACTAACTTTACGGATCTTTGCTAAACCCTAACTAACAACTAACTAGAGGTGATTAGCTACTAGGATAGATGATTATACCTAAACATTCAAGTCCTTCTTGTTCTTGTAGTTCACCTCCTCGTCGGCCTCCTCGATGTGATAGAAGATCCACCCGAGAGCTCCTTCTCCAAGCTTTAACCTCTCACTTGAGGTAACTAGGTAGCTATGAGTGCTAATCAAAGTAACCTAGAGAATATAGAGATGTATTAAGGATTAATTAGTCTTTCTAACCCTTGGGATCTCAACACTTGAGAAGATTAGGGTTAGGTGTGAAGAGAGAGAGCTTGAGGAGAGAGAATGTGTAAGTGAGAATGAATAAATATCTTAAGTCATTTGTATAAATAATGAAGCATGAAAATATATAAATGATAATATCTCAAAATATCAACCATGCTTCATTAATTACTTTGAGGTGAATCACCTCATGACTCATGATGTAATTAATGCAAATTACACATCATCTCCTCGACCTCATTAAGCTTAATTCATAAATGAATAAAAACATAATGAGTCACCTTTCTTCTAGAAGCTTCTCGAGTAATTACGAGAATGCCCCTCCTATCCGCGAAAACACGGAAATACTGAGACTGTATAAATCCAATAATCCAATACTAGAATCTGGCTTAAACTAAAGCCCGCTAGTAAAAACTGTCCGAACATCGTACGTGCATAAATACACGTATGTGTCCGAACCCTGTCGCAAAACCATACGACCTCTATATCGTTTCGCCTGAAGTAGAGAAACTCTCTGTGTGGGACTCTAAAGACTCGACACTACGCTGGCAGTGGGTTTAACCACAGGCCGCAAGCGGTACTAGCTGTACGTAACGGTCCCCAGGTAGATGTCGATAAGAAGGCCGATGAGGAAACCCATCTGAACTTCTACTGAGCCTGATGTGACAATCTCCATACAGTTCGGTCTGTTCGTCTAGGACTATCGCATATCGGGCCTAAGGGGCGGTAAGCGTCAGTCTCCTAAAAGCGGTATAAGTCGTGTTGGTGTGAAGCCCATTACACCTTGAGAAGCTACTGGAAATCCTACCAGTAAATCTCGTTTGCCCTGGCGAGGGACTTTGCGTAATGCCTCTCCAAACACAGCGCGATATTAACTCCCAATACCGGGAGAGACGAATCCTATCTAACCGCTACTGCCTTTAAGTGCTTCGGGACTGCACCCAACTGCTACCTGTTTGCACGACTCCTTTGAGCCGTGGTAGGGTAGCAATCTAAGAACAGTGGGAACACACTCGAGACGAAGCAGCAGTGTCAAGTCTGCGGACTATGCTGTACTCATATCACCTGGGAACTGTTAACTGACGACGGGTATAATACCAACCAACAGTTCCCAGTGAGTCTTGTCTGGTGTACCCGTAACCCAACGAGCACCTGTATACTATCTCCAGTACAATATACTAATGGCTGTGGGACAGACCATTTTCCTTGGTGGGATGAGAAGCGTACACACTAGTCTACTCTGGAGTATCGATGCCCTGTCTCGATAATCCTACGACTAAGGACCTGAAAAAGGATGTGCATGTAGACTACCCATCCCCCACTAGTATGATTGCCATCACAATGCTGGTAGTCAAGCAAGATCCTAAGGGCTCTATCAATATGTATTCACGATATGCTGACATATACACATATTAAGATAGACATAAACCAAGTAGCATAGTACTATTTTGAGCGAGACTGTTAATATAACTGTGAATATCCCAAGCTTCCATTAAGTAATATACAAACTAGTATGATACAATAATGGCTCCTATGGTATGTACACTAACAATCTCCCACTTGCACTAGGGCCATGTACTGGCGTATCGAAGACCTATCATCTCGAGTAGCCTCTCGAACTGAATCTGAGGTAAGGCCTTTGTGAATGGATCTGCAGTGTTTTTCTCTGTAGCAACTCTCCGGACCTCGATCTCCCGGCGATCTATGATCTCCCTGATCAGGTGATACCGCCTTAAGATGTGTCTGGACTTCTGATGGGACCTGGGTTCCTTCGCTAAATCTATAGCACCGTTGTTGTCATAATACAGCGGTATTGGATCAGAAATGGTAGGAACCACCTGAAGTTCTGTTAGGAACTTCTTCATCCAGACTGCTTCTTTTGCGGCATAGCAAGCAGCGATATACTCCGCTTCCATCGTCGAGTCAACAACGGTGTCCTGCTTGGAACTCTTCCAGCACACCGCCCCTCCATTGAGAGTAAAGACATAACCTGACATGGACTTGGCGTCATCCTTGTCACTCTGGAAGCTGGAGTCAGCAAAAGCCTCGATCTGGAGGACTTTTCCGCCGTAAACCAAAAACATATCCTTAGTCCTTCTCAGGTATTTGAGAATGTTCTTTACTGCTATCCAGTGCTTCTCCCCTGCGTCCGACTGATATCGGCTTACCACGCTCAGTGTGTAAGCTACATCTGGTCTGGTGCACAACATCGCATACATTATAGAGCCTACCGCAGAAGCGTAGGGTATAATCGACATGCGATCCCTTTCCAAATCAGTCTTGGGAGACATCTCTTTGGAAATGGTGATTCCGTGACATAAGCAACTTGCACAGTTTTCCGCTGCTCCCACTCTGATTGAAACCTTCTGGCTGATCCATATAGACACACTCTTCTAAATTACCATTTATAAAAGCCGTCTTTACGTCCATCTGCCAGATCTCATAATCATGGAAGGCGGCAATGGAAAGAAGGATCCGAATGGATTTAAGCATAGCCACTGGAGAAAAAGTTTCGTCATAGTCCAAACCAGGTCTTTGACGAAAACCCTTTGCAATAAGTCTAGCCTTATAGGTTTCCACCTGTCCATCTACACCAATCTTTTTCTTGAAGATCCACTTGCATCCTATGGGTTTTGCCCATCTAGAGCAAATTCCAAAGTCCATACTTTGTTGGTGTACATGGACTCCATCTCGGTCCGCATTGCATCCATCCATCGTACCGAGTCGCCTCTCTGGATGGCCTGCTGGAAGCTAGTAGGTTCATCATTATCAATGACGCAATCCTCTCTATTCCCGTCTATGAGAAAATCATAGTACCTCTCAGGCGGATGAGACGGCCTACTACTCCTGCGGAGGGGTGCGGGAATGTCCTGTTCTTCTTGAACTTCTGGTTCTACTAAACTTTCAGTAGTAGTTTATGGTTCTGGAATTTCTTCCAGTTCTATTTCGCTCCCATTTGTTTCCTTTTCTAAAAACTGCTGTTCTAGAAAATGGGCATTACGAGAAACAAAAACCTTTTGTTCCTCTGTGTAATAGAAAAAATACCCCTTGGAGTTCTTTGGATATCCCACAAACTTACACTGTACTGAGCGTGCCTCGAGTTTATCCGTATGCTGCTTTTTAACAAAAGCTGGACATCCCCATATCTTCATATACTGAAGATAGGGTTTCTTCCCACTCCACATCTGATACGGTGTGGTAGGCACAGTCTTGGTAGGAACCCTATTCAAAAGATATGCAGCTGATTCTAGCGCATAATCCCAGAAAGGTCGCGGTAACTCAGCACTACTCATCATGGAACGTACCATATCCAATAGGGTTCGGTTCCGTATTTCTGATACACCATTAAGCTGTGGAGTGTATGGAGGAGTAAGCTGAGAGAGAATTCCTTTCTCTTTTAGGTAACCCAGGTACACGGCACTTAAGTATTCACCACCTCGATCAGATCTCAGTGACTTGATACTTTTACCGGTTTGGTTTTCTACTTCATTCTTATATTCTCGGAATTTCTCAAAGGCTTAGGATTTATGTTTCATTAAGAAAATGAATCCATACCTAGAGTAATCATCCGTAAAAGTAATGAAATATGAAAAACCGCCTCTTGCTTGTATAGACATTGGACCACATACATCGCTGTGTATGATTCCTAAGAGCTCGCTCGCTCTTACTCCATGTCTAGTGAATGGAGTCTTTGTCATCTTTCCTTTGAGACATGATTGACAAGTGGCATAAGATTGATATTCGAACGAGTCCAAATATTCTTCTATATGTAACTTAGATAACCTTGTCTTATTGATGTGACCTAGACTACAATGCCACAAGAAAGCCTGATTTATATCTAGAGACTTTTTTTAGTGTGTTCTGGACATTGAAAATCTGTAATTGGTTTAACACGTATATAACGTTATCTAGTATACCGGACCCAATCAAACCATGATTAAGGTGGATGTTAACAACATCGCTTACAAACGTGAAATCATAACCTTCTTTTGATAACAACGATACTGATATGATATTACACGTTAAACTAGGTACACAAAAACAGTTGCGCAAAACCAAAATATGTCCACTTGTCAATCCAAGGTGATAATCCCCTACGGACACAGCACCCACGCTAGCTCCGTTAGCAACCTGGAGGGTCATATCACCAACCTTCAGCACTCTACGATTTCTCAGTGTCTGTAATGAATTGCATATATGAGATCCTGATCCGGTAACCAATACCCAGGAAGTATAGTTGATTGACAGACAATTTTCAATTACAAACACACCTGAAGCCGAAACCACAACTTGCCTCGGGTCTTTGTTCTTGGCAATCCAAGCTTTGCAATCTTTCTTCCAATGGCCTTTTCTACGACAGTGGAAGCACTCGTCCTTTGCCACTACTGGTACCGCAACCTTTGCATTTCCCTTGTCTCCCACCTTACCAACACCACCTCTTGGTTTGGTAGCGGCTTTCTTCTTCCTTCCTTTGGCCCTTGCCTTGGACCTGGAAGAGGAAGCACCGCGAACAAACATAGTGGGTGTTTCCCTTGCTTTCTGCAAGGTGCCCTCTGCACTTCTCAACATGTTAAGGAGTTCTGGAAGTTCAACTTCTTTTCCTTGAATGTTGAAATTCAGAATAAACTGGGCGTAGGTGGAAGGAAGGGACTGAAGAACCAAGTCTGTATATAGTTCGTTCTCTAATGTTGTCCCGAGGTCCGTGAGCTCTTCTATATAGCCAATCATCTTAAGGACATGTTCTCCTACAGATAATCCGACGGCCAACCTCGACTGAAACAAGTTCTTCGAGGTCTCGTATCTTGCTATACACGATTGCTCTCCATACAAATCCTTGGTGTGGAGAAATATGGATTCTAGATCCATATTCTCGTGCCTCCTCTGATGTTTATTATTCAAAGAGGCAAGCACGATGCATTTGGCCTTCGCGCAATCAATCTCCCAGGTCTTGCGGATTTCCTTATCCGCGACACTGGATTCTGGACCAGGGACAGCAGGTGCCTTAGTGGTAAGGACATACCCCAATTTGTCATAAGTAATTGCCATCTTAACATTCCGGAACCAATCTTTATAGTTTGTCCCTGTCAAAATATTTTTATCTAATAGTAACTTAAGGCCTGTAATGTTCTGGGTCGCTGCAATGAGAGAGAGAGGGAACACTTTAGCATGATGCTCTTGCAAGTTTAGAGTGGTTTTTAGTTTATCTAAACAGGATGGCTCCCACTGTTTCTCGAATCCCTCCTCAAACCATAAAGGAAGAACTGGTCAGGACAATTCTCACCGTACAATACTTGCTTAACCGTTCAGCCAGGCCGGTGTCGGTACTTCGAGGGAGGTTTTACGACGCTTTAGAGAAGTTCCTTAATTAAATAACCTCTTTTCTGCGGGGGCATAGCCCCGCTGACACCTTTCTTGACACCTACTTGGTTTATAGCATTGATCGTTATGTGACGAATCTCCTGATGAGTAGCGGATACTCACAGCAGGATCGGGATCCAAATATCATCGTGTGATAAAACTGAAGGAATCCTACCAAAATTATCACATTCCAAATGGTATGCAACTCTTAGCAAATTTCAGTTTCTTTAGAAATCCCTGATATCAATTTCTGCCTCATGCTCTTATGACCTTAGCGTTGGTCAAAATGTCATAAGTCAGATGTCAAGTTCTACCCATCATTATCTTGTTAATTTGAACCCATCCGTACATACCCCTGACGTTGGCCAAATAATAATACGAATGTCCCAAACTAACTCATCTATCTATGCAACAAATGAATACCCTGTAGCTACCAAACACTATGCCTTGGCGTTGGTCAAAATACATAGCTTGAATACTACTGAATACCCAAATGAAATGACGGAGGGCTACGAATGGTTTTGGCGAAACCGTGAACGTAGTGAACTTGATATGATCGAAGGAACCTGATAGCTTTTTAAAAGGAGTGGTTTAAGCTCCGCAATTTAAAAATTATCTTCTGTTTTAAAATAACCGAGTGGTTTCATTTAAACTGTTCCAACGATTCAACTTTGGTTTATTTTCTTTGCATTAATATAATGCGTCGCATCAATTAACCTATCATTGCAGAAAACAACGAAAATATAACGTCCTCTTATGCCATCCGCATTCGCCACTGGGCCCCGTCATTCACCCGTTAGGTTACTTAACTAACAACAGAGCGGAGGCTGGGCTAGCGCGGGTGCAAAACATAAGTGAAGCCTAATAGATATCATATATAGATATTGTACATTCGTCAGACGCAATAATAAGCATTCCAGATCACAGATGAACATATTGAATTTTCTACAAATCCACATTCCTTTTGAGCCTGCAAAGAAAGACGGATTACACAGTCGCGATGAATAGCCAAAACCCCACCCTAGACCCCTACGGGTACGGCAAACTACCCGCCAAGTACCCGAAGTGAAGCGGACTCCCTCAACGACGTGAGTAGGACACTAAACACTTCAAAGTACCCGGTAGTTTGTGCACCCCACCTTCGGTCTATACTAGGAGCAGAAAACCGTAAATAAAATAATACAACGGTGGCTACAACCTCAACCCGGATGTGCCCCGCAAAAGAATATTACAACAAATTACAATTTACATTTGAATGAAAGAAACACTCATCTCACATCCCCGGCTATCCATTCACGACAATCCAACAAGTCCATATTTACAAACCAGTAAAAACCATTACAGAAATGTACAATCCTCTGCTAACCGACATACTAGCAGTTAGGGGAGATTTACGAACACATTAAAAAAACACAAATATAATCAAGTTACCCAAACATCTTAGAATTTTGATCAAGCAAACACAAATGAATCTACTCCAAACAATTCTCCGTACACATGAAACCTGAGCAGAAACAAAACATCCCAGAAAACACAACATCAACACAGAAGAATAAAAGAGCAAATTTTGGTTGACTTGGAGTCAACTCGGCCGCGGATCCGCGGCGGATCGCTTGGATCGGCGGCAGTTCCGCGGAGGTATGGCCGATTCACAGTCCCAAATTTCCTCACAATTCTTAAAATTTCCTGCTTGTATTTTTAAGGATCCCTGAAAAATTTTTAGACCCCGTTTTAAAATCGGCAGAAACTTGGTGAAAACGTCGTATTTTCGAGTTTGTTTTGCGATCGAATTTCTAAAGACTTTGCTAACATGTTAGTTATGGTTTAGCTAGGCTCTTATACCACTTTAAGTCGACGTTAGACACCCCACATGATGCGGGGAGGCGAAATAGGTAAAACAATCATTTTGTTTGAGTTAACATCGATTAACTTTACGGATCTTTACTAAACCCTAACTAATAACTAACTAGAAGTGATTATCTACTAGGATAGATGATTATACATAAAGATTCAAGTCCTTCTTGTTCTTGTAGTTCACCTCCTCATCGTCCTCCTCGATGTGATAGAAGATCCACCCGAGAGCACCTTCTCCAAGTTTTAACCTCTCACTTGAGGTAACTAGGTAGCTATGAGTGCTAATCAAAGTAACCTAGAGGATATAGAGATGGATTAAGGATTAATTAGTCTTTCTAACCCTTGGGATCTCAACACATGAGAAGATTAGGGTTAGTTTGAAGAGAGAGAGAGAGAGCTTGGGGAGAGAGAATGTGTAAGTGAGAATGAATAAATATCTTAAGTCATTTGTATAAATAATGAAGCATGAAAATATCTAAATGATAATATCTTAAAATATCAACCATTCTTCATTAATTACTTTGAGGTGAATCACCTCATGACTCATGATGTAATTAATGAAAATTACACATCATCTCCTTTACCTCATTAAGCTTAATTCATAAATGAATAAAAACATAATGAGTCAGTTTTCTTCTAGAAGCTTCTCGAGTAATTACGAGAATGCCCCTCCTATCCGTTAAAACACGGAAATACTGAGACTGTACAAATCCAATAATCCAATACTAGAATCTGGCTTAAACCAAAGCCCGCTAGTAAAAACTGTCCGAACATCGTACGTGCACAAATACACGTATGTGTCCGAACCCTGTCATAAAACCATACGACCTCTATATCGTTTCGCCTGAAGCAGGGAAACTCTCTTTGTGGGACTCTAAAGACTCGACACTACGCTGGCAGTGGGTTTAACCACAGGTCGCAAGAGGTACTAGCTGTACGTAACGGTCCCCGGGTAGATGTCGATAAGAAGGCCGATGAGGAAACCCTTCCGAACTCCTACCGAGCCCGATGTGACAATCTTCGTACAGTCCGGTCTGTTTGTCTAGGACTATCGCATATCGGGCCTAGGTTGGCGGCAAGCGTCAGTCCCCTAAAAGCGGTATAAGTCGTGTCGGACTGAAGTCCATTACACCTTGAGAAGCTACTGGAAATCCTACCAGTAAATCTCGTTTGCCCTGGCCAGGGACTTTGCGTAATGGCTCTCCAAACACAGCGCGATATCAACTCCCAATACCGGGAGAGACGAATCCTATCTAACCGCCACTGCCTCCAAGTGCTTCGGGACTGCACCCAACTGCTACCTGTTTGCATGACTCCTTTGAGCCGTGGTAGGGTAGCAATCTAAGAACAGTTGGAAAACACTCGAGACGAAGAAGCAATGTCAAGTCTGTGGACTATGATGTACTCATGTCACCTGGGAACTATTAACCGACGACAGGTATAATACCACCAATAGTTCCCTGCGAGTCCTGTCCGGTGTACCCGTAACCCAACGAGCACCTGTATACTATCTCCAGTACAATGTACTAAGGGCTGTGGGACAGACCATTTCCCCTGCTGGGATGAGAAGCGTACACACTAGTCTACTCTGGAGTATCGATGCCCTGTCTCGATAATCCTACGATTAGGGACCTGAAAAAGGATGTGCTTGTAGACTACCCAGCCCCCACTAGTGTGACTGCCATCACAACGCTGGTAGTCAAGCAAGATCCTAAGGGCTCTATCAATATGTATTCGCGATATGCTGACATATACATATATTAAGATAAACATAAACCAAGTAGCATACTACTATGTTGAGCGAGACTGTTAATATAACTATGAATATCCCAACCTTCCATTAAGTAATATACTAACTAGTATGATACAGTAATGGTTCCTAGGGCATATACACTAACACAGAGATGGTATACGGGTGCTCAGTGGAGACTTGGTACACTGTGTTAGTTATATGTATGTCCTAGAGGCCATTACTATACATGCGGTGTATATTGTAGTGGATGCTTGGACATATATAGGAAGGACTTTCTTGCTCAACATGATAGTATGTTATCTGGTTGCATTATATCTTAACAGGTAAACAAATATTGTTTTGTGATCACATGTTGATAAAGCCCTTAGGTTGATTACTTGACAACCAGGATTATGATGCAGATCATACTAGTGGGGACATGGTAGTTGATAAGTACATCCTTCAAATATTCCTAGTCATGGGAGTATCGAGACAGGGCATCGATACTCCAGATTAGACTAGCGTATGCTCTTCTTAACCCATATGATGGGGGATGGATGATCCCATATCCATTGGTGTTTGACATTAGAGAAGGTATACGGGTGCTCAGTGGACACTGGGTACACTGGACGGACTCGCCGAGAACTCCTAGATGGTTTTATACCTATCGTCGGATAGCAGTTCTCTGGTGACACTGGTACAGGTTAGTTTGTAGACCCGAGATCGTCATATAGTCTTGTGTGATTCCCACTGTGCTTTGATATCCACCATACCACGGTCAAGAGATCGTGCAAAACGGTGGCTTTTGGGTACAGTCTCGAATCTCATGGAGGCAATGAGCGATAGGAGGGGTTTCGTCTCTCCCGGTATTGGGGGTTGATGTTGCGCTGTGTTCAATTGGCTATAACTGGAAATCCCTGGCCAGGGTTGCTGAGATTTACTGGTAAGAGTTATCAGTTGTTTCTCGAACTGTTATGGGCCTCATATCGACATGACTTATCGGTTACTGGGGTCTGACGTTTACCACCCCTAGATTGTGATATGCAACATATGAGACGAAGAGACCGGACTGTACGGTATTGTTGCTGATTGGATTCGCAGGAGTTATAGCAGGCTTGCTTTTTGATCTTCTGATCGCTCAATACCCGGGTGGCCGTACGTTTAGCAGACCGCTTGCGGCTTGTGGGTGTTTGATATGATCATCACCTACTGCTGGTTTATTGACGAGTCTTTAGAGTCCTACATAAAGGTTTCTTGGTTCATGAGAAACGGAGTAGGAGCACATATGCGATATGTGCGGGACCGAGATTAATGCGAGTATGTGATACCGCATTCTAATCTCGCGATAAGTGATATCGGTCGGTTATATGGATTATAGCCGGATTATTAAATCAAGAGTTGATTTAATAATTTAATGTATAATTATATATTTGATATATTAAATTACATTGACTAATATTATATGCTCCCTTAAATATTTATTATTCTCACTTGTAATACATTTAACATATATATGATATATGTTTATTGTATTGTATTTCTTTTGTTGCATAAATATTATATATGTGATATATAATATTGTGACATGCTATGTTATACATGCAACATGGATGTATGAGAATTATACCATGCTATATATTATGTTTGAGTTTAAATTCTTAAGTAATTCAAAAAGGTAGAAATGAGTCATTGTGAAGCTTCATGATAAACTTTGACAAAGTCTTGTCTTTTTGTTTTGCTTAAGATATTTCTAAACTCAACCATAACACATAGCCATGGTTAACTCTCTACAAGAGTTAGTGGATGACATACACTAACCAAGGGTTGCATTTCTAACCTTATCTCTTTTCATTATTCATCTTCTTCCTCATTTTGATTTTTTCTCTCTAGCTTTTGAGAAAAGAGAAGAAAATAGTGAGAAAATAAACAATAAAGTGAGCAATATTCCTACTTCATCATCCTCTACTACTTGCCATTTAGTAGAGTGTGTTTGCTTCACTAATCTACACAATTAGTGAAGAGATAGCATGAGTTGGTGTCTCCTCGACGTAGATCATCTTCGGCCTCGAAGACTTCAAAGCAAGCTTGTTCGTTTCTTCATAGGAGCCATTCTAGAGTCCGGGGATCATGATCGCAGCGAAGGGACTACTACACAGAGCTATTGAAGTGAAGGACCGGTCTACAAAGGTTGTATTCTTTGTTCACTTAGATGTAAAGAGTTTACATATTTTGTTTAACCCTATGTCTCTAGTTAAGATCTTGGTTAGAGTTTGTTTAGCACCCAAAAAATTTTAAAGTATCCTGATTGATGCTTACCAAAACCTTCACAATGTGCTAAGATAACCCTACAGTGGTATCAGAGCTACGAGGCATTGGATGTCAACCTATGGGGGGTTCTCACTGTGTGACAGTGTGGCGAAGCATAGGCTCTTACCCCTAGGGTGTCCCGAGACCGGAAGGTTTTCCGGCGGGTTGTAGTCCTCGCGAGGGGGCATGCGTAAAAGGTAGCTGCTGAGGGACCCGTTGGTGCCACGGTGACCCTATTGGATGGGGTGGCTGCCTGACCAACAGTGGTATCAGAGCCAAGCTAGAGCATTAGGCGTTGTGTAGATGAAGTTTGAAGTCCGATCAAACTCCGAAATCCCGATAAATCCCACTTTCTGGAAAAATTTTCAAAGGTTGAAATTTTTCATATTAAAAATACTCAGAAAATAATACAGGAAATTCTAAGGATTACTGTGAAGTACGAAGCCATACCTCTCTCAAGTGACCGCGGAACCAGGGTCAAACCATGCGTTTGGCGGCCGTTTCGCGGCCAACTTTGGGAGTTAGGGGCTAATACTTCAGGGTTTATTCTTGGGTATTTTTTCATGCTTCTGGGAATTTTTAATTCTACTCAAGTGTTGAGATTTCTGGGAAATATTGGGAACTCATTGATTCGATCGAAAAGTTTAACTTCGTTTAAGTTTTTCCGGGTAATTTAGAACGTGTTAAAAAGTTCGAACGGATATCAATAACTCATTTTTTCCCCTATCGGAAAACTTTCAAGTGTTGGATTTTTCCTGAGTTTAAAATTTTCAGAAAATCATGCAATCGAATATGTGGACCCTCTAGAAGAACATAACCTTAACTCGATTATGTGACCGTCAAAACCGCCACTGAACAATATAGTTTGTGGTAGTTTAGCGTTGCCACACGTGAGGCGTTGGTTTGACCCTTCTACGGCTCGTTCATAGCGGCTGTGACATGTTCTGGGACTTTTTGAACTCCGCTCAAGTGTTGAGCTATTTGGGAAATCTTGGATGTTTGTTTATTCGATCGGAAAGTTTAACATTGTCTATTTATCTGGAATGTGATACAATATGTGGAATTCATATAGTTAGGCATGAAATGCGAAGTATGTGATATTTCGAATTTAAGATGTCTAAAGTGATTGTGGATTCAAAATGATGTGGTTTTTCACTTTCTTTTATGCGACCGCAAGTATAATGTGTGGTGTATCGCCGGTTTCGGTGCTATATGTCAATGACAACTGGGATACGCATATTTACTTACGTTGATGATATGTGATGTTATGTGTTGCTGTGATATATTATATTGGATCGTCGCGTTTTGAATAGCCGGGTTTTTTTTATGTGAGATGAGAGTTTTTCATTTTCATTCATGTAAAATTTATTGTATGTAATATTCTTTTATTGGGGCACTTCCGGGTTGAGGATGATGTCACCATTGTATATTATTTACTTTTCCGCATTAGGATAGACCCAAGACGGGGAGCACAAGTAACCGGGTTCTAGGGTCCAGTAGGAGGCCATCTTGAGGAGTCGAGACCGGGTTTCCTAACCCTAGAATTGACACTGTTACTTGTCGCTCTCGTTGGGGTCTAAGGATGTGGGTTTGGCTATTCATCGCGACCGTAGAATCCGTGTTTTATGCTTGAGACGAATGCCTATATATTATATATATGAGATATAATTAATATTGTTTCTTTCGTTTCTTCTGTGATGCTTAGGAAGCATAAATAAATGGGACTTCATTAATGAGATTAATGAAAGAAAAAGAAACCTAAAGATGTTGTAGAAACTTGTTTAAAAACTGGTAGCTCTAGTACTTGCTTTGTATAGCGGTATTCCTTGTAGAATATCCAACACCTTATTCGATAAGGAAAGTGTAGGGATCCCTTCAACGGGAGTGACCTTTTTAGTGAAAACTAGCAGATGCTACAAACACGGTTTGTCTTTTGATTGCTTTTATAGTTTTTGCTTTGGATAGTGGTATTTGTGAAATATCCTGCACCTTATTCAATAAGGAAAGAGCCGAGATACCTTCACCGGGAGTGACCTCTTTAGTAAAACTAGTGAAAGCCTCAAAAACACTCCTTTTAAAAATTCACTTGATTCTACAACGATATCAAGTTCATTAAGCTTATGGTTTTCTTAAAAACCTGCGTAGCCCTCCGTCATTTTAGGAAATAGAGTACTTAGTATTCGTGCTGCGTATGTCGACCATAGCCGAGGCATAGTGTACGGTAGCTAAGTGATGTTTTTCCTATACAGCATATGGTGCGATTAAATAGGACAGTCACAAGATTATGTCGACCATAGCCGAGGGTCATGTGGGTGGGTCTAATTAACTACGAAATAACGGATAAAACTTGACTAGTGCTTATCATATGTTGACCATAGCCAAGGTCATAGGCGCTAGGGGTAAAATATTATCGGAAATTTCAATTGTTGAAATTTGCAATGAGATTGCATACCTCCTATGAGATAGTTGGATCCCGATACCGCTGCGAGTAAGAGTTACTCCTGGGAGAGTTTTACACATTACAATTAATCGATCAAGTAGGTGTCTAGAAAGGTGTTTACGGGGTTACGCCCCTGGGAAAATGAGTTTTATTTTAATAAGGTCCGTACGAAAGCACGGGGAACCTCTCTCAAAGTACCGACACTGGCCTGGCCGAAAAATTGGCGAACTTGTAGGGTGTAATTAATCCCGGCTAGTCTTACCTTTTAGGGTTTGAAGGAAGATTTGACTAAAACAATGGGAGCCATCCTGATTAGATAAATTGATAACCAATCTAATCTTGCAAAAGCGAACACAGAGTGTTTTCTTCTCTCTCTCTCTCCAGGTTGCTAACATGTCACGCTTTAATCAAGATAATAATATGGATGCATTGACTGAACCTACTTATTGTACTGGGCTAGGGAACGTTGGTTCCGCTCTATCTTATAATTGTTATAAGTCCGAGCAGGAAATAGGGGAATATCCGGATTCCCATGCCACCCAATTCGAAGAAAGTGCATGTTGATGCATATTCTTCGGGTGTCCTTATTACCGAGAACTGTTTTTCAGTATCCTCTATATCCTGGGTATGTGATACCGGATCAGGATCCCGCATATGTAATATGTTACATAGGCTATAGAAAGGTAGAGAACTGAGAAAGGGTGATATGTCTCTAAGTGTTAGGGAATGGTGCAATTGTTGCAGCCAAATCAGTTGATAGATATCACCTTGTATTAAAACATTGATTCTGAACAAATGTTATTACATACGGAACCTGATATACAACATTACATCATGTTCTTCACTGAGTTAAAGAAGGATATAATTCTTTATTGGAGGATAATGTTGTGAACATTTTCTTGAATCAAGAGTTGATTCGATCAGGCACGTTATATAATAGCATATATATTCTAAATCAAACCACGGTTCAAAATATATAGAACACAGACAAGAGGAGCAGTTCAGGAATGAACGAATCCTTCTTGAGGCATTGTAGACTAGGTCATATCAATGCGACACGACCAGCTAAGATACATAAGGATGCATATGAGAATCTATTCGAATTTTCATCTTATGCTACTTTCTTGTCTTGTCTCAAAGATAAAAATGACCAATACTCTGTTTACTGGAAACAGAGAAAGAGTTACTGAACTCTTGGGTCATATACATGATATTGTATATGGTCCCATGTCTATAAATGCCAAGGTTGGTTCTTTTGAGAACCAAATGGGTAAAAGTATTAGAGTCCTACGATATGATCGAGGAGGCGAATACTGGTGTATGGAGTTCCTGGAGTTTCTAAAAAGAGAATGTGATTCTCTCTCTCAGCTTACTCCTTCGTATACATCACAGCACAACGGTGTATCGGGGTGGATGTATCGCGCCCTATGAGATATGGTGCGCTCTATGATGAGTACTGCTGAGTTACCTGTTTCCATTTTGGTGTTATGCACTTAAGAAGCTGCATACCTATTGAATGGGGTTCCATCCAAATCAGGGCCTACCACTACATATGAGATATGGTATGGGAAGAGACCGTGTCTTAAACGAGTTAAGATATGGGGTTGTCCGGCCTATGTTGAAAAGCAAAATCCGGACAAGCTCGATGCAAGGTCAGTTGTGAGAGTTTGTTGGGATATCCCAAACATTAGTAAGGGAATATCTTCTACCAAACTAAGGAGCAAAAGGTGTTTTGTTTCTCAGCATGCCACCTTTATAGAAAAAGGAATTTCTTGTGAAGAAATTAAGTGGTCATGAGGTAGAACTGGAAGGAGTTCCAGCTAAACAAACTAACAGCTGATGATTTGGTAAAACAAAAGGATCCAATAGTTTCCGATGAACCTCGGCCTCTCCGCGAATCTGGTAGGGTTCCTCATCCACTCGAGAGATACTATGATCTTCTCAGTGACAGTGGGAGCGAGGATTGCATCATAACATGATGGCCCAACCGGGTTAGAGCAGTTGGAATGCCTGTTTTGATGTGATAGTCAAAGAGTTTAACTTCATCAAAATGGTAGATAAACTTTGTATATACAAGAAGGTTGTAGAGAGTAAGGTTGTCTTCCACGCATTGTACGTAGATGACATACTCTTGATAGGAAATGGTTTCCTATGCTACACTCGGTCAAGCTCCTTTTATCACAAGGATTCTCAATATAAGATCTGGATGATACCTGTTACAACTTATGGATTATGATCTATGGTGATAGATCTATGTAGATGTTGGGAGTGTCCTAAATCCAGGTACATTAACACCATACTAAAGGGGTTTAGTATGGAAGATTCTAAGCTTGGTGGTTCTCCCATTTACTCATGGATCACTCTCTCCAATACTGATTTGGAGAGAGCTCGCGTGCAGAGGATATCCTATGCTTCGGCAGTAGGCTTTATCAGAGTGTGCGATGTTATGTATCAGACTAGATGTAGATGACTCACTAGGTGTAGTAATCAGGAATCAATCGGATCTTGAAGAGAATCACTAGACAGCTATGGAGAACATTCTTAAGTACTTGAGAAGAACTAAAAGAAAGTTCTTGGTTCCAGCTTCCAGAGTGATAAGTTCGAATGAGAGTCAGTCACAGGCATTGTCTTTACCCTCAGTGGAGGGATGGTATGTTGGAAGAGTTCCAAGCTAGATGCCGTGACATACTAGACGATAAAGGCTGAATACATTGCTACCAACGATACTACCAAAGTGGCTGTCTGGACATTTCTTGTTCATAAGATGAACAAGGTTCCTACCATTGAGCGTCCAATAACTGTTATAATGACAACAATGGAGTTGTGGCTTAGGCCTAGGAATGCATGTCCTATCAGCGTTCCAGACATATTCTGAGGCAAGTATCACCTGATCAGGGAGATGGTTAATCTCCAAGGGATCGAGGATAGGAGAGTAGACCAGAAGGTAGACACAGCGAATCCACTCACAAAGGCCTTACCCCTAGAGAGACTTCTCTACAATGGTTGAGAATGGGATACTACAACCTCTGCTATATTGATGGGTATTGGATACTACAACAAATGGCCTTAGTGCCAATGGGAGATTGTTAGTTATATGTATGCCCTAGAGGCCATTACTGTACATGCGATGTATATTGTAGTGGATGCTTGGACATATATAGGAAGGACTTTCTTGCTTAACATGATAGTATGTTATCTGGTTGCACTATATCTTAACATGTAAACAAATACTGTTTTGTGATCACATGTTGATAAAGTCCTTAGGATGATTACTTGACTACCAGGATTATGATGCAGATCATACTAGTGGGGACAGGGTAGTCGATAAGTACATCCTTCAAATGTTCCTAGTCGTGGAAGTATCGAGACAGGGCATCGGTACTCCAGATTAGACTAGCGTATGCACTTCTTGATCCATATGATGGGCGATGGATGATCCCATATCCATTGGTGTTTGACATCAGAGAAGGTATACGGGTGCTCAGTGGAGACTGGGTACACTGGACGAACTCGCCGAGAACTCCTGGATGGTATTATACCTATCGTCGGATAGCAGTTCTCTGGTGACACTGTTACAGGTTAGTCTGTAGACCCGAGATCGTCATAGAGTCTTGTGTGATTCCCACTGTGCTTTGATTTTCACCATACCATGGTCAAGAGATCAGGCAAAACGGTTGCTTTTGGGTACAGTCCCAAATCACATGGAGGCAATGAGCGATAGGAGGGGTTTCGTCTCTCTTGGTATTGGGGGTTGATGTTGCGTTGTGTTCGATTGGCTATAACTGGAAATCCCTGGCCAGGGTTGCTGAGATTTACTGCTAAGAGTTATTAGTAGTTTCTCGAACTGTTATGGACCTCATATCGACACGACTTATCGGTTACTGGGGTCTAACGTTTACCACCCCTAGACTGTGATATGCGACATATCAGACGAAGAGACCGAACTGTACGGTAGTGTTACTGATTGGATTCGCAGGAGTTATAGCAGGCTTGCTTGTTGATCTTCTGATCACTCAATACCCGGGTGGCCATTACGTTTAGCAAACCGCTTGCGGCTTGTGGGTGTTTGATATGATCATCACCTACTGCCGGTGTATTGACGAGTCTTTAGAGTCCTACATAGAGCTTTCCTGGTTCATGCGAAACGGAGTAGGAGCACATATATGATATGTGCGGGACCGAGATTAATGCGAGTATGTGATACCGCATTCTAATCTCGCGATAAGTGATATCGGTCGGTTATTTGGATTATAGCCGGATTATTAAATCAAGAGTTGATTTAATAATTTAATGTATAATTATATATTTGATATATTAAATTATATTGACTAATATTATATGCTCACTTAAATATTTATTATTCTCACTTGTAATACATTTAACATATATATGATATATGTTTATTGTATTGTATTTCTTTTGTTGCATAAATATTATATATGTGATATATAATATTGTGACATGCTAGGTTATACATGCAACATGGATGTATGAGAATTATACCATGCTATATATTATGTTTGAGTTTAAATTCTTAAGTAATTCAAAAAGGGAGAAATGAGTCATTGTGAAGCTTCATGATAAAGTTTGACAAAGTCTTCTCTTTTTGTTTTGCTTAAGATATTTCTAAACTCAACCATGACACATAGCCATGGTTAACTCTCTACAAGAGTTAGTGGATGACATACACTAACCAAGGGTTGCATTTCTAACCTTATCTCTTTTCATTATTCATCTTCTTCCTCATTTTGATTTTTGCTCTCTAGCTTTTGAGAAAAGAGAAGAAAATAGTGAGAAAATAAACAATAAAGTGAGCAATATTCCTACTTCATTATTCTCTACTACTTGCCATTTAGTAGAGTGTGTTTTCTTCACTAATCTACAGAATTAGTGAAGAGATAGCATGAGTTGGTGTCTCCTCGACGTAGATCATCTTCGGCCTCGAAGACTTCGAAGAAAGCTTGTTCGTTTCTTCATGGGAGACATTCTAGAGTCCGGGGATCGTGATCGCAGCGAAGGGACTACTACACGGAGCTATTGAAGTGAAGGACCGGTCTACAAAGGTTGTATTCCTTGTTCACCTAGATGTAAAGAGTTTACATATTTTGTTTAACCCTAAGTCTCTAGGTAAGATCTTGGTTAGAGTTTGTTTAGCACCCCAAAAATTTTAAATTAGCATGATTGATGGTTACCACAACTTTCACAAGGTGCTAAGCTAACCCTACACACTGGACGGACTCGCCGAGAACACCCAGATGGTATTATACCTCACGTCAGATGGCAGTTCTCTGATGACACTTGTACAGGTTAGAATGTAGACCCGAGATCGTCAAAGAGTCTTGTGTCATTCCCACTGTGCTTTGATTTCCACCTTACCACATCCAAGAGGGCATGCAAAATGGTGGTTTTTGGATACAGTCCCGAGTCACATTGAGGCAATGAGCGTTAGGAGGGGTTTCGTCTCTTCCGGTATTGGGAGTTGATGTTGCGATGTGCTCTATTGGCTATGACAGGGAAGTTCCCGGCCTGGGATGATTTAGAGATTTACTGGTAAGTGTTACCAGTAGTTTCTCGACCCGTTATGAGCCTCACATCGGCATAACTTATCGGTTATTGGGGTCTGACGTTTACCACCCTTAGACTTGATATGCGACATATCAGATGAGGAGACCGAACTGTACGGCAAGTGTTACCGTCAGGCTTTTACAGGAGTTGGAGCGGGCTTGCTTGCTGATCTTCTGATCGCTCAATACCCGGGTAGCCGTTACGTCCAGCTAGTACCGCTGACGACTTGTGGGTGCTTGATGTGATCATCACCTACTGCCGGTATATTGACGAGTCTTTAGAGTCCTACATAGAGGTTTTACTGGCTCAGGCAAAACGAAATAGGAGCACATATGTGATATGTGCGGGACCGAGAATAATGCGTGTATGTGATACAGTATTATATTCTCACGACTTTTGTACCGGCCGGTTATATGGGATATAGCCGGGTTTTCGAATCAAGCATTGATTCGATAAGTCGATACATTGGATGTTAGTCGGTTATATGAGATATAACCGGATTATTAAATCAAGTGTTGATTTGATAATTTAGTGTATAATTGTATATTTGATATACTAATTTACATTAACTAACATTTGCTCACTTAAGCATTTATTTTCTCACAAGTGTACACTTAATATATATGCGATATATATTAAATTGTATTTTGTTTTGTATCATGGTTGTTGATAAAACATACATGGGTGTATGAGACTTACACCATGCTAATTGTGATAATGGGTTTTAATAATTAAAGTAATTCTAAAATTAGTTGAATATTAGCTTATTGCATGAAGCTTGTGGATGTTTTGACTAAGTCCATTAGTTTTGTTTTACTTAAGATATTTAGTAAGCTAACCATCACAATTAGCCATGGTTATGTCTCTACATGAGTTAGTATATGATACTCACTCACCATGGTTTACTCTCTCACTTGATCATTCTCTTTCTACTCTCATTTTGTTCATCTTCTTCCTTAAGCTCAAAAGCTTTCTAGGGTTTGAAAAGTGAGAAAGTATTGTGAGATAAATAATTCTAAAGTGAGCCCACTTCCTATTTCTCCATCCTCTACTAGATTAGCACTTTAGTATAGGGTGTTTGCTTCACTAATCTTTTAGTTAGTGAAGAAGTAGCTTGAGTTGGCATCCCCTCGATGTAGATCATCTTCGGCCTCAAAGACTTCAAGCAAGATCGCTCTTTTCACCTCGAGAAGCCATGTAAGAGTCCGGAAGAACCATGATCGCAGCGAAGGGACTACAACAAGGAGCTATTGAAGTGAAAGACCGATCTATAAAGGTTGTATTTCTATTTCACTTAGTGGTAAAAAGCTTGCTATCTTTTTGTTACCCTAGCATTTCTAGTTTGATTCCTTGGCTTTATTCTTTAGCACCCTCTAAAAATTTAAATATGGCATGTATGATGCTATCAATCCTAACTAGAAATCTTGACGATGTTATGATAATCCGAAACCGAAAAACTCCGCAAAATACGATTTTAGAAACCCATGGATTTGCTCTCTGGAAAATTTTTAAAAAGCGGTCTAAAAATTATTTCAGCAACTGCAGAGTGGCATTTAAGAAATTTTAAGAACACAGGTGAAATACGAGTGGGGGGGCTCGGATTCGAGCCGGAGACCCATGCCCCTTTTCCGGCGACGCCGGACATTTGTACTCCCCTCCTCTTCGTATTTCACCAGTGCTCTGTACTTCAAAATCTAGGGTTTCTGGTATTGTTTGGGCAATCTAAATTTGCATGTGATGTTAATCGTGTTATGGACTCTTTGCAGAGTATTTCGTATTCGCATATTTTAGCATTGTATTGGTAACTTTGACGACGTTAAACAGGTCGAACGAATTATCAAACACTGGTATTTTCCAGGTCGAACATACTCAATAAATAAAGCAGGTATTCTTATGGACCCTTTAGAAGAATGAAACCCTAACTCGAGATTTGACCACAGAACTACGACTAAACCTTAGGGTTTACCGTAGTTAGTGGCGCCACAAATGAGGCTTGGGTATGCCCTTCTACGGCTGGTCCATTAAATACTGTGGCATAGATTTTGGGTATTGTTTTAACGGTGTTCAATTGTTGAGCTTGCTGGGAAATACGGGTGTTCGGTGATTCGATCGAAGGGTTTAACATCGCCTAGTATTATGTGATACTTCTTCTGCGACCGTAAGCGTAGTATGTGTATCTCCGATTTTGTTGCTATATGTCAACGGCAATTGGGGTGCACATACTTGCTTACGTTGATGACATGTGATGTTCTGTGTTGCTAGATATGTTATATTGGATCGTTGCGTTTTGAATAGCCGGGTTTTTTTTTATGTGAGATGAGAGTTTTTATTTTCATTTTTGTAAAATTAAATTTATGTAATATTCTTTTATTGGGGCACTTCCGGGTTGAGGTTGATGTTACCATTGATGTATATTATTTACTTTTCCGCACTAGGATAGACCCAAGGAGGAGAGCACAAGTAACCGGATTCTAGAGTGCAGTGGGAGACCAACTCGAGATGTTGAGTCTGGGTCTCCTAACTATAGAATTGGTAGGGTTTCTTGCCGCTCTCGTAGAGGTCTAGGGGTGTGGGTTTGGTTATTCATCGCGACCGTGGAATCCGTGTTTTCTAGAGGCACAAAATAAAACACGGACCTCCTAGTATATCCATTATTTCATGTGTTTCTTCTACTGCGATATCTGTGATGTGATCATTTGATATATTGAGATGGATACTGTATATAGTATATATGATATATTATATAGACATTACTTATGTTTTACACCTGCGCTAGCCCTGTCCCGCTCTGTCGTTAGTTACGTAACCTAACGGTGTATGCCGGGACATCGAGGCAAATGCGGATGGCATAAGTGTACGTTGTATTTATCTGTGATGTTTAGGTGACTTAAATGATGGGACTTCATTAATATGATTAATGAAAGAAAAGAAACCTAAAAGATGTTGTAGAATCAAATTTTCAAAAAGGGTAGCTACAGTTTTTGCTTTGCATAGTGATATATATGATATATCCCGCACCTTATTCGATGAGGAAAGAGCCGAGATCCCTTCACCGGGAATGACCTCTTTAGCAAAACTGGCAGATGCTACAACACTCGGTTTTTCTTTTGATTTCTTTTGGAGTTTTGCTTTGCATAATGATATATATGATATATCCCGCACCTTATTCGATGAGGAAAGAGCCGAGATCCCTTCTCCGGGAATGACCTCTTTAGAAAAACTGATGAAAGCCTAAAAAACACTCATTTTCAAAATTCACTTGTTTCTACAACGATATCAAGTTCATTACGCAATAGGTTTTCCGAAAAACATGTCGTAGCCCTCCGTCATTTCAGATAAGTCCTACTTAATATTCGTGCTACGTTTGTTGACCTACGTCAAGGCGTATTGTGCGGTAGCTAACTGTTAGTGTATATGCCCTAGAGGCCATTACTGTATCATACTAGTTTGTATATTACATAATGGAAGCTTGGGATATTCACAGTTGTATAGACAATCTTGCTCAAAATAGTAGTACGCTACTTGGTTTGTTTCTACTTTAATGTGTGCATGTGTTTCTTTTAGCATATCGCCTTTACACATTAGTGGAGCCCTTAGAATCTTTACTTGATTACCAGCGTTGTGATGGCAGTCACACTAGTGGAGGCTGGGTAATCTACAAGCACATCCTTTTACAGGTCCCTAGTCGTAGGATTATCGAGATGGGGCATCGATGCTCCGGAGTAGACTAGCGTATGCGCTTCTCATCCCAGCAGGGGAGATGGTCTGTCCCGCAGCCATTAGTACGCCGTACTTGAGATAGTATGCGGGTGCTCGTTAGGTTACGAGTACACTGGACAGGACTCATCGGGAACTGTTGGTTGGTACTATACCTATCGTCAGTTATCAGTTCCCAGGTGACATGAGTACAGCTTAGTCTGTCGACTTGACACTGTCACTTCGCCTCGAGTGTGTTCCCACTGTTCTTAGATTGCTACCCTACCATGGCTCAAATGAGTCGTGCAAATAGGTAGCAGTTGGGTGCGGTCCCGAAGCACTTGGAGGCAATGACAGTTAGACAGGATTCGTCTCTCCCGGTATTGGGGGTTAATATCGCGCTGTGACTAGGAGAGCCATTACACAAAGTCCCTGGCCAGGGCAAGCGAGATATACTGATAGCGTTTCCAGTGTTATCTCAGGGTGTTCTGGGCTACACTCCGACACGACTTGTACCGCTATTAGGGGACTGACGTTTACCGCCCCCTTAGGCCCGCCATGCGATACTCTTAGACGAACAGACCGGACTATACGGAGATTGTCACATTCAGGCTCAGTAGGAGTTCGGATGGGTTCACCTCATCAGTCTTCTTATCGGAATCTACCTGGGGGCCGTTACGTACAGCTAGTACCGCTTGCGGCTTATGGTTAAACCCACTGCCAGCGTAGTGTCGAGTCTTTAGAGTCCCACATAGAGGGTTATTCGCCTTTGGGCAAAACAGAGTAGAGGTCGCATGGTTTTGCGACGGGGTTCGTTCACATCCGTGCACTTATGCACATTTGGTGTCCGGGCAGTTATTATTAGCGGGCTTTGGTTTAATCCAGATCCTAGTATTTGTTTTGGGAATGGTTTTATCTCATTGTATTCGTGTTCCTTGGAACATGGATGCGGGTGCGTATGCACAGTTGACAGAGGCAGAGGCAGAGGATTCTTATTAGGGTTGTTGACCGTTGTCTTTTTCCAAACCCTAATGAAAATGGGAATTATGATTAATGATATTAATTAAAGATAATTGTGCCCTGGTTAGGGATGTTGACCATTTGACTATGGTTGACTTGTTGACCTATGTTGACATATTGACCATCATCATTTCACATGAAAGATGCTCTTTGATTCATGCAAAATTCATTTAATGTGAAATGATAATGGTCATTTCAAATGAACCATAACAATTTCTTTGATTAATATTATTTTTCCATAATTCACTTATATGAGAGTATGGTTGATAATTATCCTGATTCTCTCTTGTTCTTTCTCTCTCATAGGTTAAGCTCATCCTCTTCCTCTCTCTCAAAGCTCTCATCTCTCATGTGTTGAGAACCATTTGTTTTTGAGATAAAACCACCAAAAATCCTCTCTACTCATTCTAGGGTTCTAGGTTTAGCAAGCCAAGCACTTTAGTTGTCTCTAGGTTAAGGTAGGAGCTCACGGTAGAGGCTTTCGGGTGGATCTTTCTTCGGCAAGAGAAGGCGACGGGGAGGAGCCGTTCAAACCACTTCAAGGAGCAAGAAGAGAAGGAGTTCAAGACCTAGGTATAACCTTCTAACCGAGTAGCTAAATCTTTTAGCTTGGTTGTTAGTTTTTGTTTAGCAAAGATCCTCAATTTCTAGTCCATGTTACTGTAAGTCCACGTTGCTCATCCCGGTTCTTACGGGGAGGCGGAAACGGCGAAAAACAATTTTTTGGCGCAAAGGCAACATGGACTAAAAGCCGGATCTTTGCTAAACTAGAAACTAGCAAACAACTAGAGGCGTTAACTACTATGCCGTAGAAATTTTACCTCACGAAACCGGTCCTTCGGGTCTTCTCTCCGCTGTCCGGGTTATCCATCCACGCTCCTAGGGTCAATCCGGATCTTGGTCACCTCCGCGGCCTTCTTGAGTCGAAGACGATCCACCCGAGAGATGTACACCGAGCTCCACCTCGAGCCGAGGCAACTAGGGCAACAAGATCGCTAGTCTTGAAGTCCTAGGTTATGTAGAAGAGGTTGATGGAAGTGTTTGTCTTTGCGGATTCTTTTTCTCTCAACATATGAGATCAAAAGAATTTATCAAGAGGAGGAAGATGAAGGAGAACTAGCAACCATGAGAGCTCATTTTCTTTTCTTCTCACAAGAGAGAGAATGAGAAAAGAATAATGAAATTATCAACTAAAGAAAAAAGGCACCATGGTTGCAATAATACTAAACATCATCATTACTAATCCTATCATGATAAAGTTGATGGCTACATTGACATGACCATTTTCATAATCCAAAAAGAAAAAGAAAACCAAAGAAGAGTGTAGACCTCTCATGAAGGTCAAGGTCAACTTTGGTCAATGGGTCAACAAAGTCAAGAGTGGTCAAGGTGGTCAAATGGTCAAAGCAATTAGCCATCACAAAATTATCACTAAAAGGATTAGTAAACAATGTCTCCGGCTCATAATGGTTTTGACCGAACGAATTGCCAAAACCCTAATGAGCCTGCCATATAACAGTTTTGGCCAAACCAACTGCCAAAACCCTAATGAGGCATCTCCTCCTTCATCGCTCCTCACAACTGTGCATACACACCCGCATCCGCATTCCGTAGAATGCGAATGCACAGAAGACAAAACAAATCCATCTGTGCAATACTAGGATCCGGCTTAAACCAAAGCCCACTAGTATTGCCTGCCCGAACAGCATACGCACACAAGTGCACGTAAGTGATCGCAGCCCCGCCGTAAAACCATACGGCCTCTACACGTTTCGCTCAGTGCAGGGAAACTCTCTGTGTGGGACTCTAAAGACTCGACACTACGCTGGCAGTGGGTTTAACCACAGACCGCAACCGGCACTAGCTGTACGTAACGGCCCCCAGGAAGATGTTGATAAGAAGGCCGATGAGGTAAACCCATCCGAACTCCTACTGAGCCTGTATGTGACAATCTCCGTACAGTCCGGTCTGTTCGTCTAATACATCGCATGGCGGGCCTAGGGGGTGGTGAACGTCAGTCCCCTAATAGCAGTACAAGTCGTGTCGGAGTGTAGCCCAGAACACCCTGAGATAATACTGGAAACCTACCAGTATATCTCGCTTGCCCTGGCCAGGGACTACTCGTGTAATGGCTCTCCTAGACATAGCACGATGTCAACCCCCAATACCGGGAGAGACGAATCCTGTCTAACCGTCACTGCCTCCAAGTGCTTCGGGACTGCACCCAACTACTACCTTTTTGCACGACTCTTTTGAGCCGTGGTAGGGTAGTAATCAAAGAACAGTGGGGACACACTCCAGACGAAGTGACAGTGTCAAGTCAACGGACTAAGCTGTACTCATGTCACCTGGGAACTGATAACTGACGATAGGTATAATACCAACCAACAGTTCCCGACGAGTCCTGTCCAGTGTACTCGTAACCTAACGAGCACCCGCATACAATCTCCAGTACGACGTACTGATGGCTGTAGGACAGACCACCTCCCGTGCTGGGATGAGAAGCGTATACGCTAGTCTACTCCGGAGTATCGATGCCCCGTCTCGATAGTCCTACGACTAGGGACCTGTATAAGGATGTGCTTGTAGATTACCCAGCCCCCACTAGTATGACTGCCATCACAACGCTGGTAATCAAGCAAAGATCCTAAGGGCTGTACTAATATGTATAAGCGATATGCTAGAAGAAACACATGCACATATTGAAGTAGAAACAAACCAAGTAGTATACTACCATTTTGCGCAAGATTGTCTATACAACTGTGAATATCCCAAGCTTCCATTAAGTAATATACAAGCTAGTATGATACAGTAATGGCCTCTAGGGCATATACACTAACAGTTACCTTGTGTTAAAAAAACATTTTTTACCTATTCCGCCTCACCGCAAGTACCGGGGTGGGTAATGTGGACTTACAGTGGTATCAGAGCCTAGCTAAACAACAACCAGCATATTAGCAAAGTATTTAGAATTTCGATCTGAGAAAAAATCACAAAACACGTCAAAATCCTCAAGTTTCTGCCGATTTTTAGAACTGCTCTAAAAATAATTCCACACATCTTAAAAATCTGTGCAAGGTTTTCTGGGAACACACAAGAAAAACGAGTCCACGATTCGACCAGACCGCCGCGGAAGCGCGGCGAAACCATGGGTTTCGCCGTGACTCCGCGACCGAGTCAACTCGGTCGTGACTCGGGTTTGTTGCAGTGTTCTTATTTTGACGTTTTGTGATTTTTAGAGTATATTGTTTCTGTCCAGAATTTCGAGAGAACAAAGTTGTGTTTGGGATAGTTACAAATCTGTATTTTTGATCGAAGTTCTGTAGACTTTAGCTAATTGGTTATATCTGTGATGTGACATATGCACTGATCGTCAACTAATCGCTATACGTCGATTAGTGGGGGTTGTGCATATCTATGATCTGTAATGTTGTTAGATTGTGTATATGAACTCGTTGGATTGTCGCGAATGAATAGCCGAGGTTTTGTGAGATGAGAGTTTTTCTTTATCTTTCATTTGTTGTAATATGTAAAATTGATGTAATATTATTTTATGGCCGCACATCCGGGATGAGGTTGTAGCCGCCATTGTATATTATTTCTTTTACTGTTTTTGCTCCTATGATAGACCCAAGGTGGGGTGCACAAACTATCGGGTACTTTGAAGTGCCGAGTGGCCTACTCACGTTGTTGAGGGAGGTTGCTTCACTTCGGGTACTTGGAGGGTAGTTTGCCGCACCCGTAGGGGTCTAGGGTGGGGTTTGGCTTATCATCGCGACCGTGTAATCCGTCTTTCGTTGCAGGCTCGAACGAAACGCGGATTCCTAGTATATCCAATGTGTTCATCTGTGATCTGGAATGGCTATCATTGCATCTGATGAATGTATATATCTATATATGATATCTAGTAGGCGTTACTTATGTTTTGCATCCGCGCTAGTCCAGCCCCCGCTCTGTCGTTAGTTAAGTAACCTAACGGGTGATGATGCGGCTCCGTGGTGAATGCGGATGGCATAAGCGTACGTTATATTTTCGTTGTTTTCTGCAATGGTACGATTAATTGATGGGACGCATTAAATTAATGCTAGAAAATAAACCAAAGTTAAAGTCGTTGGAACAATTTCAAAACCACTCGGTTTCTTTTCAAAACAGAAAACTTTTAAAACGCGGAGCTTGAACCACTCCCTTTAAAAGCTATCACGTTCCTTCGATTATATCAAGTTCACTACGTTCACGGTTTTGCCAAAACCATTCATAGCCCTCCGTCATTTCATATGGATAGTCAATAGTATTCAAGCTGTGTATGTTGGCCAAAGTCAAGGCATAGTGATTGGTAGCTATTGGATATTCATATTTAGCATAGATAGATGCGTTGGTTTGGGACAGTCGTACTGCCTTGTTGGCCAATGTCAAGGGTAGGTACGGGTGGGTTCAAATTAACCTGGAAAATGACGGGTAGAACTTGACATGTGACTTATGATTTGTTGGCCCAAGTCAAGGTCATAAGAGCATGGGGTAAAAATCCACATCGGGAGTTTCTAAAGAAACTAAAACTTGCTAGTGCTACATACCATTTGGAGTGTGATGATTCTGGTAGGATTCCTTCAGTTTTATCATATGATGATATTTGGATCCCGATCTTACTGTGAGTATATGCTACTCCTCGGGAACTTTCTCACTTAACGATCAATGCTATAAACCAAGTAGGTGTCTAGAAAGGTGTTAGCGGGGCTACGCCCACAGGGAAAAGAGGTTATTTAATTAAGGAACTTCGCGAAAGCGTTGGAAAACCTCCCTCGAAGTACCAACACTGGCCTGGCTGAACAGTTAAGCAAGTATTGTACGATGAGATTGATCCCGACTAATTCTTACTTTTTGGTTTGAGGAAGGATTCGAGAAACAGTGGGAGCCATCCTGTTTAGACAAACTAAAAACCACTCTAAACTTGCAAGAGCATCATGCTAAAGTGTTTCTTCTCTCTCTCCTAATTGCAGCGACCAAGCATCATGACCGGCCTTAAGTTACTACTAGATAAAAATATACTAACAGGGCCAAACTACAAAGATTGGCTCAGGAATGTCAAAATGGCAATCACTTTTGAGAAGTTGGGGTATCTCCTTACCACCAAATCTCCCCCTGTCCCAGGTCCCAAATTCAACGTCGCGGATAAGGAAATCCGTAAGACCTGGGAGATTGACTGCGCGAAGGCCAAGTGCCTCATGCTTGCCTCTATGGACAATGAACATTAGAGGAGGCACGAGAATATGGACCTTGAATTCATATTTCTCCATACTAAGGAACTATATGGAGAGCAATCCCGTATCGCCAGATATGAAGTCTCGAAAAAGTTGTTTTCGACGAGATTGGCCCTCGGATCATCGGTAGCGGAACACGTGCTTAAGATGATTGGCTACATTGAAGAGCTCGCGGACCTCGCGGACCACATTAGAGAACGAGCTCTGCACTGACTTGATTCTCCAGTTCCTTCCTTCCACTTACCCCCAGTTTATCCTGAACTTCAACATGCATGGAAAAGAAGTTGAACATCTGGAACTCCTCAACATGTTGAGGAGTGCAGAGGGCACCCTACAGAAAGGTAGGGAAACATCCACTTTGTTTGTTGGAGGAGATTCCTCTTCCAGGTCCAAGGCGAGAGCCAAAGGAAGGAAGAATATGGCCCCCACCAAATCAAGGGGCGGTGTTAGTAAAGTGGAAGCCAAGGGAAAGGCAAAAGTAGCAAAGGTAGCGGGAAAGCTTATGGGAAAGGAAGAGTGCTTTTACTGTCACAAGAATGGACACTGGAAGAAAGATTGCAAGGCTTGGAAGGCCAAGAACCAGGAACCGAAGCAAGTTGTGGCTTCGGCTTCAGGTGTGTATGTTATTGAAAACTGTCTATCAATAAACTCTACTTCCTGGGTATTGGATACCAGATCAGGATCTCATATCTGTAATTCTTTGCAGGCACTTAGAAAGCGTAAGGTTTTGAAGGCAGGTGATATGACCCTCAGAGTTGCAAATGGAGCTAGCATGGATGCTGAGTCCGTGGGGGACTATCACTTGGGATTGTCAGATGGACATGTTTTGGTTTTGCGTGATTGTTATTTTGTACCCAGTTCGACTTGTAATATCATATCTGTATCTTTAATGTCTAAAGATGGTTATGATTTTGCATTTGTAAGCAATGTTGTAAAAATTCACCTTAATCATGTTCTGATTGGGTCAGGTACATTAAGCAACGGTATATACGTATTGAACCAACCACAGATTTTCAATGTCCAGAATACACACAAAAGAAAGTCTCCAGAAATAAATCATGCTTTCTTATGGTATTATAGACTGGGTCACATAAATGAGACAAGGTTAACTAAGTTGGATAAAGAAGGATATTTGGACCCGTTCGAATATCAATCATATGCAACCTGTCAATCATGTCTCAAAGGAAAGATGACAAAGACTCCGTTCACTGGATACGGAGTAAGAGCGAGCGAGCTCTTGGGACTCGTACACAGCGATATATGTGGTCCAATGTCTACACATGCGTGAAGTGATTATTCTACTTCATTACTTTTACGGATGATTTTTTAAGGTATGGATATGTCTTCTTAATGAAGCATAAATCAGAAGCCTTTGAAAAATTCCAGGAATACAAGAATGAAGTAGAAAAACAAACAGGCAAAGTATCAAGACACTGAGATCTGATCGAGGTGGTGAATACTTGAGTGTCGAGTTCCTGGGTTACCTAAAAGAGAATGGAATTCTCTCTCAACTTACTCCTCCATACACCCCACAACATAATGGTGTATCGGAGAGAAGGAACCGAACCCTATTGGATATGGTACATTCCATGATGTGTTTCCGCGATCATTCTGGGGATATGCACTAGAATCAGCTGCATATTTTTTGAACCGAGTTCCAACTAAGACAGTGCCTACCACACCATATCAGATGTGGAGTGGGCTGAAACCCTATCTTAAGCACATTAAGACATGGGGATGTCCAGCTTTAGTCAAAAAGCAGCATGAAGACAAACTCGAGGCACGCTCAGTACAGTGCAAGTTTGTGGGATATCCAAAGAACTCCAAGGGATATTTCTTCTATTACGCAGAGGAACAAAAGGTTTTTGTTTCTCGTCATGCCTGCTTCTTGGAAACTGAATTTTTGGAAAATCAGATAAGTGGGAGCGCAATAGAACTGGAAGAAATTCCAGAACCACAAGCTATTACTGAAAGCTTAGTAGAACCAGAAGGTTCGAAAGAACACGACATTCCTGCGCCGCTCCGCAGAAGTAGTAGGCAGTCTCATCCGCCCGAGAGATACTACGGTTTTCTCATAGACGGGGATAGAGAGGATTGCATCATTGATAATGATGAGCCGACTAGCTTCCAGCAGGCCATTCAGAGCAGTGACTCGGTAAAATGGCTGGATGCAATGCGGACCGAAATGGAGTCCATGTACACCAACAAAGTATGGACTTTGGACGTTGCTCCAGAAGGGGTAAAACCCGTAGGCTGCAAATGGATCTTCAAAAGGAAGATTGGTGTAGATGGACAGGTTGAGACCTATAAGGCTAGACTTGTTGCAAAGGGTTTCCGTCAAAGACCTGGTTTGGACTATGACGAAACCTTTTCTCCAGTGGCTATTCTCAAATCCATTCGGATCCTTCTTGCCTTTGCTGGCTTCCATAATTATGAGATTTGGCAGATGGACGTAAAGACCGCTTTCTAAATGGAAATTTAGAGGAGTGTGTCTATATGGACCAGCCAGAGGGTTTCATTCAGAGTGGGAGCAGCGGGAAGGTGTGCAAGTTGCTTAAGTCCATTTATGGACTGAAGCAGCCATCGCGGAGTTGGAACATCTATTTTGATGAGACGGTCAAAGAATTTGGCTTTATCAAAAATCCAGATGAACCATGTATCTATAGTAAAATTGTAGCACGAACTGTCGTATTCCTCGTTTTATACGTGGATGACATTCTCTTGATAGGAAATGACATTCCTATGCTATAATCTGTCAAAGGGTTCTTGTCACACAGGTTCTCCATGAAAGACCTGGGTGATGCCTCTTACATTCTGGGGATCCGGATCTATCGTGATAGGTCCAAGAGGATATTAGGACTTTCACAGTCCTGGTACATCGACACCATACTGAAAAGATTCAGTATGGAAGATTCCAAGCTCGGTACTTTACCGACTTGTCACGGGATCACCCTCTTCAAAGAGATGTCTCCCAAGACTGATTTGGAAAGGGATCGCATGTCTATTATACCCTACGCCTCTGCGGTAGGCTCTATAATATATGTGATGTTGTGTACCAGACCAGATGTAGCTTATGCACTGAGTGTGGTAAGTCGGTATCAGTCAAACCCTGGGGAGAAGCACTGGGTAGCGGTAAAGAACATTCTCAAGTACCTGAGAAGGACTAAGGAGATGTTCTTGGTCTATGGCGGAAAAGACCTCCAGATCGAGGCCTTTGCTGACTCCAGCTTCCAGAGTGACAAGGATGACTCCAAATCCATCTCAGGTTATGTCTTTACCCTCAATGTAGGGGCAGTGTGTTGGAAGAGTTCCAAGCAGGACACCGTTGCTGACTCGAAGATGGAAGCGGAGTATATCGCTGCTTGCTATGCCGCAAAAGAAGCAGTCTGGATGAAGAAGTTCCTAACAGAACTTCAGGTGGTTCCTACCATTTCTGATCCAATACCGCTGTATTGTGACAACAACGGGGCTATAGCTTTAGCGAAGGAACCCAGGTCCCATCAGAAGTCCAGACACATCTTGAGGCGGTATCACCTGATCAGGGAGATCGTGGATCGCCGGGAGATCGAGGTTCGGAGGGTTGCTACAGAAGATAACACTACAGATCCATTCACGAAGGCCATACCCCAGACTCAATTCGAGCGGCTGATCGAGATGATAGGTCTTCGATACGCCAGTACATGGCCTTAGTGCAAGTGGGAGATTGTTAGTGTATATGCCCTAGAGGCCATTACTGTATCATACTAGTTTGTATATTACTTAATAGAAGCTTGGGATATTCACAGTTGTATTGACAATCTTGCTCAAAATAGTAGTATGCTACTTGGTTTGTTTCTACTTTAATGTGTGCATGTGTTTCTTTTAGCATATCGCCTTTACACATTAGTGGAGCCCTTAGGATCTTTGCTTGATTACCAGCGTTGTGATAGCAGTCACACTAGTGGGGGCAGGGTAATCTAAAAGCATATCCTTATACAGGTCCCTAGTCGTAGGATTATCGAGACGGGGCATCGATACTCCGGAGTAGACTAGTGTATGCGCTTCTCATCCCAGCAGGGGAAATGGTCTGTCCCGCAGCCATTAATACGTCATACTTGAGATAGTATGTGGGTGCTCGTTAGGTTACGAGTACACTGGACAGTACTCGTCGGGAACTGTTGGTTGGTACTATACCTTTCGTCAGTTATCAGTTCCTAGGTGACATGAGTACAGCTTAGTCCGTCGACTTGACACTGTCACTTCGCCTCGAGTGTGTTCCCACTGTTCTTAGATTGCTACCCTACCACGGCTCAAATGAGTCGTGCAAACAGGTAGCAGTTGGGTGCAGTCCCGAAGAAATTGGAGGCAGTGACGGTTAGACAGGATTCGTCTCTCCCGGTATTGGGGGTTGATATCGCGCTGTGTCTAGGAGAGCCATTACACAAAGTCCCTGGCCAGGGCAAGCGAGATATACTGGATGCGTTTCCAGTGTTATCTCAGGGTGTTCTGGGCTACACTCCGACACGACTTGTACCGCTATTAGGGGAATGACTTTTACCGCCTCCATAGGCCCGCCATGCGATACTCTTATACGAACAGACTGGACTGTACGGAGATTGTCACATTCAGGCTCAGTAGGAGTTCGGATGGGTTCACCTCATCAGTCTTCTTATCGGCATCTACCTGGGGGCCGTTACGTACAGCTAGTACCACTTGCAGCCTGTGGTTAAACCCACTGCCAGCGTAGTGTCGAGTCTTTAGAGTCCCACACAGAGGGTTATTCGCCTTTGGGCAAAACAGAGTAGAGGTCGCATGGTTTTGCGACGGGGTTCGTTCACATACGTGCACTTGTGCACGTTTGGTGTCCGGGTAGTTATTACTAGCAGGCTTTGGTTTAAGCCAGATCCTAGTATTTGTTTTGGTATTGGTTTTATCTCATTGTATTCGTGTTCCTTGGAACATGGATGCGGGTGTGTATGCACAGTTGACAGAGGCAGAGGCAGAGCATTCTCATTAGGGTTGTTGACCGTTGTCTTTTTTCCAAACCCTAATGAAAATGGGAATTATGATTAATGATATTAATTAAAGATAATTATGCCATGGTTAGGGATGTTGACCATTTGACTGTGGTTGACTTGTTGACCTATGTTGACATATTGACCATCATCATTTCACATGAAAGATGCTCTTTGATTCTTGCAAAATTCATTTAATTTGAAATGATAATGGTCATTTCAAATGAACCATCACAATTTCTTTGATTAATATTATTTTTCCATAATTCACTTATATGAGAGTATGGTTGATAATTATCCTGATTCTCTCTTGTTCTTTCTTTCTCATAGGTTAAGCTCATCCTCTTCCTCTCTCTCAAAGCTGTCATCTCTCATGTTGATAACCATTTGCTTTTGAGATAAAACCACCAAAACTCCTCTCTACTCATTCTAGGGTTCTAGGTTTAGCAAGCCAAGAACTTTAGTTACCTCTAAGTTGAGGTAGGAGCTCAAGGTAGAGGCCTTCGGGTGGATCTTTCTTCGGCAAGAGAAGGCGACGAGGAGGTGCCGTTCAAACCACTTTAAGGAGCAAGAAGAGAAGGAGTTCAAGACCTAGGTATAACCTTCTAACCGAGTAGCTAAATCTTTTAGCTTGGTTGTTAGTTTTTATTTAGCAAAGATCCTCCATTTCTAGTCCATATTACCTTGTGTTAAAAATACGTTTTTTACCTATTCCGCCTCCCCGCAAGTACCGGGGTGGGTAACGTGGACTTACACTAACTAGTATTTATCTGCTTATGGATATGATGTGGATTAGATTAGGGTAGTCGTACGACCTTGTTGACCTCCGTCAAGGGTCGTACGGGTGGGTTTGATTCAATCAAGAAATGATGGGTTGAACTTGACTTCCATCCTATGGTTTGTTGACCTCCGTCAAGGTCATGGGATGCTTGGGGCAAAATATTATCGGGAATTTCAAGTGTTGAAATTTGCAATAAGATTGCATACCTTCTATGAGATAGTTGGATCTCGATACCCACTGTGAGTAATTGTAACTCCTGGAAGAGTTTTACACAGGACAATTAGCCGATCAAGTAGGTGTCTAGAAAGGTGTCAACGGGGTTATGCCTTTGGGAAAATGAGGTTTATTTTAATTAGGTCCGGGCGAAAGCACAGGGAACCTCCCTCAAAGTACCGACACTGGCCTGGCTGAAAGATTGGCGAAATTGTAGGGTGTAATTAATCCTGGCTAGTCTTTCCTTTTAGAGTTTGAAAGAAGATTTGATAAAAATAGTGGGAGCCATCCTGATTAGATAAAATAATAACCAATCTGATCTTGCAAGAGCATACGCTAAAGTGTTTTCTTCTCTCTCTCTCCAGGTAGTGACCATATCATGCCTTAATTAAGATAATAATATGGATGTATTGACCGAACCCGCATGTTATACTGTGCTGGGGAACGTTGGTTCCGTTCTTTCTTATAAAAGTTATAAGACTGAACAGGATATAAGGGAATACCATGATTCCCATGCCACCCGAATGTAGAAAGTACATGTTGATGCATTTTCTTCGGGTGTGTTCGGTATAGAGAACTGTTTCTCCATTTGCTCTACGTCCTGGGTATTAGATACCGGGTCAGGGTCCCAAATATGTAATCAGTTACATGGGATGAGAAAAGGTAGAGAACTTGGAGAAGGTGATAAAGACATAAGGGTTGGAAATGGTGCAATTGTTGTAGCTAAAACCGTCGGGAAATATCACCTTGTATTACCAACTGGTAATACATTGGTTCTGAACGAATGCTATTACATGCCGAACCTAATATGCAACATCATATTGGTTTCTTTATTAAGTAAAGAGGGATATAATTTTTTATTACAGGATAATGTTATGAACATTTTCCTGAACCAAAAGTTGGTTGGATCAGGCACATTGTGCAATGGCATTTATGTTCTAAATCAATCAACAGTTCTGAGCATAATAAACACACACAAGAGAAAGAGTTCAGAATTGAACGAATCCTTCTTGTGGCATTGTAGACTAGGTCACATCAATGTGACACGGCTAGCTAAGTTGCATAAGGATGGATATTTGAATCCGTTCGAATTTTCATCTTATGACACTTGTCAATCATGTCTCAAAGGCAAGATGACCAAAACTCCGTTTACGGGAAACGGAGAAAAAGTTACCGAACTCTTGGTACTGATACATAGTGATGTATGTGGTCCCATGTCTACACATGCCAGGGATGGTTTTGCGTACTTCATTACATTCACTGACGATCTCTCTAGATTCGGATATGTCCTCTTGATGAAACACAAATCAGAAGCTTTTGAGAAATTTAGAGAATATAAACAAGAAGTCGAGAACCAAACCAGGAAAAGTATTAAAATCCTATGATCTGATCGAGGTGGTGAATACTTGAGCAATGAATTCCTGGACTTCCTAAAAAAGAATGGGATTCTCTCTCAGCTAACTTCTCCATATACACCATAGCACAACGGTGTATTGGAATGGAGGAACCGCAACCTATTAGATATGGTGCACTCTATGATGAGCATAGCTGAGTTGTCTATTTCCTTCTGGGGGTATGCGCTGGAGACAGTTGCATATCTACTGAATAGTGTTCCTACCAAGTCTATGCCTACCGCCCTATATGAGATATGGGAGGGGAAGAGACCATATCTTAATTTTGTTAAAATATGGGGTTGCCCGGCCTATGTCAAAAGACAAAAACCGGACTAACTCGAGGCAAGGTCTGTTTTGTGTAAGTTTGTTGGATATCCCAAGTATTCGCAAGGGCATATCTTCTACCACAGTGAGGAACAAAGGGTGTTTGTTGTTCAACACGCCACCTTTTTAGAAAAGGAATTTCTTGCAAAAGAGATTAGTAGCTCTAAGGTAGAACTGGAAGAGGTTCCAGCATTACAAACCATAACAGAAGATGTGGTGGAACCAGAGGATTCGGTAGTTCCCGATGAACCCCAGTCACCCCGCCGATCTAGTAGGATTCCTCACCCACCTGAGAGATACTACGGTTTTGTCATGGATGGTGGGAGTGAGGATTGCATCATGGAGGATGATGACCCAACTTGCTTCGAGCAGGCCATCACAAGTGGTGACTCGGTGAAATGGCTGGATGCAATGCGGTCCGAGATGGAATCCATGTACACCAACAAAGTATAGACTTTGGAAGATGCTCTTGAAGTGGTAAAACCCATTGGGAGCAAGTGGATCTTCAAGAAAAAACTTGCTGTAGATGGGACAGTGGAGACTTTCAAAACTAGACTTGTTGCAAAAGGTTTTCGTCAACAACCAGGTGTGGATTATGACGAAACCTTTTCTCCAGTGGCTATGCTTAAATCCATCCGGATCATGCTTGCCATCGCTGCATATCATGACTATGAAATCTGGCAAATGGATGTTAAGACCGCCTTTCTAAATGGTGATTTAGAAGAGAGCGTGTACATGACTCAGCCAGAGGGCTTCATAGCTAGTGGGAGCAGCGGGAAGGTGTGCAAGTTTCTTAAATCCATTTATGGATTAAAGCAAGCATTGCGGAGTTGGAACATCTGCTTTGATGTCGTTATCAAAGAGTTTGATTTCGTCAAAAACGTAGATGAACCTTGTATATACAAGAAGGTGGCAGAGAGTATGTTTTCTTTCTCGTATTGTACGTGGATGACATACTCTTGATAGGAAATGACATTCCTATGCTGCAATCGGTCAAGCTCTTCTTATCACAATGATTCTCAATGAAAGATCTAGGAGATGCCTCCTACATCTTGGGGATTAAGATATATAGAGATAGACCTAAACAGATACTGGGTTATCCCAATCCAGATACATTAACACCATACTAAAGAGCTTTAGTATGGAAGAGTCCAAGAGTGGGTACGATCTCAGGGATCACTCTCTCCAAAGAGATGTCTCCCAAGACTGATTTGGAGAGAGCTCGCATGCAAGGGATACCCTATGCTTCGGCAGTAGGCTCTATCATGTACGCGATGCTGTGTACCAGACCCGATGTAGCACACTCACAAAGTGTAGTGAGCAGGTATTAAGCTGGTCCTGGAAAGAGTCACTGGACAGCTGTGAAGAGCATTCTCAAGTACTTGCGAAGGACTAAAGAGATGCTCTTGGTGTATGGTAACGGAGAACTCCAAGTGGAGTCCTTTACCGATCGAGCTTCCAGAGTGATAAGGACGACTCTAAGTCGCACTCGGTATTTGTCTTTACCCCTCTATGGAGGGGCGGCGTAACATTTAAAAAAAAAATATTATTTTTGGTAATTTTTATAATTAAATAATAAAATATCGAATATTTTAATAAGGCGGTATAATTAAATACCGATAAATTTGTGAAAAATTTGATAAATTATGGAAATTTCTAAAAGAGAGTGTTTTAGGTGAATCATGCAAATTTTAAGTCTTTATGATTAATTATACACTAATTTTGTGCTAACCGCGATTAGATATCGCTAATCAGGCACTAATCGTGTTTTATGCACATGTCTTTTTTCCACACTTGTTACATTTTCCTACATGATTATAGGTGTATGGTTATTGTTTTGGGTTTACTATTGAGGGGAGAAGAAAAGGAAAAGAAAAGAAAAAGAATAGAATATAGTAGTAGGTATGGGTGAGAGAGAGAAAGGTGAGGGTTACATGACTTAACCATTCTCTCCTCCATCATTCTCCTTCATTTTCCCTTCCTCCTTCAGCCAAGGCAGCACCCTCTCCTCCACCATCTTCAAAACCCCCAAAACTCCATTAAAAAAACCTCAAAACTCAAACCCCATTTCACAAAATAGATGCACAAGCTCACTAGAAACACATTGGACCAAGAAAGCTTGCATTTTGGACACTTGGGGCAACTCAAGAAAATTCTTGAGTTACCAAAAGAGGTATTTTCTGAACCATAAGCTTAGTATTCACATTGCTTTTACATCCATGTTAATTTTAAACCGATATTGTGAGGTTTAGTGAGGGTAGGAAAATTCTAGTTAAGGGTTTTAGAATTCTTGAGTAGTGATGGGTAATTAAGCTCAGTAGAGTCCACACAAACCCCCTAGTGCTAGAATTCAGACATAAACCAGAGACTGGAACCCCCAAAACACGGATTTAGAAACCCCGACATCGGATAAATGAGTGATTTGTGAGGGTATTTTGGAATCTGGAGCAACCCTGGGACACTAGAAATGATTTTGCAATTACTGGGAGTCATACAGGCACGTAGGAAGCTACCACTGAAACCTTATCCCCATACCCCAACCCAAGGCCGCAGATTTATCCATTCTGGCCGCAATTTGCGGCCAGAGCAGGGAAATAGGGTCCCGGGTTTGGTCCATGGCTCCTTTTGCACTAAAATAGACCCCTCCTATATGCAGAATTGGCTAATTGTCACCACGGGAAATTCTGGGAGCATTTTTGTGTGTTTTAGGCTATGTTTTCCGTATTTTGAAATGCAATTTCTTAACATTTGGATTTGTATTTGGTTGTTGGATGTTTGTACATCGACAATAGGGGTTGTTTGATTATTTTGCACGTGAAGGCCATATGTTCTAACCTATGAGCACACCGTGCGCTGTATCGGTTTTCCGGATTCGATTTTAATACGTATTGCGATTGTTTATTATTGTAGGTACCCTCGTATGGATTCCAAGGTGAAGGAGCGTGGCGTCATCGATTTCGGCGAGCGAAGACCAGGTGAGTGGATCTATATCCACGGGGGAAGTCGGGTATATGGTGTATAGCACCCCCGCAAAGTATTGATGGAAAACTGATTATAGAATATGGTTAGGAAACCTAGATTAGAAAACTAGGTTATAGTAAACGATCGTTAGTGATACTATACTCGAACTAAGGATAGCTAGAAATGAGATAATACGGCTATTATGTGATGACGGAATTTGAGGACGACGTTGTCGATATTGCCGTTTAGGGTACCGTAGGACTAGATAGTCGATGTAGATGCGTCATCTGAACCATACCTTTTTCTAAACCGAAGAGTCGTATGTATCTTTTAAAAATATACTTTGAGGGAGGTTACGGATTTTCAAATAATATCTTTTTCTTAAAAACACCCTAACCCCTATTTTCAAAACTACGATTCGCTTCTTTAAAAATCTGATTGTATGGTTCGGGTGTGTATGTTAGATTAGATACCTATACTTATAGTAGAGATAGAATGTTTAGGTAAACCCGGCTTGATATGAGTTATAAATGCGGTGAAAAGATTATAAGACGGATATGATGATCTGATGATATGTTGGTATACGGATGCGAGTCGATCGAGATGATTTATACCCCGTCGGTCCCCTGATGTGAGATTATTGCGGATGTGACCTGGGACATAGGTATATATATATATATATAATGTTGTGAATCATGGATGATAGGCCGTACGTGATTTCAGGCCGTACCCTCATTTGTCGTATAGGATGATAGGACCCCTATTAGCTTAATGCCGCCGTACGATGATTTTCCGTGCGTGATGGGTTTGACTTGATGATTGATCCTTATCCTTGACTAGAGGTTGCCGTACGATGGATCATACCGTACGCGATGTTGTTAGGCTGGATGCCGATTGACAGATTCCCCGACTCGGTCATATTAGATATGTATACCCGTCAGCATTGCATATGATTTACCTTATGCTGCATTCATATTATTTTCATTGCATTGCATATGCCTATGTTAGTACACTTACACTATTATCGATGATGCGTATGTTACACGTACACAGATTTCCCGGCTCATACACTTCATCATTGATAATTGCCATGTCACTACACAGTAGGATTGCTGCATCATGATATGACTCTTTGCATATTCTACCTTCTATAGTTACCTGTGCACTTTTATACGATGTTGCATGATATATTTCTATTCTTACATTCCCATCACATGTCGCATACATCATGGTTTATTATTTTACGCATTGATGTATGCTGTTTTCATAAGATTTCTGGATTTGAGAACCATGGCTATTTCAAAGAAAGCATGTACTGTTTTAAAAACCCGGTTTCTCTTGATATGATATTTCAGTGCGTCCACCATGTGTTTTCTCGGTGCTGAGACGTGTACTTGAAACCCGATTCGAGAAGTTGGATGATCCGTTTGCGGTTTCATGGTGGACCTGATTGATCTTATTTTCCGTTGTCGGTATTTAGAAACTTATATGAAATCACAACCAAAAATATTTGACCGCAATCAATAACGGTGTCGGATGTAGCGCGTTAGTAAGTGCGGATCGTCCACAGGGATTGTGCGATTCGTTCGAGTTTTGTTTTGTTTGAATTGAAACTTTAAAGAAAAGAAAACAAACAATTCATGATTTGTAATTGAAGTTCAAGAATTAGAAAATCTAGATCTAATAACAAGAAAACGATAGAATCAAGAATTGAGAATTTGTTGATTTTCCAAACCAAATATCAAGAATCGAAGTGAGGCTCGTAGGAATCGATCGGATCTATAGATGTGATGAAATCTTGCGATTACGTATTCTTATCCTTCGATGAATTGATACTAGATCGATGATGATCGACGAGAATTAGGGATTTCTAGTGAAACTAGGGTTTCATCATTTATCCCTTGTTCCTTCGTCGATATCATTCACATTCTAGCCTCTAGTAAATTCAAGAATCGATCGTGGATCCCTAATTTCGAGCGATAACAATCAAGAAAGTATCGCAACGAAACTTGGTCATTTATTCTTCAATTTGCTAGGGTTTACAAAACTCGAAGGACTTAAGAATCGTTTTAAGATTTGTTACATCATCATTCTATTGATCGTCTCGACTCCTTACGAGCGGAGTTTTACTCGAACATCACAACAAGAACCACAATTACAAATTGAGATCGAATCATGATGCAAGAATTTAAAGAAAGCGAGATTAATGAATTTCACCTTTTATTTATATCAACAATTCCATTACAATCACTCAAGAACTACAAGAGGAAGAACTCGATCGTCGATTTGGCTTCGCTCGGCTCCTTGAGTCGCGGATCGGCTTGGATCACTTGCTCGATTGAAGATCGGCTCCGCTCCTAAAAGGTTGAAGGCTTCTCGCTTGATTTGGTACTCGGTATCTTGAATTTGGCTTTGGATTAGGGTTAGGGTTTGGCACAAGTCGTGTCACTCAACTTGTGGGTGGAAGAGATGAGAGAATGAAGAAGAATTAACCCTAGATCTAGGCTCTCTTTTATAGACCATCAAAACCCTAGATCTAGGATTTCAAATTTGAATTTTCCCTCCAAAAGTTTGTTAAAGAGAGCCTTCTAGATGAAGTTTGTTAAGCCGAGCCTTCTAGATGAGCCACGTGGCATTTCTACAATGTTCTGGAAGCTTGGGCCGTTAGCTGAGACACGTGTAGGAAATATGGGGAACTGAAGCCATCAAGCCGCCGCGGTTCCGCGGCGCAAGCGGGTTCCCGCCGCGGAACTGCAGCGCTTTTTGGGCTTTGGGGCTTTATATTTTCTGGTTTTTCTTATTCTGATATTTGGGCCTTGTTTTGATATGTTGAATTGTATTTTTTCCTCTAGATTGCTACCAGATCTCAAAACTTGGAGTTAGTGTATTTTTTATCAGCTCTTTTCCCAATTTTGGCTTTACTCCTGCAATTTCCTGCACAATTTCTTGAGACAAGAGTTGCGCTATACAAGAATGATGCGATGCCATGATAAACAGTCAATTTCCTTCATAAATGTCGGTTTTAGAGTATAACACATGCAATCTGGTATTTCAGGGATGTTTTGCTAATATGTACGATATGAATACCGAACACTTCTAGATGAGTGCAAAAGATAGGGAAATTGCAGTGTTAAAAATGCAGTATTTTCGACTGATCAAATTCCCCCAAACTTATTTTCGATCGTCTCGAGCGAACTGTTTTATTAAAAAGAGAAGGAGAAAATAAAGAAAGAGAAAAACTAACTAGCATACTTTCGTAGGCAACACGATTGCACTGAGCACGTGCAACAAGCCTTTAAACCTCTAGGTGTCCCTAGTAGGAGGAGTGTTGTCTCTGAGGGTTTTCAGCGGATTGCACCCACAAAATCCAATAATAAAAGGAAGACCGTGAATATTACATTTAAAGACAAGAATTGTAAAAGAAAAGCCTTGAAAATTAGGGTTTCCAACTATGCTAGCTTTTCGGTTGTCATGAGCCATATCTTAATAGTCATGAAAAGATGTCAGAAATCACGTCCTCCCTCAATAAAACATCGTCTTATTCTTCATTCCTATCTTTATTCCAAATATCGATCATATAATCCTGCGTGTGTGTAAAGACATCCCTACACCCGGAGAATTCAATTCAAGCTATCATACTCTTGCCCATCAGCCTCAGTACTTTTTAATTAATGAATATTTAGATGAGATTGCTCACACACTTTCATGCGACCGTTAATACTTCTTGAGGTACTAACCGACCGATTACTCGTGTGCTTACTTATTTGGTGTATTTTCCTCGTCTTGCATCACCTAAGGCTTAGCAGTGACTTCCAGACCAGTTGGCCTTAGGGCACTAGGTGAAGAGGCACCCTCGCTAAATTTTTTTTATTGCTGCCTTGGCGATAACGAAACCAGTGTTCATTTTTCTCCCCGTTTTATATTTTCTTCATTTTTATTTCCTTCATACTTTAGCTTTAAGACAAGAGCATTTCAAGGTATCCTCTACTATCCCGAGTTTCAAGACGTGTGTAAGTGCGAATAGTAAGGTATCAACGTTCAAAATGTTTGGCTTCCAGAATAGAAACTATTTTTCAGACTTATTTTTATCCTCGGATTAGTGACTTCCTTCATCTTACTAACCCTTGGGACAGCGGCTCATAACTACTTATTACTAGTTCGTTTAAGAAAACTTCTAATTTTCTTGATTTTCTTAAATTTTTCCAATCTTTTGGATGTAATTTTTCACTATCTAATCTTTTATTATCTTATTTATGTACAAAAATATTTTTATTTTTTGAAATTTTTTAAATTTTTATGGGTTTTCAAATGTTTTGTGCTTATGCAAAGTGATATGCAAATGATGCGAAAATAAGCACAAACCTCCCCCAAACTTGTTTTCAACAGTGTCCTCACTGTTGCCATCAGCTAAATCTCGAAAAACCTATAAGCTTAGGAGGAATTTATTAGTGGGGGAAAAATATTTAAGTGAAGAACCTCCCCCAAACTTATTCTTGGCTCATCATTTTGTAAAAATTTTCTTTTCAAGAGCCAGAAAAAATGCCCCCCCCCAAACTTGAGTTATGCAATGTTAATCTTTTGAAAATCATAAGTGGGGGTCAAAAGATCATTGGTCGATGCCAAGCTTTGCAAAGACCGAAGGTCAACACCAACCATTCGAAGATTTTATCAATGCAGTGCTCTGGTTGGTGGAAGAAGAAATGGGGAAAGTGTAAGAGGTGGAATAGAATGTGTGTGCGTCTCATTTTGGAGAGACGATGCAGTGAATATGATGGATTACTCGCATTCTTTTCACAGTTCAGAAGAAGGGGTGGAGGTTCAATTTCAATGTTTGGGAGATGATTCATCTCAACGCCCGTGTCATTCAAAAATGCGAGTTCATCAGCGAAGATCTCCTCAAAAGTTCCATCAATACCCCGATGAATAATGTCATAACAAAGTGCGGGGTGATCTTCAGACTCCAGAAACGGTTCATAATCAGTGTTAGTTGTTGACCCGGACATCTCGGTGGAAGAGTCCGTATGTGTATGATACATAGTTGGATCAAACAACAACGTATGAAAAGAGTCTAGATCGATATCATGAGGATCATCAAATTCGCTGCTGTCGACATCCATTAAGTCGACAGAACAGACCTGAGCAGTAGGTTCGGAGGGTACACTTCCTAACTTGTAAATGTTCTGGTCAATTGACCTATTCCCGAAGGATAGGGTCATAGAACCATTATGACAGTTGATTATAGCGTTGGAAATGGCCAAAAAGGGGCGACCTAAAATCACCGGAATTTGATTTTGGCGGTTAGCTACAGGCTGTGTGTCAAGTACAATAAAATCCACAGGGAATACGAATTCCCCGATTTTTATTAACACATCCTCCAGTTCACCCCTAGGTTTGGTGATTAATCGGTCAGCCATCTAGAGAGTTATGCTCGAGGGCTTTAACACTCCGATATCTAATTGCTCATAGACTGAATATGGAAGCAAGTTAACACTAGCGCCAAGGTCAAGTAAAGCACGGTTGATGTGTTTTTCCCCGATAGAAACAGAAATAGTAGGACAGCCAGGGTGCTTACGTTTCCGTGGTAGTTGTTGGGGAAAAGCCGTATCTACAGTACTCGATATGAAATTTTTTTTAGGCACTTGAGTCTTCCTCTTCCTAGTGCACAAGTTCTTAAGAATTTTCGCATAGGATGGAACTTGTTGAATAGCATCTAGGAGAGGGATGTTGATGTTAGCTTCCTTAAACATGTCCACAAGCTTCTCCATTTGGGCATCATATTTATTGGGGCTCAACCTATTTGGAAATGGAGCTCTATCAATAAGTGTTGGGTCCAACATTTGTGGAGAAGTTTGTGGGGGTAGAAAAGATGAGGTGGTGGAGGGTTTGAGCCTTTGGGAAAATGGAGAATAGGCTCGGAAGAAGAAGGTACATTAGACGATATAGGGTAAGAAGTAGAAGTGTGAGAGGAAGTGGAAGTGGAAGCCTGGGTGTTAATGATCAATTCATCATTATCAATTTGTTCACCCGAATGATTGTCTAGCACTCTTCCAGATCTCAACGTTGTAAAAGCATCCACATTAGTGCAATGTGAAGGTCCAGGATCAGGTAAGGGTTGAGATGGAAGATTCCCTTTTTCTCTAGCACTTATTTCGGCTGTTATTCGTTCAATTTGTGCTTCCATCGATTTAATATTCTCATTTTGAGTGAGAATGGTCTTTATCATATTATCGATGGAAGATTGAAAACTTGCCGACCCTTAGATGGATTGTTTCATGAAAGTAACCAAGGTTTGTACTAGTGCAGAGGTATTATCAGTACTAGCCAATTGCAAAGAGTTTTCATGTGGTACAAAAGTGTTGGCCGGATTTTGGAAGTTTTGTGATTGGTAGGGGTGCTGACTCAATTGAAGTGGTGGTTGTTGTGGTGGAAGAGCCCTGTGGAAATTGTTTTGGTTTGGAACCGTGTTTTGAGATTGTGATTGGTTCCAAACAAAGTTCGGGTGATTCCTCTAATCTTGATTATATGAGGAAGAAGAGGGATAGTTTCCAGGTCTTTGCTGAAGTGCAGCATTAGTGTGACCTTGAAACGGTACATTCAAAGGACATTCTTCTGTCAAATGTGAAGGGTTTGAACAGCAGCCACACATGGTTTTGGGAAGTATGGCTTGGTTTAAGGAGGCTGAAGAGATTTTGTTTTCTATAGCGTCGAGTTTTCTTTGTATTGCGGCCATTTCGGCTTTCATGGTGACGGAAACATCGAGCTGATTGACATCTTCCCTAGGCGGTGGTGGTCTAACACTTTCCCATTGTGATGTGTTTTGAGCTAAATCTTCTAGGTATTTCCAAGCTTCACCATCATCTTTAGATAGGAATTGGCAATGACACATTGTTTCAAGCATCTGTCTAGTAGTGAGATCAATAACCTCATAGATAATTCGACACAAATCCCATCTGGAGATTCCGTGATGAGGGCATTGGATAAGAAGATCCTTGAACCGTTCAAAGCATTTCCAAAATGGTTCATTGGGAAGTTGGGTAAATTTAAAGATTTCGCTCCGAACACGGGCAGTCTTGTGATTGGGATAAAATTTCTTAAGGAATGCTACAACGAATTCGTCCCATGTTGAAATAGAATGTGCGGGTGTGATGTAAAGCCACTTCTCGGCTAAATCGCACAAAGTGAATGGGAGAAGACGTAAACGCAGAGCATCCAAAGACAGTTGTGAATTTCCCATCAAAGCACATACGTTTTCAAATTTGGAAATAAACACGTATGCGTTTTTAGAATCAAGACCATGAAATTTGGATAACAGTTTGATGAATTGGAGGTTGATTTCAAAATTTTCCCCGTTGGCAGGTGGTATAGAAAGACAGGTAGGAAGGGTAACACGTGTAGGACAGCATCTCTCTTGGAGAGAAATGCGTGGAAGATTCTGCGCACCTGCGGCCGGTGGCAGAGTAGTGTTAAAGTTTGATGGATTTGGGTCCATCGCGGTTGTGGTGGGTGGTGGAGAAGAAGGCGAAGAATTACCGACTCTGGGGTCGATAAAAGAAACGCGGACAAGACGGGAAATGGAATCCCGTATCCAGCCTAACATTTTGCTAAACGGTTGTAGCACAAGTGACAGCGTTGGTATAATTAGAGGAAATGATGTGTTGGTGTTTGTTTTGAAAATATACGGATTTTCGAAAAAAATGATGCAATCACAACAAATGCAACAAGCAAAACCCTAAAATCTAGTGGTCACCTAGGTCAAACTCTAGACCGCTCCTAACTGCCAATGACAAGTCGCAGGATAAATCCTCCACTGCCTCTTTGTCTCTCATGTGGCTAGGTAAGTGCCAGGTAAGTGGGAGGTTCTCCATTACGTAAGTAGTGGGCCTAATTAAGTAACCACTAGCCTTCGACACACTTGCCTTAGACACCACAAAAGAAACGCGGATAAGCAATGAATTACCCACGGCCTTCTCTTGTCCAAAGTGAGCGCGACGGTCCTTAGAGTCATCTCTAGATATTTTTTAGTTAATTAGGGTAAATGCGGATGCAAATTTTATGATTTTTGGGGCTTAGGAAGGGTAATGAACTTCCCACCTAATCTGGATTTAGTCGTGCCCCTTAATTTCCGTATTAATATGCAAACAACCAAAAATCAAAACACGCATAATTTATTTTGCTTTTACGGCGCTGCGAATTTTGCAAAGAAACCTGCAGCAAAATGTTATTTGGAGCAGATTTAGGAGGAGATAAGAAAGTGTAGAGTTCACCTCAGAAGAATTGCACAGAGAGGAGTTAATAGCGCCGTGGAACCGCGGTTTTAGACGTCTTATGCCGCGGAAACGTGGTACTGTAGCAAGATCACTGCACGAAACTTCTTGAGGCTGCTACTGTTCAGCCCCTAAGCTCTCTGGATTTTTCAGAAATATTTTTCCACAGTTCCAATAATTCCAGATTTCCTCGCAACAAATCACAACAACTCGTATTAGTGTTTGCGCGAATTTTGATCTAAAAATTATAATAGAATAAACTTTTCAACTCAAATTTCAAAATACGAACAATTAGCGCACTATCCCCGGCAACAGCGCCATTTGATTGATCTTATTTTCCGTTGTCGGTATTTAGAAACTTATATGAAATCACAACCAAAAATATTTTACCGCAATCAATAACGGTGTCGGATGTAGCGCGTTAGTAAGTGCGGATCGTCCACAGAGATTGTGCGATTCGTTCGAGTTTTGTTTTGTTTGAATTGAAACTTTAAAGAAAAGAAAACAAATAATTCATGATTTGTTATTGAAGTTCAAGAATTAGAAAATCTAGATCTAATAACAAGAAAACGATAGAATCAAGAATTGAGAATTTGTTGATTTTCCAAACCAAATATCAAGAATCGAAGTGAGGCTCGTAGGAATCGATCGGATCTATAGATGTAATGAAATCTTACGATTACGTATTCTTATCTTTCGATGAATTGATACTAGATCGATGATGATCGACGAGAATTAGGGATTTCTAGTGAAACTAGGGTTTCATCATTTATCCCTTGTTCCTTCCTCAATATCATTCACATTCTAGCCTCTAGTAAATTCAAGAATCGATCGTGGATCCCTAATTTCGAGCGATAACAATCAAGAAAGCATTGCAACGAAACTAGGTCATCGATTCTTCAATTTGCTAGGGATTACAAAACTCGAAGGACTTAAGAATCGTTTTAAGATTTGTTACATCATCATTCTATTGATCGTCTCGACTCCTTTACGAGCGGAGTTTTACTCGAAAATCACAACAAGAACCATAATTACAAATTGAGATCGAATCATGATGCAAGAATTTAAAGAAAGTGAGATTAACAAATTTCACCTTGTATTTATATCAACAATTCCGTTACAATCACTCAAGAACTACAAGAGGAAGAACTCGATCGTCGATTTGGCTTCGCTCGGCTCCTTGAGTCGCGGATCGGCTTGGATCACTTGCTCGATTGAAGATCGGCTCCGCTCCTAAAAGGTTGAAGGCTTCTCGCTTGATTTGGTACTCGGTATCTTGAATTTGGCTTTGGATTAGGGTTAGGGTTTGGCACAAGTCGTGTCACTCAACTTGTGGGTAGAAGAGATGAGAGAATGAAGAAGAATTAACCCTAGATCTAGACTCCCTTTTATAGACCATCAAAATCTTAGATCTAGGATTTCAAATTTGAATTTTCCCTCCAAAAGTTTGTTAAAGAGAGCCTTCTAGATGAAGTTTGTTAAGCCGAGCCTTCTAGATGAGCCATGTGGCATTTCTACAATGTTCTGGAAGCTTGGGCCGTTAGCTGAGACACGTGTAGGAAATATGGGGAACTGAAGCCATCAAGCCGCCGCGGTTCCGCGGCGCAAGCGGGCTCCCGCCGCGGAACCGCGGCTCTTTGTGGGCCTTGGGGCTTGATATTTTCTGGTTTTTCTTATTCTGATATTTGGGCGTTGTTTTGATATGTTGAATTGTATTTTTCCCTCTAGATTGCTACCAGATCTCAAAACTTGGAGTTGGTGTATTTTTGATTAGCTCTTTTCCCAATTTTGGCTTTGCTCCTGCAATTTCCTGCACAATTTCTTGAGACAAGAGTTGCGCTATACAAGAATGATGCGATGCCATGATAAACAGTCAATTTCCTTCATAAATGTCGGTTTTAGAGTATAACACATGCAATCTGGTATTTCAGGAATGTTTTGCTAATATGTACAATATGAATACCGAACACTTCTAGATGAGTGCAAAAGATAGGGAAATTGCCGTGTTAAAAATGCAGTATTTTCGACTGATCAGGACCCGGTATGGTTCCCCGGGGCGAGAAATTTTTTTCGTGGAGCAGACGATGAGCCTGGCAGGGTGGCGAGTACCGACCGGTGATAGTATTTAGGGCTCGGCGGATATCCGTAGGATACTGACCGGAGTCGAGAGATAAGATGGGCCGATCCGGACTGACGGAGCCTGTGGGCCTATCCGGACTGACGGAGCCCGATATATGAGGATTTACGTGCCGATGCTGGGCATGGTTTTCATGATGTTTTCGAGTGTCGATGCTAGGCACTCAGGTTCCATGATTTTGATGTGTCAGGAGGGACACCATTGATGTATATCCTGATACTTTCATGCACACCCCTTTATGATATTTACGTGCATGCAGACATTGATTTTGGGTGGACAAGATCCACATCCATACATACCTTGATTATGGTTGGACAAGATCCATATACATGCACTGATTATTATTGTTGGATGTTATCCACTTGAATATAGGTATTGACTACCTTGTTGGCCCATATACAGACCCGATCACCTTAGATATCATAGTTGACATAGGAGTCGTTGTTTATTCGATTTCTATCTGTTGATATTTTTCTACTCACGAGTTGGCAACTCACCCCCGTTGTGCCACAGTTCTTGCAGGTTGACTGCTTGGATCAGTAGCGGCTTCGCTGGCACACAGTTGCATTCGGGTGTTTTGCATTGGTAGGTGGGATATTTGTATCATTCCCACTCTTGTATCTACATTTCATATTGTATCTAGTTAACTCCATCAATCAAAAGTTGTAAATTGTATAAGTGATGAGACTTTGTGATGCTTGCAGTTGCGAGATTTGAGCGATGGGTTTTATATTAACTTTTGGGGTTATATCTTGCTCATTTCATTATCTTTTTGTGCTGAATTTCGCCGTTGGGCATCGTATACTTATTTATACTGTATTGCGTGGTTATGATCCGCCGTTTGGCGAAGTGTTAGCTCCTGCTTGGGGATGCCATTATCCTTATTATGTATTTGTGGTTTTGGATCAAAAAATACAAAGGAGGTGCTGCCAAATTCTTTTAAAAGACGAAACATGTTTTCAAACTAGTAAACTTCACTTGCATCATTCATGTTTCTTTCTATGCATTAAGAAATTTGATTTCATTATACCTTTATTTCAAAACTTCATCTCCTTTACTTTTCTTAAAAGGTTTAGATTTCTGGGTTTCAGCTTACTTGAATTCCGTTACGCCTTTAGACGTTGCGTGATTCAAATGCTGGTCACGAGCCATTATTTCGGGTCGTGACAAAGTTGGTATCAGAGCGCTAGGTTTAACCTTGTTCGAGTCTATGTTTGACTATGCGCAGTCTAGGGCGGGAGTGTATTTCGGAACCTAGGCTTGACCTTACGGAACTTAGACTTGGACGGGGGGAGGGGGGTATTAGACCCGAACTTTTGTTTCATAGGCTGACCCTGATTGATGGAGTAGGTAGCTTGAGTAGAGTGACGTACCGTACATATGTTCCGCGGCATATTTACGATACGATAATCCACTTAAGAAACCTTTGGATATATATATTTTAAGAGTAGTGATTCTCTTCGTATCCATGATTATACATCCATTTGGGATCCTCGATTCTATTAGTTTCGTGATCATACTTTCATTGAGGCTGTTCCTTCTTATGATCATGTATCCATTCTGGATCTGTCATTCCTTTCGTGCCGTTGATCTGCTCTCTTCGATAATCGATTGAGGTTCCTGTCACCATAGTTTGAGCGCGGTTTGAGCTGCTGCTAGTGTTGCGGTCAGGGAGAGCTCGTCTGGTACGAGGGCCGACCATTGCTTTTTTTTCTGGTGACATGGGAACGTCTCAAGGTAGTGATTGGGTTGTGACCTCTTGTAGAGGCGAGTGCTTGGTTTTTCCACCGGATGATCGGGCCATTGTTAGAGCTGCCAGTTGCAAGAGGACTGTTGATGTACAACATACCTCAGAGATTTTGATGCCGCCTACCGTGCAGACAGATGACCCAGCTGTTGCTGAGATGATGGGATGCCGCTTTCAGAGCTTACGAGCTAAGACCGCTGGAGCTTCCAGGCAGAAATACGACAGATGATAGCTAATTTACCCCGATTTGAGAGACGAAGGCGATTCGTCAGATTGATGCGCCGACGCAGGCCCAATTGGGTTGAAGATTTCCAGAGTGGAGAGTCTTACTCAGACCTAGAGCAGACCGATCCAGAGATGACCGCCGATGTATCGCCTTTCCTGGAGGATTGAGGCGTTGCTTAGCATGCGGGCGAAAAATATTCACATGTTGTGTATGCGAAGCAAAAAAGTTCGAACGAGTGTTAGAAACCCATTTTTCCATGTTTAAAGTGTTCGGAGGAACATGCAGGTAATTCTGTAGACCCTCTAGAAGAATGAAACCCTAACTCGATATGATGATTATGGAACCGCTTTGAACCTTAGGTTTTGTGGCAGTTTAGCGGTGCCATCAGTGAGGCTTGGGTTTGCCCTTCTACGGCTGGTCCAGAGGTGCTGTGGTATGTACCAGATATTTTTAGACTGTGCTCAGGTGCTGAGCCTTCGGGAAATTTTGGGACCTTGATGACTCGATCGAAAAGTTTGACGCCGCCCGAATACCGTGTGATAAGGGATCCGCAAGCTGACCAGCTTTGGATAGAGGACCTCACCCAAAGGCGTTGTGAGTTGATCGAGAACGGACGAGTATTGAGTATTCCTCCGATGGTTGGGACAAGTTCCCGAGGACGTGTTCGGCCAGATATCTTCTACAGAGTGATGAAGCTACAGAGTACGCGATTTCGAGTCCGTGCGAGATACTTCGGATTGACCGTGGATCAGAACAGTTGCAGTGCGCAGATAGCGTAGCGTGACGTCATAGTGAGAGATGATAAAGATGAGTGGAACCAGAAGTTCGTGCGAGACGTTGACGAGCTGTTATTACTCCCCGTCGAGATCAGAGACCTGATATGCTTATAGAGGCATTAGGATACAGCCAGTTTTCGAGGAAATGTGTGTGGAACACGCAGATGTCCAGAAAACGAGAAAAGATTATGTGAGAGTACCAGCCTCCATACAGTTCGGCATAGGCGAGATAGCAAGAGACCTTGAGCAGGATTCCTTCCAGGACACTGCTGCAATGAGATTTGCACCCAGGATCATAGGTTTCGCGTGTATTCAGAGGACCAGAGGCCGACGCCAGTAACGTGCTGCTTTATGAGTGGTCATGACAAATGACCGGGAGATGACCAGAGAAGTGCTAGAGTGGAATTGTTCCCGTTAGCACACCTGATTGGGCCGATGAGCCGATGGATTGCGAGATTGGTAATCCAAGGTGAAGATGAGTACCCAGAGACAGAGGGCGCCAGACCATGAGCAGGAGGCGAGCGGATGTTCTTGCCCTGTCAGTTTTTGGCGCACCGACTTTTTTCGACATTGTAGGAGGTGTACCTCGATGTCATTTATTGCGATTTGCATTTGTGATCCGAGTGTCACGCTTATATCGCTTGGATTTGAGTTTTGATCACGAGTTTCCTGATATTGATTTCGTGCACCATGGCTGCACTTACTGAGTGTTTACGTTTTGCGCATAGTTATCGCACCTGATATATATTTTATACACCGTTGTGTTGATTTGCGATTTGTGCATGCTTATTGCGTTTGATGTCGATTTTATACCTGCATAGCATGTGTTTATGATTTCATGGATTTCATACGGATGATTTGATTTTTGCACTCGGTATAACTTATATGTGCTTGCAGTGCATTGATATGTGTTTTGCGCACGCAGTTGCACACGATTTTGATTTATACACCTTGGTATACTCGGTGTTGCTTTCGATGCGTTCGAGTTATTGAATGTATTTTGTGCATTTGATGCACCCGATGTTATTTCGTGCACAATAGGTGCACCGTATATTGTTGCCGTGCACACCGTTGCAGAGGAAAGATGCTTTCGTGCACATCCGTTGCACGTAGTTTTGGGTTTTTGTGCGTATTGTGGCACCTGTATTTGGATTTGAATTCCATGCGCACCAGACACATGTGTTTATTGGATACGCCTTTTGAGACTGATTTTGATTTTGAGTACTTTACATGCATTAAAAGTTTACCAAAAGGGTTTTCAAAAGGAGCTATAGTCTCACTATTTCCTACGTGTCCGTGAGCGACACGAACATTTATAAAGGAAAACCTTTTGGGATATTTTGAAAACGACGGAACGTGTATTTAAGAAAACATATATGGACTTATATTATTATTTTGAAATGAACGTCCGTCAGTTATGCCGTGAGTTACGCATTCCCGCGGCGATTTAGAAAAGATTTTGCATGTATTTTATTCAGATTTTAGAGTTTTTCAAAGATGCGTACTATACTTGTATTATAGTATTTGACTAGTGTATATTGGATTTCAGTAGTGGATTTCGAGATCTGTATCTCCATTGTAACTCCGAGGATATGCGTGCAAAATGAGATGATTTGCGTAAAGCTTGACGGAGTTGATTTTGAGTTTTGTACTCGTTTTTCATGCGCACTTGGCACGTTGTATTATTTCCGCGTTTTTCCATGATTTCTGAGCCCCGTTGACTTGAGCTGATTATTAAAATGTTTTAGATTTTTGGGGTTTAAATTCAAATTCGGGGACCGAATTTATTTAAGGGGGGAAGATTGTAACATTTCAAAAAAAATAAAATATTATTTTTGGGAGTTTTTATAATTAAATAATAAAATATTGAATATTTTAATAAGGCGGTATAATTAAATACCGATAAATTTGTGAAAAAGTTGGAAAATTATGGAAATTTCTAAAAGAGAGTGTTTCATGTGAATCATGCAAATTTTAAGTCTTTATGATTAATTATACACTAATTTTGTGCTAATCGCGATTATATATCGCTAATCGGGCACTAATCGTGTTTTATGCACATGTCTTTTTTCCACACTTGTTACATTTTCCTACATGATTATGGGTGTATAGTTATTGTTTTGGGTTTACTATTGAGGGGAGAAGAAAAGGAAAAGAAAAGAAAAGAAAAAGAAATGTGATAAAGAATAGAATATAGTAGTAGGTATGGGTGAGAGAGAGAAAGGTGGGGGTTATATTTGACTTAACCATTCTCTCCTCCATCATTCTCCTTCATTTTCCCTTCCTCCTTCAGCCAAGGCAGCACCCTCTCCTCCACCATCTTCAAAACCCCCAAATATCCATTAAAAACACCTCAAAACTCAAACCCCATTTCACAAAATAGATGCACAAGCTCACTAGCAACACATTGGACCAAGAAAGCTTGCATTTTGGACACTTGGGGCAGCTCAAGAAAATTCTTGATTTACCAAATGAGGTATTTTCTGAACCATAAGCTTAGTATTCACATTGCTTTTACATCCATGTTAACTTTAAACCAATATTGTGAGGTTTAGTGAGGGTAGGAAAATTCTAGTTAAGGGTTTTAGAATTCTTGAGTGGTGATGGGTAATTAAGCTCAGTAGTGTCACGTCCCGAAAGTACGGAACAAGACCGGCACTTAAACTACGAACGTCTCGAGGCGTACGTAATCTAAGTAAACCGAAACCCCAGAAATCCAAACCAAGAAAAGTAGTAGAGTGAAGGAAAACCAATTTAAAACAAGTAGTTCAATAGCATAAGCCGAATTATGCGGGTTTCTAAAACCATCAAAAATTTCCTAAAAATTTCGGCAGAGTCTCCTTTGTAAATACTGGCCCCCAGACGGGATACAACATGAATAGTATACGAAATCAAAAAAAAGGCATCCCCAAGCGGGAGCTAGCTCTTCGTCAATCGACGGTCACAACCACACAAGCAATATAATATACAACGCCAACGGCGAGGATCAAAACTCAAAAAGAAACTCAAACCACAAGAAAACCACAGAAAAATAACGCGCGACTCTAAGGTCGATGGAATAACATCACTGGTCTCTATCTCAAAGTAAATACATGTTTGGTTGATGGAACTTCTAGATACAACTGAATAATAATATACAATGTATAATGATGGGTACGATACAAATAAACCCACCTACTAGCAAGTCACCCGAACGAAACTGTACCCGCAAAGCCGTAAAGAAACCTGTACGGTGAAACCTGCAAGAAACTGGGGCACAACGGGGGTGAGTTGGCAACTCGTGAATAGAAAAACATCAACGAATAGAAATCGCATGTATAACGCAATCCTAGGTCATACGATCAAGATATATAATCCTCAAATAAAACCAGCAGTCTATAACAATGACTAGGGTAAATATCTAATCCAAGTGTAATTCCATGTGCCCGTGCCAGTGCCTCAGGTAGTAATGTATCATATGGATGATGTATGAATGCATGGAACAGAATGCATGTACTGATGAAAACTGCTTTCATAAATCAGTGAGATTTCTGTATTTTAAAAGTGAGGTACCATAAATGAAATCAGCATAAAACAGTGCCCAGCATCGACACAAAACAAGTGTCCAAATATCTCGATATCTCTGTATCACAATCTCTGTACCTCAATATCTCAATATCTCAATCATAATATCTAGGGCGCCGTCAATCCAAACCGGCTCCTACCATCTATCTCAAGACCACGACGGTATGCTCCGGATATCCGACACGTCGGGTAATATCACCGGTCGGTAATGCTCCCCTGCCAGGCTCAACGTCAACAACACGATCCTCTTGCCCCGGGGTACCGCACCGGGCCCACCATGTACCCGAAACGGTTCCTCCACTCCTCGAATCGGGTCTCGAAATCCATCAGCAAACTCATGGTGGACGACTCATACATCATGGGAAAACCGTACTTTTTATTTAAAAGAGAGGGAAGAAGCTTATACAAGTTTTGCGGTTTTCCCCCAAATCCAGAAAATCTCATAGAAATCCGAATCATCAAAAGCATGTAAAACCATGAATATAAGCATGAGCATCCATGAATACGGCATATAATGAATAACAGTATGCACGAAGTAACAAGTAACAACTACAATGTTTAAACTAGCATATAATGCAAGCAACTAATCATCATGTCAAAACTACTAGTTAACAAGCTACATTAGGCGATAATATTCTCTAAGTGTGCGTGACATGGCAATTACCGATGAAGATGTGTATGAGCCGGCAAGCAAGTGTACGTGGTACATACGCATCATCGGTAATGGTGCTGGTGTCCTAACAGTATGATATCAACAATGCAATAAGAAATTATAATATAAGTATGCGATGCGCAGCGAATAGTAATAATGAGCGGGAGCTAAATACTAAACACAACGATAACTAATCTGCATTCCCCTAATATAAATCCTACAAATGGTGCCTTTTGAATTAACACGAATCATGGGGTTTTGAAAATAGGGGCTACGGTGTTTTTATGAAAAGATACGTCTTTTGAAATATCCGTAGGATCCCTTAGGCTGTCTTTTAAAATACCCACGATTCGTTAGTTTTTGAAATAGGTAAGAATCGAATCAAATCTAACAACTAAACTAAACTAAAGGACAAAGTTAACAAGCTGGACCGCAGGTAAGGAAACCGCCTAACATCTGAGTCGATACATATACATACCTGTATATATATATTAGTCGGTGATCCCGCCTCAATAATATCATATCCGATACCATATCTATAAGCAGGTATCCCAAGTCAAGAGTGAGGATCAATCATCAAAATATATCTCGTACGTAAATCCGTCGTACGGCATCCCAAAATCTGGGTACGGGTCAATATCACATTCATCATACTATTCACCTAGTATCCTCTTTATCAAATATAATGATCGGGGTACTGATCTACGTCTAGTACAATACTGATACCGCCTAAGTATGCATGCACGTGTGTGAAACACTACGTCAAGGACCCGCTACAACGTCATGTCGTATTTCAAATACGAACCCTGCTATATCACCGATCTCACGGCCTCAAATCAAATCTCATCGACTCATCATAAATCCCAAGTACTATCCTCATTATCCATGCATGCGTATATGAATGTACATATGCATAGTCCCATACCCACGCATATACACATATATACACATCCCAATCTACGCACAAGAAAGTAAAGTATGCAAGTCTGTGTGTGCGTATGTGGGTATAACAACTACTCTAGGGTTTCGCAACTAACCCAAATCTAATCCATGAACACATAATCATAACATGAATAAACATTCTAGTATCATGAAACACCTATATAAACATATATATATGAGCTACACTATGGACTGCGGGGGTGCTATACGCCATCCACCCGACTTCTCCCCGTAGATATAAATCTACTCACCTGGTCCTCGCTAGCCGGTGCCGACGTCGCCACGCGCTTCCTTGTCGTCTCGAAGTACACATGGGGTACCTACATATCATAACGCACCGTATCGCATTAAAACCAAATTCGAAATCGAAACGGCATACGAAAATCAAATCGGCACGCGTATCACGCATAGGTCAAAACCTATCGCCTACGCATGCAAGAACAGCCAAACCAACTCTCGATATCGATGTACAAACGTCAGACCATCGAGAAAAACCCAAATACACTCATTTGCACATTCACGAACACTAATTTTAATATAAAATAGGTTATAACTCACAAAAACCCTAATTTCACTAAAAAGGTCATTTTTCCGAAAATCTAACAAGCACAATTCGCCGTTTTTGTACAAAACATGATGTTTAAACAAATATAGCGGCCATAATACTTATTAAATATCTTAAATAAGTTATACAAACAATTTCCACATTTTTAATCCCAATTATTTAACCAATTTCAAAAGCCTAGTTAGCAAATTAGCATAATTAACACAATTTTTTTAAAACTAACCATTAACAACTAACTACTAATCTTGTTTTAACAATTTTAGCGGCCACAATATTCACCAAATAACTTAATTAGGTCACAAAAATATTAACTAGATTTTTCACTCAAATATATTCAAAATTCCTAAAAACCTAGTTTGCACAATCATGCAATTTTAACAATTTTTCATGTAACAATTTGCAATCTAACTACTAGTTTACATTCTTCAAATCCTAAGATGGTAAGCTACACATTACAACCATAATCTATAGATCAAAATGCTAACATTAAATCAAAACCTTTCTTGATTTCAAAGCTTGCAATCAAAACTTAATTAAACACTTAATTAAAACTTAGACTAAAACAAGTATCATTTGGGTAAAGGGGTTATACCTTAAACTAGTTTGAAATGAGATCCACACTTGCCAAAACATAGCCCCCAAAATGCCATCTTACTCCAAGGATTCAAGCTAGCATGGGCAAAGAAATAATGGGTCAAGGTTGGATTTGAGATTAGTGATGTTTTTATGTGGATTTTGAAGAAATTTTGTGGATTTTAGAGGTGAAGAATGTGAGGAATTGGAGAAGGGAGGGCTGCTGCAATTCTGGCCGAAAATTTGAGGGGGTGAGGGGGTGTCGGTGTGGGAGTGAGAGTGGGTAGAAAAGTCCAAGTCAAAGGAAGTCCAAGTCAACCCAACCAATACTTATATATATATACCCTTTCTTCTCATTTCTTTTCATTTCTTTTCTTTTAGCTATTCAAGTGAGAAAATGAGGGGGCACTAGGGGCTGTTGATTTGGAGAGGGGAGAGAGGGTGTGGGTGACGGAAAAAGATAAATGTATTACCCCAATTCCCATTAACACTAATTTCACCGAAAAAAAGCCTTTTTCTTCGATATTTTCTAAACCGTTTTGGCAAACGATTTCATTTCAAAAACCACATGATAAAATTTTATTTAATGTTTTATGATGCACAAAATTTGTTTCAACTCATTCTAATTTGTAATTTTCCCTAATTAAATGTATTAGTGACGGCTTAAAATAATATTAAAATAATATTTTTTTCAGAAAATTTAAAATTTCACCAGTGGCTCAATAAACACCAAATACAAGTAATTACATAGCTAGAATATGTATATTTAATTTTATAATAAAGATATTTGCATTTTGACTTTTTACAGAAACCCCCTTATTTTACCGTTTTTTTCGAAATTTCACCGAAACGATTTTCAAAACGTTACAATCTACCCCCCTTAAAGAAATTCGGTCCCCGAATTTAAATTAAAACTCCCCCCCCCCAAATACTAAAATATTTCAGCCAAAACCATCAAATCGCCGGGGCTCCGAAATCAGAAATACATAAACACATCATAGCGCAATGCATGCGCATGAGTAATGAGTAGATAACTCGAAATCAAAACTCTATCAAGCATCCCGCAATCATCGGAGTCAAGGTGAAGACACGAATGCCAAATCTCAAGCAAGGCCGATATGCTATAAATCGGAACTATACATGCAAATATCAGGAGGAAATGCATGCAAAATCCTTTAAGTTGCTGTGCAATGCACATAACATTGCACAGTGGCGGACGTCTATCATAAGAAAATAAGTATATACATATATACCTTTGTTTGAAATATACGTTCCGCCGTTTTGGGAAACAATTTAGAAGGGTTTTCCTTGTTTTAAACGTTTCGCGTCATATCAGACACGTAGGTAAATACTGAGACTACAGCTCGATTTTTGGAATTCCCTTCAATAGCTATCAATGCATGCAAAATACATTCAGGTACTGTCCTCTGACTAGTCCTGCTTAGTACGAAAACACATCGCAATTATCATAAAAAAAACGTACTGCTCTATAAGAAATCAATCCCAAAATACGCGTATGAATACTACGTGCGTCTGGTGCGCACGACAATCAAAATCCATATACGTGCCATACAAGTGCACAGAAACATGATCTAAGTGCATCGGGTGTGCACAAAGCATCTGTCGTAGGCAACGTGTGTGCCTGACAGCAAAATCAGGTGCATCTGACATGCACGAAAAAAATCTCGATTTAGTGCATCTGGTGTGCACCAAAATCGCATCTCAAGACATGCGCTCAACATGCGCGAAAACCCAAAACCAGGGGCATCCATCATGCACGAAATCATGAAATCCAATATCAAGCGCCGAACATGCGCAAAATCAAATCAGGTGCATAAGGTGCACAAAACAAATATCGAGTATCACAATCGAAATCGAAGTTCAGTGCATCTAAGTGCACAAAAGGCGCATCACTGCACTGCAAGCATATATAAACTATACAGAGTGCAGGAACCAAATCGTGGGCGTGCATACGCACAAAATCAACTCAAATGTCTAAAACCGTAAAATCACAAACATGTGAAACCAAAGCATGAAAACGATATCAAGTGCAACACTGTGCAAAGATCGTAAATCCTCAATCATCAAAATCAAATCATGCGAATAAATCACCCAAAACATCGAAATCAATAATGGCGGAATAGTACCGCTCAAGTGCATCCTCTAAGAATCTCGGGCCAACTGTCGCGGTCACTAGTGGGACGTCTCGTCGATGATCATGAACTCTGGCCTGCTGGTGTGCGTAACAATGACCACTCCTGGGTCAAGGTCTTCACTGTGAACTACCAATCTCTCGGTCCATCGGCTCATCGGCCCTGTCAGGTGTGCTAACGGGGATGATTCCGTTCTGGCACTTCTCTGGTCATCTCTCGGTCAATCATCGCGACTACTCGTAAGACAGCATATCACTGGCGTCGGCCTCTGGCTCTCTGAATGTACGTGATACATCTGATCCTGGGTGCAAGTATCATTGCAACAGTGTCCTGGAAGGAATCCTGCTCACGGTCTCTTCCATGTCTCGTATCTGCCAACTGTCCGGAAGTCATCATTCTTTCCTATATCTGCATCTTGCTCTGGAACGACTGCATACTCATCGCGACTCCTTCTGGAAGGTAAATCCAAGTACCATGCCTCGGCATGAGCATCGCATCTCTGATGTCGGCGGAGTGGAACGTCATCTCATCTAGATCTGGTACGAACCTCTTACTTCACTTTTCTCTAATGTCGTCTGCTTTGGACTCATCTCGTCGCGGCTGCATGGACTGAGCTCCAATGGCTATCCTCGTATCGGGAGTCTCTCAAGAAATGCATCTCACCACCTAGCATCCGAATTAAGTCGAGCCATCCGATCGATTCGTCAAAACCTCATAATCTCTTAAGAGCTCAACATCTTGGGCACAGTTTAATAGTATCGAGTACATACCACAGCATCGGTGGTCCAGCCGTAGAAGGGCAAACCCAAGCCTCACTAATGGCGCCGTAAAACTGCCGCAAACCCGAAGGTTCAAAGGCTTTCACACGGTCATTAAGTCGAGTTAGGGTTTCATTCTTCTAGAGGGTCCATAGAATTGCCTGCATGCCCTTCCGAATACTTTAAACTTGGAATAATAGGTTTCTGACATTCGATCGTCTCTGTCGACTCTCAACGTCTCCGCGTGAAGTCGTCTCTTGCTGGAATCAATCTATCTGATGACCTCTCATCGGGGTAGGCGAACGATCCACATGTCCTAGTCATTCATCCTCGATGACTAGCGACCTTCTATCATCTCTTAGTACACCTCATTCTGCACTAACTCCAGCGTCTGGGCAATATCTCGTCGTTCGCAGCAATAACTGGCTCGCTCGTCTGCACGCTGAACGGTGCCTCAATCATCAGGAGTAAGCAATACTTCAATGGTCATCAAAATCTGGCTGGCCTCTATCAGTGGCTCAATCCTCTAGTGCAAATCGGCACGTCCGAGTAATCTCATGCAGAAATCCACCCAATGCTCATGGCGCGAAGACACAATGAAAAGACACATCTCTGCAATCGTGTGTCGCCGGAATCATGCCCTGGTCAGTCCTCGTTCTTGACGAGCTCATGCTGACCGCAACTCTAGCCGTAGCTCTTCCTGCCCGTAATCGTGGCAGCAAAACCATAACTGGTACTGATGAGGCTAGATCGGAATGAATATAATACTGAGCAAAGAAATGTACATCCTAAGGCTCCTTAAGTGGAGTAGCGTATCGTAAATATGCCGCGGAACATACCTACGGTATGTCACTCTACTTTAGTCACCTATTCCATCAACCAAGGGTCATCCTACGCTCCGAAGGTAAAACCTAACGCTCTGATACCAACTTTGTCACGTCCCGAAAGTACGGAACAAGACCGGCACTTAAACTACGAACGTCTTGAGGCGTACGTAATCTAAGTAAACCGAAACCACAGAAATCCAAACCAAGAAAAGTAGCAGAGTGAAGGAAAACCAATTTAAAACAAGTAGTTCAATAGCATAAGCCGAATTATGCGGGTTTTTAAAAACATCAAAAATTTCCTGAAAATTTCGGCAGAGTCTCCTTTGTAAATACTGGCCCCCAAACGGGATACAACATGAATAGTATACGAAATCAAAAAAAAAGGCATCCCCAAGCGGGAGCTGGCTCTTCGTCAATCGACGGTCACAACCACACAAGCAATATAATATACAACGCCAACGGCGAGGATCAAAACTCAAAAGGAAACTTAAACCATAAGAAAACCACAGAACAATAACGCGCGACTCTAAGGTCGAAGGAATAACATCACGGGTCTCTATCTCAAAGTAAATACATGTTTGGTTGATGGAACTTCTAGATACAACTGAATAATAATATACAATGTATAATGATGGGCACGATATAAATAAACCCACCTACTAGCAAGTCAACCGAACGAAACTGTACCCGCAAAGCAGTAAAGAAACCTGTACGGCGAAACCTGCAAGAAACTGGGGCACAACGGGGGTGAGTTGGCAACTCGTGAATAGAAAAACATCAACGAATAGAAATTGCATGTATAACGCAATCCTAGGTCATACGATCAATATATATAATCCTCAAATAAAACCAGCAGTCTATAACAATGACTAGGGTAAATATCTAATCCAAGTGTAATTCCATGTGCCCGTGCCAGTGCCTCAGGTAGCAATGTATCATATGGATAATGTATGAATGCATGGAACAGAATGCATGTACTGACGAAAACTGCTTTCATAAATCAGTTAGATTTCTGTATTTTAAAAGTGAGGTACCATAAATGAAATCAGCATAAAACAGTGCCCAGCATCGACACAAAAAAAGTGTCCAAATATCTCGATATCTCTGTATCACAATCTCTGTACCTCAATATCTCAAAATCTCAATATCTCAATCACAATATCTACGGGGCCGTCAATCCAAACCGGCTCCTACCATCTATCTCAAGACCACGACGGTATCCTCCGGATATCCGACGCGTCGGGTAATATCACCGGTCGGTAGTGCTCCCCTGCCAGGCTCAACGTCAACAACACGATCCTCTTGCCCCGGGATACCGCACCGGGCCCACCATGCACTCAAAACGGTTCCTCCACTCCTCGAATCGGGTCTCGAAATCCATCAGCAAACTCATGGTGGACGACTCATACATCATGGGAAAACCGCACTTTTTATTTAAAAGAGAGGGAAGAAGCTTATACAAGTTTTGCGGTTTTCCCCCAAATCCAGAAAATCTCATAGAAATCCGAATCATCAAAAGCATGTAAAACCATGAATATAAGCATGAGCATCCATGAATACGGCATATAATGAATAATAGTATGCACGAAGTGACAAGTAACAACTACAATATTTAAACTAGCATATAATGCAAGCAACTAATCATCATGTCAAAACTACTAGTTAACAAGCTACATTAGGCGATAATATTTTCTAAGGTGTGCGTAACATGGCAATTACCGATGAAGATGTGTGTGAGCCGGCAAGCAAGTGTACGTGGTACATACGCATCATCGGTAATGGTGCTGGTGTCCTAACAGTATGATATCAACAATGCAATAAGAAATTATAATATAAGTATGCGATGCGGAGCGAACAGTAATAATGAGCGGGAGCTAAATACTAAACACAACGATAAGTAATCTGCATTACCCTAATATAAATCCTATAAATGGTGCCTTTTGAAATAACACGAATCATGGGGTTTTGAAAATAGGGGCTACGGTGTTTTTATGAAAAGATACGTCTTTTTGAAATATCCGAAGGATCCCTTGGGCTGTCTTTTAAAATACCCATGATTCGTTAGTTTTTGAAATAGGTAAGAATCGAATCTAATCTAACAACTAAACTAAACTAAAGGACAAAGTTAACAAGCTGGACCGCAGGTAAGGAAACCGCCTAACATCTGAGTCGATACATATACATACCTGTATATATATATTAGTCGGTGATCCCGCCTCAATAATATCATATCCGATACCATATCTATAAGCAGGTATCCCAAGTCAAGAGTGTGGATCAATCATCAAAATATAGCTCATACGTAAATCCGTCGTACGGCATCCCCAAATCTGAGTATGGGTCAATATCACATTCATCATACTATTCACCTAGTATCCTGTTCAGTCGATAAAACTGCACATTTGTAGTACATTTTTCCTACCATTTTTATATTAAAAAAGGACTTTATTATAATATATTATACATATGAGGGTTTATGTGTAAAAACATTATTTTCCATGTGTTAATATATTTAATTATCATTTGGTAGGAAAATGTATGCAAATAATATTATTGGTCTAATCCTAGTAGAACAAAGTCTACTAAAATCTTATATGAGTTGTTGTGCAGATTATTTCCAAGTTGTTATGAAGGATTTAACAAACAAATCAATTTGTTGAAGAATACTTTCCAAATTAAAGAGCAAACTTGGAGACTAAGTCTGGAAGCAACCGAGAAAATATTTTCAGATTCTGAAGAAGCCTAGGAATGCCAAATGTCACCATCAGAGAGCCCAAGAAAAACGACAAAATGATCCACACCATGGAGCGCGGATCCGCGGCCAAATCCACCCTGGGGCCGCGGATCCGCCGCGGTTTGATGAGGTCAGAATGCAATATTTTGGGAGATTTTCAAGTGCTGAATTTTACCAACTTCGCAACAAAAAGATTCTGGGTTTTCACTATATAAAGGCACCGAGGGCATCTTGGAAAAGCTATCAAGCCGAAGAGATCACGAAGCTCCCGACGCTCACGCATCCAGGCTGATCATCGACTGTTCGACTACCTCCCTAGGAAAGATCGAGAAGCAAATCAAGTTTTGTAATCATTTTCTATGGATTAAAAGTGTAGTTGAAGGAGTTGATTAATAAAGGTAGTTTTTATTTAATTATTTGTTTTCTTTTACATTATGTTTTCCATCTCTTTCTTTTCATATTCTTCTCCCAACATGCGCGAGTAATTCTCCGCTTGTTAGGGTTCGTAGGATTAGGGTAGGCTAATGAACGATGAAAAATATCTAAACCCTTTTTAAGTCCTATAAAGTTTAGGAACTTTATCAAAATAATCATTAACATCCTAATCGGGCGCGCTAGCAATTCTTTACTAGTTCCGACCGCGATTAGAGATTAGATTAATGATTGTTTTGGTAAAGGCTAGATATGAACGGAGTTCCGTGTCGAGATAAGGGTTAAGAGTGGGATTCCTTTTCCCTCCAGAAACCCTAATCTACACGCATCGCCGTCGTTCTAGTTCTAAATCTATTAATGGATAAAAAGGGTAACTTTAATTAATCATTCATAACTACTAAATCCTAACGAACCCTACAAGCCCTTCTTATTATAATTAATCACATCTTTAAACTATTCTAGATCTATATTTACATTCTTATTAAACGTAGATCTAGAAACCATCCTACAACCATTCTTATTTCTTTCTCCTTTTCAACACATCTAAAGTAAAATTAAAAGGTTCCACGTTTCCCAGAGGACGACCCGTACTCATCTCGGTCTAGCTACGTGCGACACCGTTATTGATTGCGGTTAAACTAAAAACACGATTTTTCGTAACAATCAAATGGCGCCGTTGCCGGGGATACGTGCGTAATTTTTTATTTTTACTATTTGTGTTGATTTCTTAGACGAGTCATATCATTATTAACACAAAACTGCAAATTGCATATTTAACGATTTGTGCGTGGATTTTTGCAAGGAGATCTGGAGTCACAGAATTGAGGGAAACAGGAAACAGAGACATTTTTAGAGATCCAGAGGAGCACAGAGGGACACAGGAAATTTTTCATCAAGCGATCCAACCACCTCGCGGCGGAAGCGCGGCATAAAGGCATCTTTGGTGGCGGAAGCGCGGCGTCTTGGATGGATTAGGGCTACAGAACTCTCTGGTATCTTTCTTAACTCCTCCTCTCTCCTCCCAAATCCAATAAAATCTATTTTCTGCAGGATTCTTTGCAAATTGCGCCGCTCAAAAATCTCTTTGCAAAAGTTTTGTGTTTGGTTTTGTTTTGCATATTTAATACGGATTTTAAGGGGCAAAGACCAAATCAAGATTAGGTGGGGATTTCATCACCCTTCCTAAGCCCCACAAATCACAAACCGAGCATATAGATCAACCCTTCATTAATTTAAAAAATATCTAGACCAGACTCTAAGGACTGTCGCGCTCAATAAGGACAGAGGAAGGTCGTGGGTAATCTATCGTTTATCCGCATTACTTTTGTAGTGCCTAGGCAAGTGTGACAAAGGCTAGTGGTTTTTAATTAGGCCCACTGTAGTGGTGGTTCCTTCCCGCTTACCTGGCACTTACCTCGCTACAAGGGTAGTACGGAGGCGGTAGAGGATTTATCCTGCGGCTTGTCCTTTGGAAGTCTAGGAGCGGTCTAGAGACTGGACCTAGGTAACCTTAGTTCTAGGGTTGCTTGTGCATTTAGGGAAATTTGTCTTGAGTCCCACTTTTTCAAAACAAGCCAATTTTAAATCACACACACGCTGCCACTTGCACTAAACCCGCTTAGTGCATGCTCGGCTGGACACGGGATCCTAGTGCCCGTCTTGTCCGCGTTCCTGCTATCGACGCCAAAGTCGGTACTTCTTCATCTTCTTTTCCCCCACCACACACCACGACCGTGATGGACGGCACTCCATCTAATTATAACACCACGCTGCCACCACCCGCAGGTGAGCAGAATCCACCGCGCATCTCTCTCCAAGAGAGATGCTATCCTATTCGTGGTCCCCTTCCTACTTGTCTATCTCTTCCACCACCTAACGGGGATAATTTCGAAATTAAACCCCACTACATCAATCTGCTGCCCAAATTTCACGGGCTTGAGTCGGAAGACGCGTACGTTTTCATCACCAAATTCGAAAACGTATGCGCAATGATGGGTACTTCACAATTGACTTTAGATGCTATGCGCTTACGTCTTCTCCCATTCACACTATGCGACTTGGCAGAAAAATGGCTTTATAATACTGCCGCACACTCTATCGCTAATTGGGATGAATTCGTCGTAGCATTTCTTAAGAAGTTTTACCCAAATCATAAGACTGCACATGTTAGGAGCGAGATCAATCAGTTCACCCAGCTTCCCAACGAACCATTTTGGAAGTGCTTTGAACGTTTCAAAGATCTGCTTGTCCAATGCCCCCATCACGGAATACAAAGATGGGATTTATGTCGGATTATATATGAGGGCATTAATCCAGCGACAAAGCAGATGCTTGAAACAATGTGTCAATGCAATTTCATGTCTAAAGATGACGGTGAAGCATGGAAATATCTGGAAGATCTCGCAGAAAGCACTTTGCAGTGGGAAAGCGTAAGACCACCTTCAACTAAGGGAGGTATTCACCAACTCGACGTTTCCATCGCAGTAAAAGCCGAAATGGCAGCGATGCAAAAGAAACTCGATGCTATGGAGAACAAATTTTCATCATTCTCCCTAAATCAGGTTACGCTTCCTAAGACCTTTTGTGGTTGCTGTTCGGATCCTTCACACTTAACGGAAGAATGTCCTATGAATGCATCGTTTCAAGCTAATGCTGCTTTTCAGCAGCGACCTAGAAACGATCCTTATTCTTCCACATATAATCAAGGATGGAGGAATCATCCTAACTTTGCTTGGAATCAAAACCAACAAAGTAATTATCAAAGACCTCCTCCACAGCAACCACAACCACAGAATCAGCCCCCCTTTCAGTCACAAAATTTCCAAAATCCGGCCAACATTTCTACACCACAAGTGGCCGGTATTGACAACTCACTTGCACAAACTTTGGATATGTTCATGAAACAATCCATGCAAAATTCGGCTGATATGAGGTCTTCTATTGATGCCCTAACGAAAAACTCCTCCTCCCATGGTGAGAGTATTAAATCAATAGAAAACCAAATCGCACAGTTAAACGCCGCATTGAGTGCGAGAGAGAAAGGGAAACTCCCATCTCAACCCCTACCGAATCCTGGCCATTCACAAAGTCATAATGTGAATGCCGTCACTACGTTGAGATCGGGGAGAGTGCTGAATAACCAAGTGGGCGAGCAGGTTGATGATAGTGACACATTTGATACCCCTTCTTCTTCTTCTTCCCCTAACTCGTCTAGTCTCCCACCTTCATCCGAGCCTATTCTCCGTTTTCCCCAAGGCTCAAACATTTCGCCAAATCTATCTAAGTCGATGCCCACTCCAATTTTGGGATCGAATCAGTCGCCACAGTCTTCTCCACAAACGTTGGACCCAAAACTTATTGATCGTGCTCCATTTCCAAACCGATTAAGGGCCAACCGACCTAACCCGCAAATGGAGAAGATTGTGGAAATGTTTAAGCAAGTTAGCGTGAATATTCCTCTTCTAGATGCTATTCAACAAGTCCCATCTTATGCAAGAATCCTTAAAGACTTGTGCACTAGGAAGAGAAAAACTCAAGTGCCTAAAAAGGTTTTCATGACGAGTAATGTTAGCACAGCTTTTACCCAACAAATACCAAAGAAACGTAAGGACCCCGGCTGTCCTACAATCTCTATTTCTATTGGGGGTAAAAATATAAATCGTGCTTTACTCGATCTAGGCGCTAGCGTCAACTTACTTCCTTATTCGGTATACGAGCAGTTAGGAATTGGAGAGTTAAAACCCGCCCATTGTACTCTTCAAATGGCTGATCGATCTATCACCAAACCTCGGGGCGAACTAGAGGATGTGTTAATTAAAGTCGGGGAATTCATATTTCCCGTGGACTTTATTGTTTTAGATACACAGCCTGTGGCAAACCCACGCAATCAAATCCCGGTGATACTTGGTCGACCCTTCCTAGCAACTTCTAACGCTGTGATTAATTGTCGTAACGGTTCTATGAACTTATCCTTCGGGAAAATGACAATTGAGCTTAATATTTACAAGCTAGGAAGTCAGCCATCAGAACCTTCTGCTCATTTACTGGACGTTTGTTCCATCCACGAGATAGCTCCCGAAAGCTGCATGGATGAGGAACTTTGCTTTGATGTTCTCGACAACACTAATGAGACATCGTTTGATCTTGCACCACTTCACAGTGAGGATATGTTCAATGAGTCCGACCTTGAGATTGAACCCTTTGACTCGTTGCAAAAGTCAGCAGCACTTTCCGAGTCAATATCTTATGCAAGTTTTGAACCTCTTAAGGAGTCCGAGTATCATTCCGTTACCCCTCCTTCTATTGTCTCTCCGCCAATTCTTGATCTCAAACCGCTACCTTCTCATCTTAAATATGCATATTTAGGAGAGAATGAGACTTTGCCAGTGATTATTTCCGCTTCTCTAGCCTTAGAGCAAGAGAATGCACTTTTGGCAGTGTTGAGATCGAATCGGGAAGCATTTGGTTGGACAATGGCCGACATCAAAGGGATTAGTCCCTTAATTGTTGAACATCACATACATCTGATGGATGAAGCCAAACCAACCCGAGACCCACAAAGACGGTTAAATCCCGTTATGAAGGAGGCGGTAAAGAAAGAAATCGTCAAGTGTCTTGATAGTGGAATAATTTACCCCATATCTGATAGTCAATGGGTAAGTCCAATTCATGTGGTCCCTAAAAAGTCTGGCATCACGGTAATCACTAACGAGGCTAACGAGTTAATCCAAACACGCACCCAAACTGGGTGGCGCGTATGTATCGATTACAGGAAACTCAATGCCGCGACGAGGAAAGATCACTTCCCTCTACCTTTCATTGACCAGATGTTAGAACGATTAGCGGGACACGAATACTATTGTTTCTTGGACGGATACTCTGGTTACAACCAGGTCCCCATCGCCGAAAAGGATCAAGATAAAACCACTTTTACTTGTCCTTTCGGAACTTTTGCTTATAGACGCATGCCCTTTGGGTTATGCAACGCTCCCGCTACATTTCAGCGGTGCATGATGGGGATATTTTCAGATATGGTGGAAAATTTTCTAGAAATTTTTATGGACGATTTCTCCATTTTTGGGGACTCCTTTGAGGACTGCCTTCGTAATCTTGACGCTGTTCTTACCCGCTGTAAGGATAAGAACTTGACTTTGAATTGGGAAAAATGTCATTTTATGGTTCAAGAAGGTATTGTACTTGGACATATAATTTCACATAAAGGCATTGAGGTAGACAGAGCTAAAATAGATGTCATTCAAAACCTCCCTCGTCCCAATTGCGTCAAAGATATACGATCCTTTCTTGGTCATGCAGGATTTTATAGGAGATTTATTAAGGACTTTAGCAAAATTGCTAGACCCTTAACCCTTCTATTGGCCAAGGACACTACATTTCACTTCGATTCGGATTGTGAGGCTGCTTTTGAATCACTTAAAGAATCACTCACTACAGCCCCCGTTCTATCATCTCCGGATTGGAACCACCCGTTCGAGCTTATGTGTGATGCATCAGATTTTGCTATTGGTGCTGTCTTGGGACAGCATATTGATAAGATGCCACATGTAATTTACTATGCAAGTAGGACCCTGAATGATGCACAAATAAATTACACAACTACCGAGAAAGAACTCTTAGCAGTTGTATTTGCATTAGAGAAATTCAGGCCCTACTTGATTGGCTCGCCTATTGTGGTTTACACAGATCACTCCGCCCTCCGACATCTTTTAACGAAGAAGGATGCAAAAGCCAGGCTAATACGTTGGATCCTATTGTTACAAGAATTTGATCTTGTTATCAAAGACAAGAGTGGATGTGAAAACGTAGTAGCAGACCATCTTTCACGCATCACTTCTTCGCCAACTGTGACCGTGCCGATAAATGACTCATTTCCCGACGAACAGCTCTTGAATGTATCCTACGAACCTTGGTTCGGAGATATCGTGAACTATCTTGCGACGGGACTTATACCTAGCGATTGGTCGAAACAAGACAAACTTCGGTTTTTATCCCAAGTAAAATATTTTTACTGGGATGAACCATATCTATTCAAGTATTGTTCCGATCAAATCATTCGCAGGTGTGTCCCTAACGATGAATTCAAGAGCGTGTTATCATTTTGTCATGATCAGGCGTGCGGCGGTCACTTTGGACCTCGAAAAACGGCGGAGAAAGTTTTGCAATGTGGCTTTTATTGGCCAACATTATTTAAAGATGCATTTGAGCATTGCAAAACTTGTCCGCGATGTCAGCATTTGGGTCGGATTTCACGTAGGAATGAGATGCCGCTCCAACCTATCTTGGTTGTGGAAATATTTGATGTTTGGGGTATTGATTTTATGGGCCCTTTTCCCAACTCCTTTGGGAATCTTTATATCTTGTTAGCAGTTGATTATGTCTCGAAGTGGGTGGAAGCTATACCGTGTCGCACTAATGACAACAAAGTTGTCATTAAGTTCCTTAAAGAAAACATCTTCTCGCGATTCGGACACCCTCGCGCTATCATTAGCGACAACGGGACACATTTCTGCAATAGGTCTTTCGAGGCCTTGATGCGGAAATATTCAATCACTCACAAGCTTTCTACGCCCTATCACCCCCAAACAAGCGGGCAGGCTGAGATCTCAAATAGGCAGATCAAACAGATATTGGAGAAGACGGTTTCGAAAAACCGTAAGGATTGGTCAACCAAATTGACGGATGCTCTTTGGGCATTCCGCACCGCTTATAAGACCGATCTTGGTATGTCTCCTTACCGCCTTGTGTTTGGGAAGGCATGTCACCTCCCTGTTGAGATTGAACATAAGGCAATGTGGGCAATTAAAGAGCTTAATTTTGATCTTGATCATGCTGGCGGCTTTCGGAAGCTGCAATTAAATGAGCTAAGCGAACTCCGCGATGAAGCTTACGATAATGCGGTGATAGTAAAGAATAGGACTAAAGTGTTTCACGATAAAAATCTTTCTAGAAAAACCTTCACATCGGGGCAACAAGTCCTTCTTTATGATTCACGTCTCCATCTTCATCCGGGTAAGCTTAAATCTCGTTGGAAAGGACCTTTTGTGGTGCGGTATGTACACCCGCACGGGGCGGTTGAAGTCGAAAATTTGAAAAACGGTTCGATTTTTAAAGTAAATGGGCATAGATTAAAACCGTATTTTTCTGCTGACCCCGCGGAGGAGCTCCTGTTTTTACAGGAGCCGCTTTATCAAAACTAAATTTCCTCCGCCTCACCTCCATGTTTTTTAAAAAACATTTTCTCATTTTAAAAATGGAGGTGAGTAAAAAATGATTTGATTGAATATCTGTGCGTGTCAAAGAATAAGTTTGGGGGAATTTATCATTTAACTATTATTTTATCCCTTGTATCTCTCCCTTAGTATACAGGTCCATGTTCTCAAAAGGCTGCATCAGTGAGGACACTGCTAAAAACAGGTTTGGGGGGGAGGTTTGTATTCACTGAATTATCTTTGACACCGGGCATTAAAAAAAAAAAATAATAATAATAATAAAAAAATTATAACAAAAGAATAGAAAGTGAAACATTACATCCAAAAGATAGGAATAGTTTAAGAAAACCAAGAAAATTAGAAGTTTTCTTATACGAACTAGTAATAAGTAGTTATGAGCTGTTGTCCCAAGGGTTAGTAAGATAGAGGAAGTCACTAATCTGAGGATAAAAATAAGTCTGAAAAATAGTTTCTATTCTGGAAGCCAAACATTTGAATGTTGATACCCTACTATATGCACTTACACACGTCTTGAAACTCGGGATAGTAGAGGATACCTTGAAATGCTCTTGTCTAAAAGCCAAAGTATGAAGGAAATGATGAAGAAAATATAAAATGGTGAAAAGAAAAAAATGAACACTGGTTTTGTATCACCAAGGCAGCAATAAAAAAATATAGCGAGGGTGCCTCTTCACCTAGTGCCCTAAGGCCAACTGGTCTGGGAGTCACTGCTAAGCCTTGGGTGGTGCAAGACAAGGAAAATATTATCACCAAATCAGCAAGCACATGAGTAATCGGTCGGTTAGTACCTCAAGAAGTATTAACGGTCGCATGAAAATGTGTAAGCAATTCTAAGTATTCATCAAAGAAAAAGTACTAAGGTAGATGGACAAGAATATGATAGCTTGAATTGAATTCTCTGAGTGTAGGGATGTTCTTTACACACACGTGGGGTTATATGATCAATGTTTGGACAAAAGGTAGGAATGAAGAATAAAGACGATGTTTTATTGAGGGATGATGTGATTTCTAACATTTTTTCATGACTATTAAGATAGGGCTCATGACAACTGAAAAGCTAGTATAGTTGGAAACTCTTCTTTTCAAAGTATTTCTTTTATGGTTCTTATCTTTATATGTAAATTTCACCATCTTTCTTTTGTTATAGGATTTTGTGGGTGTAATCCGCTGAAAACCCTCAGGAGACAACACTCCTCCTACTAGGGACACCTAGAGGTTTAACGGCTTGTTGCACGTGCTCAGTGCAATCGTGTCTGCCTACGAAAGTGTGCCTAGTTTTCTCCTTTCTTTTTCTTCTCTTAAATAAACTAATTTGCTCGGGACGATCAAAGATAAGTTTGGGGGTATTTGTTCAGTCGATAAAACTGCACATTTGTAGTACATTTTTCCTACCATTTTTATATTAAAAAAGGACTTTATTATAATATATTATACATATGAGGGTTTATGTGTAAAAACATTATTTTCCATGTGTTAATATATTTAATTATCATTTGGTAGGAAAATGTATGCAAATAATATTATTGGTCTAATCCTAGTAGAACAAAGTCTACTAAAATCTTATATGAGTTGTTGTGCAGATTATTTCCAAGTTGTTATGAAGGATTTAACAAACAAATCAATTTGTTGAAGAATACTTTCCAAATTAAAGAGCAAACTTGGAGACTAAGTCTGGAAGCAACCGAGAAAATATTTTCAGATTCTGAAGAAGCCTAGGAATGCCAAATGTCACCATCAGAGAGCCCAAGAAAAACGACAAAATGATCCACACCATGGAGCGCGGATCCGCGGCCAAATCCACCCTGGGGCCGCGGATCCGCCGCGGTTTGATGAGGTCAGAATGCAATATTTTGGGAGATTTTCAAGTGCTGAATTTTACCAACTTCGCAACAAAAAGATTCTGGGTTTTCACTATATAAAGGCACCGAGGGCATCTTGGAAAAGCTATCAAGCCGAAGAGATCACGAAGCTCCCGACGCTCACGCATCCAGGCTGATCATCGACTGTTCGACTACCTCCCTAGGAAAGATCGAGAAGCAAATCAAGTTTTGTAATCATTTTCTATGGATTAAAAGTGTAGTTGAAGGAGTTGATTAATAAAGGTAGTTTTTATTTAATTATTTGTTTTCTTTTACATTATGTTTTCCATCTCTTTCTTTTCATATTCTTCTCCCAACATGCGCGAGTAATTCTCCGCTTGTTAGGGTTCGTAGGATTAGGGTAGGCTAATGAACGATGAAAAATATCTAAACCCTTTTTAAGTCCTATAAAGTTTAGGAACTTTATCAAAATAATCATTAACATCCTAATCGGGCGCGCTAGCAATTCTTTACTAGTTCCGACCGCGATTAGAGATTAGATTAATGATTGTTTTGGTAAAGGCTAGATATGAACGGAGTTCCGTGTCGAGATAAGGGTTAAGAGTGGGATTCCTTTTCCCTCCAGAAACCCTAATCTACACGCATCGCCGTCGTTCTAGTTCTAAATCTATTAATGGATAAAAAGGGTAACTTTAATTAATCATTCATAACTACTAAATCCTAACGAACGCTACAAGCCCTTCTTATTATAATTAATCACATCTTTAAACTATTCTAGATCTATATTTACATTCTTATTAAACGTAGATCTAGAAACCATCCTACAACCATTCTTATTTCTTTCTCCTTTTCAACACATCTAAAGTAAAATTAAAAGGTTCCACGTTTCCCAGAGGACGACCCGTACTCATCTCGGTCTAGCTACGTGCGACACCGTTATTGATTGCGGTTAAACTAAAAACACGATTTTTCGTAACAATCATATCCTCTTTATCAAATATCATGATCGGGGTACTGATCTACGTCTAGTACAATACTGATACCGTCTAAGTATCCATCCACGTGTGTGAAACACTACGTCAAGGACCCGCTACAACGTCATGTCGTATCTCAAATACGAACCCTGCTATATCACCGATCTCACGGTCTCAAATCAAATCTCATCGACTCATCATAAATCCCAAGTACTATCCTCATTATCCATGCATGCGTATATGAATGTACATATGCATAGTCCTATACCCACGCATATACACGTATATACACATCCCAATCTACGCACAAGAAAGTAAAGTATGCAAGTCTGTGCATGCGTATGTGGGTATAACAACTACTCTAGGGTTTCGCAACTAACCCAAAGCTAATCCATGAACACATAATCATAACATGAATAAACATTCTCGTATCATGAATCACCTATATAAACATATTTATATGAGTTACACTACGGACTGCGGGGTGCTATACGCCATCCACCTGACTTCTCCCCGTAGATATAAATCTACTCACCTGGTCCTCGCTAGCCGGTGCCGACGTCGCCACGCGCTTGCTTGTCGTCTCGAAGTACACATGGGGTACCTACATATCATAACGCACCGTATCGCATTAAAACCAAATTCGAAATCGAAACGGCATACGAAAATCAAATCGGCACGCGTATCACGCATAGGTCAAAACCTATCGCCTACGCATGCAAGAACAGCCAAACCAACTCTCGATGTCGATGTACAAACGTCAGACCATCGAGAAAAACCCAAATACCCTCATTTGCACATTTATGAACACTAATTTTAATATAAAATAGGTTAAAACTCACAAAAACCCCAATTTCACTTAAAAAGTCATTTTTCCGAAAATCTAGCAAGCACAATTCGCCGTTTTTGTACAAAACATGATGTTTAAACAAATGTAGCGGCCATAATACTTATTAAATATCTTAAATAAGCTATACAAACAATTTCCACATTTTTAATCCCAATTATTTAACCAATTTCAAAAGCCTAGTTAGCAAATTAGCATAATTAACACAATTTTTTTTAAGCTAACCATTAACAACTAACTACTAATCTTGTTTTAACAATTTTAGCGGCCACAATATTCACCAAATAACTTAATTAGGTCACAAAAATATTAACTAGATTTTTCACTCAAATATATTCAAAATTCCTAAAAACCTAGTTTGCACAATCATGCAATTTTAACAATTTTTCATGTAACAATTTGCAATCTAACTACTAGTTTACATTCTTAAAATCCTAAGATGGTAAGCTACACATTACAACCATAATCTATAGATCAAAATGCTAACATTAAATCAAAACCTTTCTTGATTTCCAAGCTTGCAATCAAAACTTAATTAAACACTTAATTAAAACTTAGACTAAAACAAGTATCATTTGGTAAAGGGGTTATACCTTAAACTAGTTTGAAATGAGATCTACACTTGCCAAAACATAGCCCCCAAAATGCCATCTTTCTCCAAGGATTCAAGCTAGCATGGGCAAAGAAATAATGGGTCAAGGTTGGATTTGAGATTAGTGATGTTTTTATGTGGATTTTGAAGAAATTTTGTGGATTTTAGAGGTGAAGAATGTGAGGATTTGGAGAGGGGAGGGCTGCTGCAATTCTGGCTGAAAATTTGAGGGGGTGAGGGGGTATGGGTGTGGGAGTGACAGTGGATAGAAAAGTCCAAGTCAAAGGAAGTCCAAGTCAACCCAACCAATACTTATATATATATATATACCCTTTCTTCTCATTTCTTTTCATTTCTTTTCTTTTAGCCATTCAAGTGAGAAAATGAGGGGGCACTAGGGGCTGCTGATTTGGAGAGGGGAGAGAGGGTGTGGGTGAGGGAAAAAGATAAATGTATTACCCCAATTCCCATTGACACTAATTTCACCGAAAAAAAGCCTTTTTCTTCGATATTTTCTAAACCGTTTTGGCAAACGATTTCATTTTAAAAACCACATGATAAAATTTTATTTAATGTTTTATGATGGACAAAATTTGTTTCAACTCATTCCAATTTGTAATTTTCCCTAATTAAATGTATTAGTGACGGCTTAAAATAATATTAAAATAATATTTTTTTCAGAAAATTTGAAATTTCACCAGTGGCTCAATAAACACCAAATACTAGCAATTACATAGCTAGAATATGTATATTTAATTTTATAATAAAGATATTTGAATTTTGACTTTTTACAGAAAACCCCCTTATTTTACCGTTTTTTTCGAAATTTCACCGAAACGATTTTCAAAACGTTACAATTAAAGACCACACAAACCCCCTGCTGCAAGAATTCAGACCAAAATCAGAGACTAGAAACCCCAAAACACGGATTTAGAAACTCCGACATCGGATAAATGTGTGATTTGTGAGGGTATTTTGGAATCTGGAGCAACCCGGGGACACTAGAAATGATTTTGCAATTAATAGGAGTCGTGCAGGCACCTAGGAAGCTACCACTGAAACCTTAGCCCCATACCCCAACCCAAGGCCGCAGATTTATCCATTCTAGCCGCAATTTACGGCCAGAGCAGGGAAATAGGGTCCCAGGTTTGGTCCATGGCTCCTTTTGCACTAAAATAGACCCCTCCTATATGCAGAATTGGCTAATTGTCACCTGGGTAAATTCTGGGAGCATTTTGGTGTGTTTTAGGTTATGTTTTCCGTATTTTGAAATGCAATTTCTTGACATTTGGATTTGTATTTGGTTGTTGGATGTTTGTACATCGACAACATGGGTTGTTTGATTGTTTTGCACGTGTAGGCCATCGGTTCTAACCTATGAGCACACCGTGTGCCGTATCGGTTTTCCGGATTCGATTTTAATACGTATTGCGATTGTTTATTATTGTAGGTACCCTCGTATGGATTCCGAGACGAAGGAGCGCGGCGTCATCGATTTCGGCGACCGAAGACCAGGTGAGTGGATCTATATCCACGGGGGAAGTCGGGTGGATGGCGTATAGCACCCCCGCAAAGTATTGATGGAAAACTGATTATAGAATATGGTTAGGAAACCTAGATTAGGAAACTAGGTTATAGTAAAGGATCGTTAATGATACTATACTAGAACTAAGGATAGCTAGAAATGAGATAATACAGCTATTATGTGATGACGGAATTTGAGGACGACTTTGTCGATATTGCCGTTTAGGGTACCGTAGGACTAGATAGTCGATGTAGATGCGTCATCCGAACCATACCTTTTTCTAAACCGAAGAGTCGTATGTATCTTTTAAAAATATACCTTGAGGGAGGTTACGGATTTTCAAATAATATCTTTTTCTTAAAAACACCGTAACCCCTATTTTCAAAACTACGATTCGCTTCTTTAAAAATCTGATTGTATGGTTCGGGTGTATATGTTAGATTAGATACCTATCCTTATAGTAGAGATAGAATGTTTAGGTAAACCCGGCTTCATATGAGTTATAAATGCGGTGAAAAGATTATAAGACGGATATGATGATCTGATGATATGTTGGTATACGGATGCGAGTCGATCGAGATGATTTATACCCTGTCGGTCCCCTGATGTGAGATTATTGCGGATGTGACCTGGGACATAGGTATATATATATATATATAGAATGTTGTGAATCATGGATGATAGGCCGTACGTGATTTCAGGTCGTACCCTTATTTGTCGTATAGGATGATAGGACCCCTATTAGCTTAATTCCGCCGTACGATGATTTTCCGTGCGTGATGGGTTTGACTTGATGATTGATCCTTACCCTTGACTAGAGGTTTCCATACGATGGATCATATCGTACGCAATGTTGTTAGGCTGGATGTCGATTGATAGATTCCCCGACTCGGTCATATTAGATATGTATACCCGTCAGCATTGCATATGATTTACCTTATGCTGCATTCATATTATTTTCATTGCATTGCATATACCTGTGTTAGTACACTTACACCATTATTGATTATGCGTATGTTACACGTACACAGATTTGCCGACTCACACACTTCATCATCAATAATTACCATGTCACTACACAGTAGGATTGCTACATCATGATATGACTCTTTGCATAATCTACCTTCTATAGTTACCTGTGCACTTTTATATGTTGTTGCATGATATATTGCTATGCTTACATTTCCATCACATGTCGCATACATCATGCTTTATGATTTTACGCATTGAGGTATGCTGTTTTCATGAGATTTCTGGATTTGAGAACCGTGGCTATTTCAAAGAAAGCATGTACTGTTTTAAAAACCCAGTTTCTCTTGATATGATATTTCAGTGCGTCCACCATGCATTTTCTCGGTGCTGAGACATGTGCTTGAAACCCGATTCGAAGAGTTGGATGATCCGTTTGCGGGTTCATGATGGACCCGGTATGGTTCTCCGGGGCGAGAAATGTTTTTCGTTGAGCAGACGACGAGCCTGGCAGAGTGGTGAGTACCTACCGGTGATAGTATTTAGGGCTCGGCGGATATCCAGTGGATACCGACCGGAGTCGAGAGATGAGATGGGCCGATCCGGACTGACGGAGCCCATGAGCCGATCCGGACTGACGGAGCCCGATATATGAGGATTTACGTGCCAATGCTGGGCACGGTTTTTATGATGTTTTCGAGTGTCGATGCTAGGCACTCAGGTTCCATGATTTTGATGTGTCGGGAGGGACACCGTTGATGTATATCCTCATACTTTCATGCACACCCCTTTATGATATTTACGTGCATGCAGACATTGATTTTGGGTGGACGAGATCCACATGCATACATACCTTGATTATGGTTGTACGAGATCCATATACATGCATTGATTATTACTGCTGGATATTATCCACTTGCATATAGGTATTGACTACCTTGTTGGCACATATACAGACCCGGTCACCTTAGATATCATAGTATTACCTTTATAATATAGTTGACCTAGGAGTCGTTGTTTATTCGATTTCTAGCTGTTGATATTTTTCTACTCACGAGTTGGCAACTCACCCCCGTTGTGCCACAGTTCTTGCAGGTTGACCGCTTGGATCAGTAGCGGCTTCGCTGGCACACAATTGCATTCGGGTGTTTTGCATTGGTAGGTGGGATATTTGTATCATTCCCACTCTTGTATCTACATTTCATATTATATCTAGTTAACTCCATCAATCAAATGTTGTAAATTGTATAAGTGATGAGACTTTGTGAGGCTTGTAGTTGCGAGATTTGAGCGATGGGTTATATATTCACTTTTGGGGTTATATCTTGCTCATTTCTTTATCTTTTTGTGGTGAACTTCGCCGTTGGGCATCGTATACTTATTTATACTGTATTGCATGTTTGTGATCCGCCGTTTGGCGAAGAGCTAGCTCCCGTTTAAGGATGTCATTATCCTTATTATGTATTTGTGGTTTTGGATCAAAAAATACAAAGGAGGTGCTGCCAAATTTTTTTAAAAGACGAAACATGTTTTCAAACTAGTAAACTTCACTTTCATCATTCATGTTTCTTTCTATGCATTAAGAAAAATTTGATTTCATTATACCTTTATTTCAAAACTTCACCTCCTTTACTTTTCTTAAAAGGTTTAGATTTCTGGGTTTCAGCTTACTTGAATTCCGTTACGCCTTTAGACGTTGCGTGATTCAAGTGCCGGTCACGAGCCATTATTTCGGGTCGTGACAGGCGGTATGCTGAAAGAGTTCCAAGCAGGAAACCGTGGCAGACTCGACAACGGAGGCTGAATATATCGCTGCCAACGATGCTGCCAAAGAGCCTTTCTGGATCAAGTTCATAACTGAACTTGGAGTGGTTCCATCCATTAAGGATCAAATACCTTTGTATTATGATAACAATGGAGCGGTGGCTTTGACCAAGGAACTCAGGTCTCATAAGCAATCCAGGCATATTCTGAGGCGGTATCACCTGATCCGGGAGATAGTTGATCGCCAGGAGATCGGGGTCAGGAGGGTTGACATGAAGAACAACACAGCGGATCAACTCACGAAGGCTTTTCCCCAGATACAGTTCGAGAGACTCTTCGGGATGCTCGGTATGCGATACTGCAGCAACTGGCCCTAGTGAAAGTGGGAGATTGTTAGTTGTATGTATGCCCTAGAGGCCAGTATTGTACATATGAGGTATATTATATTGGATGCTTGGACATATATAGAGAGGACTTTCTTGCTCGATATGATAGTACGCTATCGGGTTGCTCTTTATCTTAACATGTATACTTGTCTCTTGCTACTGTCTTATGGTTACATGTTGGTAAAGCCCTTAGGATGTAAACTTGACTACCAGGACTGTGATGCAGATCATACTAGTAGGGCCACGGTAGTCCATAAGTACATCCTTTAATGTCCCTAGTCATGGGTGTATCGAGTCGGGGCATCGATATACCAGAGTAGACTAGCGTATACGCTTCTCGACCCATGAGATGGGCGATGGATGATCCCATATCCATTGGTGTTTGACATCAGAGATGGTATACGGGTGCTTAGTGGAGACACGGTACACTGGACGGACTCGCTGAGAACTCCCAGATGGTATTATACCTCACGTCAGATGGCAGTTCTCTGGTGACACTTGTACATGTTAGTCTATAGACCCGAGATCGTCATAGAGTCTTGTGTGATTCCCACTGTGCTTTGATTTCCACCTTACCACGTTCAAGAGGGCATGCAAAATGGTGGTTTTTGGGTACAGTCCTGAGTCACATGGAGGCAATGAGAGCTAGGAGGGGTTTCGTCTCTCCCGGTATTGGGAGTTGATGTTGCGCTGTGCTCGATTGGCCATGACAGGGAAGTCCCTGGCCATGGCTGATTTAGAGATTTACTGGTTTGTGTTACCCGTAGTTTCTCTACCCGTTATGAGCCTCACATCGGCATGAATTATCGGTTATTGGGGTCAGACGTTTACCACCCCTAGACTTGATATGCAACATATCAGACGAGAAGACTGGACTGTACGACAAGTGTTACCGTCAGGCTTTAGCAGGAGTTGGAGCGGGCTTGCTTGTTGATCTTCTGATCGCTCAATACCCGGATAGCCATTACGTCCATCTAGTACCGCTCACAGCTTGTGGGTGCTTGATGTGATCATCACCTACTGCCGGCGTATTGACAAGTCTTTAGAGTCCTACATAGAGGTTTTACTAGCTCAGGCAAAACGAAATAGGAGCACATATGTGATATGTGCGGGACCGAGAATAATGCATGTATGTGATACCGTATTATATTCTCGCGACTTTTGTACCGGTCGGTTATATGAGATATAGCCGGGTTATCGAATCAAGTGTTAATTCGATAAGTCAATACATTGGATGTTAGTTGGTTATATGAGATATAGCCGGATTATTAAATCAAATGTTGATTTGATAATTTAGTGTATAATTGTATTTTTGATATACTAATTTACATTAACTAACATTTGCTCACTTAAGCATTTATTTTCTCACAGGTGTGCACTTAATATATATGTGATATATATTAAATTGTATTTTGTTTTGTATCATGGTTCTTGATATAACATACAAGGGTGTATGAGACTTACACCATGCTAATTGGGATAATGGGTTTTAATATTTAAATTAATTCTAAAATTAGTGGAATTAGCTTATTGCATGAAGCTAGTGGAAGCTTGTGGATGCTTTAACTAAGTCCATTAGTTTTGTTTTACTTAAGATATTTAGTAACCTAACCATCACAATTAGCCATGGTTATGTCTCTACATGAGTTAGTATATGATACTCACTCACCATGGTATATTCTCTCACTTGATCATTCTCTTTCTACTCTCATTTTGTTCATCTTCTTCCTTAAGCTCAAAAACTTTCTAGGGTTTGAAAAGTGAGAAAGTATTGTGAGATAAATAATTCTAAAGTGAGCCCACTTCCTATTTCTCCATTCTCTACTAGATTAGCACTTTAGTATAGGGTGTTTGCTTCACTAATCTTTTAGTTAGTGAAGAAGTAGCTTGAGTTGGCATCCACTCGACGTAGATCATCTTCGGCCTCGAAAACTTCAAGAAAGATCGCTCTTTTCACCTCGCGAAGCCATGCAAGAGTCTGGGAGAACCATGATCGCAGCGAAGGGACTATAACAAGGAGCTATTGAAGTGAAGGACCGATCTACAAAGGTTGTATTTCTATTTCACTTAGTGGTAAAAAGCTTGCTATCTTTTTGTTACCCTAGCATTTCTAGTTTGATTCCTATGATTTATTCTTTAGCACCCTCTAAAAATTTAAATATGGAATGTGTGATGCTACCAATCCCTAGTAGTGGTGCTAAGGAATTCCCTTCATAGTTGTGACTTAATTGGATACATGGTTGCATGTGTTTGGCCTACGGTTGGAAATAAGCGCATTTAGCGGAAGGACAAGGGGTACTAGGAATGGATTTAGTGTTAGAAAGCTTGCTTAAACTCGCTAATCCCATTCCTATGTCCTCCTAATCCCCGCTACTTTCGATTATCCCAACATCGTTTTAAGATTGGAAAAAGACAAGAATAAGAGTAATCCTAACTCTACCAACCAACCTTAACCCTAACAAGCTTATTTGAATATACATACAAATACTTAGGATAGATTTGAACATACTCATATACATTCTTCATTGACTCATCTAAAACACGAACGGACATACTACCATCTTCCTGCGGACGATCCGTGCTCAACCGGCTAGCTGCAAAGCGACACCGTCTTGATTGCGGTAATTAAAACTAAACACACCAAATCTCTATCAATCACTGATACTCTTACATAATCTTTCCTTGCTTTCTGGACGTCTGAGTTCTCAGCACAACATTTTCTCGGGAACTGGACGTGTCCCAATGCTTTTGTATACATATCAGACCTCTAATCTCAACGGGAAGTAACAACAGCTCGTCAGCATCTCGCACGAACCTCTTATTCCACTCGTTTTTTTAATCGACGTCACGTCATGCTATCTGCTTACTGCAAATGCTCTCGGCTATAGTCAATCCGGAATCTCTCACACGGACTCGAAATCATGAACTCGGTATCATCATCACTCTGTAGAAGATATCTAGCCGAACACATCCTCGGGAACTCGTCCCAACCATCGGAGGAATACTCTATATTCGTCCGTTCTCGATCGACTCACAACGCATCTGGGTGAGGTCCTCTATGTGAAGCTGGTCCACTTAATGATCTCCTATCGGATCATCCAACGAACAATGTCATCTCTGGATCGATCTACTCTAGATTTGAATAAGATTCTCCACACTGGAAATCTTCAGCTCAACTGGGCATGCGTCGGCACATTAAAACTGACGAATCACCTTCGTCTCTCAACTCGGGGTAGACTAACTATCATCTGTCGCATTTCTTCCTGAAAGCTCCAGCGATCTCAGCTCATAAGCTCTGGAAACGACATCCCATCAATCTAAGCAACAGCTGGGTCATCTGTCTGCAAGGTAGACAACATCACGATATCTGTGGTAGGTTGTACATCAACAGTCCTCTCACAACAGACAGCCTCTATCAACGACCCGATCATCCGGTGCCAAACCGAACACTCGCCTCAAACGAGAGGTCACAGCACAAACACTAAATCGATACGTTCCCATGTCACAAGAAAACACGATGGTCAGTCTATAAGTCGATGTGCAACACCCCACGAGTTGCGGGGAGGCGGAAATATGAAAAACGATCTTGTTCTTGAAGCATACATCGACTAACCGAAGATCTTTGCTTAACGATAATTAACAACTACCATAGAAGTTCTAAACTACTATGTAAAGAGATTATACCTAGTGATACGTGTCCTTCTTCTTTACGATCTCTTCGTCCTCCTCGGCCTCCTCCAAGTGATAGATGATCCACCCGAGAGCCCTAATCCAAGCTTCGCCTCAAGACTTGAGGTAACTAAGTTTCTCTAGTTGCTAACCAAAGGGACTTAGGTCATATAGAGTTAGGTTATGGGATGTTTAGTCTTTTCTAACACTTGTACTCAACTCATGAGTGGTAGGATTAGAGCTTGAAGAAAAAGAGAGCTTGAGGAGAGAGAAGGTGAACTAGCATAAAAATGAAATGAAATTGCTTCTCACTTAATATATCAAGCATAATGAAATATCAATAAAATGAATAATAAAAGATTATTCATCATTCTTCATAAATATATATGAGTGATTCACTATGTGAGTCATTAAGCATTTAATAATGCATTAATGACATAGTGAATCATACATAATGAGTCACAATTACATTAATGACAATGCCACCTAAACCCCTCAAGTCACCATGCTTCTAGAAGCTTCCCGGAAATTACGAGAACGCCCCTCTCATCCGTGAAAACACGGAAAAACTTTAGACTGTATAAATCCAATAACCTGATACTAGAATCTGGCTTAAACCAAAGCCGTCTAGTAAAAACTGTCCGAATGTCGTACGTGCGTTTAAACACGTATTCGTCTGAACCCTTGTCATAAAACCGTACGACCTCTATATGGTTTCGCCTGGAGTTGGGAAAACTCTGTGTGGGACTCTAAAGACTCGACTACTACGCTGGCAGTGGGTTTAACCACAGACCGCAAGCGGCACTAGCTGTACGTAACGGTCCCCAGGTAGATGTCGATAAGAAGGCCGATAAGGATACCCATCCGAACTCCTATTGAGCCTGTGCGTGACAATATCCGTGCAGTCAGGTATGTTCTTCTAAGAGTATCGCATGTATGGTCTAGGGAGGTGGTAAACGTCAGACCCCTAATAACCGTACAAGTCGTGTCGGTATGGCTCTATCACCATCCGAGAATCTACTGATCAATCTATCAGTAATTCTCAATCAGCCCTGGCCAGGGACTTATGGTAATGACCAACCGATCACTGTGCGATATCAACTCCCTATACCGGGAGAGACGAATCCCTAACAGTCACTCACTGCCTCCACGTGGCTCGGGACTGTGCCCAACTAAAACCAGTTTGCAAGACTCCTTTGAACCGTGGTAGGGTAGTAATCAAAGCACAGTGGGAACTCACATGAGACAAATGACGACTTTAAGTCAACGGACTATCTGCACACATGTCACCTGAGAACTGCTATCTGACGTTAGGTATAAATACCATCCAGTCAGTTCTCGACGAGTCTTGTCCGGTGTACTCACACCCAGTGAGCATCTGTATACAATCTTAGGTGCACTCCACCAATGGCTGCGGGACCAATCCATCGCCCCTCCTCAGTGTCTAGATATTTATACACCAGTCTACTCCGGAGTATCGATGCCCAGTCTCGATACTCCTGCGACCAGGGACATCTAAGGATGTGCCTATTGACTATCCAGCTCCCACTAGTATGACTGCCATCACAACACCGGTAGTCAGGCAAACACTCTATGGCCTTTATCAACATGTATATATGTATATATATATATATATGAATACTACGCAAAATATATCATATGTTAAGATAAAGACAAACCAAATAACGTACTATCATATTAAGGAAGACTATCATGTACATACATATCCCCAGTATCATATACAATGAAGGCCTCTAGGGTATATATATCCAACAATCTCCCACTTGCACTAAGGCCTATAATTGGCGCAATGAGTACCCACTGTCTTCACTATATCCAGTTGCTGGAGTACTGCATGCCCAACATCTCAAACAGCCTCTCGAACTGAACTTGAGGGATGGCCTTGGTGAATGGATCTGCCGTGTTGTCTTTTGTGTCCACTCTCCATACCTCGATCTCCCGACGATCAACGATCTCCCTGATCAGGTGAAACCGCCTTAAGATATGCCTGGATTTCTAATGGGACCTCGGTTCCTTCGCCAATGCTACGGCCCCATTGTTATCACATTACAAAGGTATTGGATTTGCAATGGACGGAACCACCTGAAGTTCAGAAATGAACTTCCTCATCCAGACAGCCTCTTTTGCGGCTTCACTAGCAGCTATATACTCAGCCTCCATAGTTGAGTCTGCAACGGTATCATGTTTGGAACTCTTCCAACATACCTCCCCTCCATTGAGGGTAAACAGAAAACCCGAAATGGATTTAGAATCATCTTTGTCACTTTGGAAGCCGGAGTCGGTAAAAGCCTCTGCCTGGAGGTCCCCATTACTGTAGATCAAGAACATCTCCTTAGTCCTTCTCAGGTACTTGAGAATGTTCTTTACCGCTATCCAATGCTTCTCGCCTGGGTCAGATTGATACCTGCTTACCACACCAAGTGCGTAAGCTACATCCGGTCTTGTACATAACATTGCATACATTATAGATCCTACTGCCGAAGCATAGGGTATAATGCCCATGCGATCCTTTTCTTCATCAGTCTTTGGAGACATCTCTTTGGAGAGGGTGATCCCGTGACAAGCGGGCATATTACCGCGCTTGGAATCTTCCATACTAAATCTCTTTAGTATAGTGTCAATATACCTGGACTGTGAAAGTCCCAATATTCTATTAGATCTATCACGATAGATCTTAATGCCCAAAATGTAGGTTGCATCACCCAAGTCTTTCATGGAGAATTTCTGTGACAAGAAGAGATTTACTGATTGTAGCATAGGGACATCATTCCCTATCAGTAGTATGTCGTCGACATACAAAACGAGGAAGACTACTGCTCCTTCTACAATCTTTCTATAAATACATGGTTCATCTACATTTTTGATAAAGTCAAATTCTTTGACTGTCTCATCAAAGCAGATGTTCCAACTTCGCGATGCTTGTTTTAATCCATAGATGGATTTAAGCAACCTGCACACTCTTCTGATGCTCCCACTGTCTAAGAAACCTTCTGGTTGATCTATGTAAACACTCTCTTCTAAATGTCCATTTAGAAAAACTGTTTTTACATCCATTTGCCAGATTTCATAGTCATGGAAGGCAGCAATGGAAAGCAGGATCTGAATGGATTTAAGCATAGCTACAGGTGAAAAGGTTTCATCATAGTCCAATCCTGGTCTTTGACGAAAACCTTTTGCAACGAGTCTAGCTTTGTAGATTTCCACTTGTCCAAGTGCACCAATCTTCTTTTTGAAGATCCATTTGCATCCAACTGGTTTCACCCCAGGAGGAGCAACTTCTAAAGTCCATACTTTATTGGTGTACATGGATTCCATTTTGGATCTCATAGCATCCAGCCATTTCATCGAGTCAATACTCGTAATAGCCTGCTGAAAACTAGTAGGCTCATCATCATCGATGATGCAATCCTCTCGATCCCCATCTAGAAGAAAACCATAGTATCTCTCTGGAGGATGAGAAAGCCTACTAGATCTGCGGAGTGGCGTTAGTTCGTCATGTTCTATTGAAATCTGAGGTTCTTCTAAGTCCTCGGTAGCAGTTAGAGGTTCTGGAATTTCTTCCAGCTCTACCGCGCTCCCACTAATTTCTTTTGCAAGAAATTCGCTTTCTAAGAAGACAATGTGGCGAGCGACAAACACCTTTTGTTCTTCAGTGTGGTAGCCCATGTACCCCCTTGAATTTTTGGGGTATCCTACAAACTTGCACAAAACCGATCGTGACTCGAGCTTGTCCGGTCTTTGCTTTTTAACATATGCCGAACACCCCCATATCTTGATGTACTTAAGATATGGTCTCTTCCCGCTCCACATTTCATATGGAGTGGTAGGCACAGACTTAGTGGGAACTCTATTCAATAAGTATGCTGCTGATTCTAGAGGAAATCCACAGAAGGAAAGTGGCAACTCAGCACTACTCATCATTGAACGCACCATATCTAATAGCGTGCGATTCCTCCTTTCTGATACACCATTATGCTGAAGTGTATAAGGCGGAGTAAGCTGAGAGAGAATTCCATTCTCTTTTAAGTATTCAAGGAAACTGGTACTTAAGTATTCTCCACCTCGATCAGATCGAAGTGTCTTGATGCTTTTACCAGTTTGTTTCTCTACTTCATTTTTATACTCCTTAAATTTTTCAAAGGCCTCGGATTTATGTTTTAATAAGAACACATGTCCATACCTAGAGAAGTCATCAGTAAAAGTGATGAAGTGGGAGTGACCGCTTCGCGCATGTGTAGACATTAGACCACATACATCACTGTGTACAAGTCCCAAGAGTTCAGTAGCTCTTGCTCCGTGTCCGGAGAACGGAGATTTGGTCATTTTTCCTTTGATACATGATTGACAAGTTGCATATGATGAATATTCAAACGGATCTAGATATCCTTCTTTATGTAACTTAGTCAACCTTGTTTTATTTATATGACCAAGTCTACAATGCCATAGGAATGCTTGATTTGAATCTGGAGCCTTTCTTTTAAGTGTGTTTTGAATATTGAAAATTCAAGGTTGATTAAGTATGTATATGCCGTTTTCCAGTGTGCCATACCCAATCAGTTCTTGATTTAGGAGAATGTTCATGACATTACTTTCAAGCGCAAAATTATATCCTTTATTAGACAACAAAGATACTGATATAATATTACACAGCATACTGGGAATACAAAAACAGCTGTACAACACCAAAACGTGCCCACTAGTCAACCCTAGGTGATACTCCCCTATTGCAATAGCATCTACATGCATTCCATTGCCCATCCGGAGAGTCATATAACCTGCCCCCAGTACTCTACTATTTCTCAGATCCTGCAATGAATTACAGATGTGAGAACCAGAACCGGTATCAAGTACCCATGATGTAGAGTTTACTGAAAGACAATTTTCGATTACGAACACACCTGAAGCAGAAGCAACCGCTTGCTTCGTGTCCTTTGCCTTGAAGGCCATACAGTCCTTCTTCCAGTGCCCTTGCTTGTGACAATAATGGCATTCGTTTATATCCTCTTTCACCCTTCCTGCCTTGTTCTTTCCCTGCACCTTCTTGACCCCACCCTTCAGTTTGGTGGCTTTCATCTTCTTCTTCCTTTTAGCTTTCGCTTTAGATTTAGAAGAGGATGATTGGCCAACATACAGAACGGTGGTCTTCTCCTTTTTCAATGAGGTCTCTACTACCCTCAACATGTTGAGGAGCTTTGGAAGATCAGCTTCCATTTCGTGCATGTTGAAGCTAAGCACGAACTGAGAGAAGGTGTGGGGAAGGGACAGCAAAATCAAGTCAATATACAAATCGTTCTCTAGCATGCAGCCCAGGTTTGCGAGTTCCTCAATGAGGCTAATCATTTTGTGGACGTGCTCTCCTACAGGCGATCCTGGAGCTAACCTCATCTGGAATAGTTTCCTTGAGGTCTCGTACCTTGCGATACGGGAGTGCTCTCCATATAATTCCTTAACATGGAGAAATATGGATACAATATCCATACTCTCGTGTTGTTTCTGGAGTTCATTGTTCATGGACGCCAGCACGATACACTTAGCTCGCTCACAATCTAGATCCCAGGTTTTGCGAACTTCCTTGTCCACAACTGAGGAATCTGGTCCAGGGATAAGGGGAGGAACAGCGGTGGTAACATATGCTACTTTGTCATAAGTCAGTGCAATGTTGACGTTCCTTAGCCATTTATAGTTTTGCCCGGTCAGTATATTTTTTTCAAGTAATAGTTTTAGTCCTGTCATGATAGCTGCTAGAGAGAGAGAAAAGAAAACACTCAGCATATGCTTCTTGCAAGTTTAGATTGGATGCTTTTTTTCAAGAAAACCGATTGGGTTTTAGAAACTGTTCCAACGATTCAGTTTAGGTTTTATTTTTCTTTGCATTAAAAATAATGCGTCCCATCTTTTAACCTATCATTACAGATAACAACGAAAATACAACGTCCTCTTATGCCATCTGCATTCGCCACGGGGTCCCGTCATCACCCGTTAGGTTACTTAACTAACGGCAGAGCGGGGGCAGGGCTAGCGCGGTGTAAAACATAAGTGACGTCTAAATAACTTTCATATATATATATATATATTGTACATTCGTCAGACGCAATAATAGGCATTCCAGATCACAGATAAACATTATTGGATATGCAAGCAATCCGCGTTTCTTTTGAGCCTGTAAGAAAAGACGGATTACACAGTTGAGATGAATAGCCATCACCCCACCTTAGACCCTACGGGTACGACAAACTACCCGCCAAGTACCCGAAGTGAAGCGGTCTCCCTCAGCAACGTGAGTAGGCCACTAAGCACTTCGAAATACCCGGTAATTTGTGCACCCTACCTTGGGTCTATCCTAGGAGCAAAAAGAGTAAAAAGAAATAATACAACGGTGGCTACAACTGCAACGTGGATGTGCCCCGCAAAATAATATTACAACTTATTACAATTACATCGAATGAATTAATACAAAAACCCATCACAAAACCCCGGCTAATCATCACAACAGTCCAATAGAGTTCATAATCATAAACTGTTAAAAACATTACAGATATGTGCAACCCCCTGCCAACCGACATACTAGCAGTTAGGGGAGGTTTACGAACACATAATACAGTTCACAGATATAATCAAACAAGCAAACATCGTATAATTTCAATCGATCAAACCCATTAGATTCTGCTCCAATACTTCTCTGTAAACCTGAGACCTGAGAAAAAAATAAACCACACCAGAAAATACAACATATCACAGAAGATGCACAGAGAAAATTGGGCTGAATCGGCCCCAACTCGGCCGCGGATCCGCCGCGGATCGGTGGGATCGGTCCCGGTTCCGTGGCTCTGTGGCCGATTCAGGAGCCCATTTTTTCTGTGTGTTCATATAATTTCATGTAGGGTGTTCTGGACGAACCTGAAAAATTTTAGGACCTCATTTTAAAATCGACAGAAACTATGTGATATCGGGGTATTTTCCGGTTCGTTTTGCGTTCGAAATTCATATGACTTTGCAAGTGAGTTAATAATTGTTTAGTGAGGCTCTGATACCACTGTAAGTCGATGTGCAACAACCCACGAGTTGCGGGGAGGCGGAAATATGAAAAACGATCTTGTTCTTGAAGCATACATCGACTAACCGAAGATCTTTGCTAAACGATAATTAACAATTACCCTAGAAGTTCTAAACTACTATGTAAAGAGATTATACCTAGTGATACGTGTCCTTCGTCTTTATGATCTCTTCGTCCTCCTCGGCCTCCTCCAAGTGATAGATGATCCACCCGAGAACCTTAATCCAAGCTTCACCTCAAGACTTGAGGTAACTAAGTTTCTCTAGTTGCTAACCAAAGGGACTTAGGTCATATAGAGTTAGGTTATGGGATGTTTAGTCTTTTCTAACCCTTGTACTCAACTCATGAGTGGTAGGATTAGAGCTTGAAGAAAGAGAGAGCTTGAGGAGAGAGAAGGTGAACTAGCATAAAAATGAAATGAAATTGCTTCTCACTTAATATATCAAGCATAATGAAATATCAATAAAATGAATAATAAAAGATTATTCATCATGCTTCATAAATATATAAGTGATTCACTATGTGAGTCATTAAGCATTTAATAATGCATTAATGACATAGTGTATCATATATAATGAGTCTCAATTACATTAATGACAATGCCACCTAAACCCCTCAAGTCACCATGCTTCTAGAAGCTTCCCGGAAATTACGAGAACGCCCCTCTCATCCGTGAAAACACGGAAAAACTTTAGACTGTATAAATCCAATAACCTGATACTAGAATCTGGCTTAAATCAAAGTCGTCTAGTAAAAACTGTCCGAATGTCGTACGTGCGTTTAAACACGTATTCGTCCGAACCCTTGTCGTAAAACCGTACAACCTCTATATGGTTTCGCCTGGTGTTGGGAAAACTCTGTGTGGGACTCTAAAGACTCGACTACTACGCTGGCAGTGGGTTTAACCACAGACCGCAAGCGGTACTAGCTGTACGTAACGGCCCCCAGGTAGATTCGATAAGAAGGCCGATGAGGATACCCATCCGAACTCCTACTGAGCCTGTGCGTGAAAATATCTGTGCAGTCCGGTCTGTTCGTCTAAGAGTATCGCATGTATGGTCTAGGGAGGTGGTAAACGTCAGACCCCTAATAACCGTACAAGTCGTGTCGGTATGGCTCTATCACCATCCGAGAATCTAATGATCAATCTATCAGTAATTCTCAATCAGCCCTGGCCAGGGACTTATGGTAATGACCAACCGATCACTGTGCGATATCAACTCCCTATACCGGGAGAGACGAATCCCTAACAGTCACTCACTGCCTCCACGTGGCTCGGGACTGTGCCCAACTAAAACCTGTTTTCACGACTCCTTTGAACCGTGGTAGGGTAGTAATCAAAGCACAGTGGGAACTCACACGAGACAAATGACGACTTTAAGTCAACGGACTATCTGCACACATGTCACCTGAGAACCGCTATCTGACATTAGGTATAAATACCATCCAGTCAGTTCTCGGCGAGTCCTGTCCGGTGTACTCACACCCAGTGAGCATCTGTATACAATCTTAGGTGCACTCCACCAATGGCTGCGGGACCAATCCATCGCCCCTCCTCACGGTCTAGATATGTATACACCAGTCTACTCCGGAGTATCGATGCCCAGTCTCGATACTCCTGCGACTAGGGACATCTAAGGATATGCCTATTGACTATCCAGCTCCCACTAGTATGACTGCCATCACAACGCCGGTAGTCTGGCAAACACCCTATGGGTTTTACCAACATGTATATATATATGAATACTACGCAAAATATATCATATGTTAAGATAAAGACAAACCAAATAGCGTACTATCATATTAAGCAAGACTGTCATGTACATACATATCCCCAGCATCCTATGTAATGAAGGCCTCTAGGGCATATACATCCAACACAGTCCTCATCCATGACGAGCTCGCCCTGACCGCATCACTAACAGCAGCTCATTCTGCGCTCAAATCATAATGACAGGAGCCTCAATCATGTATCAAAGAAGATAGATCAAAGGAATGAAAGGAATCAACAGATCCTGAATGGATACATGATCATAAGGAGGAACGGAATCAGTGAGAGTATGATCATGGAAACGAATAGAATCAAGGATCTCAAATGGATGTGTGAACAAGGGAATGAAGAGAATCATAGATCTCAAAATATGTACATCCTAAGGTTTCTTAAGTGGAGTATCGTATCGTAAATATGCCGCAGAACATACGTACGGTACGCCACTCTACTCAAGCTACCTACTCCATCAATCAGGGTCAATCTATGAAATAAAATTTCGGGTCTAATATCTTCTTGTTCAAGTCTAAGTTCCGTAAGGTCAAGCCTAGGTTCCGAAATATTTATATGCCCTAGAATCCGCATAGTCAAACATAGACTCGAACTAAGGTTAAACCTAGCGCTCTGATACCAACTTTGTCACGACCTGAAATATTATCTCGTGACCGACACTTAAATCACGCCGCGTCTAAAGGCGTAACGTAAATTAAGTAAGCCGAAGTCCAAAAATCTAAAACCTTTTAAAAGAAAATATAAGAAGTGAAGTTTTGAAAATAAAGGTATGATGAAATCAAATGTTTTCTTAAATGCATAGGTAATAGAACATGAAAAATGCAAGTGGATTTTACTAGTTGAAAAACATGTTTCGTCTTTTAAAAATTTAGGCAGCACCTTCTTTGTATTTTTTGATCCAAAACCGCATTTACATAATAATAATAATAAAGGCATCCCCAAGCGGGAGCTAGATCTTCGCCAATCGGCGGAATCACGACCATGCAAGACAGAAATATATGTATATGAAGCCCAACGTCGAAGATCCACACAAAAGGGTAAAGAATAAATCAAGACATCAACCCACCAAGCAACATATAACCCATCGCTCTAAGTCTCGCAACTATAAGTCTTGTTAAGTCTTACTACATATAGAAATACTAGTTTCTGATTGATGGAGTTAAGTAGATACAACATAAATAATAAATACAAGGGTAGCATGATCCAATGTGTATCACCTACCAAAGCAGATCACCCGAAAGCAAGCTGTGTGCCAGCGATGCCGCTACTGATCCATGCGGTCAACATGCAAGAACTGTGGCACAATGGGGGTGAGTTGCCAACTCGTGAGTAGAGAACATCATCAGGTAGAAATTGAATAAAACAACGATTTTCTAGGTCAACTATATCATAAAGGTAATACTATAATATCTAGGGTGACCGTATCTGCATCTGTGCCAACAATATAATCAATGCCTATCAGCATGTGGCTAACATCTACGTGTCCATCAATGACACAACAACATCATGCATGTAAATATCATGAAAGCATATGCATGTAAATATGAGGATATCAACTAACGTGTGTCCATCAATGACACATCAAAATCATGGAACCTGAGTGTCCAACACCGACACTCGAAACATCATGAAACCCGTATCTAGCATCGACATGTAAATCCTCATATCTCAGGCACCGCATCCTTAGATCGGCCCTCAGGCACCGCATCCTCAGATCGGCCCTCAGGCGCCGCATACTCTGGTCGGCCCTCATATCCATCTCATGACTCCGGTCGGTATCCTCCGGATAACCGTCAGGTCCAAATACTATCACCGGTAGGTAGTGCTCTCCTGCTAGGCTCACCGCTTAACAATACGAGTCTTCTTGCCCCGGGGTACCTCACCGGGTCCACCAAGCACCCGCAGACGGTGCCTATCGCTCCTCGAATCGGGTTTCACATGCCAATCTTAGAACCGAGAAAACACATCGTGGACGTTTCAAAATATCATATAAAGAGAAACCGGGTTTTTAAAACAATACATACTTTCTTTTGAAATATAACCACGGTTCTCAAATTAAGAAATCTTATGAAAACAACATCTCAATGCATATAATCATAAAGCATGATGTATGCAAACATATAACAGAAATGTGAGCATATCCGTATATCATGCAACATGGAACAGTGATGTGACAATATCAGTATATCATGCGACATATCATAATGATGTGAGCATAGCAAGTATATCATGCAACATAGAACAGTGATGTGACAATATCAGTATATCATGCGACATATCATAATGATGGGGAAATTCTATTGTGTAAGTGACATAGCAATTATCGATGATGAAGTGTGTGAGCCGGCCAATCTGTGTAAGTGTAACATGCGCATCATCGATAATGGTGTAGGTGTACTAGCACAGGTATACGTAATGCAATGAGAATAACATGAACATAGCATAAAGTAAATCGTGGGCGCAATGCTATAAGCAAACGTATCTAATCTAACATCTACACACGAACCATACGATCAGTTTTTAAAAGATGCGAATCCTAGTTTTGAAAGTGGGGGCTACGGTGTTTTTAAGGAAAAGACACCATTTGAAAATCCGTAACGTCCCTCAAGGTATCTATTTAAGAGATGCATACGGTTCTTCAGTTTGGAAATATGTATAGTTCGGATGACACATTTACGTCGGCTATTTAGTCTTATAGTATCCGATACGACAATATCATCGAACATCATCCTCAAATCACGAGCGCAGATCATCCATCCGGTAACTCACATCGCGTACGGTAATTCTTCGTATGATGACATTTAACAAAAATAGGGATTTATCGATCTATACGATAATGAGGGTACGGATCTAGTCTCATACGGCATATCACTCATTATTCTCATATCCTGTTATTTTGCATAAATGTCATATCTTTTTGTATATAACGTTCATAACATGCCACTATAAATCTTATATCAATCGTATCCGCTCATATCATCTTATCTCATCATATTGATATCTCAAATCTCGTCATCGCGTATTAATCATATCATATCACTTCTAACTATCCTTTTAACCATATCCCTAGTTTCCTAATATAGGTTTCCTTACCATATCCTATATATCAGTTTCCATCAAAATTTGCGGGGGTGCTATACGCCATCCACCCGACTTCCCCCGTAGATATAAATCTACTCACCTGCGGAACTTCTTATTCAGCCATAGTCGATGTGCTCCGTCGTCTCGGAATCCACGCGAAGCTACCTACAATAAATACACAGTCGCAATGTTTATTAAAAATCAAGTCCGGAAAACCAATACGGCACACGGTGCGCTCATAGGTTAGAACCTATAGCCTACTCATGCAAAAACCACCAAGCAACCCTCGTCGTTGACGTACAAACATCAAACGACCCAATACAATATCAAATACTAAAACCAAGAATTCCAAAATACGGAAAACATAACCAAAAACACTCCAATGTGCTCCCAGATTTCATCTCAGGTCAAAAGGGACAAAACTTGCAAGTATAGGGAGTTGTATATGGAGTATGTGAGCAACTGAACCAACCTAGACACCAAACACCAAAATTTGGCCATCCACATTCACCTCAAAACCGGCTTGCTCGGCCAAAGGTGTTCCATTGGGGTTTGTCTTCTCAGGATGGTCTTCTATTGGTCTAACTAGGTCTATGGTGTTGCTGGTTTTTCTCAGAAACTCCCCGAGTTACTCCAGATTTCCCGTAGGCCACTAAAATGTCACAAAACCGACATGGGACCATGTCTAAGTTCGTATTTTAGGTTATATATTCATTTCCAGGTCTTGAAGTAAATCCCTAAGGTCTTAAAATACTCACTACACCTCATGATTCCACAAAAACACCCAAACCCTTCTCTTGAATTTTCCAAACATCACATACCTTAACCAAAGCACATTCTAAACTAAACTAGGGTGCAAGAAACTAAAACTAAACTAAATGAAAGAAGATATACCTCATTTCGGCAATTCATGAAAAACCCTAGCTTCCCAAAGTCATCAAAATCCAACTTTGATTGGTCCAAAGTGTTGAGGATGAGGTGGGGATCAACTTTAATGAAGAGGGTGTAGGGTTTTGATGAAGATTTTGAGATGGGTCATGAGGGTAGAAGATGGAGGGAGCTTGAAGAAGAAGGAGTTGAGGAAAATAATGGGGAGGGGAAAGATGGCAGCCCTCTCTCTCTCTCTCTCCCTCTCTCTCTTATTCTCACCCTCTCAAGCCCATGCCACACACTCTCTCTCTCCCCCTAATCATTCTCTTTTTAACCATTTTCTCTTTTTCTCACAATAATACACATAATACCAATAAAACAACACAAATGCAACAACATGCAACAAAATGCAACATGACATAGTGCATTAGCCATGGAAAAATGTAGAAACACGGATTTGGCTTACTCGCGATTAGTAGTGTACTAATCAATTTTTATCCAAACTGCATATAATTAATTATAAAAATGCCAACTCCAATAAATATATTTTTAAATGAATAAATCATTTTAATCTCCAATTATTTCACAAATATTGGTATATATTTATACCATTTTACGAAAACCCCAATTTCGCAAATCAGGTAGTTTTCGCGAAATATATTATTTTAATATTAAATTCCAAAAATAATATTTTATATTTTCTGAAATGTTACATATGATGTGTTACTTGACAAATAATGAAGCATGGCTACTTGGTGATGTTAGGAATATGTGTGCCCTAGAGGCCATTATTGTCTGATATAGTAGATGCTTGGACGGACACACACACACAAACATATATATATATAGGACTTTCTTGTTCGACATGATAGTATGCTATCTGATTGCTCTTTATCTTAACATTACACTAGTATTGTTATACTGTCTCTCTGATACATGTTGATAAAGCCCTTAGGATGTTAGCTTGACTACCAGGACTATGATATAGATCATACTAGTGGGGCTTGTGTATTCTACAAGCACATCCTTTAACATTTCCTAGTTGAGAGAGTATCGAGACAGGGCGTCTATGTTCCAGAGTAGACTAGTGTGTATGTTACTTGACCCTGTATGGGGCGATGGTTGATCCTATAACCATTGGTGTTTGACATCAAAGATTGTACACATGTGCTCATTAGAGAATGGGTACACCGAACAGGACTCACCGAGAACTCCTAGTGTCACGACCCGAAATTGGTACGTGACGGCCCTAATACTACACAACGTCTACAGGTGTAACACAGTAAAAGAAAGCCAAAACCCAGAAATATAAACCATTAAAAGACAAGATAAGATAAGAAATATTGTTTAAAAGTCTTTGAAATAACAACCCAAATTCTTTAAAAGTCCAATTTTTCTTTCTTTAAAATTTTGGCAGCACCTCCTTTATAAAAACTAGCCCCAAAGATGGGTACAACATAAATATAAATAAAGAATCCCCAAACGGGAGCAAAAACATGCCTAAAGGCGGAAAACAACCACCACAACAAATATACGATCCCGTAGCGAAGAAATAAAAGACGATAGAAAAGAAACTGTATACAAGAAAACAAGTCACAAAATAATATATAATATCATCCTCACCAAGTCTCTAAGTCAACAAGAAAATAGTAGATGGAGAGTACAAGAATACAGCGAATATACAATACAACAATACGGATAACCACAAAACCCACCTAAGCAAAACTGCACACTATGAGCTGAAGCGGTATCCGCAGCAAAAGATGATCAGATAGATGAATAGCCTGCCTCGACTACTCTGGGGAAACACCCTGCAAAACAACTGTGGCACAACGGGGGTGAGTTGCCAACTCGTGAATAGTAATTAACATATGAAGGTAATCGCAAGTATGCACGTACAGCGTGAATCTAACATATGCAATTAACAGCAATAAAAGGTCATATGAATGCAATAATCATGAAAAGTACACTAGCAGGTACAACTAATACATGACGCAATAATAATATGACAATCAGTATGCATTAATCATGCAATAATGATATGAAAATGTATATATGCAACAATCATGAAAGGTACACTACAGGTACAACTACACATGAAGCAATGCATATAAATAAAGGTATGTAAATGCAATAGTCATGAAATGTATACTAACAGGTACTACTAATACATGAAGCAGTGCATAAACAATAAATGTGGAGTATGGAATGAAATATGTCATTTCCACGGAATCCTGACATCGTGGTAGGATCACAATCCATCAAGACAATCCAAATCTCAATTCCTTAAATCAGCCCCCAAATTGGCTCTCATATCATATAAGTCTCACAAATACTTAATGTACAATATTGAATAAATCTCATATATCCTGAATTTACAAAATCAAGTAAATATCATATGTCATAAATCCAATATCAAGTGAATCCTTTAGAACCTAGGTATATTTGCATGATTAAATATGATGAAGTATATGAATTGATATGTATACATATATATTAGCATCCCATTCCACTAATATATACATATGTGCATATATAACAGCATCCCATTTCACTGTTATATATATCTAGGAGTAAAAATATCATGAAACCAATGTGTCAAGCATCGATACAGAAATGCAGATCTATCAGGTGCTGTCACTAAGACTGGCACCCTGATAGGTACGTATCATACGCTATACCGAAAGCTCGAGTGCCTAGAACTGACCCTCGCCTTTCGACGTATCCATACGTATATGACCCCCGTCGGTATCCCCATGATGACCGCCGAGTCATAGGTAATGTCACCGGATGGTATGGTTCCCCTGACTGGCTCAATCGACAAGGTCCATCAATCATCTTGCCCCGGGATACCTCCGGGCCCCACCTTGTATCCTCATACGGCCTCCTCGCCTCCTCGCAGGGGTATATATATATATACCAGAACCTATAAATCTCATGGTGGATGCATAAATATCATATCAAGGGAAACCGGTTTTTCAAATAATGCATAATTTCATGAACTCCCACGGTCCCCAAATCCAGAAAATATCATGAAAAATCCATAGCTCAATACGAAAAATCCATGAATATAATATATGCAACATAAAACTGAAATGTAAGCATATAAAGGAAAAGCCGCTAATTAACTGCAACAAGTTAATATAAAATATCATACGGTTCCTATTTTCTCCAATTCTAAATAACATCAGGTAAAGGTAAATATGTAGCTATAACTGATATATGTGTAAACATAAAGGTATAGCAAGGTATATGTATCTACCTATAAGTAATGATGTAATATACCCCCTGGGTATAAGTGAAGTATGTGTGTAAGGTATACCTATAGCTATGTCATTAAGTGTGTATGCACCTATTGCTAATGGTAAAATATTCTATAGGTATACAGATAACTAGCATGTAAGTACGTCAAGGCATATGTGTAAGCATGTAGATATACAGGTATGCTATATGTCATATGCATAAGGAAATATGAATCAATGTCTCAATGTCCCTAACCAAACAATATCATTTCTATATGTGGGTTGTGAGTGACATGGCAATTATTGACGGTGTGTGTGGCATACAATCAGTGCTCGTGCAACATGAGTCATCAATAATCAGTGCAGTGTCCTAATGTAACGTTTCAGAAAATATAAAATATTATTTTTGGAATTTAATATTAAAATAATATTTTTCCAGAAAACTGCCGATTTGCGAAATTGGGGTTTTCGGAAAAAGGTATAAATATATACCAATAATTATGAAATAAATGGAAATTAAAATTATTTATTCATTTAAATATATAATTAAAGGATTTGGCATTTTTAAAATTTATTTTATACAGTTTTGATAAAAACCCGATTAGTGCACTGCTAATCGCGATTAAGCCAAATCCGCATTTCTACAGTTTTCCATGGTTAGTGCACCATGACATGTTTCATCTTGTTACATCTTTCATTTCTTTTCTGTTATGGTTTATTGGTGGAGAGAAAAGAAATGATTAAAGGAAAAGTCAATGGAGACATAACGATTAGGTTAGGTGAGCTTTGGAGAGAGAAAGAGAGTGTGAATTAGTGAGAGAGAAGGGGGGGCTGCTGCCCATTCTTTTTCCCCCATCTTTTTTTTGAAATCCTTCATCTCTACAACTCCACAACCCTCCATAAAAATCCCTAGATCTATCTCCAACCATGCCCCAAAACTCTACACTCCCTTCACAAAACTTTATCCCCTCTTCAACCTCTACACGATGGACCGAGCAAAATGTGATTTTGACAACGTTGGGAAGTTAGTGCTGCCTAGAGTGGACTAGATGAGGTATAATTTCTTTCCTTTAGATTAGTTTTGCGAGATATCATGTTTAGATGTCGTTTTGTGAAGATTAGTGGACATTGGGAAACCCTAGTGAATGATTGAGTGTTGGTTTGAATTGGGTGATACCTAGTAGCTGTTAACTGAACTTAGGTGCTGTTTAGTGAACTGGACCAGACCCTAGAAACCCCAAAACACGGATTTAGAAACCCGACATCGGATAAATGTGTGATCTGTGAAGGTATTTTTGAATCTGGAGCAACCCGGGGACACTAGAAATTATTTTGGAATTACTGGGAGTCGTGCAGGCACCTAGGAAGCTACCGCTGAGACCCGAGCCCCTAATTCAAACCTACGGCCGCAGATTTAATCATTCTGGCCGCAATTTGCGGCCTGAGTAGGATGGAATGGTTCCAGATTTGGTCCATGGCTCCTTTTGCACTAAATTTGACCCCTCCTATATGTAGTTTTGGCTAATTGTCATCTGGGGAAAATCTGGGAGCATTTGGGTGTGTTTTAGGAGATGTTTTCCATATTTTTAAATGCACTTTCTTGATATTTGGATTTTTATTTGGTTGTCGGGTGTTCGTACATCGACAACAGGGGTTGTTTGATTGATTTGCACGGTTAAGCCAAAGATTCTAACCTGTGAGCACACTGTGCACTGTATCAGTTTTCTGCGTCGATTTTAATACGTATTGCGATTGGTTATTATTGTAGGTACCCTCGCATGGATTCCGAGTCGAAGAAGCGGGGCGTCATCGATTTGGGCGAGCGAAGACAGGTGAGTAGATCTATATCTACCGGGGAAGTCGGGTGGATGGCGTATAGCACCCCTGCAAACTTCTGATGGAAACCGATTTATAGAGTATGGTTAGGAAACCTAGATTAGGAAGCTGGGGTTAGAATATAGATAGCTATGTAGTCACATAAGAAACTAGAGGTTAGTTAAGTGTGATATGCTACTACTACCCTAGGATGATGTTTAGCGATATTACCGCTTAGGGTTCTGTAGGACTAGATAGTCGATGTAGATGCATCATCCGAACCATACCTTTTTCTAAACTAAAGAATTGTATGTATCTTTTAAATGTATAACTTGAGGGATGTTACGGATTTTCAAATGATATCTTTTCCTTAAAAGCACCGTAACCCATGTTTCCAAAACTACGATTCACTTCTTTAAAAATCCGATTGTATGGTTCGGAAGTGTTTGTAAGTTTAGATACTTATACATAGTAAAGATAGCATGTTTATGTAAATTCGACATGATATGAGATATAAATGCGATGAAAGAATACAAGACGAATTTGATGATATGATGAGATGATGATTTGATGTGATGGTATACGGATGCGAGTCGATCGAGATGATTTATACCCTGCCGGTCCCCTGATATGAGATTATTGCAGATGCGACCCGGGACATAGGTATATAGGGTTATATATATATATATATATATATATATATAGAATGTTGTGAATCATGGATGATAGGCCGTATGTGATATTAGGTCGTACCCTCATTTGTCTTATAGGATGATAGGATCCCTATTAGCTTAATGCCGCCGCACGATGATATTCTGTGCGTGATGAGTTGACTTGATTATTGATCCTTACCCTTGACTAGAGGTTGTTGTATGATGGATTATACCGTACGCGATGTTTTTGGGCTAGATGCCGATTGATAGATTCACCGACTCGGACATATGATAGTTATGTATACCTTATAGCTGTTAGCTGATGATTTACTTGCTGCATTCATGATATTATTATTGCATCGTATATACCTGTGATAGTACACCTGCACCATTATCGATGATGCGTATGTTACACGTACACATATTTGCAGGCTCACACACTTCATCATCGATAATTGCCATGTCACTACACAGTAGAGTTATTGCATCATGACATATACATAGATACATTCATACTTGCGGATATACACATTCGTATATCCATATTGGTGTACATATATGCAAAATCCGATCCAATTTATCGTAATCGATTTGTGCACACATACATGGTACATCTATACTTTTTTATATTCATATTGTACCTATATAGATAACTGGTTTTATTGGGAAATTGAGAACCACAAGTCATATTTTAAAAACTGGAATCATTTTAAAAGAGCGGTTTTCCCCTTAATGTGTCATATCACTATTCCATATTGCATGATACACGGATATGCTCGCATTTCTTTTTACATGTCGCATACATCATGCTCTATTATTTTACGCATTGAGATATGCTGTTTTCATGAGATTTCTGGATTTGAGAACCGTGCATATTTCAAATGAGATTATGTGTTGTTTTAAAAACCCGGTTTTTCTTGATATGATATTTCAGTGCGTCCACCATGTGTTTTCTCAGTTCTGAGAGTGGCATGTGAAACCCGATTCGAGGAGTGGTAGGCACTGTCTGCGGATACATGGTGGACCCGGTGAGGTATCCCGTGGCAAGAAGACTTGTATATGTTTGACGGTGAGCCCGACAGGGGGAGCACTACCTACCGGTGATAGTATGTAGACTCGACGGTTATCCGGAGGATACCAACCGGAGTAGCGAGATGGATATGAGGGTCGACCAGGGAGTGCGGCGCCTGAGGGCCGATCTGACGATGCGGCGACTGAGATATATGAGGATTTACGTGCCGATGCTTGGCATGGTTTTCATGATGTTTTCGAGTGTCAATGCTGGGCACTCAGGTTCCATGATTTGATGTGTCGGGAGGGACACCGTTGATATATATATCCCCATACTTTCATGCACACTCTTTTATGATATTTAGATGCATGATATTGTTGCGTCAGTGGTTGACGCGTGGATTAGATCCATATACATACATACATACACTGACGTTACTATGGGAGATTATACACATGTTTATAGACATTGATTCATGGGTGGACGAGATCCACATATCTGCATACCTTGATTATGGTTGGACGATACCCATATACACGCATTGATTATTACTGTTGGATGTTATCCGCATGCACATAGGTAGTGACGACCTTGTTGGCACATATACGACCCGGTCACCCTAGATATCATAGTATTACCTGTATGATATAGTTGACCTAGGAGTCGTTGTTTATTCGATTTCTACTTGTAGATATATTTCTATTCAGGGGTCGGCAACTCACCCCCGTTGTGCCACAGTTTTTGCAGGTTGACCGCTTGGATCAGTAGCGGCTTCGCTGGCATACAGTTCCATTCGGGTGTTTTGCATTGGTAGGTGGGGCATTTGTATCGTACCCACTCTTGTATTATATTTCATATTGTATCTAGTTAACGCCATCAATCAATCAAAATTAGAATTTGTATAAGTAATGAGACTTAGTGAGACTTGTAGTTGCGAGATTTGAGCGATGGGTTTTACATTCGCTTTTGGGGTTATATTTGCTCATTTCTTTATCTTTTGTGGTGCACTTCGCCGTTGGGCGTCGTATACTTATTTATACTGTTTTGCGTGGTTGTGATCCGCCGTTTGGCGAAGAGCTAGCTCCCGCTTGGGGATGCCATTATTCTTGTTATGTATTTGTGGTTTTGGATCAAAATATACAAAGGAGGTGCTGCCGAAATTTTTTAAAAGACGAAACATGTTTCCAAATTGGTAAATTTAACTTCCATCATTCATGTTCCTTTTCTATGCATTAAGAAAACTTGTTTTCATTATACCCTTATTTCAAAACCTCACCTCCTTTATTTTTTCTAAAAGGTTTAGATTTCTGGGTTTCAGCTTACTTGAATTCCGTTACGCCTTTAGACGTTGCGTGATTCAAGTGCTGGTCACGACCTAATATTTTCGGTCGTGACAAAGTTGGTATCAGAGCGCTAGGTTTAACCTTTGTTCGAGTCTATGTTTGACTATGCGGAGTCTAGGGCGGGTATGTGTTTCGGAACCTAGGCTTGACCTTACAGAACTTAGACTTGAACGGGGGGTATTAGACCCGAACTTTCGTTTCATAGGCTGACCCTGATTGATGAAGTAGGTAGCTTGAGTAGAGTAACGTACCGTACGTATGTTACGCGGAATATTTACGATACGATACTCCACTTAAGAAACTTTAGGATATACATATTTTTTAGACCAGTGATTCTCTTATATCCATGATTATACATCCATTGGAGATCCTCGATTCTATTTGTTTCCATGATCATACTTTCATTGATGCTGTTCCTTTTCATGATCATGTATCCATTCTGGATTTGTCGTTTTCTTTCTTTCCATTGATCTGCTCTCTTCGATACTCGATTGAGGTTCCTGTCACCATTGTTTGGGCACAGTTTGAGCTGCTGCTAGTGTTACGGTCAGGGCGAGCTCGTCCGGTACGAGGGCCGACCATTGTGTTTTCTGGTGACATGGGAACGTCTCGAGTTAGCATTGATGATTGTGACCTCTTGTGGAGGCGAGTGCTCGGTTTTATATCGGATGATCGGGCCATTGTTAGAGCTGCCAGTTGCGAGAGGACTGTTGATGTACAACATACCTCGAAGATGTTGATGTCGCCTACCGTGCAGACAGATGACCCAGTTGTTGCTGAGATTGATAGGATGTCGCTTCCGGAGCTTACGAGCTGAGATCGCCGGAGCTTCCAGGAAGATATGGGACAGATGATAGCTAGTCTACCCCGATTTGAGAGACGAAGGTGATTCGTCCGATTTATGCGCCGGAGCAGGCCCAGTTGAGTTGAAGATTTCCAGTATGGAGAGTCTTACTCAGATCTAAAGCAGACCGATTTAGAGATGACCGCCAATGTATCGCCTTTCCCGGAGGATTGAGGCGTTGTTCAGCGTACAGACGAATGATCCAGTTGTTGCTGCAAATGACGAGGTATCGCCAGAGGTTTGAGCTACTGCAGCATAAGTATATACTTAGAGATATGATGGAAGGTCGCTAGCCACCCAAGGGTTAAGGACTAGGACATGTGGTTCGTTCGCTACCCGATGCGAGGTCATCAGATAGATTGATTCCAGCTAGAGACGACTTCACGTAGATTCATTGAGAGTCGATAGAGACGATCGAATGTCAGGAAACCATATTCCAAGTTTAAAGTATTCGGAAAGACGTGCAAGAAATTCTATGGACCCTCTAGAAGAATGAAACCCTAACTCGACATAATGACCGTGTTAAAGCCTTTGAACCTTAGGGTTTACGGCAGTTCCACGGCGCCATTAGTGAGGCTTGGGTTTGCCCTTCTACGGCTGGATCACTGATGCTGTGGCATGTACTCGATACTATTAAACTGTACCCAAGATGTTGATCTCTTGAGGGATTATGAGGTTTTGACATATCGATCGGATGGTTCGACATCATTCGGATATCTTGTGATGGGATACATTGCTTGGGAGACTCCGGATACGAGCATAGCCGTTGGAGCGCAGTCCTTGCAGCTACGAGAAGACCTGGACTAGGAGTGGTCATTTTGCGCACACCCAGAAAGCCAGGGTTCGGCATCGTCGACGAGATAGTTGACCTGGTTCGGATAGAAGACCTCACCCAGATGCATTGTGAGTTGATCGAGGATGGACCAACATTGAGTATTCCTTCGATGGTTGGGACGAGTTTCCGAGGACGTGTTCGGCCAGATATCTTCTACCGAGTGATGAAGATACCGAGTTTGTGACTTCGAGTCCGTGTGAGAGACCTCGGGTTGGCCGTGGCCGAGAACAGTCGCAGTGCGCAGATAGCATGGCGTGACGTCATAGTGAGAGATGATAAAGACGAGTGGAACCAGAAGTTCGTGCGAGACGCTGACGCGCTGTTATTACTCCCCGTCGAGATCAGAGACCTGATATGCTTATAGAGGCGTTGGGATACGGCCAGTTTCCGAGGAAATATGTGCGGCACATGCAGATGTCCAGAAAACGAGAAAAGATTATATAAGAGTACCAGCCTCCGTACAGTTCGGTATAGGCGAGATCGGAAGAGACCTTGAGCAGGATTCCTTCCAGGACACTGCTGCAATGAGATTTGCACCCAGGAACAGAGGTGTCACGTGTTTTCAGAGAGCCAGAGGCCAACGCCAGTGACGTGCTGCTTTACGAGGGGTCATGATGATTGACCGAGAGATAACCAGAGAAGTGCCAGAACGGAATCGTCCCCGTTTGCACACCTGACAGGGCCGATGAGCTGATAGATTGCGAGATTGGTAATCCGCAGAGAAGATAAGGACCCAGAGACCGAGGATGCCAGGCCGTGAGCAAGAGGCAAGCGGATGTTCTTGTTCTGCCAGTTTCTAAGCACACCGATTCATTTTTCGACATTGTAGAAGGTGTACCTCGATGTCCTTTGTTGCGATTTGCGTTGTGATCTGAGTATCATACTTATATCGCTTGGATTTGAGTTTTGATGACGAGTTTCCTGATACTGATTTTGTGCACCATGGCTGCACCTACTGGGTATTTACATTTTGCGCATATTTATCACACTTGATATCGGTTTTGTGCCTTGGTTGCACATGTTTATGATTTCATGGATTTCATAGGTTGATTTGATTTTTTTTGTGCGTATGACACACACTCGATTTGATGTTTGCACTTGGTATAGCGTATATGTGCTTGTAGTGCATTGATATGCGTTTTGTGCACGTAGTTGCACACATTTACGATTTTATACACTTTGATGTACTCGGTGTTGATGTTTATGCATTTGAGTTTTTGATCGGTATTTCGTGCACTGGATGCACTGTATTTGTATTTTATGCACTAGATTGCATTCTGCATTTGTTGCACCGGACGGTTATTATGCGTTGTCGCACTGGATTTATACCCCGTACCTAGGTTGCACCCGATTTATATCCTTGAGCATTCGTTTTACCAGATTTGCATTTTTGTGCGCGCTGGCACTTGCAGTTCGTTTTCGTGCATGTTACTGCACTATATGCTTTTACGGACCCGACACGCTTTGGTTGGATTTTCGCGCATGTTGAGCGCATGATATGAGATGCGATTCTGTGCATACCGGATGCACTGGATTGAGATTTTTGTGCACTTTAGATGCACTTGATGTTGTCGTGCACACCCGTAGCACCGGATAGATGTTTTGTGCAGACCCGTTGCACTTAGTTTTGCTTGTGTGTATTATAGCACCTATATTTGGATTTGATTTCCATGCGCACCAGACACATGTGAATTTTTGGATACGCCCTTCTAAGGCTGATTTTGCTTTTGAGCACATTGTTTTCATGTTGGGCGCTATATTGTGTAGTAGCTAGACAGGACTGATCTGAGGACAGTACCTGAGTACTCTGCATGCATTAAAAGTTTACCAAGAGGTTTTCGAAAAAGAGGAGCTATAGTCTCGCTATTTCCTACGTGTACGTGAGCGACACGAACGTTTATAAAAGGAAAACCTTTTGGGATATTTTAAAAACGACGGAACGTGTATTTAAGAAAACATATATGAACATATATTATTATTTTAAAATGAGTGACTGTCAGTTATGCCGGGTGTTACGCATTCTCGCGGCGATTTAGAAAATATTTTGCATGTGTTTTATTCAGATTTTGGAGTTTTTCAAGGATGCGTACTATACATGTATTATAGTATTTGACTAGTGTATATTGGATTTCAGTAATGGATTTGGAGATCTGTATCTTTATTATAACTCTGAGGATATGCGTGCAAATCAGATGATTTACGTAACGCTTGACAGAGTTCGATTTTGAGTTTTATACTCGTTTTTATGCGCACTTGAGCGCTGTGATATTTCTGCGATTTCCATGAATTCGGAGCCCCGTTGTTTTGAGCTGATTATTGAAATGTTTTAGATTTTGGGGGTTTAAATTTAAATTCGGGGACCGAATTTATTTAAGGGGGGAAGATTGTAACGTTTCAGAAAATACAAAATATTATTTTTGGAATTTAATATTAAAATAATATTTTTCCCGAAAACTGCCGATTTGCGAAATTGGGTTTTTGGAAAAAGGTATAAATATATACCAATAATTATGAAATAAATGGAAATTAAAATGATTTATTCATTTAAATATATAATTAAAGGATTTGGCATTTTTAAAATTTATTTTATGCAGTTTTGATAAAAACCCGATTAGTGCACTGCTAATCGCGATTAAGCCAAATCCGCATTTCTACAGTTTTTCATGGTTAGTGCACCATGACATGTTTCATTTTGTTACATGTTTCATTTCTTTTGTGTTATGGTTTATTGGTGGAGAGAAAAGAAATGATTAAAGGAAAAGTCAATGGAGATATAATGATTAGGTTAGGTGAGCTTTGGAGAGAGAAAGAGAGTGTGAATTAGTGAGAGAGAAGGGGGGCTGCTGCCCATTCTTTTTCCCCCATCTTTTTTTTTAAATCCTTCATCTCTACAACTCCACAACCCTCCACAAAAATCCCTAGATCTATCTGTAAGCGCACGGCGGCGCCCCGGCCGTCAATCCGACGCCGGAATGCGGAAGCGGTGAAAAACTTTAATTTTTGCGGACTTAGCAAACCGGCACCACCGCGCACTAAACACCCGGATCGTAACCATTAACAAGTCTAAGCTAACTAGAAGATGGGTTAGAGATATACCGACGATCCAAGTCCTCCGGTCTTCTCGTCATCGTCCCGATCTCCTGCGGAATGTCCCGTCTCCTCCTCGTCGCCGGAAGTGCACCACATCGCCTACTTTGTTTACGGGCTCCCACCTCAATGCCGAGGCAACTCGGGCATGAAGCCGGCTACTCGACGTGCCCAAGGTTTGCTGTAGAATGTGTAGTAGAGGATTGTGTCTCATTTGGGGTTCATAGAGGTGCCTTTTGGTGGAGGGATGATACAAGGATTATGTGGAGGAACTTGTAGGCTTTTGGAGCATGAAATGAACAAGATTTCCACCCTCAAAAAACTTGGACAGCCCTTCCAAGGGGAAGGCCGGCCATGACATAAAGAGAGGAGAGAATGAGAGTGTCATATGCAAGATAATGAGAGAGCCATCCAATAATACCAAAGGGAGAGAGAGAGAAGACTATCATGCAAAAGGAAATGATCACCAAATCAAAACCCACACTCAACCACCTACCACCAACCTCATCATCAACAACCATGATGATATACAAAGTCAAGCAATCATGAGTTTTTGAAGTCAAATGATGGGACAAGTATCATGACATGATAATATGCAAAGACCCCCTCCACAAATGCTTATTTGCAACAATGCAAATAAGCCCTCCTCCACCAATCTTCGGCCAATGAACGGAACAAAGGAAATTGGCCGAAACGGAAAGCAAACTGGCAACTCCAGAAAACTGGTCCCGTAATAAATTACAGGAAAACCCCGATACTGTGCATACACACCCGCATCTGTATTTCGACCGAAATACAAATGCAATGAGACAAAATCTCCACTGTACTATACTAGGATCCGGCTTATACCAAAACCGGCTAGTAATATCTGTTCGATCCTGATCCGTGCAATACCACACGTATCTGATCGAACTCTGCCATATAACCATATGGCCTATAGTACAATCTGTCCGATCCTGATCCGTGCAATACCGCACGTATCTGATCGGACCTTGCCATATCTCCATACGGCCTCTACAACCTTTCGCCCGAAAGCTGAGTAACTGAATGTGGGGGACTCTAAAGACTCATCAACACCTTGGTTGTGGATTTAACCACTAGCACGTCAGAGGTATAAGCCAATACGTAACGGGCTACCAGGTACTGACTAAAAGGGATGTCTGTGAGCGAACTCAGCCTGACAACCCTACTGAGCCTGTCAGTGACAATATCCGTACAGTCCGGTCCGTTCGTCTATGAGTATCGCATGGCGGGCCTAGGGGGTTGGTAAAAGTCAGACCCCCAAAAGCGGTACAAGTCGTGTCGGAGTGTAGCCCAGAACACCCTGAGATACTACTGGAATACCTACCTGTAAATCTCCTTGCCTTGGCCAAGGACTTTGTGTAATGGCTCTCCTAGACACAGCACGACCTCACCCCCAATACCGGGAGAGACGAACCCCTGAGGATACGCTCACTGCCTCCATGTGGCTCGGGACTGTACCCAACTAAAACCTGTTTGCACGACTCCTTTGAGCCGTGGTAGGGTAGTAATCAAAGTACAGTGGGAACTCACACGAGACAAATGACGATCCCCAGGTCGATGAACTAACCTGCACACATGTCACCAGGGAACTGCCATCTGACGTCTGGTATATGACCAACTAGCATGTTCCCGGCGAGTCCTGTCCGGTGTACTCATAACCCAATGAGCACCTGTATACATCTTAGGTGATCCAACTGACACCAGTGGCTTGTGAGACCGGCCGCCGCCCCTCGTCGGGGTCTCGACTATATACACTAGTCAACTATGGAGAATCGATGCCCTGTCTCGAAACTCTCACGACTAGGGACCTTTTAAGGATATGCTTATAGACCCCCAGCTCCCACTTATATGATCGCCCTCATACTGCTGGTGGTCAAGCAAGAATCCTAGGGGCTCTATCAACGTGTAATAGCGACGTGTCAGGTCACTTAAAATAGTACACGATGATAAAGGTAAACCAGATAGCATACTATCATCTCGAGTAAGACTGTCCTACCGGGATAGGTCCTCCATCAATCATTGCAATCACGTACCTGTGATCTAATAATTGACTCTGAGGGCACTATCTCCAACAATCTCCCACTTGCACTCAAGGCTAATTATTGCGATGTCGCATACTCACAGCCCGTGTGATACCGAACATCCAACTCCTCTACTAGTCAGTCTCACAAAGCTCATTTGCGGAACTATTGCGTTCGAGGAATAGCCTCAGTGAGTGGATCCGCTTAGTTGTTTCTTTCTATGTCTCTCTATATCTCAAGTTCGCGGAGAAAGCCATCTCCCGAAAAGAGCAATACCTGTCTCAGAATATGTCTGGATGTCTGATAGGACCTAGCTCATAAATGAACTCCAAATCCAAACTTCTTAGACTGTATCGTCAACTGAACTTAATCAGTATCCTGCGCGCCATGCCTCCCTCAGTATTGCCTTGGACCACCTGTCCAAAATACTGCCCCTCATCAGAAGGAAAACTATAACTCTGACAACCTCCTTGTCGTCCATGTCACCTTGGAAGCCTGGAATGATAACTGTCTCCTGAATGAGGCTGTCGTTATCATCTCCCTAGAACATCCACTTATGTTCTAAAACTGCTTCCGACTGTTTCTCCAGGATTGGATTAATGTCAACTTATTGCATCTAGTGCAAGAACAATGTCTGGTGTGGTACTTGACATCTCACGATTGACTCAATTGCCTGAGCAAGTGATCTGCCAATCATGCCCGTCCCTCTCCCCTTTAGTCTGTAAGACACCTTTGGAGAGGGTGACTCCATTACCTGCAGGTACACTACCGTGCCAGGAGTCGTCCATCCTAAATACTCTTAGAATGCTGTCAAGTACCCTGATTGGGAAACCACCCAAATCTAGATCTAAAACCATAGATCCAGTAACCAGTATGTTTGATATAAAATCCATTTCCTTTGTGGAGAAACAACTGTGTGACGACCAAAGTATAACCGATCGTAGTGTAGGAGTTTCTTTTCCTACTCTGTGTATATCATCCAAATACCAGGATATCACACCCTACTACCTTCTCAACAGATCCATCCCCTATTCTGATGAAGTCAAACCCATGACTGTCACGTCAGAAATAGATGATCTATCTCCGCTACATCTGCTCTAGTCTATAAATAGACATAAGCAACCTGTCCACCAATGCTTCCGCTGCTCCCACTGACTACGACAACCCTCTGGCAGAGTCATATAGACGTACACTTCTAAAACTGGTTTAGAACGACGCTATACTCATCCTCCCGCCGGGTCTCGTAACCTGGAACAACAGCAATTGTGGGTAAACAAGAACTTCCCTGTCACCGTCCTTGAGGCTACCGTAGTGCCTCTCGGGTGCCTGAAGTTACCCACCTTATCTGCGGAGTGGCCAATGGAATGTCAATCCAGATTGAATCTTTAGGTTCCTTATCAAATCTTCAGTAATCGTTTGTGGTTCTGGAATCATTTCCAGTTCTACCATACTCCCACTACTGTTTTCTGAAAAATCCATTTTTAATAAAACTGTGGCGAGTCTAGAACAATATCGCTATTGTTCATCCAGATGGTAGAAAGTCAACCCTCGTCATAGCCTGGGTCAACCCACAAACAGCCATTACAGAAACATGCCTCGAGTTGTCCAGTGTCTGGTTTTAATCATAAACCGGACAACTCCCCGTACCTTAACATCGTTAAGATATGAACTGTTCTATATCCAATATAGAAACAGAGGCACTGATTTAATTGAACCAGATTCAAATCATGCAGCTGTCTCCAGTGCATGTCAACTAAATGGAAGGAGGCCGATCAGCGTTACTCAACTTAGGAATACTTCCAATTATGAGTAACCTGAAAGAGAAGCAAGATCTCTTTATCATTACTATCAACTGAATACCATACACAAGTATCTACATCTTCGATCTCTTTGAAGAATCCCGATACTTGCTATACCTGGTTCTCTACTCTATTCAAATACCTATAACTTCTCCAAATTCGGACCCTGTGTTTCCACGAAACACCTGTCTAAAAACTAGAGAAGTCATAAGTAAACCGAATATAGTATGAGGACCACCCCTCTGTCCTGATGGACCCTGGACAACATACAATACTCTGTATAAGTCCCTTGAGTCTGATAACTCATTCACTGTGTGTCGTAGGTTGAAAAATGTACTTATGGTTAAGAAGAATTACACCGCTGTTCAATGCTCCTTACCTAACCATCCACTGATATAGGTAAATGTCGTAGACATAATTTCAAAAAGGTATATCTCACTCTATGAAAATAGACGTACAGATATATCAATTTGAAATTGGTGCATAACAGCGGATATTCAAAACCAAATATTTGCCACCCGGCAAACAGCCCAGGTGATTTCCTCAAATATCACCGATTACAACGAATCCCGATATAATGAGGATAATCACCTAATTCCCAATAACTTACTCCCACTCATCATCTGTAAAACCATACAGATGTGAGAATCGTACCTGGTAAATACATACCCTGGAGTAAGTATCTAATCGGGAAAACAGTTTTCCTTTAACATTACACAGTGAAACTGAAACATTGAAATGTTCCGATGGGGTATTCTGGTATTCTTAGTAATGCCTCTTCCAGATTCACGACTGTAACCGTATAGTTCTTTGCCACCTCTCCAAATCCCTTCATATATCTTTAGTCTTTACCTTCTGTACACCCCTTTAGGCCAAATGGTTTTCTTCATTCCCTACCGTTCGGCACCAGCCTATGGTTTGGAAGAAGACTATCCAATAAGCATAATGGGTGTAATGTCCCAATCCTAGGAACACTCGCATTGCGAGAGAAGGTGAAGATAAAAGACACCTGAATAAATCTTATTCCTATTTCTCCTGAAACAGAATCCATCCCCGAACTGGAATAAGTTCCTTTCGAGTTCGTATATAACCATACGATGGAGTATCCAAATAAACTGTGGATCTTCGTAGTGATACGGAGTGTCCTGGAGAAATACAAAGGTGAAGTGGGAGTGGTAACGAAATACCTGGTTTGGTCGTGAATATCTGTTGCAATTTACTTTGCCCTCTTACTAATCCCTTGCTTTGTCTTAACTTAATACCTTCTGCACACCATCGTTATGCTAATTGGTTTTCTTCATTCCCCACCGGTCGGCACCAGCCTAAGGTTTGGAAGAAGACAATCCAATTTGCGTAATAGGTGTACTACCCCTAAACCAAGGAGTACTCGTAACCTGAGAGAGGGTAAAAGGAAAAGACAACTGAATAATCCTATCCGTTTTCTCCAGAACCGGAAACCATCCTCGAATAAATTCTTTCGAGTTCGTATCTAACCATACGATGGTTTTGTCCAATGGAAGTGGACGTTCGTAGTAATACGGGGTGTCCTGGAGAAAAGGGTAAAAGTAGGAGTGGCAATGAGGTTTGCAACTCTGACAATCCAAAAGCCGGTGTTTAAGAAGGTTCGGTCAACTTGGTCACTGAGTCAAAGTCTTAGGGTCGGGTCAAATGGTCGCTGCCAGAGAGAGAGAGAAAAGAAACACTCAGCGTGCACTCTAACCTAGATCAGAAAGGTTACCAATTTATCTAATCTGGAATCCTCCCACTGTACCTCAAATTCTCCTCCAAACCTGAAAGAAGAATTAGTCGGGGTTACCCGAGGAGTAAACTAACTCATCAGTGGGAATCGGGATCCAACTATCATTGCATGATAACGTGACGGAATCCGCTCACGCTATCACACTCCAGAAGGTATGCGCATATCTGGCAAGTTTCAGTTCTTTTGAAACTCCCGATGTGATTTCTGCCCCATGCTCTTATGACCTTGACTTTGGCCAACATATCATAAGTCACATGTCAAGTTCTACCCGTCATTCTCCAGGTTAATTTGAATCCACCCGTACATACCCTTGACTTTGGCCAACATGGCAGTACGACTGTTCCAAACCAACGCATCTATCTATGCTGCATATGAATAACCAATAGCTACCAAACACTGTGCCTTGACTTTGGCCAACATACACAGCTTGAATACTACTGACTATCCATATGAAACGACGGAGGGCTACGAATGGTTTCTGGCGAAAACCTTTAACGTAATGAACTTGATATCGTTGTAGGAACGGATAGCTTTTAAAAAAAATATATAGTGACGAAAACCGTTGCTAAAGAGGTCACTCCCTGTGAAGGGATCTCGGCTCTTTCCCCGTAGAATGGGGTGCAGGATATTCCAAATGAATACCGCGATGCAAAGCAAAAGTAATCGGCTATAGTGAAGTTAATGCCCTGACGCAAACTTTTGTCCAAGGGGTCACTCCCGGTGAAGGGATCTCGGCCCTTGCCTCGTCGACTGAGGAGCAGGATATTCCAACTGAATACCACGATGCAAAACAAAAGAGAACGTCCTTGCAATAACAGCTTTTTGAAAAGTGTTCCAACAACATCAGATTAGGTTTGTTTTTAACTTGCATTGATCCGAATCAATGCAGTCCCATCAATTGATCACACCAAAAAGAACGAAAATATACTGATGTACGTATATGCCATCCGCATTCGCCACTGGGTCCCGTCATTACCCGTTAGGTTAGCTTACTAACGACAGAGCGGGGACTGGACTAGCGCGGATGCAAAACATATACAACATCTACTAATATATATATACCAATATATTATATTTCGCTCAAGGCGTGAATAAAATGCAACATCACAGAGAATGAACAGCATCACAGAAACAATACAGATATCTGGGATCCCCGGGTTTCACAGAGCCACAACTGAAACCCGACGTTCCCCTGGTCGTGTGGATAGCCTGTGCAATGAAAACCTAGACCCCTACGGGCGCGGCAAGTCACCTGCCAAAACCTGAAGCGAGGCAGCCCCCTTCAGCTCCGTGAATGGACCACCCAGCACTTCACGGAATCCGGCAATTGGGCACCCCTCCTGGGTCAACCTGTACCCCCTACGAGTGCGGCGAATAGCCCGCCAATCCTAGAGTGAAGCCCCCTCTGTCTCAATGCCATGAGATGCGGGCTTGTTGCCCTCCAGAACCCGGCTATCCGTGCACCCCTCCGCGGGGTAATCCTAGTACAGAAAGTAAAATATACATACACCGGGTACATCGACCGCAACCAGGTCGTGCCCCAAAAGAATAATACAAACTGGCAGTGACGGCAGTCCACATGTCGGACGCTCGCCCCGCAATATCAAATGTACATAATACAACAAAACAGTACTAGCATTGCATCCAGGCTATCCCCCACGACCGATCCGCAACATCACAGCAAAAACAGAACATCAACGTGAAAGTCACGTTCGCAAATCCGTCTAACCGGGCTATAGCAGTTAGACCGGATTTACCGATCGAGTGACATTCACGGTCGCAGATATAATGTAAATACTGTGAAAAATGTGTTTAAAATTTTCCGATTGATCAAACTTAACAAGTGGGCCCCCAAACCAATACTGCAGCACTCACAGAAAAACTGGGCCCAATTTTAATATTCCAAAACCCATATTTTAAGCCCACAAGCCCACTGAAAAAAATTGATGAAGTGAAGTCTTATTCTTGCGGCGGAAGCGCGGCCAATGAGGGGCTTAGGCCGCCCTTCCGCGGTCGTACGGAATCATCACTTCACCAAAATTTTGCAGTATTCTTAGAACTCTCTGCACATCACTCTGAGACAACCTAAAAAATTTTTTGACTCAAAAAAAATTCGACAGAAACTGATGTGCATGAAAAATGCGGTTTCGGGATTTTGTTCGATCGGAAACGAAAAACACATTACACAAAGCTAGACGAAGTTAATGGCGAGGCTCTGATACCACTGTAAGTGCACGGCGGCGCCCCGGCCGTCAATCCGACGCCGGAATGCGGAAGCGGTGAAAAACTTTAATTTTTGCGGACTTAGCAAACCGGCACCACCGCGCACTAAACACCCGGATCGTAACCATTAACAAGTCTAAGCTAACTAGAAGATGGGTTAGAGATATACCGACGATCCAAGTCCTCCGGTCTTCTCGTCATCGTCCCGATCTCCTGCGGAATGTCCCGTCTCCTCCTCGTCGCCGGAAGTGCACCACATCGCCTACTTTGTTTACGGGCTCCCACCTCAATGCCGAGGCAACTCGGGCACGAAGCCGGCTACTCGACGTGCCCAAGGTTTGCTGTAGAATGTGTAGTAGAGGATTGTGTCTCATTTGGGGTTCATGGAGGTGCCTTTTGGTGGAAGGATGATACAAGGATTATGTGGAGGAACTTGTAGGCTTTTGGAGCATGAAATGAACAAGATTTCCACCCTCAAAAAACTTGGACAGCCCTTCCAAGGGGAAGGCCGGCCATGACATAAAGAGAGGAGAGAATGAGAGTGTCATATGCAAGATAATGAGAGAGCCATCCAATAATACCAAAGGGAGAGAGAGAGAAGACTATCATGCAAAAGGAAATGATCACCAAATCAAAACCCACACTCAACCACCTACCACCAACCTCATCATCAACAACCATGATGATATACAAAGTCAAGCAATCATGAGTTTATGATGTCAAATGATGGGATAAGTATCATGACATGATAATATGCAAAGACCCCCTCCACAAATGCTTATTTGCAACAATGCAAATAAGCCCTCCTCCACCAATCTTCGGCCAATGAACGGAACAAAGGAAATTGGCCGAAACGGAAAGCAAACTGGCAACTCCAGAAAACTGGTCCCGTAATAAATTACAGGAAAACCCCGATACTGTGCATACACACCCGCATCTGTATTTCGACCGAAATACAAATGCAATGAGACAAAATCTCCACTGTACTATACTAGGATCCGGCTTATACCAAAACCGGCTAGTAATATCTGTTCGATCCTGATCCGTGCAATACCGCACGTATCTGATCGAACCCTGCCATATAACCATACGGCCTATAGTACAATCTGTCCGATCCTGATCCGTGCAATACCGCACGTATCTGATCGGACCATGCCATATCTCCATACGGCCTCTACAACCTTTCGCCCGAAAGCTGAGTAACTGAATGTGGGGGACTCTAAAGACTCATCAACACCTTGGTTGTGGATTTAACCACTAGCACGTCAGAGGTATAAGCCAATACGTAACGGGCTACCAGGTACTGACTAAAAGGGATGTCTGTGAGCGAACTCAGCCTGACAACCCTACTGAGCCTGTCAGTGACAATATCCGTACAGTCCGGTCCGTTCGTCTATGAGTATCGCATGGCGGGCCTAGGGTGTTGGTAAAAGTCAGACCCCCAAAAGCGGTACAAGTCGTGTCGGAGTGTAGCCCAGAACACCCTGAGATACTACTGGAATACCTACCAGTAAATCTCCTTGCCTTGGCCAAGGACTTTGTGTAATGGCTCTCCTAGACACAGCACGACCTCACCCCCAATACCGGGAGAGACGAACCCCTGAGGATACGCTCACTGCCTCCATGTGGCTCGGGACTGTACCCAACTAAAACCTGTTTGCACGACTCCTTTGAGCCGTGGTAGGGTAGTAATCAAAGTACAGTGGGAACTCACACGAGACAAATGACGATCCCCAGGTCGATGAACTAACCTGCACACATGTCACCAGGGAACTGCCATCTGACGTCTGGTATATGACCAACTAGCATGTTCCCGGCGAGTCCTGTCCGGTGTACTCATAACCCAATGAGCACCTGTATACATCTTAGGTGATCCAACTGACACCAGTGGCTTGTGAGACCGGCCACCGCCCCTCGTCGGGGTCTCGACTGTATACACTAGTCAACTATGGAGAATCGATGCCCTGTCTCGAAACTCTCACGACTAGGGACCTTTTAAGGATATGCTTATAGACCCCCAGCTCCCACTTATATGATCACCCTCATACTGCTGGTGGTCAAGCAAGAATCCTAGGGGCTCTATCAACGTGTAATAGCGACGTGTCAGGTCACTTAAAACAGTACACGATGATAAAGGTAAACCAGATAGCATACTATCATCTCGAGTAAGACTGTCCTACCGGGATAGGTCCTCCATCAATCATTGCAATCACGTACCTGTGATCTAATAATTGACTCTGAGGGCACTATCTCCAACACTATCTCCAACCATGCCCCAAAACTCTACACTCCCTTCACAAAACTTTATCCCCTCTTCAACCTCTACACGATGGACCGAGCAAAATAGGATTTTGATGACGTTGGGAAGTTTGTGCTGCCTAGAGTGGACTTGATGGGGTATAATTTCTTCCCTTTAGATTAGTTTTGTGAGATATCATGTTTAGATGTCGTTTTGTGAAGATTAGTGGACATTAGGAAACCCTAGTGAATGTTTGAGTGTTGGTTTGAATTGGGTGATACCTGGTAGCTGTTAACTAAACTTAGGTGCTGTTTAGTGACCTGGACCAGACCCTAGAAACCCCAAAACACAGATTTAGAAACCCGACATCGGATAAATGTGTGATCCGTGAAGGTATTTTTGAATCTGGAGCAACCCGGGGACACTAGAAATTATTTTGGAATTACTGGGAGTCGTGCAGGCACTTAGGAAGCTACCACTGAGACCCGAGCCCCTAATTCAAACCTACGGCCGCAAATTTAATCATTCTGGCCGCAATTTGCGGCCAGAGTAGGATGGAATGGTTCCAGATTTGGTCCATGGCTCCTTTTGCACTAAATTAGACCCCTCCTATATGTAGTTTTGGCTAATTGTCATCTGGGGAAAATCTGGGAGCATTTTGGTTTGTTTTAGGCGATGTTTTCCGTATTTTTAAATGCACTTTCTTGATATTTGGATTTGTATTTGGTTTTCGGGTGTTCGTACATCGACAACATGGGTTGTTTGATTGATTTGCACGGTTAGGCCATAGGTTCTAACCTGTGAGCACACTGTGCACAGTATCGGTTTTCTGCGTCGATTTTAATACGTATTGGGATTGGTTATTATTGTAGGTACCCTCGCATTGATTCCGAGGCGAAGAAGCGTGGCGTCATCGATTTGGGCGAGCGAAGACAGGTGAGTAGATCTATATCTACCGGGGAAGTCGGGTGGATGGCGTATAGCACCCCCGCAAACTTCTGATGGAAACCGATTTATAGAGTATGGTTAGGAAACCTAGATTAGGAAACTAGGGTTAGAATATAGATTGCTATGTAGTCACATTAGAAACTAGAGGTTAGTTAAGTGTGATATGCTACTACTACCCTAGGATGATGTTTAGCGATATTACGGCTTAGGGTTCTGTAGGACTAGATAGTCGATGTAGATGCGTCATCCGAACCATACCTTTTTCTAAACTAAAGAATCGTATGTATCTTTTAAATGTATAACTTGAGGGATGTTACGGATTTTCAAATGATATCTTTTCCTTAAAAGCACTGTAACCCGGGACATAGGTATATAGGGTTATATATATATAGAATGTTGTGAATCATGGATGATAGGCCGTATGTGATATTAGGCCGTACCCTCATTTGTCTTATAGGATGATAGGATCCCTATTAGCTTAATGCCGCCGCACGATGATATTCCGTGCATGATGAGTTGACTTGATGATTGATCCTTACCCTTGACTAGAGGTTGTTGTATGATGGATTATATCGTACGTGATTTTTTTGGGCTAGATACCGATTGATAGATTCACCGACTCGGACATATGATAGTTAGGTATACTTTATAGCTGTTAGCTGATAATTTACTTGCTGCATTCATGATATTATTATTGCATCGCATATACCTGTGATAGTACACCTGCACCATTATCGATGATGCGTATGTTACACGTACACATATTTTCCGGCTCACACACTTCATCATCGATAATTGCCATGTCACTACACAGTAGAGTTGTTGCATCATGACATATACATAGATACATTCATAATTGCGGATATACACATTCGTATATCCATATTGGTGTACATATACCTTGATACACCCATACTTGTGCACATACACGTTGTATATTTATATTTGTGCACACATACATGGTACATCTATACTTGTGCATATTCATATTGTACCTATATAGATAACTGGTTTTATTGGGAAATTGGGAACCGCAAGTCATATTTTAAAAACTGGAATCATTTTAAAAGAGCGGTTTTCCCCTTAATGTGTCATATCATATTGCATGATACACAGATATGCTCGCATTTCTTTTTACATGTCAGATACATCATGCTCTATTATTTTCCGCATTGAGATATGCTGTTTTCATGAGATTTCTGGATTTGAGAACCGTGCATATTTCAAATGAGATTATGTGTTGTTTTAAAAATCCGGTTTCTCTTGATATGATATTTCAGTGCGTCCACCATGTATTTTATCGATTCTGAGAGTGGCATGTGAAACCCGATTCGAGGAGTGGTAGGCACCGTCTGCGGGTACATGGTGGACTGTTCAGACTAGAATAATGCATTATTATATTCCCCATTCTTATTCTTTTTATAAATAAACAGGTGCTTTTGACGCATGTCTGCTACATGTTACAGGTTACAGGTTCTTGGACAGAAAACAGTGCAAACGATGTAAAAACGATGAAAATGTGGACTTTAACCAACAACCAGAGAATCTTGATCAAGCCTACATAAGGAACAATTCACAAAGCAAGATTCAAGACATCGACTCAAAGCGAACGGTTAAAAATCCTTTGCAAATTGTTCAATGAAGATCTGGAACCAACCTAGAAGCCCAAATGGAAAAGGACATATAGAAACAGCAAGAAAATAAAGCCCAAAAGCAGCACAAAAAATTTGACAAGCCAAGTCCACTATTGGGCCGCGGAACCGCGGCCCAACCCCTACCAAAGCCGCGGTTCCGCGGCCATAAAGCGCAATCAGGAGCTGAAAATTTTACCTAAACTTGATGCGACGTTGACCGGTCTTTATAGGGCTATTTTTGTAATTGTAGACATGCGGATAAAAATGTAACCTAGGGTTTCTATTTCCTATAAATAGAACTCTAAAGATTGTAAACCTTATGCCTCCCTTTAATGAATAAAATTTAGAAATCTTTTGGAGAGCATCGGTGCCTCTTTTCACTTCATGAATTCAGATCTGACAACCCTGCGTTGATGTTTCGAGAGAGCCATCTGTAAGTAATTTAATTTCTTGCCCTAGTGTAGATTTCAATTCCTTTCCCTAGGTAGATTTAATTTCATGCCCTAGGAACTTGTTTAGGGTTTAGCTTTGAGGAAGGATTTTGAGAGATGAGATCTCTCATCCCTTTCTTAGCCACCAAATATTTACAATAGGACTCCATGCATACACGCACATACCGCGTCCTACGGCATCCTACCCCTCGAGGTAACGATGACACCGTAGTGTAAAGGACCGGTTGCGTGTGTTTTCCTTGGAGGTTAGGGTAAGGATCTCTAAAGGAAGGACAAGAACATAGAGGAAGGAACACCTTCCCGAACGGATCTAATCCCCTTTATTGATAATTACCATAACTCCTCATAGATCTTCATTCGGGTATTGAAAGCGGTGAGATTTAATTACATTTCCAAACCATCCCTAAACCTAGCCCAAGCAAGAGTAGATCTAGATAATTGCCCTAGGTTAATTAGGTTTTTTGATTTAATAATTAATCCGAACACCCTTCGGAATTAACTCGTAAGCGCGACTAGGAGATTCACAAAATCCCTGTGGACCGACCCGTACTCACCGGCTAGTTTCATGCGACGCCGTTCTTAATTGCGGTTTAGAAATAGTTTTTGACAGAAAAATCAAATGGCGCCGTTGCCGGGGATGGCGTAGAACTTTCCTTTTTGCAATTTCGGGTTAATCTTAATAAAATAAAAAATCATAAAAATCATAAAAAATCATAAAAAATATATAAATATTTCATCTGTTATTTTTGGAAGGGATACTTTGTTGTTTGAATTTTGCAGGATATACAAAATCGGATCTGGAAATTTCCAGAAAGCGAAACAGAAAACAGGATATTAGAACAGAAGGGAAATTAAAAATCAGAGCAGCTGAATTTTTTCCAAGATCCGAGCCCCACATTCCGCCGCCCTTCCGCCGCGGTAACCCACCTCAGACCGCGGATCCGCCGCGGTCTTGGAAGATCAGAGCGTAGAAAAAATTCTTGGGGACCGTTACGACTTGTTGACCGCGAAAACGCGGCACTAAAGCTCTTTTGCCGTGGAATGGCGGCGCTCTGTTGACATCATCTTCTAAAAAAATTTCTGTAAGATCTTCTGTTCTTCCTCTGCAAAAATCTCCATATATTTTCTGAAAAATGCCTGCAGGATTTTGTGCACTTTAAAAATATATTCCCTTCCAAATAACAATCTTGTGCAGGATTTTTGGGCCTCGGTTAAAATAAAATTGATTGCAAGTAATATTTTGCTGTTGCATATCTTTTCTCGAAAATATTTTTGCAACTATTTCCAAATAAAGATAAAAAGAAAAAAGAAAATTTTTATTAGAAAACTTGCAAACTTTTGCCGCAAACAAATCCTTGCACCACTCAACTTTCTTTCTTCCCCCTTCCTTACAACATGGGTACCCCATATAATAAATCACTTGCCGAACTTTGGTATCCTGAACCTAATTTTGCGTCGTACATCAATTTGTTCGGTCAATTTAAAGACGATCCTTCCTTGCCTAAAAAATCATTGAAAGATCAAATAGAGGCGTCTAGGAGAAACAGTTTGACTTTTCAACCCACTTTGTATCAACCGAGTCAACCTTTACCACCTCCATATGTTGATACCATTTTTTCAAGTCCTTCTGTCACTCCTAAGCCGATGTCCATAGCTGAGCATATTGCTCAATCTCGCAGCCGATCTTTCACCCCTCTCCACTCATCTAGTTCTAGGGATCTACACGACTATTCACCTTTTTATCCATATGTTGACCCTATCCCTGTCCAATCACCCACTTCCTACCAGTCCTATCCGACCTTCCCACCCTCACTAGACATTGATTCTACACAGCCATTAGGGAGTTTTGCATATCCACACGATTTCGAATCTTTTACCGAAACCCCCTCACCACCTAAGTCTAGTTTGGAAGAGTCGTTGGAGGCGTATATCGCAGCAACAAACAAAATGGTTAGGAATGTGGAATCGTCCGTGGCCGCCCTTATGCAACCTAGTGAACCGGTAGCTAGTTTCCCGCTAGCTCAAAATTTTTTAATGTACAAGGAGGCGGTTGGACAGAGTGAGAATGTGAGAGGATTTCCAAATCAAACCTACCCCTACCCAATTGAAGCCCACAACTCCAGTTTTCCATCGATTGCCCTAAATAGTACACCTGTTGAAAATAAAAATGAGTTGTGTGATTTGTAGTGTTTGATTTGTCAAATTGTGAGGAACCCCTTTCGAGTGAAACCGTACCTAATCCTTTCGATCTTTCCACCTCCCATCTAGAACCTAAATCGATAGATATTCATGCTTTTGATGAGGTGTCTAAGGAAATTGATTTTCACTTGATTGAGGATATAGACGCCGGGAATATTTCGAAAGATGAACCTGTCGATTTAATTGAAATTTTATGTTCAAATCATCATCCTGAGTTATTAAATGTTTCTCCCGAATCTCATATGCGTCTAGATTTTGATGATAATGGCATGGATGAGTTAAATATTGAGGATAGTATTGAGGAGAGTCTTGAGGATAATATTGAGGTTGAATCATTTTTGTTTGATGTGTCTGATTTTCCAAATCATCCTCCTGAACCTTTGACTGTTATATCACCCTCCCTCCTTCCCATCGTTCCGACCCCGCTTGAAGACTGTGAGCTTGAAACCTTTTCCTTTGAATCTGACACAATTCTCACAGACGATAACACTTACGAGTGTTTCATTTTTTCGGACGATGTTGATGACTCACCGTCCGAGTTTGAGTCCTTTACATTTTAAGATGAGTTAGTTGAACCATCAGACTCGGTTGATTATAGTAGTTTCGAACCATTAATGAAATCTTTCAAGTTCGAAACAGTTTACTACGGTGAGAAAGATACTATCCCTAATTCACTCCATTTCGTCTTTCCTATTGTTCCGACCGAACAAGAGACAGTTACGCTTTCATCTCCTATACCAAGTTCGGCGTACCCATGTTTTCTTGCGAATCTTGAGGGATTTGACCCCATTTCCCGACGGGTTGATAGGTTAGCGCAATCGCTTATAACATATCGGTCATCACATATTGCGCTAATTTATTCACTCGATTTACACCCTCAAGTTCGCGCGATCCTTCTTTCTCCTTTCCGCCATTCTTCTTCCCCACCGAAACCATAGTCTACCATTCTTCTTTCCATACGGTCTCGTGTGTTTCTCATTTCTTTCCTCCACACCCCATTCTTGCACCAACTATACCATTATCATGATAAGATTTTTGAATGGTTGGTGCTAACCTTTGGCTTGTGCAAGGCCAAGCTTAAGTTTGGGGGGAACCTTGTTGTATATATGTATATATATATTTTTGTTTTCTTTTACTATAAAAAAATAAAAAATTTCAAAACATAAAAAAAAATTCTAAAAAAAGATTATAAATAAATAAACAGGGGAGTATCGGCATTTTGACCCTCTTGGTTTAGCATGACAGTGAGGATACTGTCAAGTTCAAGTTTGGGGGTCTGCTCGGTACGTCTTCTTCCTTCGCATTCATTTGTATATATTTTGCATTTGCATACTTATTTGAAAAACCATAAAAATTTCAAAAATTTCAAAAATTATAAAAATTAATGTATTCAATTATGGCTAATTGACTTGAGTTTGGCAAATAGGTTAACTGGCTAGGAACAACTAGATCTTAGACTTAGTGAATTAAAAACCCTAAAAATAACATTCCTTAAAGTTTAGCGGTAGAAAGTATATGCCTTGTAGTTTATTTAGATATAGGCAAATTTTGGGTTCACTTCTTGGGCTAAGTCGAAACAAGGGAAGAGTATTGATGTTCTTATTAGAGTATAAGTTTGAAAAATAGTTCCTAGCTTAAGTCTAGATTCTGAAAATGTATACCCTACAAATTGCATAATCACGCACCTTGAAACTTGGAATAGTAGAAGAGACCTTGAAATGCTCCTGTCTAAAGTCCTTAGTACGAAGAAAATGAAACAAAAAAAAATATAAGTGTGAATAAAGAATAAAAAAAATGGACACTGGTTTTTGTGATTACTTAAGGCTGCAAAAATAGAAAAATATTTAGCGAGGGTGCTTTATCACCTAGTGCCTTAGACCAACTGGTTTGGCAGTCACTGCTAAAAGCCTTGGGTGTTTCAAGACTAGGAATTACGCTTAAATGTGCAAACACATCTTGTAATCGGTTGTTGGTACCTCAAGAAGTATTAACGATCGCATGAAGGATGTGTAAGAAAAAATTCAATTAAAAATTCACCAATTAAGAAGTGCTTTGGACAACGGACGAGAGTATGATTGCTTGATTTGAATTTTCAAGTGTAGGGATGATCTATACACACACGTAGGGGTATGTGATTGGAATTTAGATAAGAGAGAGGAATGAAGAATAGAACTTGTATCTTTAGTAGAGTTGATAGAAATTCCTAAGTGGAGATGGAACCCTAGAAGGAAAGCTTATGAGATGCTGAAAGCTAAGTAAGTCTATAAAACATATATAATCTTAAGTTAGATGATAGGGAAGTGTGAAGAATATGGGTGGATAATTTACGGGTCGACGATAATAGAATTCCTTGTTAGAAGACCAAATTGGAGAACAAAAGTTAATGGGCCGAATTGATAGGATTTTGTGGGTTTAATCCGCTGAAAACCCTCAGGAGACAACACTCCTCCTACTAGGGACACCTAGAGGTTTAACGGCTTGTTGCACGAGCTCAATACAATCGCGTTTCCCTGCGAAAGTGCGGTTAGGATTTTAGTGAATAAAAATAAGTTTGCTCGAGGACGAGCAAAAGATAAGTTTGGGGGTATTTGTTCAGACTAGAATATTGCATTATTATATTCCCCATTCTTATTCTTTTTATAAATAAACAGGTGCTTTTGACGCATGTCTGCTACATGTTACAGGTTACAGGTTCTTGGACAGAAAACAGTGCAAACGATGTAAAAACGATGAAAATGTGGACTTTAACCAACAAACAGAGAATCTTGATCAAGCCTATATAAGGAACAATTCACAAAGCAAGATTCAAGACATCGACTCAAAGAGAACGGTTAAAAATCCATTGCAAATTGTTCACTGAAGATCTGGAACCAACCTAGAAGCCCAAATGGAAAAGGACATATAGAAACAGCAAGAAAATAAAGCCCAAAAGCAGCACAAAAAATTTGACAAGCCAAGTCCATTATTGGGCCGCGGAACCGCGGCCCAACCCCTACCAAAGCCGCGGTTCCGCGGCCATAAAGCGCAATCAGGAGCTGAAAATTGTACCTAAACTTGATGCGACGTTGACTGGTCTTTATAGGGCTATTTTTGTAATTGTAGACATGCGGATCAAAATGTAACCTAGGGTTTCTATTTCCTATAAATAGAACTCTAAAGATTGTAAACCTTATGCCTCCCTTTAATGAATAAAATTTAGAAATCTTTTGGAGAGCATCGGTGCCTCTTTTCACTTCATGAATTCAGATCTGACAACCCTGCGTTGATGTTTCGAGAGAGCCATCTGTAAGTAATTTAATTTCTTGCCCTAGTGTAGATTTTAATTCCTTGCCCTAGGTAGATTTAATTTCATGCCCTAGAAACTTGTTTAGGGTTTAGCTTTGAGGAAGGATTTTGAGAGATGAGATCTCTCATCCCTTTCTTACCCACCAAATATTTACAATAGGACTCCATGCATACACGCACATACCGCGCCCTACGGCATCCTACCCCTCGAGGTAACGATGACATCGTAGTGTAAAGGACCGGTTGCGTGTGTTTTCCATAGAGGTTAGGGTAAGGATCTCTAAAGGAAGGACAAGAACATAGAGGAAGGAACACCTTCCCGAACGGATCTAATCCCCTTTATTGATAATTACCATAACTCCTCACAGATCTTCATTCGGGTATTGAAAGCGGTGAGATTTAATTACATTTCCAAACCATCTCTAAACCTAGCCCTAGCAAGAGTAGATCTAGATAATTGCCCTAGGTTAATTAGGTTTTTAGATTTAATAATTAATCCGAACACCCTTCGGAATTAACTCGTAAGCACGACTAGGAGATTCACAAAATCCCTGTTGACCGACCCGTACTCACCGACTAGCTTCATGCGACGCCGTTCTTGATTGCGATTTAGAAATAGTTTTTGACAGGAAAATCATGGACCCGGTGAGGTACCCCGGGGCAAGAAGACTCGTATATGTTAGACGGTGAGCCCGGCAGGGGGAGCACTACCTACCGGTGATAGTATGTAGACTCGGCGGTTATCCGGAGGATACCGACCGGAGTAGCGAGATGGATATGAGGGACGACCAGGGAGTGCGGCGCCTGAGGGCCGATCTGAGGGTGCGGCGCCTGAGATATATGAGGATTTACGTGCCGATGCTTGGCACGGTTTTCATGATGTTTTCGAGTGTCGATGCTAGGCACTCTGGTTCCATGATTTGATGTGTCGGGAGGGACACCGTTGATATATATATCCTCATACTTTCATGCACACTCTTTTATGATATTTACATGCATGATATTGTTGCGTCAGTGGTTGACGCGTGGATTAGATCCATATACATACATACACCGACGTTACTATGGGAGATTATACACATGTTTACAGACATTGATTCATGGGTGGACGAGATCCACATATCTGCATACCTTGATTATGGTTGGACGATACCCACATACATGCATTGATTATTACTGTTGGATGTTATCCACATGCACATAGGTAGTGACGACCTTGTTGGCACATATACGACCCGGTCATCCTAGATATCATAGTATTACCTGTATGATATAGTTGACCTAGGAGTCGTTGTTTATTCGATTTCTACTTGTAGATATATTTCTATTCACGAGTTGGCAACTCACCCCCGTTGTGCCACAGTTCTTGCAGGTTGACCGCTTGGATCAGTAGCGGCTTCGCTGGCATACAGTTCCATTCGGGTGTTTTGCATTGGTAGGTGGGGCATTTGTATCGTACCCTCTCTCGTATTATATTTCATATTGTATCTAGTTAACTCCATCAATCAATCAAAATTAGAATTTGTATAAGTAATGAGACTTAGTGAGACTTGTAGTTGCGAGATTTGAGCGATGGGTTTTACATTCACTTTTGGGATTATATTTGCTCATTTCTTTATCTTTTGTGGTGAACTTCGCCGTTGGGCGTCGTATACTTATTTATACTGTTTTGCGTGGTTGTGATCCGTCGTTTGGCGAAGAGCTAGCTCCCGCTTGAGGATGCCATTATTCTTGCTATGTATTTGTGGTTTTGGATCAAAATATACAAAGGAGGTGCTACCGAAATTTTTTAAAAGACGAAACATGTTTTCAAATTGGTAAATTTCACTTGCATCATTCATGTTCTTTTTCTATGCATTAAGAAAACTTGTTTTCATTATACCCTTATTTCAAAACCTCACCTCCTTTATTTTTTCTAAAAGGTTTAGATTTCTGGTTTTCAGCTTACTTGAATTCCGTTATCCTTTAGACGTTGCGTGATTCAAGTGCTGGTCACGAGCTAATATTTTGTGTCGTGACACCTAAGGATACTAGTACAAGCACAACAATAACTAAGCAGTAGGGTGAATGCGCAATTCTAAATATGAAATAGAATATGCAACAAGTCAAGACATTTCTAGCCCAGACGCATAACTTCATGTGGGCGATTCCCCTGTAGATGTTAAATCTACTCACCAACGCTCCTGGCTAAATGAAGCCAACCACCTATTTTCCATTTGTTGCAGTGTCCATAGTCCCCGCCTATGAACCTGTAATATAAGTAAACATAACAGAAATATATTAGCAATAGACCCAAAACCACGTACAATCTACACGGACCAACACGACACGCATACGTACTCTAAAGGGTTCGTGTTGTAGCTAACGCGTATAGCGACACTACGAAACCAACTCAGAGCAACAGCAACACAGAACACGCATCGTATCGGATAACGTATCGCGCGAAACGAAACACTAGAAATATGCAAAGTGGTCCCAGATTTTTCTGTGCTAAAAATTTGTAAAAATTGCAAGTACCATGAGATCACAAATAACCCCAGATACCCCTATCCAAAAACTCACCACCCCAGTCCCTACTCTGGCCGCAAATTGTTGCCAGAACCATTAAATCTGCGGCCGTTTCATGATGGAAATGGTTCATATTTTGAGGGTAGGTTCTAGGTCTTTACACTAGGTTACTGTCATGTCAACTTTTGCAACAATTACCTGGTTTAACATCAGATCATCCGAGACCCCAAATCAACACTAAAAATACGATATTTACCCGAAACGTTACGATACATGATAAAAACTAAAACTAACAAGCTAAGATACACAATAAATACTTAAAGAACATAAAGGAATCATTACCTACACAAAAGAACTCAAAGATCCAAGCTTGGCACACTCCAAGGCATCCATGAGGCAAATCCAAGAAAAATGTGTGATTTTGATGAGATTTGTGAAGTTTTGTGATGGATTTGTGTGAAGAAGCTCAAGTGTTCAGTTTGATGAGGGAGAGATGCGGAATAATTGAAAAGAGATAAGAAATGAAAGAGTGTGTGAGGACATGAGAGAGGGAGGTGAGTGTAGGGTGAGGTGAGAGGTGAGTGTATCACATCATTAAATGCTAACCATGCTCTCACATTAATGCACCCACACCTCATCAAAAAACAAAACCAAGCAAAATATCTCTTTTCTCACTCAACAAAAGATCAAACAATTAAAGCAAAGGGTGGATTAAACAAGGATTAGGTTAAGTATCATGGTTGCTAAGAACAAAATTAGCACAAACAAATCCTCATATTTACGTGCACACGTGCTTGTATGCTCATAACAAATAATAATAAATTATTAATTAAATGTTATAAAATGTGAGGAATCCAAATTGGTAAACTTTTTACAGTAAACCCGCATTAACGTCTAAACGAACACTAACCGAAATCTAAGGCGTTACAATCTCCCCCATTAAAAAAAATTTGTCCCCGAATTTAAAATTCTCAGTAAGCGTACCTTCAAAGAGAAGATTACAAACTCTCATATCTCGCTCACAGCCTCCCAAGTGATTACCCCACTATACGGCTACGTCCAAGAAAAACCCTTCATAGATGGCAAGACCTTTGACCGACGTTTCTCCACCTGCCGAGCCATTTACACATTTGGCTGCTGGTGAATGAAAGATCGCGTCCAAACTAAATGGTCTGATGCTGAATCATGTGAGAAATGTCATGAAGGTAATTGTAAAGTATCGACACAAGGAATACGGGGTGAATACTTAATAATCTGGGCGGAAGTGCCAAATTAAAGGCAACGAAACTAACTCGCTTTAAGGATCTCTAAAGGACCTACAATTCTGGGGTAAGCTTCCCAAAACTCAACACTTCATTCATCGGAAAGTCCGTAGGAATACATGATCTCCCACTGCGAACTCAAGTCTGCGACCATCACGGTCGGCATAAGACCTCTGTCCGCAATGGACAATTCTCATCCTGACCTAAAACAACTGGATCATCTCCGAAGTCTCTAGACTAACTGGGGTCCAAAAATCCTACTTACGCAGAGTCAGAAAAACAGACTTGTGATTGACACGACCTAACCCCTAAACCTAAAGGTTGCCAATTAGAGTGACTCCTGATAACAGCTACCGAAGGAGAACCCTAACAATGGCAATTGACGATCCCCAACTGCTGATAACAATTAGTACGTACCCACAAGCATATCCTCCATAGTCGGTATAGCCCGCTCTCACAAAATCATCATCCTACGGATGGAAAGATGGAGCTAAAGCTCAACCAGTACCCAAGGCCCTGAAACTCCTTCCCCAGACGGCAAGCAAACAGGGTGCCTTTATTGGATACGACCCATGAAGGAACTCCGTGCAACGCACAAACTTAACAAAGAACAACTGAGCAAAACGAGCAAAACCGGACAACAAATATCCGAATGGAGTCACACCCTGACTAAACCTGGGTAGACACCATAACGAAATTCATGGAGATCTGCTCCCACTCCCACTTCGGAACGGTTAAAGGTTGCAACTCTCCAGCCGGTCTCAGATGCTCAACCTAAGCACAAAACAAGACAGACACCTTGAAACGAAATCTGAAACTTCTCTTTACACCCTTGCTCACCCGTAACTATCTCACAAGTCACGTCAAATGTTGGTGGAACTTGAATGAGTACAGAGAGTTGACAGATGTGCCTGCTCTAGGATTTCACGTCTCTACCCAAAAGTATCAGGTACACAAACGCGTCCCTAAACTTAGCACACCTTTGTCACAATTCAAGGACTCCAAATCATTACCCAGCCAAGTATGCTCAAGAATCTCTGACAAACGAGCATCGGCGGGCAGTGCCTCACGAAAACGATTAAAGAAAAGTGGTCGGGCGTAGACATGAGCAAGCTGTCCCCTTAGTAGAGGCGAACTTAAGCTGTACTCAATGATCGCATAATAACTGTAAATCTGCAGAAGGCTATCTCAACAATCAAAATCCGCTACAGGAAGATGTACATTAAGCTCTAGTGGTCCGTGAAAATCTGACACGACTCTCGAACAAGTAGTGTCTCTAAATCTCCAACGCAAGACTAACGCGGCCATCTCCAGATCATGAGTGGGATATCCTGCTCGTACTTCCTCCAATGTAAGGTTGCCAATTAGAGTGACTCCTGATAATAGCTACCGAAGGAGAACCCTAACAATGGCAATTGACGATCCCCAACTGCTGATAACAATTAGTACGTACTCACAAGCATATCCTCCATAGTCGGTATAACCCGCTCTCACAAAATCATCATCCTACGGATGGAAAGATGGAGCTAAAGCTCAACCAGTACCCAAGGCCCTGAAGCTCCTTCCCCAGACGGCAAGCAAACAGGGTGCCTTTATTGGATACGACCCATGAAGGAACTCCGTGCAACGCACAAACTTAACAAAGAACAACTGAGCAAAATGAGCAAAACCGGACAACAAATATCCGAATGGAGTCACACACTGACTAAACCTGGGTAGACACCATAACGAAATTCGTGGAGATCTGCTCCCACTCCCACTTCGGAATGGTTAAAGGTTGCAACTCTCCAGCCGGTCTCAGATGCTCAACCTAAGCACAAAACAAGACAGACACCTTGAAACGAAATCTGAAACTTCTCTTTACACCCTTGCTCACCCGTAACTATCTCACAAGTCACGTCAAATGTTGGTGGAACTTGAATGAGTACAGAGAGTTGACAGATGTGCCTGCTCTAGGATTTCACGACCTAACCCCTAAACCTAAAGGTTGCCAATTAGAGTGACTCCTGCTAACAGCTACCGAAGGAGAACCCTAACAATGGCGATTGACGATCCCCAACTGCTGATAACAATTAGTACGTACCCACAAGCATATCCTCCGTAGTCGGTATAGCCCGCTCTCATAAAATCATCATCCTACGGATGGAAAGATGGAGCTAAAGCTCAACCAGTACCCAAGGCCCTGAAGCTCCTTCCCCAGACGGCAAGCAAATAGGGTGCCTTTATTGAATACGACCCATGAAGGAACTCCGTGCAACGCACAAACTTAACAAAGAACAACTGAGCAAAACGAGCAAAACCGGACAACAAATATCCGAATGGAGTCACACCCTGACTAAACCTGGGTAGACACCATAATGAAATTCGTGGAGATCTGCTCCCACTCCCACTTCGGAACGGTTAAAGGTTGCAACTCTCCAGCCGGTCTCAGATGCTCAACCTAAGCACAAAACAAGAAAGACACCTTGAAACGAAATCTGAAACTTCTCTTTACACCCTTGCTCACCCGTAACTATCTCACAAGTCACGTCAAATTTTGGTGGAACTTGAATGAGTACAGAGAGTTGACAGATGTGCCTGCTCTAGGATTTCACGTCTCTATCCAAAAATATCAGGTACACAAACGCGTCCCTAAACTTAGCACACCTTTGTCACAATTCAAGGACTCCAAATCATTACCCAGCCAAGTATGCTCAAGAATCTCTGACAAACGAGCATTGGCGGGCAGTGCCTCGCGAAAACGATTAAAGAAAAGTGGTCGGGCGTGGACATGAGCAAGCTGTCCCCTTAGTAGAGGCGAACTTAAGCTATACTCAATGATCGCACAATAACTGTAAATCTGCAGAAGGCTATCTCAACAATCAAAATCCGCTACAGGAAGATGTACATTAAGCTCTAGTGGTCCGTGAAAATCTGACACGACTCTCGAACAAGTAGTGTCTCTAAATCTCCAACGCAAGACTAACGCGGCCATCTCCAGATCATGAGTAGGATATCCTGCTCGTACTTCCTCCAATGTAAGGAAGCAAAAGTGATAACTCTATAATGCCACATCAGCGCAAAATCGAGCCCCACTCGCGAAACATCACAGTTAAACCACAAGGTCACCCGAACCAGAAAGCAAAAGAAAGAAATGATGAAGTTGTTAACTGAGTCTTCAACTGCGAAAAAACTCCGCACGCATGCCTCAGTCCAAAGAAAAGAAACCTCCTTTTCGATCAGTTCAGTCAACGGTGCAGCACTACAATAGCAATCCTGCATGAAGCGGCGGTAAAAACCTGTTAGTGTAAGGTTCCTAGGCACTCAAGTAAGGTCTCACAAGGCATCGAACATGCCAATTTAAAAAAAAATGGTGCCGAGAAACCCTAGACTACGGATCTTAGACTAGATGTTTAGGCGAAATGATAATCTAGTTAACAAATTAACTAAAAGTTAGGATGCTACAACCTTTGTAGATCTGGATACCCACTTCCTTAGCTCCACGAGGGCGTCCTCTCGCTGTCCATCTTGAACCTTGGACTCTCGTGACGGCTTCATCGGAGAAACGTGCGGAATAGGTAGTCGGCTTCGTGTCAAAGATGATCTACGTCGAGGTTGCACAAGCTCAAGCTCCGACTTCACAAAGTTGTGAAACTTGTGAAGAAAACACCCAAAACAACTTGGCAAGAGGTAGAGGGTGAAGAAATAAGAGGTGGGTTCACTTTAGAATTGGATTTCTCTCACTAGATCTCAAGTTGCCATTAAAGTAGCAAGCTTGAAGAAGAAGAAGAAGATGAAGATGGTTATGATAAGTTCTATTAAAAAGAAATAGAAAATCAATACTTATCATAACTTAAACTAGGGTTAAGTGTAGAGAATAAACCATGGTGAATTAAGTGGGTTAGGGTTAAGCAAGAAGACAAGAATGGTCAAAGAAGTCAAAGCTTCATGAAGCTTCAACTAATGACAAAAGAAAGCCACCATTCTCTTTAAACTTATCCAAATAAATGAATAAACAAATAAATGAATAAATAAATATGCAAAACCCTAATTATCATAATAACCATGGTTTAATTCTATACACTTAACCATATGATCAAGTATCATCAAACATGATACAAAAAAAGTGAACAAAAGTATATCACATATACAATGTGCAATCCAAGTGAGAAAAATCCGTTTAAAGTGAACCAATACTAGTTAATGCAAAGTAATATATCAAATATATAATTATACATTAAATCATTAAATCAACACTTGATTCAATGATCCGGTCATGTCGCACATGACCGACTAGTATTCAATGTATCGACTTATCGAATCGATCTTCGATTCGATAACTAGGTTATATCGCATACAACCATTCGAAACATTAATCACGAGAATCAAATACGGTATCACATACACGCATTATTCTCGGTCCCGCACATATCTCATATGCGCTCCTATTTCGTTTCGCTTGAATCAGGAAACCTCTGTGTAGGACTCTAAACACTCGTCAATACGCCGGTAGCAGATGATGATCATATCATGCACCCACAAGCCGCAAGCGGTCTGCTAAACGTAACGGCCACCCGGGTATTGAGCGATCAGAAGATCGACGAGCTAGCCCGCTCACACTCCTGCGAATCCGACCAGTAACACTTACCGAACAGTCCGGTCTCTTTGTCTGATATGTCGCATTTCAAGTCTAGGGGTGGTAAACGTCAGACCCCAATAACCCAATAAGTCGTGCCGATATGAGGCTCGTAACGGGTCGAGAAACTACTGGTAACACTTACCAGCAAATCTCTGATCAGCCCTGGCCAGGGACTTCCCTGTTACGGCCAATCGAGCACTGCGCAACATCAACCCCCAATACCGGGAGAGACGAAACCCCTCCTATCGCTCATTGCCTCCATGTGACTCGGGACTGTGCCCAAAGACCACCATTTTGCACGCCCTCATGGACGTGGTAAGGTGGAGATCAAAGCACAGTGGGAATCACACAAGACTCTATGACGATCTCGGGTCTACAGACTAACCTGTACAAGTGTCACCTGAGAACTGCCATCTGACGTGAAGTATAATACCATCTGGGAGTTCTCGGCGAGTCCGTCCAGTGTACTCAGTCTCCACTGAGCACCCGTACACCATCTCTGATGTCAAACACCAATGGATGTGGGATCATCCATCGCCCATCTCATGGGTCGAGAAGCGTATACGCTAGTCTACTTTGGTATATCGATGCCCCGTCTCGATACACCCACGACTAGGGACCTTGAAGGATGTACTTATGGACTACCATGTCCCCACTAGTATGATCTGCATCACAGTCCAGGTAGTCAAGTACATATCCTAAGGGCTTTACCAACATGTAACTATAAGACAGTATAAAGAGACTAGTGTACATGTTAAGATAAAGAGTAACCAGATAGCATACTATCATATCGAGCAAGAAAGTCATCTCTATATATGTCCAAGCATCCAATATAATATACATCATCTGTACAATACTGGCCTCTAGGGCATACATACAACTAACAATCTCCCACTTGCACTAGGGCCAGCTGTTGTAGTATCGCATACCGAGCATCCCGAAGAGTCTCTCAAACTGTATCTGGGGAATGGCCTTCGTGAGTGGATCCGCGTTGTTGTTCTTCGTGTCAACCCTCCTGACCTCGATCTCCCGGCGATCAACTATCTCCCGGATCAGGTGATACCGCCTCAGAATATGCCTGGATCGCTGATGGGACCTGGGTTCCTTGGCTAAAGCCACTGCTCCATTGTTATCGCAATACAAAGGTATTGGACGCTCAATGGATGGAACCACTCCAAGTTCAGTAATGAACTTCTTGATCCAGACAGCCTCTTTGGCAGCATCGTTGGCAGCGATGTATTCAGCCTCCATCGTCGAGTCTGCCACGGTTTCCTGCTTGGAACTCTTCCAGCTAACCGCCCCTCCGTAAAGGGTAAAGACAAAGCCCGACTGCGACTTAGAGTCGTCCTTATCACTCTGGAAGCTCGAATCGGTAAAGGACTCCACTTGGTGCTCTCCATTACCATACACCAAGAACATATCTCTAGTCCTTCGCAAGTACTTGAGAATGCTCTTCACAGCTGTCCAGTGACTCTCTCCAGGATCAGCTTGATAACTGCTCACTACACTTAGTGAGTATGCTATATCGGGTCTGGTACATAGCATCGCATACATGATAGAGCCTACTGCCGAAGCATAGGGTATCCCTTGCATGCGAGCTCTCTCCAAATCAGTCTTGGGAGACATCTCTTTGGAGAGAGTGACTCCAGAGATCGTGGGCAAGTTCCCATGCTTGGACTCTTCCATACTAAACCTCTTTAGTATGGTGTCAATGTACCTGGATTGGGACAATCCCAAAATCCTTTTGGATCTATCTCTATAGATCCTAATTCCCAATATGCAGGAGGCATCACCAAGATCTTTCATTGAGAATCTTTGTGATAAGAAGAGCTTGACCGCTTGCAGCATAGGAATATCATTTCCTATCAAGAGTATGTCGTCCACGTATAATACGAGGAAGACAACCTTACTCTCTGCCACCTTCTTGTAGATACAAGGTTCATCTGGATTTTTGACGAAATCAAACTCTTTGATAACGACATCAAAGAAGATGTTCCAACTCCGCGATGCTTGCTTTAATCCATAAATGGATTTAAGCAGCTTGCACACCTTCCCGCTGCTCCCACTGTCTACGAAGCCCTCTGGCTGAGTCATGTACACGCACTCTTCTAAATCACCATTTAGAAAGGCGGTCTTAACATCCATTTGTCGTAGTCATGAAAGGCAGCAATTGCAAGCATGATCTGGATGGATTTAAGCATAGCCACTGGAGAAAAGGTTTCGTCATAGTCCACACCTGGTCTTTGACGAAAACCTTTTGCAACAAGTCTAGCTTTGAAAGTCTCCACTTTCCCATCTACACCAAATTTCTTCTTGAAGATCCACTTGCTCCCAATGGGTTTTACCCCTTCAGGAGCAACTTCCAAAGTCCATACTTTGTTGGTGTACATGGATTCCATCTCGGACCGCATAGCATCCAGCCATTTCACTGAGTCACCATTCGTGATGGCCTGCTCGAAGCTAGTTGGGTCATCATCCTCCATGATGCAATCCTCGCTCCCACCGTCCATGAGAAAACCGTAGTATCTCTCAGGTTGGCGAGGAACCCTACTAGATCGGCGGAGTGGCTGGGGTTCATCGGGAACTATGGAATCCTCTGGTTCCACCAGATCTTCTGTTGTAGCTTCTGCAGCTGGGACCTCTTCCAGTTCTACCTCATGACCACTAATCTCTTTTTCAAGAAATTCCTTTTCTAAAAAGGTGGCATGCCGAGAAACAAACACTCTTTGTTCCTCAGGGTGGTAGAAGATATACCCTCGCGAATGTTTGGGATATCCAATAAACTTACACAGAATGGACCTTGCCGCGAGTTTGTCCGGATTTTGCGTTTTTACATAGGCCGGACAACCCCATATCTTAACATAATTAAGATATGGTCTCTTTCCTTTCCATATCTCATATGGAGTGGTCGGCACGTTTTTGGTGGGAACCATATTCAATAGGTCTGCAGCTGTTTCCAGTGCATATCCCCAGAAGGAAATAGGTAGCTCAGCTGTGCTCATCATAGAGCGCACCATATCTAATAGGGTGCGGTTCCTCCGTTCTGATACACCGTTGTGCTGTGGTGTATATGGAGGAGTTAGCTGAGAGAGAATCCCATTCTCTTTTAGGAAGTCCAGGAATTCATTACTTAAGTATTCTCCTCCTTGATCAGATCGTACGATTTTAATACTTTTACCGGTTTGGTTCTTAACTTCTTGCTTATATTCCCTAAATTTCTCAAAAGCTTCTGATTTGTGTTTCATCAGGAACACATACCCGAACCTAGAGAGATCGTCAGTGAATGTAATGAAGTATGAAGAACCATCCCTGGCATGTGTAGACATGGAACCGCATACATCACTATGTATCAGTCCCAAGAGTTCGGTAACTCTTTCTCCGTGTCCCGTAAACGGAGTTTTGGTCATCTTGCCTTTGAGACATGACTGGCAAGTGTCATAAGATGAAAATTCAAACGGATTTAAATATCCATCTTTATGTAACTTAGCTAGTCGTGTCGCATTGATGTGACCCAGTCTACAATGCCACAAGAAGGATTCGTTCAGTTCTGAACTCTTCCTCTTGTGTGTGTTTGTTATGATGAGAACTGTTGATTGATTTAGAACATAAATGCCATTGCATAACGTGCCTGATCCAACCAACTTTTGGTCACGGAAAATGTTCATAACATTGTCCTGCAATACAAAATTATATCCCTCTTTACTCAATAAAGAAACCGATATAATGTTGCATATCAGGTTCGGCATGTAATAGCATTCGTTCAGAACCAATGTATCACCAGTTGGTAATACAAGGTGATATTCCCCGACAGTCTTAATTGCAACAATTGCACCATTTCCAACTCTAATGTCTTTATCACCTTCTCCAAGTTCTCTACCTTTTCTTAGCCCATGTAACTGATTACATATATGGGACCCCGACCCGGTATCCAATACCCAGGACGTAGAGCAAATGGAGAAACAGTTCTCAGTAACGAACACACCCGAAGAAAATGCATCAACATGTACTTTCTTCATTCGGGTGGCATGGGAATCCTGGCATTCCCCTATATCCTGTTCATTCCTATAACTCTTATAAGAAAGAACGGAACCAACGTTCCCCAGCACAGTATAACATGCGGGTTCGGTCAATACATCCATATTATTATCTTCATTAGGGCATGAAATGGTCGCTACCTGGAGAGAGAGAGAAGAAAACACTTTAGCGTATGCTCGTGCAAGATCAGATTGGTTTTTATCTTATCTAATCAGGATGGCTCCCACTGCTTTTTATCAAATCTTCCTTCAAACCCTAAAAGGAAAGACTAGACGGGATTAATTACACACTACAAGTTCGCCAATCTTTCAGCCAGGCCAGTGTCGGTACTTTGAGGGAGGTCCCCCGTGCTTTCGCACGAACCTAATTAATGTAAACCTCGTTTTCCCAGAGGCATAACCCCGTTGACACCTTTCTAGACACCTACTTGATCAGCTAATTGCAATGTGTAAAACTCTCCCAGGAGTAACTCTTACTCGCAGTGGGTATCGGGATCCAACTATCTCATAGAAGGTATGCAATCTCATTGCAAATTTCATACTTGAAATTCCCGATAATGCTTTTGCCCCTAGCGTTCTATGACCTTGACGCAGGCCAACAAACCATAGTGCGCTAGTCAAGTTCAACCCGTCATTTCCTGATTGAATTAAACCCACCCGTACGACTCTTGACGCAGGCCAACAAAGTCGCACGACTACCCTAATCCAATCTGCATCATATGCATAAGCAGATAAATACTAGTTAGCTACCGCACACTACGCCTTGACGCAGGCCAACAAACGCAGCACGAATACTAACTACTACTCATCTGAAATGACGGAGGGCTACGCCAGGTTTTTCTGAAAACCATGAGCGTAATGAACTTGATATCGTTGTAGAATCAAATGAAGTTTTGAAATGGAGTGATTTTGAGGCTTTTCTAGTTTTGCTAAAGGAGTCACTCCCGGCGAAGGGATCTCGGTCCTTTCCTCGTCGAATGAGGTGCGGGATATATCATATATATCGCTGTGCAAAGCAAAAACGCAAAAGCAGTCAAAAGCAAACCGAGTGTGTAGCATCTGCCAGTTATTGCTAAAGGAGTCACTCCCGGTGAAGGGATCTCGGTCCTTTCCTCATCGAATAAGGTGCGGGGTATATCATATATACCGCTATGCAAAGTAAGAACTGTAGCTACCTGTTTTATTTAAAATCTGATTCTACAACATCTTAGGTTTCTTTCCTTTCATTAATCACATTAATGAAGTCCCATCATTTAAATACCTAAACATCAAAGATAGATATGACGTACACTTATGCCATCCGCATTCGCCTCGATGTCCCCTCGTGCACCGTTAGGTTAGGTAACTAACGACAGAGCAGGGCAGGGCTAGCGCGGGTGTAAAACATAAGTAACGTCTATATAATATATCATATATACTATATACTATATCCATCACAGAATCACATCACAGATATGCAGCAGAAGTAACATATGAAATATTGGATATACTAGAACGTCCGTGTTTTCAATACGAGCCATTACAAAACACGGATTCCACGGTCGTGATGAATAGCCAATCCCACACCCCTAGACCCCTACGAGAGCGGCAAGCAACCCTGCCAATTCTAGGGTTAGGAGACCCGGACTCGACTCCTCGAGTTGGTCTCCCACTGGACCCCAGAACCCGGTTACTTGTGCTCCCCTCCTTGGGTCTATCCTAATGCGGAAAAGTAAATAATATACAAAGGGTGACAACTTCCGCTACCTGGAAGTGCCCCAAATAAAAGAATATTACATACAAGTTTTTACATGAATGAAAATGAAAAACACTCATCTCACATAAAAAACCCCGGCTATTCGAATACGACGATCCAATATAACATATCCAGCAACACATAACAACACATGTCATCAACGTAAGTAAGTATGCATACCCCAATTGTCGTTGACGTATAGCAACGAAACCGGCGATATGAACATACTACACTTACGGTCACAGAAAAGAAAGTGTAAAACTACAACAATTGGAATCCGCAACTTCTTTAGACATCACATGCCTAATCAAATGAAATACTTAGACGTCACATGCCTAACAGTTATAAATCCCGCATTTTAGTCTCATTATCGAAAAAACTTTTCAATATAAAGTGAAACTAAACCGCTAGATTTATAACATTCATTCAGTTATCACATAACTGTTTATGAATTCCAATTATTGTATCACATTCCAGATAAACAGAAAATGTTAAACTTTCCGATCGAACAGTCGAATACCCAAGTTTTCCCGATACAGCTCAACACATGAAATAAGTCTAACAATATTCAGTTCGTGCCTCAGTACCGACGGTCCAGCCGTAGAAGGGTCAAGCCAACGCCTCACATGTGGCACGCCGTACTGCCCTAAACCCGAAGGTTCAAAGGGCAGTTCAAGACGGTCACATAATCGAGTTAAGGTTTGTTGTCTTCTAGAGGGTCCATCGCATTACTTGCACTACTTAGAATGTCGTTAAACTATGGAAAAATCCAACACTTGGAATTTTCCCGACAGGGGAAAAATTAGGTATTTATATCCGGTCGAACTTTTTAACATATTCTGGAAATTATCCGGAAAAACACAAAAGACGAAATTTGATAATCCGATCGAAATACCGAATCCCTATACAACCCCAGAATACTCTTCTGTAGAGTCACAATAAAAATACCCCAGAAAATACAGCATTATATTATATGAGTTACTGTGCAGAAAATATTAAACAAGGGAACAGTAAGGCCGCGGAACCGCCGCACCATGCATAGCACGTGCCGCGGTTCCGCGGTGGAAAAGTTGATTCAGACCCTCGTATTTCACAGTAATTCAAATAACACCCTGCTTGATTTTCTGCATATTTTTAATTGACAAAAATCCCATTTTTTAGAAAAAGTCCAGAGAGCATTTTAGGGTTTTGGTTTTCGGTTCGTCCGGGTTTCAAACTCCGTCGGGACTTCGCCTAAGGCTCTAGCTAGGCTCTGATACCAGTGTAAGGTTCCTAGGCACTCAAGTAAGGTCTCACAAGGCATCGAACATGCCAATTTAAAAAAGAATGGTGCCGAGAAACCCTAGACTACGGATCTTAGACTAGATGTTTAGGCGAAATGATAATCTAGTTAACAAATTAACTAAAAGTTAGGATGCTACAACCTTTGTAGATCCGGATACCCACTTCCTTAGCTCCACGAGGGCGTCCTCTCGCTGTCCATCTTGAACCTTGGACTCTCGTGACGGCTTCATCGGAGAAACGTGCGGAATAGGTCGTCGGCTTCGTGTCAAAGACGATCTACGTCGAGGTTGCACAAGCTCAAGCTCCGACTTCACAAAGTTGTGCAACTTGTGAAGAAAACACCCAAAACAACTTGGCAAGAGGTAGAGGGTGAAGAAATAAGAGGTGGGTTCACTTTAGATTTGGATTTCTCTCACTAGATCTCAAGTTGCCATTAAAGTAGCAAGCTTGAAGAAGAAGAAGAAGATGAAGATGGTTATGATAAGTTCTATTAAAAAGAAATAGAAAATCAATACTTATCATAACTTAAACTAGGGTTAAGTGTAGAGAATAAACCATGGTGAATTAAGTGGGTTAGGGTTAAGCAAGAAGACAAGAATGGTTAAAGAAGTCAAAGCTTCATGAAGCTTCAACTAATGACAAAAGAAAGCCACCATTCTCTTTAAACTTATCCAAATAAATGAATAAATAAATATGCAAAACCCTAATTATCATAATAACCATGGTTTAATTCTATACACTTAACCATATGATCAAGTATCATCAAACATGATACAAAAAAAGTGCACAAAAGTATATCACATATACAATGTGCAATCCAAGTGAGAAAAATCCGTTTAAAGTGAACCAATACTAGTTAATGCTAAGTAATATATCAAATATATAATTATACATTAAATCATTAAATCAACACTTGATTCAATGATCCGGTCATGTCGCACATGACCGACTAGTATTCAATGTATCGACTTATCGAATCGATCTTTGATTCGATAACTAGGTTATATCGCATACAACCATTCGAAACATTAATCGCGAGAATCAAATACGGTATCACATACACGCATTATTCTCGGTCCCGCACATATCTCATATGCGCTCCTATTTCGTTTCGCTTGAACCAGGAAACCTCTGTGTAGGACTCTAAAGACTCGTCAATACGCCGGTAGCAGATGATGATCATATCATGCACCCACAAGCCGCAAGCGGTCTGCTAAACGTAACGGCCACCCGGGTATTGAGCGATCAGAAGATCGACGAGCTAGCCCGCTCACACTCCTGCGAATCCGACCAGTAACACTTACCGTACAGTCCGGTCTCTTTGTCTGATATGTCGCATATCAAGTCTAGGGGTGGTAAACGTCAGACCCCAATAACCCAATAAGTCGTGCTGATATGAGGCTCGTAACGGGTCGAGAAATTACTGGTAACACTTACCAGCAAATCTCTGATCAGCCCTGGCCAGGGACTTCCCTGTTACGGCCAATCGAGCACTGCGCAACATCAACCCCCAATACCGGGAGAGACGAAACCCCTCCTATCGCTCATTGCCTCCATGTGACTCGGGACTGTGCCCAAAGACCACCGTTTTGCATGCCCTCATGGACGTGGTAAGGTGGAGATCAAAGCACAGTGGGAATCACACAAGACTCTATGACGATCTCGGGTCTACAGACTAACCTGTACAAGTGTCACCTGAGAACTGCCATCTGTCGTGAGGTATAATACCATCTGGGAGTTCTCGGTGAGTCCGTCCAGTGTACTCAGTCTCCACTGAGCACCCGTACACCATCTCTGATGTCAAACACCAATGGATGTGGGATCATCCATCGCCCATCTCATGGGTCGAGAAGTGTATACGCTAGTCTACTCTGGTATATCGATGCCCCGTCTCGATACACCCACGACTAGGGACCTTGAAGGATGTACTTATGGACTACCATGTCCCCATTAGTATGATCTGCATCACAGTCCAGGTGTCAAGTACATATCCTAAGGGCTTTACCAACATGTAACTATAAGACAGTATAAAGAGACTAGTGTACATGTTAAGATAAAGAGTAACCAGATAGCATACTATCATATCGAGCAAGAAAGTCATCTCTATATATGTCCAAGCATCCAATATAATATACATCATCTGTACAATACTGGCCTCTAGGGCATACATACAACTAACAGTTAAGCCCCAAAATCTGCGGACCTCCGTCCTGCACACAAGTCTGGGCCTAAGCTGTACGGCCACAATCTTCCTCGGAACCATACAAAACCCTCTCCCGTAACTACAAGACCCAGGAGTCAACACAAACAAGACTGAAGAAACACTCCGAGAATCTAGGAAACCGCTGGGGCTCTCCTGTTGGAGATAGTGCCCTCAGAGTCAATTATTAGGTCACAGGTACGTGATTGTAATGATTGAGGGAGGACCTATCCCGGTAGGACAGTCTTACTCAAGATGATAGTATGCTATCTGGTTTACCTTTATCATCGTGTACTGCTTTAGGTGACCTGACACGTCGCTATTACACGTTGATAGAGCCCCTAGGATTCTTGCTTGACCACCAGCAGTATGAGGGCGATCATATAAGTGGGAGCTGGGGTCTATAAGCTTATCCTTAAAAGGTCCCTAGTCGTGGGAGTTTCGAGACTGGGCATCGATACTCCATTAGTAGACTAGTGTATACAGTCGAGACCCCGACGAGGGGCGGTGGCCGGTCTCACAAGCCACTGGTGTCAGTTGGATCACCTAAGATGTATACAGGTGCTCATTGGGTTATGAGTACACCGGACAGGACTCGCCGGGAACATGCTAGTTGGTCATATACCAGACGTCAGATGGCAGTTCCCTGGTGACATGTGTGCAGGTTAGTTCATCGACCTGGGGATCGTCATTTGTCTCGTGTGAGTTCCCACTGTACTTTGATTACTACCCTACCACGGCTCAAAGGAGTCGTGCAAACAGGTTTTAGTTGGGTACAGTCCCGAGCCACATGGAGGCAGTGAGCGTATCTTCAGGGGTTCGTCTCTCCCGGTATTGGGGGTGAGGTCGTGCTGTGTCTAGGAGAGCCATTACACAAAGTCCTTGGCCAAGGCAAGGAGATTTACTGGTAGGTATTCCAGTAGTATCTCAGGGTGTTCTGGGCTACACTCCGACACGACTTGTACCGCTTTTGGGGGTCTGACTTTTACCAACCCCCTAGGCCCGCCATGCGATACTCATAGACGAACGGACCGGACTGCACGGATATTGTCACTGACAGGCTCAGTTGGGTGTCGGGGTGAGCTTCCTCATCGACGTCCCATTTGGTCAGTACCTGGTAGCCCGTCACGTATTGGCTTATACCTCTGACGTGCTAGTGGTTAAATCCACAACCAAGGTGTTGACGAGTCTTTAGAGTCCCCCACATTCAGTTACTCAGCTTTCGGGCGAAAGGTTGAAGAGGCCGTATGGAGATATGGCAAGGTCCGATCAGATACGTGCGGTATTGCACGGATCAGGATCGGACAGTTTGTACTATAGGCCGTATGGTTATATGGCAGGGTTCGATCAGATACGTGCGGTATTGCACGGATCAGGATCGAACAGACATTACTGGCCGGTTTTGGTATAAGCCGGATCCTGGTATAGTACAGTGTAGATTTTGTCTCATTGCATTTGTATTTCGGTCGAAATACAGATACGGGTGTGTATGCACAGTATCGGGGTTTTCCTGTAATTTATTACGGGACCAGTTTTTTGGAGTTGCCAGTTTGCTTTCCGTTTCGGCCAATTTCCATTGTTCCGTTCATTGGCCAAAGATTGGTGGAGGAGGGTTTATTTGCATTGTTGCAAATAGGCATTAGTGGAGGGGTTTCTTTGCATCTTGTTTCATCATGATGGTTTTCATGATGAGCACCATACCTTGACCTTTTGACTTGATCACTTCATGATAGCTTGACTTTGGATGTCATCATGGTTGTTGTTGATTGGTTAGTGGAGTATGGATTTGGTTGTGATGATAATTTCTTTTCACCATTCTTTTTCTCTCATGATTATAGTAGTGGTTGAATCATCCATACAACACACACTCTCTCTCTCCAATCTTACTCCCTCTTTTGTTTGGCCGGCCATTCCAAATGGTGGGGTGGGATTCATTTTTATGTGTGGCATTTTGTTTCTCATGCTCTCTAGAAAAGCCCTCTAGTTCATTTCCTAAAGTTGCTCTCTTTTTCTTCCACCAAATGGCAAAGCTCCAAAAACCCCAAAATGAGACTTGAGGACTACATATTCTACAGCGATTCTTGGGCACGTCGAGTAGCCGGCTTCGTGCCCGAGTTGCCTCGGCATTGAGGTGGGAGCCCGTAAACGATGTAGGCGACGTGGTGCACTTCCGGCGACGAGGAGGAGACGGAACATTCCGCAGGAGATCGGGACCATGACGAGAAGACCGGAGGACTTGGATCGTCGGTATATCTCTATTCCCTTTCTTGTAGTTAGCTAGGACTAGTTGATGGTTCGATCCGGGTTATAGTGCGCGGTGGTGCCGGTTTGCTAAGTCCGCAAAATTTAAGTTATTCACCGCTTCCGCATTCCGGCGTCGGCTCGACGGCCGGGGCGCCGCCGTGCACTTACAGTGGTATCAGAGCCTCGCCATTAACTTAGTCTAGCTTTGTGTAATGTGTTTTTCAGTTCCGATCGATAAAATGTTCCAAAACCCGTATTGTCTTCACATCAGTTTTCTGTCAGAATTTTTCAGTCTCCAAAAATTTTTCAGGTTGCAGAAAATTGATGTACTGGAAATTGTAAGGCCACTGTAGAAATTCGACTGAGTGATACAATAGTTCGAGCGTGGAACCGCGGCCAAACACCCCTTTGGGCCGCGGTTCCGCCTCACTATAATGAGCTCACTGTGTCAATTTTCTCCAGTGGGCTTCTGGGCTGTTTTTAGGGGTTTTAGAATAATAACATTGGGCCCAGAATTTCTTTAACTGCTACAGAATTGCTTTGGGGCCCACTTGTTAAAATTTTGATTGATCGGATATTTTAAACACATTTTTCACAGTATTTACATTATATCTGCGACCGTGAATGTCACTCGATCGGTAAATCCGGTCTAACTGCTATAGCCCGGTTAGACGGATTTGCGAACGTGATTTTCACGTTGATGTTTTGTTTTTGCTGTGATGTTGCGGATCGGTCGTGGGGGATAGCCTGGATGCAATGCTAGTACAGTTTTGTTGTATTATGTACATTTGATATTGCGGGGCGAGCGTCCGACATGTGGACTGCCGTCACTGCCTGTTTGTATTATTATTTTGGGGCACGACCTGGTTGCGGTCGATGTACCCGTTGTATGTATATTTTACTTTCTGTACTAGGATTACCCCGCGGAGGGGTGCACGGATAGCCGGATTCTGGAGGGCAACAAGCCCGCATCTCATGGCATTGAGACGGAGGGGGCTTCACTCTAGGATTGGCGGGATATTCGCCGCACTCGTAGGGGGTACAGGTTGACCCAGGAGGGGTGCCCAAGTTGCCGGATTCCGTGAAGTGCCGGGTGGTCCATTCACGTCGCTGAAGGGGGCTGCCTCGCTTCAGGTTTTGGCGGGTGACTTGTCGCGCCCGTAGGGGTCTAGGATTTCATTGCACAGGCTATCCACACGACCAGGGGAACGTCGGGTTTCAGTAGTGGCTCTATGAAACCCGGGGATCCCAGATATCTGTATTGTTTCTGTGATGCTGTACATTTTCTGTGATGTTGCATTTTATTCACGCCTTGAGCGAATATAATATATTGGTATATATATTAGTAGATGTTGTATATATTTTACATCCGCGCTAGTCCAGTCCCCGCTCTGTCGTTAGTTAGCTAACCTAACGGGTAATGACGGGACCCAGTGGCGAATGCGGATGGCATATACGTACATCAGTATATTTTCGTTCTTTTTGGTGTGATCAATTGATGGGACTGCATTGATTCGGATCAATGCAAGTTAAAACAAACCTAATCTGATGTTGTTGGAACACTTTTCAAAAAGCTGTTATTGCAAGGACGTTCACTTTTGTTTTGCATTGCGGTATTCATTTAGAATATCCTGCTCCTCAGTCGACGAGGCAAGGGCCGAGATCCCTTCACCGGGAGTGACCCCTTGGACAAAAGTTTGCGTCAGGGCATTAACTTCACTATAGCCGATTACTTTTGCTTTGCATCGTGGTATTCAGTTGGAATATCCTGCACCCTATTCTACGGGGAAAGAGCCGAGATCCCTTCACCGGGAGTGACCTCTTTAGCGAAGGTTTTCGTCACTATATTTTTAAAAGCTATCCGTTCCTTCAACGATATCAAGTTCATTACGTTAAAGGTTTTCGCCAGAAACCATTCGTAGCCCTCCGTCGTTTCATATGGGTAGTCAATAGTATTCAAGCTGTGTATGTTGGCCAAAGTCAAGGCACAGTGTTTGGTAGCTGTTGGTTATTCATATGCAGCATAGATAGATGCGTTGGTTTGGGACAGTCGTGCTGCCATTTTGGCCAAAGTCAAGGGTATGTACGGGTGGATTCAAATTAACCTGGAGAATGACGGGCAGAACTTGACATGTGACTTATGATATGTTGGCCAAAGTCAAGGTCATAAGAGCATGGGGCAGAAATCACATCGGGAGTTTCAAAAGAACTGAAACTTGCCAGATATGCGCATACCTTCTGGAGTGTGATGACGTGAGCGGATTACGTCACGTTATCATGCGATGATAGTTGGATCCCGATTCCCACTGATGAGTTGGTTTACTCCTCGGGTGACCCCGACTAATTCTTCTTTCAGGTTTGGAGGAGAATTTGAGGTACAGTGGGAGGTTTCCTGATTAGATAAATTGGTAACCATTCTGATCTAGGGTAGAGTGCACGCTGAGTGTTTCTTTTCTCTCTCTCTCTTGGCAGCGACCATTGACCCGACCCTATGACTATGACTCAGTGACCAAGTTGACCGAACCTTCTTAACACTGGCTTTTGGATTGTCAGAGTTGCAGACCTCATTACCACTCCTACTTTTACCCTTTTCTCCAGGACACCCCGTATTACTGCGAACGTCCACTTCCATTGGACAAAACCATCGTATGGTTAGATACGAACTCGAAGGAATTCGAGGATGGTTTCCGGTTCTGGAGAAAACGGATAGGATTATTCAGTTGTCTTTTCCTTTTACCCTCTCTCAGGTTACGAGTACTCCTTGGTTTAGGGGTAGTACACCTATTACGCAAATTGGATTGTCTTCTTCCAAACCTTAGGCTGGTGCCGACCGGTAGGGAATGAAGAAAACCAATTAGCATAACGATGGTGTGCAGAAGGTATTATGTTCAGACAAAGCAAGGGATTAGTAAGAGGGCAAAGTAAATTGCAACAGATATTCACGACCAAACCAAATATTTCGTTACCACTCCCACATCACCTTTGTATTTCTCCAGGACACTCCGTATCACTACGAAGATCCACAGTTTATTTGGATACTCCATCGTATGGTTATATACGAACTCGAAAGGAATTTATTCCAGTTCGGGGATGGATTCTGGTTCAGGAGAAATAGGAATAAGGTTTATTCGGTTGTCTTTTATCTTCACCCTCTCTCATTGCGAGTGTTCCTAGGATTGGGACAGTACACCCATTATGCTTATTGGATAGTCTTCTTCCAAACCATAGGCTGGTGCCGAACGGTAGGGAAGGAAGAAAACCATTTGGCCTAAAAGGGTGTGCAGAAGGTAAAGACTAAAGACATATGAAGGGATTTGGAGAGGTGGCAAAGAACTATACGGTTACAGTCGTGAATCTGGAAGAGGCATTACTAGGAATACCAGAATACCCCATCGGAACATTTCAATGTTTCAGTTTCACTGTGTAATGTTAAAGGAAAACTGATTTCCCGATTAGATACTTACTCCAGGGTATGTATTTACCAGGTACGATTCTCACATCTGTATGGTTTTACAGATGATGAGTGGGAGTAAGTTATTGGGAATTGGGTGATTATCCTCATTATATCGGGATTCGTTATAATCGGTGATATTTGAGGAAATCACCTGGCCTGTTTGCCGGTTGGCAAATATTTGGTTTTGAATATCCGCTGTTATGTACCAATTTCAAATTGATATATCTGTACGTCTATTTTCATAGAGTGAGATATACCTTTATGAAATTATGTCTACGACATTTACCTATATCAGTGGATGGTTAGGTAAGGAGCATTAAACAGCGGTGTAATTCTTCTTAACCATAAGTACAGTTTTCAACCTACGACATACAGTGAATGAGTTATCAGACTCAAGGGACTTATACAGAGTATTGTATGTTGTCCAGGGTCCATCAGGACAGAGGGGTTGGTCCTCGTACTATATTCGGTTTACTTATGACTTCTCTAGTTTTTAGACAGGTGTTTCGTGGAAACACAGGGTCCGGATTTGGAGAAGTTATAGGTATTTGAATAGAGTAGAGAACCAGGTATAGCAAGTATCGGGATTCTTCAAAGAGATCGAAGATGTAGATACTTGTGTATGGTATTCAGTTGATAGTAATGATAAAGAGATCTTGCTTCTCTTTCAGGTTACTCATAATTGGAAGTATTCCTAAGTTGAGTAACGCTGATCGGCCTCCTTCCATTTAGTTGACATGCGCTGGGGACAGCTGCATGATTTGAATCTGGTTCAATTAAATCAGTGCCTCTGTTTCTATATTGGATATAGAACAGTTCATATCTTAACGATGTTAAGGTACGGGGAGTTGTCCGGCTTATGATTAAAACCAGACTCTGGACAACTCAAGGCACGTTTCTGTAATGGCTGTTTATGGGTTGACCCAGGCTATGACGCGGGTTGATTTTCTACCATCTGGATGAACAATAGCAATATTGTTCTAGACTCGCCACAGTTTTATTAAAGATGGATTTTTTTTCAGAAAACAGTAGTGGGAGTATGGTAGAACTGGAAGTGATTCCAGAACCACAAACGATTACTGAAGATTTGATAAGGAACCTAAAGATTCAATCTGGATTGACATTCCATTGGCCACTCCGCAGATAAGGTGGGTAACTTCAGGCACCCGAGAGGTACTCCGGTAGCCTCAAGGATGGTGACAGGGAAGTTCTTGTTTACCCACAACTGCCATTGCTGTTGTTCCAGGTTACGAGACCCGGCGGGAGGATGAGTATAGCGTCGTTCTAAACTTGCTTTAGAAGTGTACGTCTATATGACTCTGCCAGAGGGTTGTCGTAGTCAGTGGGAGCAGCGGAAGCATTGGTGGACAGGTAGCTTATGTCTATTTATAGACTAGAGCAGATGTAGCGGAGATAGATCATCTATTTCTGATGTGACAGTCATGGGTCTGACTTCATCAGAAAAGGGGATGGATCTGTTGAGAAGGTAGTAGGGTGTGATATCCTGGTATTTGGATGACATACACAAAGTAGGAAAGGAAACTCCTATACTACGATCGGTTATACTTTGGTCGTCACACAGTTGTTTCTCCACAAAGGAAATGGATTTTATATCAGACATACTGGCTGCTGGATCTATGGTATTAGATCTAGATTTGGGTGGTTTCCCAATCAGGGTACTTGACAGCATTCTAAGAGTATTTAGGATGGACGACTCCTGGCACGGTAGTGTACCTGCAGGTAATGGAGTCACCCTCTCCAAAGGTGTCTTACAGACTAAAGGGGAGAGGGACGGGCATGATTGACAGATCACTTGCTCAGGCAATTGAGTCAATCGTGAGATGTCGAGTACCACACCAGATGTTGTTCTTGCACTAGATGCAATAAGTTGACATTAATCCAATCCTGGAGAAACAGTCGGAAGCAGTTTTAGAACATAAGTGGATGTTCTAGGGAGATGATAACGACAGCTTCATTCAGGAGACAGTTATCATTCCAGGCTTCCTAGGTGACATGGACGACAAGGAGGTTGTCAGAGTTATATTTTTCCTTCTGATGAGGGGCAGTATTTTGGACAGGTGGTCCAAGGCAATACTGAGGGAGGCATGGCACGCAGGATACTGATTAAGTTCAGTTGACGATACAGTCTAAGAAGTTTGGATTTGGAGTTCATTTATGAGCTAGGTTCCATCAGACATCCAGACATATTCTGAGACAGGTATTGCTCTTTTCGGGAGATGGTTTTCTCCGCGAACTTGAGATATAGAGAGACATAGAAAGAAACAACTGAGCGGATCCACTCACTGAGGCTATTCCTCGAATGCAATAGTTCCGCAAACGAGCTTTGTGAGACTGACTAGTAGAGGAGTTGGATGTTCGGTATCACACGGGCTGTGAGTATGCGACATCGCAATAATTAGCCTTGAGTGCAAGTGGGAGATTGTTGGAGATAGTGCCCTCAGAGTCAATTATTAGGTCACAGGTACGTGATTGTAATGATTGAGGGAGGACCTATCCCGGTAGGACAGTCTTACTCAAGATGATAGTATGCTATCTGGTTTACCTTTATCATCGTGTACTGCTTTAGGTGACCTGACACGTCGCTATTACACGTTGATAGAGCCCCTAGGATTCTTGCTTGACCACCAGCAGTATGAGGGCGATCATATAAGTGGGAGCTGGGGTCTATAAGCTTATCCTTAAAAGGTCCCTAGTCGTGGGAGTTTCGAGACTGGGCATCGATACTCCATTAGTAGACTAGTGTATACAGTCGAGACCCCGACGAGGGGCGGTGGCCGGTCTCACAAGCCACTGGTGTCAGTTGGATAACCTAAGATGTATACAGGTGCTCATTGGGTTATGAGTACACCGGACAGGACTCGCCGGGAACATGCTAGTTGGTCATATACCAGACGTCAGATGGCAGTTCCCTGGTGACATGTGTGCAGGTTAGTTCATCGACCTGGGGATCATCATTTGTCTCGTGTGAGTTCCCACTGTACTTTGATTACTACCCTACCACGGCTCAAAGGAGTCGTGCAAACAGGTTTTAGTTGGGTACAGTCCCGAGCCACATGGAGGCAGTGAGCGTATCTTCAGGGGTTCGTCTCTCCCGGTATTGGGGGTGAGGTCGTGCTGTGTCTAGGAGAGCCATTACACAAAGTCCTTGGCCAAGGCAAGGAGATTTACTGGTAGGTATTCCAGTAGTATCTCAGGGTGTTCTGGGCTACACTCCGACACGACTTGTACCGCTTTTGGGGGTCTGACTTTTACCAACCCCCTAGGCCCGCCATGCGATACTCATAGACGAACGGACCGGACTGCACGGATATTGTTACTGACAGGCTCAGTTGGGTGTCGGGGTGAGCTTCCTCATCGACGTCCCATTTGGTCAGTACCTGGTAGCCCGTCACGTATTGGCTTATACCTCTGACGTGCTAGTGGTTAAATCCACAACCAAGGTGTTGACGAGTCTTTAGAGTCCCCCACATTCAGTTACTCAGCTTTCGGGCGAAAGGTTGTAGAGGCCGTATGGAGATATGGCAAGGTCCGATCAGATACGTGCGGTATTGCACGGATCAGGATCGGACAGTTTGTACTATAGGCCGTATGGTTATATGGCAGGGTTCGATCAGATACGTGCGGTATTGCACGGATCAGGATCGAACAGACATTACTGGTCGGTTTTGGTATAAGCCGGATCCTGGTATAGTACAGTGTAGATTTTGTCTCATTGCATTTGTATTTCGGTCGAAATACAGATACGGGTGTGTATGCACAGTATCGGGGTTTTCCTGTAATTTATTACGGGACCAGTTTTTTGGAGTTGCCAGTTTGCTTTCCGTTTCGGCCAATTTCCATTGTTCCGTTCATTGGCCGAAGATTGGTGGAGGAGGGTTTATTTGCATTGTTGCAAATAGGCATTAGTGGAGGGGTTTCTTTGCATCTTGTTTCATCATGATGGTTTTCATGATGAGCACCATACCTTGACCTTTTGACTTGATCACTTCATGATAGCTTGACTTTGGATGTCATCATGGTTGTTGTTGATTGGTTAGTGGAGTATGGATTTGGTTGTGATGATAATTTCTTTTCACCATTCTTTTTCTCTCATGATTATAGTAGTGGTTGAATCATCCATACAACACACACTCTCTCTCTCCAATCTTACTCCCTCTTTTGTTTGGCCGGCCATTCCAAATGGTGGGGTGGGATTCATTTTTATGTGTGGCATTTTGTTTCTCATGCTCTCTAGAAAAGCCCTCTAGTTCATTTCCTAAAGTTGCTCTCTTTTTCTTCCACCAAATGGCAAAGCTCCAAAAACCCCAAAATGAGACTTGAGGACTACATATTCTACAGCGATTCTTGGGCACGTCGAGTAGCCGGCTTCGTGCCCGAGTTGCCTCGGCATTGAGGTGGGAGCCCGTAAACGATGTAGGCGACGTGGTGCACTTCCGGCGACGAGGAGGAGACGGAACATTCCGCAGGAGATCGGGACCATGACGAGAAGACCGGAGGACTTGGATCGTCGGTATATCTCTATTCCCTTTCTTGTAGTTAGCTAGGACTAGTTGATGGTTCGATCCGGGTTATAGTGCGCGGTGGTGCCGGTTTGCTAAGTCCGCAAAATTTAAGCTATTCACCGCTTCCACATTCCGGCGTCGGCTCGACGGCCGGGGCGCCGCCGTGCACTTACATCTCCCAGTATCTGCAGAACAAATCCTCAAGTGCTGCTCCTGTTCCTCAAAACACATTGAAATAGACAAGAATGCCGTCAATAACACAACAATGACTAGTCGAGGATGTTAGTGTATATACCCTATAGGCCATTACTGTATCATACTTGTTTGTATATATTACTTGATGGAAGCTTGGGATATTCACAGTTGTATAGACAATCTTGCTCGAAATGGTAGTATGCTACTTTGTTTGTTTCTACTTTAATGTGTGCATGTGTTTCTTTTAGCATATCGCCTATACACATTAGTGGAGCCCTTAGGATGTTTGCTTGATTACCAGCGTTGTGATGGCAGTCACACTAGTGGGGGTTGGGTAATCTACAAGCACATCAATATACAGGTCCTTGGTCGTAGGATTCTCGAGACGGGGCATCGATACTCCGGAGTCGACTAGCGTATGCGCTTCTCATCCCAGCAGGGGAGATGGTCTGTCCCACAGCCGTCAGTACGTCGTACTTGAGATAGTATGCGGGTGCTCGTTAGGTTACGAGTACACCAGACAGGACTCGTCGGGAACTGTTGGTTGGTACTATACCTATCGTCAGTTATCAGTTCCCAGGTGACATGAGTACAGCTTAGTCCGCTGACTTGACACTGTCACTTCGCCTCGAGTGTGTTCCCACTGTTCTTAGATTGCTACCCTACCACGGCTCAAATGAGTCGTGGAAACAGGTAGCAGTTGGGCGCAGTCCCGAAGCACTTGGAGGCAGTGACGGTTAGACAGGATTCGTCTCTCCCGGTATTGGGGGTTGATATCGCGCTGTTTCTAGGAGAGCCATTACACAAAGTCCCTGGCCAGGGCAAGCGAGATATACTGGCAGGTTATCCAGTGTTGTCTCAGGGTATTCTGGGCTACACTCAGACACAACTTGTACCGCTATTAGAGGGCTGACGTTCACCACCCCCCAGGCCAGCCATGCGATATTCTCAGACGAACAGACCGGACTGTACGGAGATTGTCACATTCAGGCTCAGTAGGAGTTCGGATGGGTTCACCTCATCAGTCTTCTTGTCGGCGTCTACCTGGGGACCGTTACGTACAGCTAGTACCGCTTGCGGCCTGTGGTTAAACCCACTGCCAGCATAGTGTCGAGTCTTTAGAGTCCCACACAGAAAGTATTCGCCTTTGGGCAAAACAGAGTAGAGGTCATATGGTTTTGCGACAGGGTTCGTTCGCATCCGCGCACTTGTGCACGTTTGGTGTCCGGGCAGTTATTACTAGCGGGCTTTGGTTTAAGTCAGATCCTAGTATATGTTTTGGGATTGGTTTTATCTCATTGTATTCGTGTTCCTCGGAGCACGGATGCGGGTGTGTATGCACAGTTGACTGAGACAGAGACAGGGGATTCTCATTGGGGTTGTTGACTGTTGACTTTTTCTAAACCCTAATGAGAATAAAAAATATGATTAACAATAATATTAATTAAGTATTATTATGCCATGGTTGAGTTGAAAGTTTGACTTTTGTTGACTTGTTGACTTTGTTGACCGGTTGACTATTTTGGACTTGTTGACCATCATCATTTCAAGGCTATGACTTTTGTTTACTTGTTGTTCTTTACAAAATGCATTAAATGCATGAAATGATAATGGCCATTGATATGAACCATCACATATACTTAATTATTATTATTATCATGATTATTTTCTCTTTTGTGAGCATGGTTGTAAAAAGTCAAGCTCATTCTATCATTCTCATTCTCTCTCATCCAAGCTCTCCCTCTTCCTCTCTCTCAAGGCTCTCATGTCTCATGAGTTGAGAAACATGAGCCATTGAGATAAAACCCTCAAAACTCTTCTCTACTCACTCTAGAGTACAAGGTCTAGCAAGCCAAGCACTTTAGTTTCCTCCGGGTTGAGGTAGAAGCTTTCGGGTGGATCCTTCTTCGACAACAAGAGGACTACGAGGTGGAGCCGATCCAACCACTCCAAGGAGCAAGAAGAGAAGGAGTTCAAGACCTAGGTATAACCCCCCTAACATAGTAGTTAAACTTCTAGTTAGTTTGCTAGGTGTTTGTTTAGCAAAGATCCTTTTTCTAGTCCATGTTACATTTACCGTAAAAATCATTTTTTTTACCGTTTCCGCATCCCCGAAAGAACCGGGACGGGTAACGTGGACTTACAGTGGTATCAGAGCCTAGCTAAACAACAACTAGCAAGTTAGCAAAGTATTTAGAATTTCGATCGGAGAAAAAATCACAAAACCAGTCCAAGAACTGATCTTTCTGCCGATTTTTAAACTGTTCAAAAAATGATTCCACCTACACTAAAAATCGGCTCAGGGTTTTGTAGGAAGACACAGGAAAAACGAGTAACTGACTCGGTCAACGCGCCGCGGAACCGCGGCGAGAACAAGCTTCTTGCCGTGGATCCGCGGCCGAGTTGACTCGGCCGTGAATCGTTTTTGCTGCAGTATTTTCAGTGTTCTGTTTTGGGATTTTTAAAGTATTTTGTTTCTGCCCTGATTTTCCAGAGAACAAAGTTGTGTTTGGGGTAGTTACAAATCCGTATTTTTGATCGAAGTTCTGTAGACTTTAGCTAATGGGTTATATCTGTGATGTGATATATGTATTGAACGTCTGCTAATCGCTATACATCGATTAGTGGGGGTTATACATATCTGTGATATATAATGTTGATGGTTTGTGTATATGAACTCGTTGGATTGTCGCGGATGAATAGCCGGGGGTTGTGAGATGAGAGTTTTCTTTATCTTTCATTTGATGTAATATGTAATTGATGTAATATTATTTTTATGGCCGCACATCCGGGATGAGGTTGTAGCCGCCATTGTATATTATTTCTTTTATTGTTTTTGCTCCTAGGTTAGACCTAAGGTGGGGTGCACAAACTACCGGGTACCTCGAAGTGCTGAGTGGCCTACTCACGTTGTTGAGGGAGGTTACTTCATTTCGGGCACTTGGAGGGTAGTTTGGCGCACCCGTAGGGGTCTAAGGTGGGGTCATGGCTAGCGACCGTGTAATCCTCTTTTCATTGCAGGCTCGAACGAAACGCGAATTCCTAGTATATCCAATGTGTTCATCTGTGATTTGGAATGGCTATCATTGCATCTGACGAATGTATATATCTATATATGATATCTAGTAGGCATTGCTTTTGTTTTGCATCCACGCTAGTCCAGCCCCCGCTCTGTCGTTAGTTAAGTAACCTAACGGGTAATGACGGGCCCCGTGGCGAATGCGGATGGCATAAGCGTACATCATATTTTCGTTGTTTTCTGCAATGGTAGGATTAAATGATGGGACACATTAAATTAATGTAAGAAAATAAACCAAAGTTAATATCGTTGGAACAATTTCAAAACCACTCGGTTTCTTTTCAAAAACCAACTTTTAAACACGGAGCTTAAACCACTCCTTTTAAAAGCTATCTCGTTCCATCGATTATATCAAGTTCACTACGTTTGCGGTTTCGTCAAAACCATTCGTAGCCCTCCGTCATTTCATATGGATAGTCAATAGTATTCAAGCTGTGTTTGTTGGCCAAAGTGAAGGCATAGTGATTGGTAGCTATTGGATATTCATATGTAGCATAGATAGATGCATTGGTTTGGGACAGTCTTACTGCCTTGTTGGCCAAAGTCAAGGGTAGGTACGGGTGGGTTTAAATTAACCTGAAAAATGACGGGTAGAACTTGACATGTGACTTATGATTTGTTGGCCAAAGTCAAGGTCATAAGAGCATAGGGCAAAAAATCTACATCGGGGGTTTCTAATGAAACTGAAACTTGCTAGCGCTGCATACCATTTGGAGTGTGATGATTCTGGTAGGATTCCTTCAGTTTTGTCACACGATGATATTTGGATCCCGATCCTACTGTGAGTATATGCTACTCCTCGGCAACTTTCTCACTTAACGATCAATGCTATAAACCAAGTAGGTGTCTAGAAAGGTGTTAGCGGGGCTACGCCCACAGGGAAAAGAGGTTATTTAATTAAGGAACTTCACGAAAGCGTTGAAAAAACTCTCTCGAAGTACCAACACTGGCCTGGCTGAACGGTTAAGCAAGTATTATACGGTGAGATTGATCCCGACTGATTCTTCCTTTTTGGTTTGAGGAGGGATTCGAGAAACAGTGGGAGCTATCCTGTTTAGACAGACTAAAAACCACTCTAAACTTGCAAGAGCATCATGCTAAAGTGTTTCTTCTCTCTCTCTTAATTGCAGCGACCAAACATCATGACCTGACAGGGCCAAACTACAAAGATTGGCTCAGGAATGTCAAAATGGCAATCACTTATGACAAGTTGGGGTATCTCCTTACCACCAAAGCTCCCCCTGTCCCAGGTCCCAAATCCAGCGTTGCGGATAAGGAAATCCGTAAGACCTGGGAGATCGACTGCGCGAAGGGCAAGTGCCTCGTGCTTGCCTCTATGGACAATGAACATCAAAGGAGGCACGAGAATATGGACCTAGAATCCATATTTCTCCATACTAAGGAACTATATGGAGAGCAATCCCGTATCGCCAGATACGAAGTCTCGAAAAAGTTGTTTTTGGCGAGATTGGCCGTCGGATCATCAGTAGCGGAACACGTGCTAAAGATGATTAGCTTCATTGAAGAACTCGCGGACCTTGGGACCACGTTAGAGAACGAGCTCTACACTGACTTGATTCTCCAGTCCCTCCCTTCCACTTACGCCCAGTTTATCCTGAACTTCAACTTGCATGAAAAGGAAGTTGAACTTTCGGAACTCCTAAACATGTTGAGGAGTGCAGAGGGCACCTTATAGAAAGTAAGGAAACATCCACTTTGTTTGTTGGAGGATCTTCCTCTTCTAGGTCCAAGGAGAAAGCCAAGGGAAAGAAGAAGAAAACCCCCATCAAACCAAGGGGCGGTGTTAGTAAAGTGGAAGCGAAGGGAAAGGCAAAGGTTGCAAAGGTAGCGGGAAAGCTTGTGGGAAAGGAAGAATGCTTTTACTGTCACAAGAGTGGACACTGGAAGAAAGATTGCAGGGCTTGGAAGGCCAGAAACCAGGACCCGAAGCAAGTTGTGGCTTCGGCTTCAGGTTTGTATGTCATTGAAAACTGTCTATCAATACACTCTACTTCCTGGGTATTGGATACCAGATCAGGATCTCATATCTGTAATTCTTTGCAGACATTAAGAAAGCGTAGGGTTTCAAAGCCAGGTGATATGACCCTCAGAGTTGCAAACGGAGCTGGCATGGATGCTGAGTCCGTGGGGGACTATCACTTGGGATTGTCAGATGGACATGTTTTGGTTTTACAGGATTGTTATTTTGTACCCAGTGCGACTTATAATATCATATCTGTATCTTTAATGTCTAAAGAAGGTTATGATTTTTCATTTGTAAGCAATGTTGTAAACATTCACCTTAATCAAGTTTTGATTGGGTCGGGTACATTAAGCAACAGTATATACGTATTAAACCAACCACAAATTTTCAATGTCCAGAATACACACAAAAGAATGTCTCTAGAAATAAATCATGCTTTCTTATAGCATTATGGACTGGGTCACATCAATGAGAGAAGGTGGACGAAGTTACATACAGAAGGATAGTTGGATCCGTTCGAATATCAATCATATGCAACTTGTCAATCCTGTCTCAAAGGAAAGATGAAAAAGACTCCGTTCACTGGACACGGATTAAGAGCGAGCGAGCTCTTAGGACTCGTACACAGCGACGTATGCGGTCCAATGTCTACACATGCGCGAAGTGGTTATTCTTACTTCATTACTTTTACGGATGATTTTTCAAGGTACGGATATATCTTCTTAATGAAACATAAATCTGAAGCCTTTGGAAAATTTTAGGAATACAAGAATGAAGTAGAAAAACAAACAGGCAAAAGTATCAAGACACTGAGATCTGATCGAGGTGGTGAATACTTGAGTGCCGAGTTCCTGGATTACCTAAAAGAGAATGGAATTCTCTCTCAGCTTACTCCTCCATACACTCCACAACATAACGGTGTATCGGAGAGACGGAACCGAACCCTATTGGATATGGTACGTTCCATGATGAGTAACACTGAATTGCCGTGATCATTCTGGGGATATGCACTAGAATCAGCTGCAAACCTTTTGAAACGAGTTCCAACTAAGACAGTGCCTACCACACCATATCAGATGTGGAGTGGGAAGAAACCATATCTTAAGAACATTAAGACATGGGGATGTCCAGCTTTTGTCAAAAAGCAGCATGCGGACAAACTCGAGGCACGCTCAGTACAGTGTAAGTTTGTGGGATATCCAAAGAACTCCAAGGGATATTTCTTCTATTGCGAAGAGGAACAAAAAGTTTTTGTTTCTCGTCATGCCTACTTCTTGGAAACTGAATTTTTGGAAAATCAGATAAGTGGGAGCGCAATAGAACTGGAAGAAATTCCAGAACCACGAGCTATTACTGAAAGCTTAGTAGAACCAGAGGGTTCGAAAGAACAGGACATTCCTGCGCCGCTCCGCAGAAGTAGTAGGCAGTCTCATCCGCCCGAGAGATACTACGGTTTTCTCATAGACGGGGATAGAGAGGATTGCATCATTGATAATGATGAGCCGACTAGCTTCCAGCAGGCCATTCAGAGCGTTGACTCGGTAAAATGGCTGGATGCAATGCGGACCGAAATGGAGTCCATGTACACCAACAAAGTATGGACTTTGGACGTTGCTCCAGAAGGGGTAAAACCCATAGGATGCAAATGGATCTTCAAGAGGAAGATTGGTGTAGATGGACAGGTTGAGACCTATAAGGTTAGACTTGTTGCAAAGGGTTTTCGTCAAAGACCTGGTTAGGACTATGATGAAACATATTCTCCAGTGGCTATGCTCAAATCCATTCGGATCCTTCTTGCCATTGCCGCCTACCACGATTATGAGATTTGGCAGATGGACGTAAAGACCGCTTTTCTAAATGGAAATTTAGAGGAGTGTATCTATATGGACCAGCCAGAGGGTTTCATTCAGAGTGGGAGCAGCGGAAAGGTGTGCAAGTTGCTTAAGTCCATTTATGGACTAAAGCAGGCATTGCGGAGTTGGAACATCTGTTTTGATGAGACGGTCAAAGATTTTGGATTTATCAAAAATCCAGATGAACCATGCATCTATAGTAAAATTGTAGCACGAACTGTCGTATTCCTCGTTTTATATGTGGATAACATTCTCTTGATAGGAAATGACATTCCTATGCTACAATCTGTCAAAGGGTTCTCCATGAAAGACCTGGGTGATGCCACTTACATTCTGGGGATCTGGATCCATCGTGATAGGTCCAAGAGGATATTAGGACTTTCACAGTCCAGGTACATCGACACTATACTGAAAAGATTCAGTATGGAAGATTCTAAGCGCGGTAATCTACCGGCTTGTCAGGGGATCACCCTCTCTAAAGAGATGTCTCCCAAGACTGATTTGGAAAGGGATCGCATGTCTATTATACCCTACGCTTCTGCGGTAGGCTCTATAATGTATGAGATGTTGTGTACCAGACCAGATGTAGCTTATGCACTGAGTGTGGTAAGCCGGTATCAGTCAAACCCTAGGGAGAAGCACTGGAAAGCGGTAAAGAACATTCTGAAGTACCTGAGAAGGACTAAGGACATGTTTTTGGTTTACGGCGGAAAAGACCTCCAGATGGAGGCCTTTGCTGACTCCAGCTTCTAGAGTGACAAGGATGACTCCAAGTCCATATCGGGTTATATCTTTACCCTCAATGGAGGGGTGGTGTGTTGGAAGAGTTCCAAACAGGAAACCGTTGCTGACTCGACGATGGAAGCGGAATATATCGCTGCATCTGATGCCGCAAAAGAAGCCGTCTGGATAAGGAAGTTCTTGACAGAACTTCAGGTGGTTCCATCCATTGTTGATCCAATACCTCTGTATTGTGATAACAACGGGATAATAACTCTAGCAAAGGAACCCAGGTCCCATCAGAAGTCCAGACATATCTTGAGGCGGTATCACCTGATCAGGGAGATCGTGGATCGCTGGGAGATCAAGGTTCGAAGGGTTGCTACAGAAGATAAAACTGCAGATCCATTCAAGAAGGCCATACCCTAGACTCGGTTCGAGCGGCTGATCGAGATGATAGGTCTTCGATACGCCAGTACATGGCCTTAGTGCAAGTGGGAGATTGTTAGTGTATATGCCCTAGAGGCCATTACTGTATCAAACTAGTTTTTATATTACTTGATGGAAGCTTGGGATATTCACAGTTGTATAGACAATCTTGCTCGAAATGGTAGTATGCTACTTAGTTTGTTTCTACTTTAATGTGTGCATGTGTTTCTTTTAGCATATCGCTTATACACATTAGTGGAGCCCTTAGGATCTTTGCTTGCTTACCAGCGTTGTGATGGCAGTCACACTAGTGGGGGCGGGGTAATCTACAAGCACATCATTATACAGGTCCCTGGTCGTAGGATTATCGAGACGGGGCATCGATACTCCGGAGTAGACTAGCGTATCCGCTTCTCATTCCTGCAGGGGAGATGGTCTGTCTCACAGCCGTCAGTACGTCGTACTTGAGATAGTTTGCGGGTGCTCGTTAGGGTACGAGTACACTGGACAGGACTCGTCGGGAACTGTTGGTTGGTACTATACCTATCGTCAGTTATCAGTTCCCAGGTGACATGAGTACAGCTTAGTCCGCTGACTTGACACTGTCACTTTGCCTCGAGTGTGTTCCCACTGTTCTTAGATTGCTACCCTCCCACGGTTTAAATGAGTCGTGCAAACAGGTAGCAGTTGGGTGCAGTCCCGAAGCACTTGGAGGCAGTGACGGTTAGACAGGATTCGTCTCTCCCTGTATTGGGGGTTGATATCGCGCTGTGTCTAGGAGAGCCATTACACAAAGTCGCTGGCCAGGGCAAGCGAGATATACTGGCAGGTTATCCAGTGTTGTCTCAGGGTGTTCTGGGCTACACTCAGACACGACTTGTACCGCTATTAGAGGGCTGACGTTCACCACTCCCTAGGCCAGCCATGCAATATTCTCAGACGAACAGACCGGACTGTACGGAGATTGTCACATTCAGGCTCAGTAGGAGTTCGGATGGGTTCACCTCATCGGTCTTCTTGTTGGCATCTACCTGGGGACCGTTACGTACAGCTAGTACCGCTTGCGACCTGTGGTTAAACCCACTGCCAGCGTAGTGTCGAGTCTTTAGAGTCCCACACAGAGAGCTATTCTCCTTTGGGCAAAACAGAGTAGAGGTCGCATGGTTTTGCGACAGGGTTCGTTCGCATCCGCGCACTTGTGCACGTTTGGTGTCCGGGCAGTTATTACTAGCGGCCTTTGGTTTAAGCCAGATCCTAGTATATGTTTTGGGATTGGTTTTATCTCATTGTATTCGTGTTCCTCGGAGCACGGATGCGGGTGTGTATGCACAGTTGACAGAGGCAGAGGCAGGGGATTCTCATTGGGGTTGTTGACTGTTGACTTTTTCTAAACCCTAATGAGAATAAAAAATATGATTAACAATAATATTAATTAAGTATTATTGTGCTATGGTTGAGTTGAAAGTTTGACTTTTGTTGACTTGTTGACTTTGTTGACCGGTTGACTATTTTGGACTTGTTGACCATCATCATTTCATGGCTATGACTTTTGTTAACTTATTGTTCTTTACAAAATGCATTAAATGCATGAAATGATAATGGCCATTGATATGAACCATCACATATACTTAATTATTATTATTATCATGATTATTTTCTCTTTTGTGAGCATGGTTGTAAAAAGTCAAGCTCATTCTATCATTCTCATTGTCTCTCATCCAAGCTCTCCCTCTTCCTCTCTCTCAAGGCTCTCATGTCTCATGAGTTGAGAAACATGAGCCATTGAGATAAAACCCTCAAAACTCTTCTCTACTCACTTTAGAATACAAGGTCTAGCAAGCCAAGCACTTTAGTTTCCTCCCGGTTGAGGTAGGAGCTCAAGGTAGAAGCTTTCGGGTGGATCCTTCTTCGACAACAAGAGGACTACGAGGTGGAGCCGATCCAACCACTCCAAGGAGCAAGAAGAGAAGGAGTTCAATGTTAGTTATATGTATGCCCTAGAGACCATTACTGTACATAGGATGTATATTGTAGTGGATGCTGGGACATATATAGGGAGGACTTTCTTGCTCGACATGATAGTATGCTATCTGGTTACCCTTTACCTTAACGTGTATGCTGATTGTCTCTCTGTTACATGTTGGTAAAGCCCTTAGGATCTGTACTTGACTACCTGGACTATGATGCGGATCATACTAGTAGGGACATGGTAGTCCATAAGTACATCCTTCAAAGTCCCTAGTCATGGGTGTATCGAGACGGGGCATCGATATACCAGTGTAGACTAGCGCATACCTTCTCGACCCATACAGATGGGCGATGGATGATCCCATATCCATTGGTGTTTAACATCAGAGATGATATACGGGTGCTCAGTAGAGACTGGGTACACTGGACGGACTCGCCGAGAACTCCCAGATGGTATTATACCTCACGTCAGATGGCAGTTCTCTGGTGACACTGGTACAGAGTAGTCTGTTGACCCGAGATCGTCATAGAGTCTTGTGTGGTTCCCACTGTGCTTTGATTTCCATCTTACCACATCCAAGAGGGCATGCAAAACGGTGGTTTTTGGGTACAGTCCCGAGTCACATGGAGGCAATGAGCGATAGGAGGGGATTCGTCTCTCCCGGTATAGGGAGTTGATGTTGCGCTGTATTCGATTGGCTATAACAGGAAATCCCTGGCCAGGGTTGCTGAGATTTACTGGTAAGTGTTACCAGTAGTTTCTCAAAATGTTATAGACCTCATATCGACACGACTTATCGAGCTATTGGGGTATGACGTTTACCACCCCTAGGCAAGATATGCGACATATCAGACGATCAGACCGGACTGTACGGTAGTGTTACTGGTTGGATTCACAGGAGTGTGAGCGGGCTTGCTCGTCGATCTTCTGATCGCTCAATACCCGGGTGGCCGTTACGTTTAGCAGACCGCTTGCGGCTTGTGGGTGTTTGATATGATCATCACCTGCTGCCGGCGTATTGACGAGTCTTTAGAGTCCTACACAAAGGTTTCCTGGCTCAAGCGAAACGAAATAGGAGCGCATATGAGATATGTGCGGGACCGATAATGAAACTAGTATGTGATACTGTATTCGATTCTCGCTATATGTGACATTGATCGGTTATATGTGATATAGCCGGGTTATCGGATCAAGTGTTGATTCGATAAGTTGTTACTGTTGATATTAGTCGGTTATATGCGATATGACCGGATCGTTAAATCAAGTGTTGATTTAATGATTTAATTCGTAATTATATATTTGATATATTACTTTGCATTAACTAGTATCGGTTGACTTTAAATGGATTTTCTCACTCGGACGTGCGCATTGCATATGCGATATGATTTTGTGCACTTGTTTGTATCATGTTTGATGATGCAAGCATGCTAGGGTTTTGTGTAATGAGTTAAACCTAGGTTAAGTAAATGATTAGGGTTTTCTTTTATTAATTCATTTATCTTTTCATTTGGATATAAAAGATAAATGAGAAGAAGAAAACAAAAGGGTTTCTTTCATGAAGCTAAGTGAAGCTTCATGAAGCTTTGACCAATCTAACCCTTTTGTCTTCATCTATCAAACCCTAACCATTCATTTAACTATGGTCAACTCTATACACATTACCATAGTTAAATTATGATAAGAAATGATTATTCATTTTCTATTCCATTATTCTTATCATAACATCTTCATCATCTTCTTCTTCTTCCTCACAAGAAGAAAGCTCTCTTCATCAATGGTGATTGATGTTTTTGAGTGAGAAATCCAATTCTAAAGTGAACCCAACTCCTATTTCTTCATCCTCTACCTTTTGCCAAGTAGTAGAGTGTGTTTACTTCACAAGTTTCTTGACTTGGTGAAGTCGGAGCTTGATTTAGCGATGCCTCGACATAGATCATCTTCGGCATGGACATCGATGACCTAGCCCGTCCATTCTCCGATGAAGCCAACGCTAGAGCCCGGGACTTGTTATGGACAGCGAGGAGACTTCATTGCGTAGCTATGGAGGTAGAGCACCGGATCTACAAAGGTTGTATTTCCGTATTCCCTTAGTTAAGTGTTAACTAGTTTGTATTTTCGCCTAGAATTCTAGCCGACGATCCGTACACTAGGGTTTCTCGGCACCATAATTTTTGAAATTGGCATGTTCGATGCCTTGTGAGACCTCATGAGGGTGCCTAGGAACCCTACAGTGGTATCAGAGCTACTAGACATTGGATGTCGACCTATGGGGGGTTCTCACTGTGTGACAGTGTGGCGAAGCATAGGCTCTTACCCCCAGGGTGTCCCGAGACCGGAAGGTGTTCCGGCGGGTTGTAGTCCTCGCGAGGGGGCATGCGTAAAAAGTAGCTGCTGAGGGACCCGTTGGTGCCACGGCGACCCCATTGGATGGGGTTGCTGCCTGACCTACAGTGGTATCAGAGCCTAGCTAGAGCCTTAGGCGAAGTCCAGGCGGAGTTTGAAGTCCGAACGAACCCGAAAACCCATTTCTAACATGCTCTCTGTCCTTTTTTGAAAATTGTGGATTTTTCGAAATTAAAAATATGCAGAAAAATAAGCAGGGTGTTATTTGAATTACTGTGAAATACGAGGGCCTGAATCAACTTTTCCAGCGCGGAACCGCGGCATGTGCTATGCATGGTGCGGCGGTTCCGCGGCCTTACTGTTCCATTGTTTAATAATTTCTGCACAGTAACTCATATAATATAATGCTGTATCTTCTGGGCTATTTTTATTGTGACTCTACAGAAGAGTTTTCCTGGGTTGTTTTGGGGATTCGAATGATCGATCGGAGTATCAAATTTTGTCTGTGTGGCTTTCCGGATAAATTTTAGAATATGTTAAAAAGTTCGACCGGATATAAATACCCAATTTTTCCCCTGTCGGGAAATTTCCATGTGTTGGATTTCCCGTAGTTTAACGACGTTCTAAGTAGTGCAAGTAACGCGATGGACCCTCTAGAAGACAACAAACCTTAACTCGATTATGTGACCGTCTTGAACTGCCCTTTGAACCTTAGGGTTTGGGGCAGTACGGCGTGCCACATGTTGGAGATAGTGCCCTCAGAGTCAACTATTGGATCACAGGCACGTGATTGCAATGGTTGAGGGAGGACCTATCCCGGTAGAACAGTCTTACTCGAGATGATAGTATGCTATCTGGTTTACCTTTATCATCGTGTACTGCTTTAGGTGACCTGACAGGTCGCTATTGCACGTTGATAGAGCCCCTAGGATTCTTGCTTGACTGCCAGCAGTATGAGGGCGATCATATAAGTGAGAGCTGGAGTCTTCAAGCATATCCTTAAAAGTCCCTAGTCGTGGGAGTTTCAAGACAGGGCATCGATTCTCCAGAGTAGACTAGTGTATACAGTCGAGACCCCGACGAGGGGCGGTGGCCGGTCTCACAAGCCACTGGTGTCAGTTGGATCACCTAAGATGTATACAAGTGCTCATTGGGTTATGAGTACACCGGACAGGACTCGCCGGGAACATACTAGTTGGTCTTATACCTGACGTCAGATAGCAGTTCCCAGGTGACATGTGTACAGGTTAGTTCATCGACCTGGGGATCGTCATTTGTCTCGTGTGAGTTCCCACTGTGCTTTGATTACTACCCTACCACGGCTCAAAGGAGTCGTGCAAACAGGTTTTACTTGGGTACAGTCCCGAGCCACATGGAGGCAGTGAGCGGATTTTCGGGGATCGTCTCTCCCGGTATTGGGGGTGAGGTCGCGCTGTGTCTAGGAGAGCCATTACACGAAGTCCTTGGCCAAGGCAGGAGATTTACTGGTAGGTATTCCAGTAGTATCTCAGGGTGTTCTGGGCTACACTCCGACACGACTTGTACCGCTTTTGGGGGTCTGACTTTTACCCACCCCCTAGGCCCGACATGCGATGCTCATAGACGAACGGACCGGACTGTACGGATATTGTCACTGACAGGCTCAGTATGGTGTCAGGATGAGTTCGCTCATCGACGTCCCTTTTTAGTCAATAGCTGGTGGCCCATTACGTATTGGCTTATACCTCTGACGTGCTAGTGGTTAAATCCACAGCCATAGTATTGACGAGTCTTTAGAGTCCACCACGCTTTCAGTTACTCAGCTTTCGGGCGAAACGTTGTAGAGGCCGTATGGAGATATGGCAGGGTCCGATCAGATACGTGCGGTATTGCACGGATCAGGATCGGGCGGTTTGTACTAGCGGCCGTATAGATATATGGCAGGGTTCGATCAGATACGTGCGGTATTGCACGGATCAGGATCGGACGGATATTACTAGCCGGCTTTGGTTTAAGCCGGATCCTAGTATAGTACAGTGTAGATTTTGTCTCTTTGCATTTGTATCCGGACGGAATACAGATGCGGGTGTGTATGCACAGTTTCGGGGTTTTCCTGTAATTCATTACGGGACCAGTTTTCTGGAGTTGCCAGTTTGCATTCCGTTCCGGCCGGTTTTCCTTTGTTCTTTCCCGGCCGGACTTTTCCGATGGAGGGGGTTATTTGCAATTGTGCAAATAACTTTTTGTGGAGGGGTTTATTGCATAAGTATTTGATATGATAAGCATCTTTGCTTTTCAACCATGATGGTGCATTAATGAGATAGGAATGGATGTAAGTTTGTGATCATTGTGTTTGTATATGGTCACCTTTTTTTCTATCTCCTACACTTACCTCCCTCTTGATTTATCCCTCCACCATTCTCACTATGCATAGGCCGGCCATAATTTTAGAGGAAGGGAAAAAAAATGAAATGAGAGAGTTTGGTTCATTTGGTGTTGCATCTTTGATCATCTCATTTTTATTGCTAGAAAATTGAAAGCACCAATTTTCTTTATACCATCCCTCCATCTATGGCAATCAACACCAAAAGAGACATATTCTACTATATTCTACAGCACTTCTTGGGCGCGTCGGCTAGCCAACTTCGCGCCCGAGTTGCCTCGGTATTGAGGTGGGAGCCCGTTAAAGTACCCGGCTTCGTGGTGCCCTTTTCGACGAGGAGGAGACGACCGGAGATCCCGTGAGGAGATCGGAGTGGAGATGAAGACCGGAGGACTCGGATCAGTCGGTATATCTCTAACCCATCTTCTAGTTAGCTTAGACTTATTAATGGTTACGATCCGGGTGTTTAGTGCGCGGTGGTGCCGGTTTGCTAAGTCCGCAAAAATTAAAGTTTATCACCGTTTCCGCATTTGGCCGTCGGATTGACGGCCGGGGCGCCGCCGTGCACTTACAGTGGTATCAGAGCCTCGCCATTAACTTCGTCTAGCTTCGTTTGATGTGTTTTGCATTTCCGATCGACCAAAATTCCAAAATCTACAATTTTAGTTCACATCAGTTTCTGTTGAAATTTTTTGGTCTCTAAAAATTTTTCAGGTTGTAAAATATTGATGTACTGGATATTATAAGACTACTGGGAAAATTCGACACAGTCAGTCGACGATCGAAGCGCGGAACCGCGGCCAAACCCCCCCTTGGGCCGCGGTTCCGTCGCACTTTGGTGTCGTCACTGTGTCAATTTTTCCCAGTAGGCTTCTGGGCTTATTTTATGGGTTTTGGAATATTAAAATTGGGCCCAGTATTTCTGTGAGTGCTACAGTATTGCTTGGGGGCCCACTTGTTAATTTTTGATCGATCGGATATTTTAAACACATTATTTCACAGTATTTACATTATATCTGCGACCGTGAATATCACTCGATCGGTAAATCCGGTCTAACTGCTATAGCCCGGTTAGACGGATTTGCGAACGTGACTTTCACGTTGATGTTCTGTGTTTTGCTGTGATGTTGCGGATCGGTCGTGGGGATAGCCTGGTTGCAGTGGTAGTACAGTTTTGTTGTATTATGTACATTTGTTGTTGCGGGACGAGCGTCCGACATGTGGACTGCCGTCACTGCCTGTTTGTATGATTCTTTTGGGGCACGACCTGGTTGCGGTCGATGTACCAGGTGTATGTATATTTTGCTTTCTGTACTAGGGTTACCCCGCGGAGGGGTGCACGGATAGCCGGGTTCTGGAGGGCAACAAGCCCGCATCTCAGGGCATTGAGACGGAGGGGCTTCAGTCTGGAATTGGCGGGCTATTCGCCGCACTCGTAGGGGGTATAGGATTTCATTGCACAGGCTATCCACACGACCAAGGGAACGTCGGGTTTCAGTAGTGGCTCTGTGAAACCCGGGGATCCCAGATATCTGTATTGTTCTGTGATGCTGTACATTTCTGTGATGTTGCATTTTATTCACGCCTTGAGCGAATATAATATATTGGTATATATATTAGTAGATGTTGTATATGTTTTTCATCCGCGCTAGTCCAGTCCCCGCTCTGCCGTTAGTTAGCTAACCTAACGGGTGATGACGGGACCCAGAGGCGAATGCAGATGGCATATACGTACGTCAGTATATTTTCGTTCTTTATGGTGTGATCAATTGATGGGACTGCATTGATTCGTATCAATGCAAGTTAAACAAACCTAATTTGATGTTGTTGGAACACTTTTCAAAAGGCTGTTATTGCAAGGACGTTCACTTTTGTTTTGCATCGTGGTATTCATTTGGAATATCCTGCTCCTCAGTCGACGAGGCAAGGGCCGAGATCCCTTCACCGGGAGTGACCCCTTGGACAGAAGTTTGCGTCAGGGCATTAACTTCACTATAGCCGATTACTTTTGCTTTGCACAGTGATATTCGGTTATGAATATCCAGCACCCCATTCTACGGGGAAAGAGCCGATATCCCTTCACCGGGAGTGACCTCTTTAGTAAAGGTTTTCGTCACTATATTTTCTAAAAAGCTATCCGTTCCTTCAACGATATCAAGTTCATTACGTTAAAGGTTTTCGCCAGAAACCATTCGTAGCCCTCCGTCGTTTCATATGGATAGTCAATAGTATTCAAGCTGTGTATGTTGGCCAAAGTCAAGGCACAGTGTTTGGTAGCTGTTGCGTATTCATATGCAGCATAGATAGATGCGTTGGTTTGGGACAGCTGTACTGCCATTTTGGCCAAAGTCAAGGGTATGTACGGGTAGACTCAAATTAACCTGGAGAATGACGGGTTGAACTTGACATGTGACTTATGATATGTTGGCCAAAGTCAAGGTCATAAGAGCATGGGGTAGAAATCACATCGGGAGTTTCAAAAGAACTGAAACTTGCCAGATATGCGCATACCTTCTGGAGTGTGATACCGTGAGCGGATTCCGTCACGTTATCATGCGATGATAGTTGGATCCCGATTCCCACTGATGAGTTGGTTTACTCCTCGGGTAACCCCGACTAATTCTTCTTTCAGGTTTGGAGGAGAATTTGAGGTACAGTGGGAGGTTTCCAGATTAGATAAAGTAATAACCATTCTGATCTAGGTTAGAGTGCACGCTGAGTGTTTCTTTTCTCTCTCTCTTTGGCAGCGACCATTGACCCGACCCTAAGACTATGACTCAGTGACCAAGTTGACCGAACCTTCTTAACACTGGCTTTTGGATTGTCAGAGTTGCAGAACTCATTGCCACTCCTACTTTTACCCTTTTCTCCAGGACACCCCGTATTACTGCGAACGTCCACTTCCATTGGACAAAACCATCGTATGGTTATATACGAACTCGAAGGGATTTATTCGAGGATGGTTTCCGGTTTTGGAGAAAACGGATAGCATTATTCAGTTGTCTTTTCCCTTTTACCTTCTCTCAAGTTGTGAGTACTCCTTGGTTTAGGAGATAGTACACCTATTATGCAAATTGGATAGTCTTCTTCCAAACCTTAGGCTGGTGCCGACCGGTAGGGAATGAAGAAAACCAATTAGCCTAAATGGTGTGCAGAAGGTATTAAGATTAAGACAAAGCAAGGGATTAGTAAGAGGGCAAAGTAAATTGCAACTGATATTCACGACCAAACCATGTATTTCTTCGCCAATCCTAAATCACCTTTGTATTTCTCCAGGACACTCCGTATCACTACGAAGATCCACAGTTTATTGGATACTCCATCGTATGGTTATATACGAACTCGAAAGGAACTTGTTCCAGTTCGGGGATGGATTCTGGTCCAGGAGAAATAGGAATAAAGTTTTATTCGGTTGTCTTATATCGTCACCTTCTCTCGCATTGCGAGTGCTCCTAGGACTAAGACAGTAAACCCATTATGCTTATTGGATAGTCTTCTTCCAAACCATAGGCTGGTGCCGAACGGTAGGGAAGGAAGAAAACCATTTGGCCTAAGGGGTGTGCAGAAGGTAACGACTAAAGACATATAAAGGGATTTGGAGAAGTGGCAAAGAATTATGCGGTTATAGTTGTGAATCTGGATAATGGTAGAGGCATTACTAGGAATACCAGGATACCCCATCGAAACATTTCAATGTTTCAGTTCAACTGTGTACTGTTAAAAGAAAACTGATTTCCTGATTAGACACTTGCTCCAGGGTATGTATTTACCAGGTTTGATTCTCACATCTGTATGGCTTTACAGATGATGAGTGGGAGTAAGTTATTGGGAATTGGGTGATCATCCTCATTATATCGGGATTCGTTGTAATCGGTGATATTTAAGGAGATCACCTGGGCTGTTTGCCGGTCGGCAAATGTTTGGTTTTGAATATCCGCTGTTGTGCACCAATTTCAAATTGATATATCTGTACGTCTATTTTCATAGAGTGAGATATACCTTTTGATATTATGTCGATGACATTTACCTATATCAGTGGATGGTTAGGTAAGGAGCATGAAACAGCGGTGTAATTCTTCTTAACCATAAGTACAGTTTTCAACCTACGACACACAGTGAAAGAGTTGTTAGACTCAGCGGACTTATACAGAGTATTGTATGTTGTCCAGTGTCCATTAGGGCAGAGGGGTTGGTCCTCATACTATATTCTGTTTACTTTTAACTTCTCTAGTTCTTAGACATGTGTTTCGTAGAAACACAGGGTCTAAGTTTTGAGGAGTTATAGGTATTTGAATAGAGTAGAGAACCAGGTGTAGCAAGTATCGGGATTCTTCAAAGTGATTGAAGATATAGATACTTGTGTATGGTATTCAGTTGATAGTAATGATAAAGAGAAATTGCTTCTCTTTCAGGTTACTCATAATTGGAAGCATTCCTAAGTTGAGTGACGCTGATCGGCCTCTCTCCATTTAGTTGACATGCACTGGAGATAGCTGCATGATTTGAATCTGGTTCAATTAAATCAGTGCCTCTGGTTCTATATTGGATATAGTACAGTTCATATCTTAACATTGTTAAGGTACGGGGAGTTGTCCGGATTATGATTAAAACCAGACGCTGGACAGCTCAAGGCACGTTTCTGTAATGGCTGTTTGTGGGTTGACCCAGGCTATGACGAGGGTTGATTTTCTACCATAAGAAAGATCAATAGTGATATTGTTCTTGACTCGCCACAGTTTTAATAAAAATAGATTTTTTCAAAAACAGTAGTGGGAGTATGATAGAACTGGAAGTGATTCCAGAACCGCAAACGATTACTGAAGATTTGATAAGGAACCTAAAGATTCAATCTGATTTGACATTCCATTGGCCACTCCGCAGATAAGGTGGGTAACTTCAGGCACCCGAGAGGTACTCCGGTAGCCTCAAGGACGGTGACAGGGAAGTTCTTGTTTACCCACACTTGCCATTGTTATTGTTCCAGGCTGCGAGACCCGGCAGGAGGATGAGTATAGCGTCGTTCTAAACTAGCTTTAGAAGTGCACATCTATATGACTCTGCCAGAGGGTTGTCGTAGCCAGTGGGAGCAGCGGAAGCATTGGTGGACATCAGGCTTATGTCTATTTATAGACTAAAGCAGATATAGCGGAGATAGATCATCTATTTCTGATGTGACAGTCATAGGTTTGACGTCATCAGAATAGGGGATGGATCTGTTAAGAAGGTAGTAGGAAGTGATATTCATATACTACGATCGGTTATACTTTGGTCGTCACACAGTGGTTTCTCCACAAGGGACTTGGACATTATATCAGACATACTGGTTACTAGATCTATGGTTTTAGATCTAGATTTGGGTGGTTTCCCAATCAGGGTACTTTGACAGCATTCTAAGAGTATTTATAATGGACGACTCCTGGCATGGTAGTGTACCTGCAGGTAATGGAGTCACCCTCTCTAAAGGTGTCTTATAGACTAAAGTAGAGAGGGATGTGCATGATTGGCAGATCACTTGCTTAGGCAATTGAGTCAATCATGAGATGTCAAGTACCACACCAGATGTTGTTCTTGCACTAGATGCAATAAGTTGATATTGATCCAATCCCGGAGAAACAGTCGGAAGCAGTTATAGAACATAAGTGGATGTTCTAGGGATATGATAACGACAGCCTCATTTGGGAGACAGTTATCATTCCAGGCTTCCAAGGTGACATGGACGACAAGGAGGTTGTCAGAGTTATAGTTTTCCTTCTGACGAGGGGCAGTATTCTGGACAGGTGATCCAAGGCAATACTGAGGGAGGCATGGCGCAGGATACTGATTAAGCTCAGTTGACGATACAGTCTAAGAAGTTTGGATTTGGAGTTCATTTATGAGCTCGGTCCCATCAGACATCCAGACACTCTAAAACAGGTATTGCTCATTTCGGGAGATAGCATTCTCCGCGAACTTGAGATATAGAGAGAGACATAGAAAGAAACATCAGAGCGGATCCACTCGCTGAGGCTATTCCTCGAACGCAATAGTCTCGCAAACGAGCTTTGTGAGACTGACTAGTAGGGGAGTTGGGTGTTCGGTATCACACGGGCTGTGAGTATGCGACATCGCAATAATTAGCCTTGATTGCAAGTGGGAGATTGTTGAAGATAGTGCCCTCAGAGTCAATTATTGGATCACAGGCACGTGATTGCAATGGTTGAGGGAGGACCTATCCCGGTAGAACAGTCTTACTCGAGATGATAGTATGCTATCTGGTTTACCTTTATCATCGTGTACTGCTTTAGGTGACCTGACAGGTCGCTATTGCACGTTGATAGAGCCCCTAGGATTCTTGCTTGACTGCCAGCAGTATGAGGGCGATCATATAAGTGAGAGCTGGAGTCTTCAAGCATATCCTTAAAAGTCCCTAGTCGTGGGAGTTTCGAGACAGGGCATCGATTCTCCAGAGTAGACTAGTGTATACAGTCGAGACCCCGACGAGGGGCGGTGGCCGGTCTCACAAGCCACTGGTGTCAGTTGGATCACCTAAGATGTATACAGGTGCTCATTGGGTTATGAGTACACCGGACAGGACTCGCCGGGAACATGCTAGTTGGTCTTATACCTGACGTCAGATAGCAGTTCCCAGGTGACATGTGTACAGGTTAGTTCATCGACCTGGGGATCGTCATTTGTCTCGTGTGAGTTCCTACTATGCTTTGATTACTACCCTACCACGGCTCAAAGGAGTCGTGCAAACAAGTTTTAGTTGGGTACAGTCCCGAGCCACATGGAGGCAGTGAGCGGATTTTCGGGGTTCGTCTCTCCCGGTATTGGGGGTGAGGTCGCGCTGTGTCTAGGAGAGCCATTACACAAAGTCCTTGGCCAAGGCAGGAGATTTACTGGTAGGTATTCCAGTAGTATCTCAGGGTGTTCTGGGCTACACTCCGACACGACTTGTACCGCTTTTGGGGGTCTGACTTTTACCCACCCCCTAGGCCCGACATGCGATGCTCATAGACGAACGGACCGGACTGTACGGATATTGTCACTGACAGGCTCAGTAGGGTGTCAGGATGAGTTCGCTCATCGACGTCCCTTTTTAGTCAATAGCTGGTGGCCCGTTACGTATTGGCTTATACCTCTGACGTGCTAGTGGTTAAATCCACAGCCATAGTATTGACGAGTCTTTAGAGTCCACCACGCTTTCAGTTACTCAGCTTTCGGGCGAAACGTTGTAGAGGCCGTATGGAGATATGGCAGGGTCCGATCAGATACGTGCGGTATTGCACGGATCAGGATCGGGCGGTTTGTACTAGCGGCCGTATAGATATATGGCAGGGTTCGATCAGATACGTGCGGTATTGCACGGATCAGGATCGGACGGATATTACTAGCCGGCTTTGGTTTAAGCCGGATCCTAGCATAGTACAGTGTAGATTTTGTCTCTTTGCATTTGTATCCGGACAGAATACAGATGCGGGTGTGTATGTACAGTTTCGGGGTTTTCCTGTAATTCATTACGGGACCAGTTTTCTGGAGTTGCCAGTTTGCATTCCGTTCCGGCCGGTTTTCCTTTGTTCTTTCCCGGCCGGACTTTTCCGATGGAGGGGGTTATTTGCAATTGTGCAAATAACTTTTTGTGGAGGGGTTTATTGCATAAGTATTTGATATGATAAGCATCTTTGCTTTTCAACCATGATGGTGCATTAATGAGATAGGAATGGGTTAAAGTAATGGATGTAAGTTTGTGATCATTGTGTTTGTATATGGTCACCTTTTTTTCTATCTCCTACACTTACCTCCCTCTTGATTTATCCCTCCACCATTCTCACTATGCATAGGCCGGCCATAATTTTAGAGGAAGGGAAAAAAAAATGAAATGAGAGAGTTTGGTTCATTTGGTGTTGCATCTTTGATCATCTCATTTTTATTGCTAGAAAATTGAAAGCACCAATTTTCTTTATACCATCCCTCCATCTATGGCAATCAACCCCAAAAGAGACATATTCTACTATATTCTACAGCACTTCTTGGGCGCGTCGGCTAGCCAACTTCGCGCCCGAGTTGCTTCGGTATTGAGGTTGGAGCCCGTTAAAGTACCCGGCTTCGTGGTGCCCTTTTCGACGAGGAGGAGACGACCGGAGATCCCGCGAGGAGATCGGAGTGGAGATGAAGACCGGAGGACTCGGATCAGTCGGTATATCTCTAACCCATCTTCTAGTTAGCTTAGACTTGTTAATGGTTACGATCCGGGTGTTTAGTGCGCGGTGGTGCCGGTTTGCTAAGTCCGCAAAAATTAAAGTTTATCACCGTTTCCGCATTTGGCCGTCGGATTGACGGCCGGGGCGCCGCCGTGCACTTACACCACATGTGAGGCGTTGGCTTGACCCTTCTACGGCTGGACCGTCGGTACTGAGGCACGAACTGAATGTTGTTCGACTTGTTTCATGTGTTGATCTGTATCGGGAAAACTTGGGTGTCTGAATGTTCGATCGGAAAGTTTAACATTTTCTAATTATCTGGAATGGGATACAATAATTGGAATTCACAAGAAGTTATGAGATAACTGAATGAATGTTATAAACATAGCATTTTAGTCTCACTTGATCGGTTGCCACGGAATTTTGATGCGATCAAAAGTCCGTCGCAATCAAGTAGCGTACGCGGATATTCGCCGGACAAACTAAATAGACAGCTACATCCCATAGCCCCGACCAAGTGACTGTAGGAGAACCCCGTCGCCGAAAGCATCCGTTCGGGTGCTCACGGTAGCGGTGTTCCGCCTTGGTGCACTTCGTCGACGGCATCGGGGGTGCGGCCGCCTACTGAAGTTTGCGACGAGCATTCGATCAAAATATCGGGAATCCTGTTGAATTGCCCGACTTGGTATTGAAAAGTGTTTTCGATTTTTGAGACTAAAATGCGGGGTTTATAATTGTTAGGCATGCGATGTCTAAAGAATTCATTTGGTCAGGCATGCGATGTCTGAGATGGTTGCGGATTCCAACTGTTGTAGTTTTACACTTTCTTTTCTGTGACCGTAAGTGTAATATGTGATATCGCCGGTTTCGTTGCTATATGTCAACGACAATTGGGATGCGCATATTTACTTACGTTGATGACATGTGATGTTATGTGTTGCTAGATATGTTATATTGGATCGTCGTGTTTGAATAGCCGGGGGTTTTTATGTGAGATGAGTGTTTTTCATTTTCATTCATGTAAAAACTTGTATGTAATATTCTTTTATTGGGGCACTTCCAGGTTGCGGAAGTAGTCACCGTTTGTATATTATTTACTTTTCCGCACTAGGATAGACCCAAGGAGGAGGGCACAAGTAACCGAGTTCTGGAGTCCAGTGGGAGACCAACTCGAGGAGTCGAGTCCGGGTCTCCTAACTCTAGAATTGGCAGGGTTGCTTGCCGCTCTCGTAGGGGTCTAGGGGTATAGGTTTGGCTATTCATCACGACCGTGGAATCCGTGTTTTATACTGGCTCGTATTGAAAACACGGACGTCCTAGTATATCCAATATTTCATATGTTTCTTCTGCTGCGATATCTGTGATGTGATCATGTGATGTTCTGTGATAGATACAGTATATAGTATATATGATATATTATATAGACGTTACTTATGTTTTACACCCGCGCTAGCCCTGCCCCGCTCTGCCGTTAGTTACCTAACCAAACGGTGCACGAGGGGACATCGAGGCGAATGCGGATGGCATAAGTGTACGTCGTATTTATCTGTGATGTTTAGGTACTTAAATGATGGGACTTCATTAATGTGATTAATGAATTAAAAGAAACCTAAGATGTTATAGAATTGAATTTCAAAATAAAACAGGTAGCTACAGTTCTTGCTTTGCACAGAGGTATATGTGATATATCCTGCACCTTATTCGATGAGGAAAGGACCGAGATCCCTTCACCGGGAGTGACTGCAATAACTGGCAGATGGTACACACTCGGTTTGTCTTTTGATTGCTTTTAAGTGTTTTTTCTTTGCACAGTGATATATGTGATATATCCCGCACCTCATTCGATGAGGAAAGGACCGACGATCCCTTCACCGGGAGTGACTCCTTTAGCAAAACTAGTAAAGCCTCAAAAACACACCATTTCAAAATTCATTCGATCCTACAACGATATCAAGTTCATTACGCAATAGGTTTTCAGAAAAACCTGTCGTAGCCCTCCGTCATTTCAGATAAGTCCTATTTAGTATTCGTGCTACGTTTGTTGACCTCCGTCAAGGCGTAGTGTGCGGTAGCTAACTAGTATTTATCTGTTTATGCATATGATGCAGATTGAGTTAGGGTAGTCGTGCGGCCTTGTTGACCTCCGTCAAGGGTCGTGCTGGTGGGTTTAATTCGATCAAGAAATGACGGGTTGAACTTGACTAGTAGCCTATGGTTTGTTGACCTCCGTCAAGGTCATAGGGTGCTAGGGGCAAAATATTATCGGGAATTTCAAGTGTTGAAATTTGCAATGAGATTGCATACCTTCTATGAGATAGTTGGATCCCGATACCCGCTGCGAGTAAGTGTTACTCCTGGGAGAGTTTTATACATTACAATTAGCCGATCAAGTAGGTGTCTAGAAAGGTGTCAACGGGGTTACGCCTCTGGGAAAACGAGGTTTACATTAATTAGGTTCGTGCGAAAGCACGAGGGACCCCACTCAAAGTACCGACACTGGCCTGGCTGAAAGATTGGCGAACTTGTAGTGTGTAATTAATCCCGGCTAGTCTTTCCTTTTAGGGTTTGAAGGAAGATTTGATAAAAAGCAGTGGGAGCCATCCTGATTAGATAAAATAATAACCAATCTATTCTTGCAAGAGCGCACGCTGAGTGTTTTCTTCTCTCTCTCTCCAGGTAGCGACCATATCACGCCTTAATCAAGATAATAAAACGGAATATTGACCGAACCCGCTTGTTAAACTGAGCTGGGGAACGTTGGTCCCGCTCCAACTTATAATTGTTATAAGACAGAGCAGGAAATTGGGGATTACCAGAATTCCCGTGCCGCCCAAACGAAGAGAGTGCATGCTGATGCATCATCTTCGGGTGTGTTCGTTACAAAGAACTGATTCTCTGTATCCTCTACGTCCTGGGTATGCGATACCAGATCAGGATCCCAGATATGTAATATGTTACATAGGGCTACAGAAAGGTAGAGAACTGAGAACGGGTGAAAAGTTTCATGAGGCAGAAAACGGGGCAAGAGTTGCAGCCAAGTCTGTTGGTCACTGTCACCCTGTATTACCAATACATTGATTCTGAACGAATGTTGTTAGATACCGAACCTGATATACAAAATCATATCTATCTCTTTATTAGTAAAGAAATGATAAAATTTTTTATTGTTGGATAATGTTTTGAACATTTCCTATATCAAAAGTTGATCGGTTCAGGCACGTTATCTAAAAGCATTGATGTTCTAAATCAAACTACAATTCTTAGTATACGGAACACACACAAGAGGAAGAGTTCAGAAATGAACGAATCCTTCTTGAGGTATTGTAGACTAGGTCAGATCAATGCGACCCGACTGGCTAGAGTTACATATAGATGTATATTTAAATCAGTTTGAATTTACATCTTGTGAAACTCGCCAGTCATGTCACAAAGATAAGATGACCATAGCTCCGTTTATTGGAAACAGAGAAAGAGTTAGTGAACTCTTGGGATGATACATGTTGATGTATGTAGGTCCCCTGTCTACACATGCCAAGACCGGTTCTTTTACTTCATTACATTCTATGATAATCTCTCAAGATTCAGACATACGTTCCTGTTGAAACATAAGTCCGAACCTTTTGAGATATTCACAGAATATAAGTTAGAAGTAGAGAACCAATAAGGGTATAAGTATTATGTCCTTTGATGTAATCAAGGAGGAGAATACTTGAGCACGGAAATCCTGGACTATTCTAAAGGAGAATGAGATTCTCTATCGGCATTACTCCTCCGAATACACCATAGCACGATGGTATATCGGGGCGGAGCAATCACACCCTATATGATATGGTGTGCTCTATGATGAGTATTACTGAGTTACCTATTTCCTTTTAGGAGTTCTGCACTTGAGAAGCTGCATACCTATTGAATAGGGTTCGAATCAAATCAGTTGCCTACCACTCCATATGAGATATGGAAAGGGAAGAGCCCATGTCTTAAGCTAGTTAAGATTTGGGGTTGTCCGGGCTATGTCTAAAAGCATAATCCGGACAAGCTCGAGGCAAGGTCTGTAATGTAGAACTGGAAAGGTTCCAGCTACACAAACTACAGCAGATGATTTGATAGAGCCAAAGGATTCAGTAGATTCCAACGAACCTCAGCCTCTCCGCCGATCTAGTAGGGTTCCTCACCCACCTAAGAGATACTTCGGTTTCTCTATGACAGTGGGAGCGAGGATTACATCATGAGATGATGACCCAACTAGTTTCGAGCTGGCCATCAGGAGTGAGACTCTGTAAGAATGGCTGGATGTTTATCGATCTGAGATGGAATCCTTATACACCAACGAAGTATGGACTTTAGTTGCTATATCTGAAGGGTTAAATCCCCATCAGGAGCAAGTATATCTTGAGAAGATTACTTGGTGTACATGGAAAAGTTGAGACTTTCAAAGCTGGAATTGTTAAAGGTTTTCGTCATCGACCAGGCGTGGATAATGATGAAACCTTTTCCAGTAGCTATGCTTAAGTCCATCCAGATCCTACTTGCCACGGCTACATACCATAACTACGATATCTGGCGGTTGGGTGCCATGACTGCTTTTCTAAATGATGTTTTAGAAGAGTGCGTCTATAAGTACACAGCCAGAGGGCCTCGTAGACAATGGGAGCAGCGGAAACGTGTGCAAGATGTTTTATATGATAAAGCAGGCATCGCGGAGTTGGAACATCTGTTTTGATGAATTAGTCAAAGAGTTTGACATCATCAAAATGGTAGATGAACCTTGTATAAACAAAAGGTAGTAGGGAGTATGGTGACGATCCTCGTAGAGTACGTGGATGACATACTCTTGATAAGAAAGGAGTTTCTTATGCTACGCTCGATCAATCTCCGCTTATCACAATGATTCTCCATATAGGATCAAAGTGATACCTACTAAATCCTAGGTTTTGGATCTATGAGATAGATCTAAATGGATGTTAGGATTCTCACTAATTGTAGTGAGAAGGTATCAATCGACCCTGGGGAGAATCACTGGAATGGTTCCAGGGTGATAAAGACGACTGAGTGTCAGTCACAGGCATTGTCTTTACCCTCAGTAAAGGGACGGTATGTTGGAAGAGTTCCAAGCTAGATACCGTGGCATACTAGATGATAAAGGCTGGATACATCGCTACTTAAGGTGCTACCAAAGTGGCTGTCTGGGTGTATATTGGTTCATGAGATGAACTTAGTTCCTCCCATTGTGTGACAATGGAGTTGTGGCTTATGCCAAGGAACGTCCGTCCCATCAGTGATCCAGACATATTCTAAGGCAGTATCACCTGATCATGGAGATAGTTGATCTCCAGGGTGATCGAGGTTTGGAGAGTAGACTCAGAGGACAACACAGCGGATCCACTCACAAAGGCATGTTCCCAGAGAGAGACTTTTATGGGATGGTTGAGTATGAGATACTACAACCACTGCTACAGATGGCCCTAGTGCAAGTGGGAGATTGTTAGTTATATGTATGCCCTAGAGGCCATTACTGTACATAGGATGTATATTGTAGTGGATGCTGGGACATATATAGGGAGGACTTTCTTGCTCGACATGATAGTATGCTATCTGGTTACCCTTTACCTTAACGTGTATGCTGATTGTCTCTCTGTTACATGTTGGTAAAGCCCTTAGGATCTGTACTTGACTACCTGGACTATGATGCGGATCATACTAGTGGGGACATGGTAGTCCATAAGTACATCCTTCAAAGTCCCTAGTCGTGGGTGTATCGAGACGGGGAATCGATATACCAGTGTAGACTAGCGCATACCTTCTCGACCCATACAGATGGGCGATGGATGATCCCATATCCATTGGTGTTTGACATCAGAGATGATATACGGGTGCTCAGTAGAGACTGGGTACACTGGACGGACTCGCCGAGAACTCCCAGATGGTATTATACCTCACGTCAGATGGCAGTTCTCTGGTGACACTGGTACAGAGTAGTCTGTTGACCCGAGATCGTCATAGAGTCTTGTGTGGTTCCCACTGTGCTTTGATTTCCATCTTACCACGTCCAAGAGGGCGTGCAAAACGGTGGTTTTTAGGTACAGTCCTGAGTCACATGGAGGCAATGAGCGATAGGAGGGGATTCGTCTCTCCCGGTATAGGGAGTTGATGTTGCGCTGTGTTCGATTTGCTATAACAGGAAATCCCTGGCCAGGGTTGCTGAGATTTACTGGTAAGTGTTACCAGTAGTTTCTCGAAATGTTATAGACCTCATATCGACACGACTTATCGAGCTATTGGGGTCTGACGTTTACCACCCCTAGGCAAGATATGCGACATATCAGACGATCAGACCGGACTGTACGGTAGTGTTACTGGTTGGATTCACAGGAGTGTGAGCGGGCTTGCTCGTCGATCTTCTGATCGCTCAATACCCGGGTGGCCGTTACGTTTAGCAGACCGCTTGCGGCTTGTGGGTGTTTGATATGATCATCACCTGCTGCCGGCGTATTGACGAGTCTTTAGAGTCCTACACAGGGGTTTCCTGGCTCAAGCGAAACGAAATAGGAGCGCATATTAGATATGTGCGGGACCGAGAATGATACCAGTATGTGATACTGTATTCGATTCTCGCTATATGTGACATTGATCGGTTATATGTGATATAGCCGGGTTATCGGATCAAGTGTTGATTCGATAAGTTGTTACTGTTGATATTAGTCGGTTATATGCGATATGACCGGATCGTTAAATCAAGTGTTGATTTAATGATTTAATGCGTAATTATATATTTGATATATTACTTTGCATTAACTAGTATCGGTTCACTTTAAATGGATTTTCTCACTCGGACGTGCGCATTGCATATGCGATATGATTTTGTGCACTTGTTTGTATCATGTTTGATGATGCAAGCATGCTAGGGTTTTGTGTAATGAGTTAAACCTAGGTTAAGTAAATGATTAGGGTTTTCTTTTATTAATTCATTTATCTTTTCATTTGGATATAAAAGATAAATGAGAAGAAGAAAACAAAAGGGTTTCTTTCATGAAGCTAAGTGAAGCTTCATGAAGCTTTGACCAATCTAACCCTTTTGTCTTCATCTATCAAACCCTAACCATTCATTTAACTCTGGTCAACTCTCTACACATTACCATAGTTAAATTATGATAAGAAATGATTATTCATTTTCTATTCTATTATTCTTATCATAACATCTTCATCATCTTCTTCTTCTTCCTCACAAGAAGAAAGCTCTCTTCATCAATGGTGATTGATGTTTTTGAGTGAGAAATCCAATTCTAAAGTGAACCCAACTCCTATTTCTTCATCCTCTACCTTTTGCCAAGTAGTAGAGTGTGTTTACTTCACAAGTTTCTTGACTTGGTGATGTCGGAGCTTGATTTAGCGATGCCTCGACATAGATCATCTTCGGCATGGACATCGATGACCTAGCCCGTCCATTCTCCGATGAAGCCGACGCTAGAGCCCGGGACTTGTTATGGACAGCGAGGAGACTTCATTGCGGAGCTATGGAGGTGGAGAACCGGATCTACAAAGGTTGTATTTCCGTATTCCCTTAGTTAAGTGTTAACTAGTTTGTATTTTCGCCTAGAATTCTAGCCGACGATCCGTACACTAGGGTTTCTCGGCACCATAATTTTTGAAATTGGCATGTTCGATGCCTTGTGAGACCTCATGAGGGTGCCTAGGAACCCTACATTCAAGACCTATGTATAACCCCCCTAACATAGTAGTCTCACACTCTGGTGCTGATCGAAGAAATCGTCAATGCGAGGTAAAGGATACCTATTCGCACCGTAAGCCGGTTCAATTGACAATCCATCAATACACAACCTCAATCTGTCATCTTTCTCCTTAACGAACAGAAATAGGAGCTCCTTAATGTGAAACACTCAGACGCACAAGCCCCCCAACAAACAACTCTGCAGCTGATCCTTAAGCTCCCTAAGCTTTGCCGGCTCATCTGGAACAATGTCGGAAAACTCTCGCCCGAAAGGAAAACCGGTCCAACAAACCCACTGTGGCTACGGTATCATGAATGAACGCCAAGAATTATCGACATCTTCTCCTCAAAAGCCGACTAGCGAAAAAGGCTGAATTCAAGCTGTGAGAGGCAGCACCACTGTCCTCCCGCACAACAAGAACTGACTTGCCCGGAAAACAAAACCTGACTGTTTTCTCACGGCAGTCCATAGATGTCTAGCACGTAGATAACCAGTCCATGCCCAGGAGAACATCAAATCCAACATCTCTAGAAGGATCAAAACAACGGACGAATCTCTATCTCCTATTCGATTGGCACATGACCGAATTACGTGTCGCGCAACAAAAGAATCGCTGACAGAACTTAACACAACAAACGGCTGATCTACCTAACAAGACTCTCGTCCCAACCACGGCACAAGTGTTAAAAACAAACAAATACATCCAAAGAACATACGAATTAAGAATACCTGAAAACTCTGCATTGGACGCCCGCGCATCCCGATGAGTAGAAGCAAACTCTCTTGTCTGCCCCCTACCCGCAACTGGCTGAACTCCTCTTCTACTAACCTGTCCCCTTTGAGCGAACCTTCCGCGTCCATGACCTCTCTGCACATAAGCCTGGCGTGGTGCTAAGGGACAATGTCTGATGATGTGTTGAAGGCTCCCGCATCGAAAACATCCACGCGATGACTGTTGGCCTTCCTAGGGATAGGAGCTGAACGACTGTCTTCGTCCTAAGCCTCTGCTACTCCCGCGACGGTCATGAAATATGTCTCGATGACTAAGCCTCTGTCTCTGGGCTGGTACACCGGTATGAGTCTTCCTCGGTTCCGGAACTCCCAAAGGCTCTGGAATACGTGTCTCGTCAACTAGGGCTGCATCCACTGGTGCTATGTAGGTGACGGAATGCTGCATGCTGATAGCAAAGAACAACTGAGTAACAGGGGTGACAACCTCCTGTCACTGCGCTCGAATGGCCTCAACCAAAGAACTCATCGCCTGGCGCATGTCCTGCATCTCTGCCTCAAGCCTAGCGATACTATCTGTCGAAGGAGGATCCGTCTGCACCGGTGCATCGAGCGTGCCATCCTGGTCAATCCTCGACTCACCCGAACCAACTCTGACCTCAGCCCTCGCTGCATCACTCTGAGTCCCCATAGTCATCGGCTGTAAGGCTATAAATGGAAATAAGATTCGATAAGAACACGGAAATCGAATCACAAGGATATGAATCATCAAGGAAGGAATTTCAAGCAATTTGTACTTAGGTCACTTTGGCGGAGTACCACATCGTGAGTATGCTGCAGACATACACACACTACGTTACTCTGCTTAAGCTACCTACTCTATCATACCAAGGTCATCCTACGCTCCGAAAGGTAAAAACCTAGCGCTCTGGTACCAACTTTGTCACGACCCGAATTGGCACGTGACGTCCCTAATACTACGCAACGTCTACAGGCGTAACGCAGTAAAAAAAACCAAAACCCAGAAATCTAAACCATTAAAAGACAAGAAAAGATAAGAAACATTGTTTAAAAGTCTTTGAAATCACAACCCAAATTCTTTAAAAGTCCAACTTTTCTTTCTTTAAAATTTTGGCAGCACCTCCTTTATAAAAACTAGCCCCAAGGATGGGTACAACATAAATATAAATAAAGCATCCCCAAACGGGAGCAAATACACGCCTAAAGGCGGAAAATAACCACCACAACAAATATACGACGACGTAGCGAAGAAATAAAAGACGATAGAAAGGAAACTGTATAAAAGAAAACAAGTCACAAAATAATATACAATATCGTCCTCACCAAGTCTCTAAGTCAACAAGAAAATAGTAGATGGATAGTACAAGGATACAGCGAATATACAATACAACAAAACGGATAACCACAAAACCTACCTAAGCAAAACTGCATACTGTGAGCTGAAGCGGTATCCGCAGCAAAATATGATCAGATAGATGAATAGCCTGCCTCGACTACTCTGGGGAAACACCCTGCAAAACAACTGTGGCACAACGGGGGTGAGTTGCCAACTCGTGAATAGTAATTAACATATGCAGGTAATCGCAAGTATGCACGTACAGCGTGAATCTAACATATGCAATTAATAGCAATAAAAGGTCATATGAATGCAATAATCATGAAAAGTACATTAGCAGGTACAACTAATACATGACGCAATAATAATATGACAATCAGTATGCAATAATCATGCAATAATGATATGAAAATGTATATATGCAACAATCATGAAAGGTACACTACAGGTACAACTACACATGAAGCAATGCATATAAATAAAGGTATGTAAATGCAAAAGTCATGAAAGGTACACTAACAGGTACTACTAATACATGAAGTAGTGCATAAACAATAAATGTGGAGTATGGAATGAAATATGTCATTTCCACGGAATCCTGATATCGTGGTAGGATCACAATCCATCAAGACAATCCAAATCCCAATTCATCAAATCAGCCCCCAAATTGGCGCTCATATCATATAAGCCTCACAAATCCTTAATGTACAATATCGAAAAAATCTCCTATATCCTGAATGTACAAAATCAAGTAAATATCATATGTTCTAAAACCAATATCAAGTGAATCTCTTATAACCTAGGTATATTTGCATGAATAAAAATGATGAAGTATATGAATTGATATGTATACATATATATTAGCGTCCCATTCCACTAATATATACATATGTGCATATATAACAGCGTCCCATTTCACTGTTATATATATCTAGGAGTAAAAATATCATGAAACAAATGTGTCAAGCATCGACACAGAAATGCAGATCTATCAGGTGTTGTCACCAAGACTGGCACCCTGATAGGTACGTATCATACGCTATACCGAAAGCTCGAGTGCCTAGTTCTGACCCTCGCCTTTCGACGTATCCATACGTACATGACTCCCGTCGATATCCCCATGATAACCGCCGAGTCATAGGTAATGTCAGCGGATGGTATGGTTCCCCTGACAGGCTCAATTGGCAAGGTCCATCAATCGTCTTGCCTCGGGGTACCTCCGGGCCCTACCATGTACCCTCATACGGCCTCAACGCCTCATCGCAGGGGTATATATATATATATATATATATATATATATATATATACCACAACCGATAAATCTCATGGTGGATGCAGAAATATCATATCAAGGGAAACCGGGTTTTTCAAATAATGCATAATTTCATGAACTCCCACGGTCCCCAAATCCATAAAACATCATGAAAAATCTATAGCTCAATACGAAAAATCCATGAATATAATATATGCAACATAAAACTGAAATGTAAACATATAAAGGAAAAACCGTTAATTAACTGCAACAAGTTAATATAAAATATCATGCGGTTCCTATTTTCTCCAATTCTAAATAACATCAAGTAAAGGTAAATATGTAGCTATAACTGATATATGTGTAAACATAAAGGTATAGCAAGGTATATGTATCTACCTATAAGTAATGTTGTAATATACCCCCTGGGTATAAGTGAAGTATGTGTGCAAGGTATATCTGTAGCTATGCCATTAAGTGTGTATGTACCTATTGCTAATGGTACAATATTATATAGTATACAGATAACTAGCATGTAAGTACGTCAAGGTATATGTGTAAGCATGTAGATATACAGGTATGGTATATGTCATATGCATAAGGAAATATGAATCAATGTCTCAATGTCCCTAACCAAACAATATCATTTCTATATGTGGGTTGTGCGTGACATGGCAATTATTGACGGTGTGTGTGGCATACAATCAGTGCTCGTGCAACATGAGTCGTCAACAATCTGTGCAGTGTCCTAAGGATACTAGTCCAAGCACAACAATAACTAAGCAGTAGGGTGAATGCGCAATTCTAAATATGAAATAGAATATACGACAAGTCAAGTCATTTCTAGCCCAGACGCATAACGTCATGCGGGCGATTCCCCTGTAGACGTTAAATCTACTCACCAACGCTCTTGGCTAAGTGAAGCCTACCACCTATTTTCCATTTGTAACAGTGTCCGTAGTCCCCGCCCGTGAACCTGTAACATAAATAAACATAACAAAAATATATTAGCAATAGACCCAAAACCACGTATAATCTACACGGACCAACACAACACGCATACGTACTCTAAAGGGTTCGTGTTGTAGCTAACGCGTATAGCGACACTATGAAACCAACTCAGAGCAACAGCAACACAGAACACGCATCGTATCGGATAACGTATCTGTAGGGTTCCTAGGCACCCTAAGGAGGTCTCACAAGGCATCAACCATGCCAATTTCAAAAATTACGGGTGCCGAGAAACCCTAATACGGATCGTTAACTAGAATTCTAGGCGATAAATGAAACTAGTTTACAACAAAACTAAAAGAACGGAAATACAACCTTTGTAGATCCGTTTCTCCACCTCCACGGCTCCGTGATGAAGTCCTCTCCGCTGTCCAAATGCAATCCCGGGCTCTAGCGTCAGCTTCATCGGAGAAGAAGCGGGCTAGGTCATCGACGACGATGCCGAAGATGATCTACGTCGAGGCATCGCTAGATCAAGCTCCAACTTCACCAAGTCAAGAAAACTTGTGAAGGAAACACACTCTACTACTTGGCAAGAGGTAGAGGATGAAGAAATAGGAAGTGGGTTCACTTTAGAATTGGATTTCTCACTCATTTTCATCAATCACCATTGATGAAGTCAAGGTTCTTCATCTTGAAGAAGAAGAAGAAGAAGATGATAATGATATGATAGAATAAAAAAGATTAACTTGAAAAGATAATCCCATTCATTCTTATCATAATAGTTACTATGGTTAAGTGTAGAGAATGAACCAAGGTTAAGTGAATTGGTTAGGGTTAAGCATGAGACAAAATGGTCACAAAGTCAAAGCTTCATGAAACTTCAACTAGCATCCAAAGAAAGCCACCATTCATTTATTTTGCAAAATAAATAAACAAAATAAATAAATGATTAAGCAAAAGAAAACCCTAACTATTACACAACCATGGTTTAATCTTTACACAAACCCTTGTGAGCATGTATCATCAAACATGATACAAAAAGGTGCACAAAAATATATCACATATACAATGTGCATCAAGTGAGAAAATCCAATTAAAGTGAACCGATACTAGTTAATGCAAACTAATATATCATATATATAATTATACATTAAATCATTAAATCAACACTTGATTTAATGATCCGGTCATATAGGATATAACCGACTAGTATCATCAGTAACAACTTATCGAAACAACACTTGATCCGATAACCCGGCTATATCGCATATAACCGAGCAATGTCACATATCGCGAGAATCAAATACAGTATCACATACCGGTATCATTCTCGGTCCCGCACATATCTCATATGCGCTCTTATTTCGTTTCGCTTGAACCAGGAAACCTCTGTGTAGGACTTTAAAGACTCGTCAATACGCAGGCAGCAGATGATGATCATATCAAGCACCCACAAGCCGCAAGCGGTCTGCTAAACGTAACGACCACCTGGGTATTGAGCGATCAGAAGATCGACGAGCAAGCCCGCTCACACTCCAGTGAATCCAACCAGTAACACTACCGTACAGTCCGGTCTCGTCGTCTGATATGTCGTATATCTCGCCTAGGGGTGGTAAACGTCAGACCCCAATAGCTCGATAAGTCGTGTCGATATGAGGTCTATAACAACTCGAGAAACTACTGGTAACACTTACCAGTAAATCTCAGCAACCCTGGCCAGGGATTTCCTGTTATAGCCAATCGAACACAGCGCAACATCAACCCCCTATACCGGGAGAGACGAATCCCCTCCTATCGCTCATTGCCTCCATGTGACTCAGGACTGTACCCAAAAACCACCGTTTTGCACGCCTTCTTGGACGTGGTAAGATGGAAATCAAAGCACAGTGGGAACCACACAAGACTCTATGACGATCTCGGGTCAACAGACTACTCTGTACCAGTGTCACCAGAGAACTGCCATCCGACGTAAGGTATAATACCATCTGGGAGTTCTCGGCGAGTCCGTCCAGTGTACCCAGTCTCTACTGAGCACCCGTATATCATCTCTGATGTCAAACACCGATGGATATGGGATCATCCATCGCCCATCTGTATGGGTCGAGAAGGTACATGCTAGTCTACTCTGGTATATCGATGCCCCGTCTCGATACACCCACGACTAGGGACCTTGAAGGATGTACTTATGGACTACCATGTCCCCACTAGTATGATCCGCATCATAGTCCAGGTAGTCAAGTACACATCCTAAGGGCTTTACCAACATGTAATAGAGAGACAATCTGTGTACACGTTAAGGTAAAGAGCAACCAGATAGCATACTATCATGTCGAGCAAGAAAGTCCTCCCTATATATGTCCCAGCATCCACTACAATATACATCCAATGTACAGTAATGGCCTCTAGGGCATACATATAACTAACAATCTCCCACTTGCACTAGGGCCATCTGTAGCAGTGGTTGTAGTATCTCATACTCAACCATCCCATAAAAGTCTCTCTCTGGGAATAGGCCTTCGTGAGTGGATCCGCCGTGTTGTCCTGTGAGTCTACTCTCCTGACCTCGATCCCCTGGAGATCAACCATCTCCATGATCGGGTGATACTGCCTTAGAATATGTCTGGATCACTGATGGGACCGGCGTTCCTTGGCATAAGCCACAACTCCATTGTCACACAATGGGAGGAACATAGTTCATCTCATGAACCAATATACACCCAAACAACCTCTTTGGTAGCATCTTAAGTAGGGATGTATCGAGCCTTTATCTTCTAGTATGCCACGGTATCTAGCTTGGAACTCTTCCAACATACCGTCCCTCCACTGAGGGTAAAGACAATGCCTGTGACTGACATTCAGTCGTCCTTATCACCCTGGAACCCTTCCAGTGATTCTCCCCAGGATCGGTTGATACCATCTCACTACAACTAGTGAGTATCCTAATATCCAATTAGATCTATCTCATAGATCCAAAATCCAGGATTTAGGAGGTATCACTTTTGATCCTATATGGAGAATCCTAGTGATAAGCGGAGATTGATCGAGCGTAGCATAAGAAACTCCTTCCCTATCAAGAGTATGTCATCCACGTACTCTACGCGGATCGTCACCATACTCCCTACTACCTATTTGTTTATACAAGGTTCATCTACCATTTTGATGATGTCAACTTCTTTGACATCTACATCAAAACAGATGTTCCAACTCCGCGATACCTGCTTTATCACATAAAACATCTTGCACACGTTTCCGCTGCTCCCACTGTCTACGAAGCCCTCTGGCTGTGTACTTATAGACATTCTCTTCTAAAACATCATTTAGAAAAGCTGTCAAGACACCCAACCACCAGATATCGTAGTCATGGTATGTAGCCGTGACAAGTAGGATCTGGATGGACTTAAGCATAGCCACTTGAAAAGGTTTCATCATTATCCACTCCTGGTCAATGACGAAAAGCTTTAACAAGTCTAGCTTTGAAAGTCTCAACTTTTCCATATATACCAAGTAATCTTCTCAAGATATACTTGCTCCTGATGGGGATTTAACCCTTCAGATATAACAACCAAAGTCCATACTTTGTTGGTGTATAAGGATTCCATCTCAGATCGCTAAGCATCCAGCCATTCTTACAGAGTCCTACTCCTGATGGCCAGGTCGAAACTAGTTAGGTCATCATCTCATGATGCAATCCTCGCTCCCACTGTCATAGAGTAACCGAAGTATCTCTCAGGTGGGTGAGGAACCCTACTAGATCGGCGGAGAGGGTGAGGTTCGTTGGTAACTATTGAATCCTTTGGTTTTATCAAATCATCTGCTGTAGTTTGTATAGCTGGAACATTTCCAGTTCTACATAACAGACCTTGCCTCGAGCTTGTCCGGATTTCGCTTTTAGACATAGCCCGGACAACCCCAAATCTTAACTAACTTAAGATATGGGCTCTTCCCTTTCCATATCACATATGAAGCGGTAGGCATAGATTTGATTCGAATCCAATTCAATAGGTATGCAGCTTCTCAAGTGCATAACTCCCAAAAAGGAAATAGGAAACTCAGTAGTACTCATCATAGAGCACACCATATCATATAGGGTGCATCTGCTCCGCCCCGATACACCGACGTACTGTGGTGTATACGGAGGAGTAATGCTGAGAGAGAATCTCATTCTCCTTTAGAATAGTCCAGGAATTCCATACACAAGTATTCTCCTCCCTGATCTCATCATAGGACATAATACTTATACCCGTATTTTGGTTCTCTACTTCTCGCTTATATTCTGTGAATATCTCAAAAGGTTCGGACTCATGTTTCAATAGAAACATATGACTGAATCTTGAGAGATTATCAGAGAATTTAATGAAGTATAAAGAACCGGTCTTGGCAAGTGTATGTAGGGTTCCTAGGCACTCTAGTGAGGTCTCACAAGGCATCGAACATGCCATTATCAAAAATTCTAGGTGCCGAGAGACCCGACTACGGATCGTTTGCTAGATTTCAAGGCGAAAAGCAATCTAGTTAACAACTTAACTAAAGGGATATCGGAAATACAACCTTTGTAGATCCGGTGCTCCACCTCCATAGCTACGCAATGAAGTCCTCTCGCTGTCCTACATAAATCCTGGGCTCTAGCGTCGGCTTCATCGGAGAATAGGCGAGCTAGGTCGTCGATGTCTATGCCGAAGATGATCTACGTCGAAGCATCGCAAGATCAAGCTCTCACTTCACCAAGTCATGAAACTTGTGAAGAAAACACACTCTACTACTTGGCAAGAGGTAGAGGATGAAGAAATAGGAAGTGGGTAGACTTTAGAATTGGATTTCTCACTCATATCATCAATCCACCATTGATGTAGTCTAGGTTTTTCTTCTTGAGTTGAAGGAAGAAGAAGAAGAAAACGATATGATAAGTTATTTTTAAAATCAATAGAATAACAAAACTTATCATAATGTTAACTATAGTCAAGTGTAGAGAATGAATCATGGTTAGTGAGAATGGTTAGGGTTAAGGATGAGATAAGAATGGTTGACTTGATCAAAGCTTCATGAAGCTTCAACTAAACTCCAAAAAAAAGCCACCATTCTTTTCTCTTTTCCATTTAATTTCCAAAATGAAATGGATAAATAAATAAGTGAATAAAACAAAACCCTAACCATAATCATGTAACCATGGTTTGATCTTTACACAAAAACCCTAGCATGACATGTATCATCAAACATGATACAATCAAGTGCACAAAAGTATATCACATATACAATGTTTACAATCCGAGTGAGAAAATCCATTCAAAGTGAACCGATACTAGTTAATGCAAAGTAATATATCAAATATATAATTATGCATTAAATCACTAAATCAACACTTGATTCAATGATCCGGTCATGTCGCACATAACCGACTGGTATCATCAGTAACAACTTATCGAATCAACACTTGATCCGACAACCCGGCTATATCGCATATAACTGATCAATGTCACATCGCGAGAATGAAATACGGTATCACATAAACGCATCATTCTCGGTCCCGCACATATCTCATATGCGCTTCTATTTCATTTCGCTTGAGCCAGGAAACCTCTGTGTAGGACTCTAAAGACTCGTCAATACGCCGGCAGCGGATGATGATCATATCAAACATCCACAAGCCGCAAGCGGTCTGCTAAACGTAACGGCCACCCGGGTATTGAGCGATCTGAAGATCGACGAGCAAGCCCGCTCACACTCCAGTGAATCCAACTAGTAACACTACCATACAGTCCGGTCTGTTCGTCTGATATGTCGCATATCTCGCCTAGGGGTGGTAAACGTCAGACCCCAATAGCTCAATAAGTCGTGTCGATATGAGGTCTATAACAATTCGAGAAACTACAGGTAACACTTACCAGTAAATCTCAGCAACCCTGGCCAGGGATTTCCTGTTATAGCCAATCGAACACAGCGCAACATCAACTCCCTATACCGGGAGAGACGAATCCCCTCCTATCGCTCATTGCCTCCATGTGATTCGGGACTGTACCCAAAAACCACCGTTTTGCACGCCCTCTTGGACGTGGTAAGATGGAAATCAAAGCACAGTGGGAACCACACAAGACTCTATGACGATCTCGGGTCAACAGACTACTCTGTACCAGTGTCACCAGAGAACTGCCATCTGACGTGAGGTATAATACCATCTGGGAGTTCTCGGCGAGTCCGTCCAGTGTACCCAGTCTCTACTGAGCACCCGTATATCATCTCTGATGTCAAACACCAATGGATATGGGATCATCCATCGCCCATCTGTATGGGTCGAGAAGCTATACGCTAGTCTACTCTGGTATATCGATGCCCCGTCTCGATACACCCACGACTAGGGACTTTGAAGGATGTACTTATGGACTACCATGTCCCCACTAGTATGATCCGCATCATAGTCCAGGTAGTCAAGTACAGATCCTAAGGGCTTTACCAACATGTAACAGAGAGACAATCAGTATACACGTTAAGGTAAAGATCAACCAGATAGCATACTATCATGTCGAGCAAGAAAGTCCTCACTATATATGTCCCAGCATCCACTACAATATACATCCTATGTATAGTAATGGCCTCTAGGGCATACATATAACTAACAATCTCCCACTTGCACTAGGGCCATCTGTAGCAGTGGTTGCAGTATCTTATACTCAACCATCCCATAAAAGTCTCTCTCTGGGAACAGGCCTTTGTGAGTGGATCCGCTGTGTTGTCCTCTGAGTCCACTCTCCTTACCTCGATCCCCTGGAGATTAACCATCTCCATGATCAGGTGATACTGCCTTAGAATATGTCTGGATCACTGATGGGACGGACGTTCCTTGGCATAAGCCACAACTCCATTGTCACACATTGGGAGGAACATAGTTCATCTCATGAACCAATATACACCCAAACAGCCTCTTTGGTAGCATCTTAAGTAGCGATGTATCCTGCCTTTTTCGTCTAGTATGTCACGGTATCTAGCTTGGAACTCTTCCAACATACCGTCCCTTTACTGAGGGTAAAGACAATGCCTGTGACTGACATTCAGTCGTCTTTATCACCCTGGAACACTTCCAGTGATTCTCCCCAGGATCGATTGATACCATCTCACTACAACTAGTGAGTATCCTAACATCCAATTAGATCTATCTCATAGATCCAAAACCCAGGATTTAGTAGGTATCACTTTGATCCTATGTGGAGAATCATTGTGATAAGCGGACATTGATCGAGCGCAGCATAGGAAACTCTTTTCCTATCAAGAGTATGTCATCCACGTACTCTACGAGGATCATCACCATACTCCCTACTACCTTTTTGTTCATACAAGGTTCATCTACCATTTTGATGATGTCAACTTCTTTGACTAATTCATCAAAATAGATGTTCCAACTCCGCGATGCCTGCTTTATCCTATAAAGCATCTTGCAAACGTTTCCGCTGCTCCCACTGTCTACGAAGCCCTCTGGCTGTATACTTATAGACGCGCTCTTCTAAAACATCATTTAGAAAAGCAGTCATGACACCCAACCACCAGATATCGTAGTCATAGTATGTAGCCGTGACAACTAGGATCTGGATGGACTTAAGCATAGCTACTTGAAAAGGTTTCATCATTATCCGTACCTGGTCAATGATGCAAACTTTTAACAAGTCTAGCTTTGAAAGTCTCAACTTTTCCATCTACATCAAGTAATCTTCTCAGGATATACTTGCTCCTGATGGGGATTTAACCCTTCAGATATAGCAACCAAAGTCCTTACTTTGTTGGTGTATAAGGATTCCATCTCAGATCGCTAAACATCCAGCCATTCTTACAGAGTCCCACTCCAGATGGCCAGCTCGAAACTAGTTGGGTCATCATCTCATGATGCAATCCTCGCTCCCATTGTCATAGAGAAACAGAAGTATCTCTCAGGTGGGTGAGGAACCCTACTAGATCGGCGGAGAGGCTGAGGTTCATTGGAATCTACTGAATCCTTTGGCTCTATCAAATCATCTGCTGTAGTTTGTATAGCTGGAACCTTTCCAGTTCTACATTACAGACCTTGCCTCGAGCTTGTCCAGATTTTGTTTTTAGACATAGGCCGGACAACCCCAAATCTTAACTGGCTTAAGACATGGGCTCTTCCCTTTCCATATCTCATATGGAGTGGTAGGCAACTGATTTGATTCGAACCTATTCAATAGGTATGCAGCTTCTCAAGTGCATAACTCCCAAAAAGGAAATAGGTAACTCAGTAATACTCATCATAGAGCACACCATATCATATAGGGTGTGATTGCTCCTCCCCGATATACCATCGTGCTATGGTGTATGCGGAGGAGTAATGCTGAGAGAGAATCTCATTCTCCTTTAGAAAAGTCCAGGATTTCCGTGCACAAGTATTCTCCTCCCTGATCTCATCATAGGACATAATACTTATACCCGTATTGGTTCTCTACTTCTCGCTTATATTCTGTGAATATCTCAATAGGTTCGGACTCATATTTCAACAGGAACATATGACTGAATCTTGAGAGATTATCAGAGAATATAATGAAGTATAAAGAATTAGTCTTGGCATGTGTAGACAGGGGACCTACATACATCAACATGTATCATCCCAAGAGTTCACTAACTCTTTCTCTGTTTCCAGTAAACAGAGCTGTGGTCATCTTATCTTTGTGACATGACTGGCGAGCTTCACAAGATGTAAATTCAAACTGATTTAAATATGCATCTAAATGTAACTCAGCCAGTCGGGTCGCATTGATATGACCTAGTCTACAATACCTCAAGAAGGATTCATTCATTTCTGAACTCTTCCTCTTGTGTGTGATCCGTATACTAAGAACTGTAGTTTGATTTAGAACATCAATGCTTTTAGATAACGTGCCTGAACCGATCAACTTTTGATATAGGAAATGTTCAAAACATTATCCAACAATACAAAATTTTATCCTTTCTTTACTAATAAAGAGACTGATATGATTTTGTATATCAGGTTCGGTATCTAATAACATTCGTTCAGAATCAATGTATTGGTAATACAGGGTGACAGTGACCAACAGACTTGGCTGCAACACTTGCCCCGTTTTCTGCCTCATGAAACTTATCACCCGTTCTCAGTTCTCTACCTTTCTGTAGCCCTATGTAACAGATTACATATCTGGGATCCTGATCTGGTATCACATACCCAGGATGTAGAGGATACTGAGAAACAGTTCTGTATAATGAACAAACCCGAAGATGATGCATCAACATGCACTCTCTTCATTTGGGCGGTACGGGAATTCTGGTAATCCCCAATTTCCTGCTCTGTCTTATAACAATTATAAGTTGGAGCGGGACCAACGTTCCCCAGCTCAGTATAACAAGCGGGTTCGGTCAATAATCCGTATTATTATCTTGATTAAGGCGTGATATGGTCGCTACCTGGAGAGAGAGAGAAGAAAACACTCAGCGTGCGCTCTTGCAAGAATAGATTGGTTATTATTTTATCTAATCAGGATGGCTCCCACTGCTTTTTATCAAATCTTCCTTCAAACCCTAAAAGGAAAAACTAGCCGGGATTAATTACACACTACAAGTTCGCCAATCTTTCAGCCAGGCCAGTGTCGGTACTTTGAGGGAGGTCCCCCGTGCTTTCGCACGAACCTAATTAATGTAAACCTCGTTTTCCCAGAGGCATAACCTCGTTAACACCTTTCTAGACACCTACTTGATCGGCTAATTGTAATGTATAAAACTCTCCCAGGAGTAACACTTACTCGCAGCGGGTATCGGGATCCAACTATCTCATAGAAGGTATGCAATCTCATTGCAAATTTCAACACTTGAAATTCCCGATAAAATTTTGCCCCTAGCAGCTATATGACCTTAACATAGTCAACAAATCATAAGTGCTAGTCAAGTTCAACCCGTCATTTCCCGATTGAATTAAACCCACCCGCACGACCCTTAACATAGTCAACAAAGTCGCACGACTACCCTAATCCAATCACATCATATGCTTATGCAGATAAGCACTAATTAGCTACCGCACACTACGCCTTAACATAGTCAACAAACGTAGCACGAATACTAACCAGTACTTATCTGAAATGACGGAGGGCTACGACAGGTTTTTCTGAAAACCTATTGCGTAATGAACTTGATATCGTTGTAGAATCAAATGATTTTAAAAATGGAGTGCTTTTGAGGCTTTTCTAGTTTTGCTAAAGGAGTCACTCCCGGTGAAGGGATCGTCGGTCCTTTCCTCGTCGAATGAGGTGCGAGATATATCATATATATCACTGTGCAAAGAAAAAACACTTAAAAGCAATCAAAATACAAACCGAATGTTGTAGCATCTGCCAGTTATTGCTAAAGGAGTCACTCCTGGTGAAGGGATCTCGGTCCTTTCCTCATCGAATAAGGTGCAGGATATATCACATATACCTCTGTGCAAAGCAAGAACTGTAGCTACCTGTTTTATTTTGAAATTCGATTCTACAACATCTTAGGTTTCTTTTATTTCATTAATCACATTAATGAATTCCCATCATTTAAGTACCTAAACATCACAGATAAATACGACGTACACTTATGCCATCCGCATTCGCCTCGATGTCCTCTCGTGCACCGTTAGGTTAGGTAACTAACGGCAGAGCGGGGCAGGGCTAGCGCGGGTGTAAAACATAAGTAACGCCTATATAATATATCATATATACTATATACTGTATCTATCGCAGAACATCACAGATATCGCAGCAAAAGAATCATATGAAATATTGGATATACTAGGACGTCCGTGTTTTCAATACGAGCCAGTATAAAACACGGATTCCACGGTCGTGATGAATAGCCAAACCCACACCCCTAGACCCCTACGAGAGCGGTAAGCAACCCTACCAATTCTAGAGTTAGGAGACCCGGACTCGACTCCTCGAGTTGGTCTCCCACTGGACTCCAGAACCCGGTTACTTGTGCCCTCCTCCTTGGGTCTATCCTAGTGCGGAAAAGTAAATAATATACAAACGGTGACAACTTCCGCAACCTGGAAGCGCCCCAATAAAAGAATATTACATACAAGTTTTTACATAAATGAAAATGAAAAACACTCATCTCACATAAAAACCCCGGGCCATTCAAACACGACGATCCAATATAACATATCCAGCAACACATAACATCACATGTCATCAACGTAAGTAAATATGCGCATCCCAATTGTCGTTGACATATAGCAACGAAACCGACGATATCACATATTACACTTACGGTCACAGAAAAGAAAGTGTAAAACTACAACAGTTGGAATCCGCAACCACCTCAGACATCGCATGCCTGACCAAATGAATTACTTAGACATCACATGCCTAACAATTATAAACCCCGCATTTTAGTCTCATTATCGAAAACTCTTTTCAATATCAAGTCGGGCAATTCAACAAGATTCCCGATATCCTGATCGAATGCTCGTCGCAAACTTCAATAGGCGGCCGCACCCCCGATACCGTCGACGAAGTGCACCAAGGCGGAACACCGCCACCGCGAGCACCCGAACGGATGCTTTCGGCGATGGGGTTCTCCTACAGTTACTTGGTCGGGGCTATGGGGTGTAGCTGTCTATTAAGTTTACCCGGCGAGTATCCGCGTACGCTACGTGATTGCGACGGACTTTTGATCACATCAAAATTCCGTGGCAACCGATCAAGTGAGACTAAATTGCTACATTTATAATATTCATTCCGTTATCTCATAACAACTTGTGAATTCCAATTATTGTATCCCATTCCAGATAAACAGAAAATGTTAAACTTTTCGATCGAACAGTCAAACACCCAAGTTTTCCCGATACAGCTCATCACATGAAATAAGTCTAACAACATTCAGTTCGTGCCTCAGTACCAACGGTCCAGCCGTAGAAGGGTCAAGCCAACGCCTCACATGTGGCACGCCGTACTCCCCCAATCCCGAAGGTTCAAAGGGCAGTTCAAGACGGTCACATAATCGAGTTAAGGTTTGTTGTCTTCTAGAGGGTCCATCGAGTTACTTGCACTACTTAGAACGTCGTTAAACTACGGAAAAATCCAACACTTGGAAGTTTCCCGACAGGGGAAAAATTGGGTATTTATATCCGGTCGAACTTTTTAACATATTCTAATATTTATCCGGAAAGCCACACAGACAAAATTTGATAATCCGATCGAACAATCGAATCCCCAAAACAACCCAGAAAAATTCAACTCTTGAAAAAATATTAAAAATACCCAGGAAAACCATCACAGTTAAATAGGAGTTACTGTGCAAACATCACCACACAAAACGACAAAAAGGCCGCGTTTCCGCCGCACGAGCCATGCTCGTGCCGCGGAAGCGCAGCGCTTTAATGGAATTAGGGTTACGAATTGCACAGTTACTCTTAGATTTTCCTGCATGTTTTTCTGCATATTTTTAATATAGAAAAACTCACTGTTTTCAAAAAAGTACAGAGAGCATTCTCGGGTGTGGGTTTCGGGTTCGTTCGGGTTTCAAATTCCGTCTGGACTTCGCCTAAGGCTCTAGCTAGGCTCCGATACCACTGTAGGGTTCTTAGGCACTCTAGTGAGGTCTCACAAGGCATCGAACATGCCATTATCAAAAATTCTAGGTGCCGAGAGACCCGACTACGGATCGTTTGCTAGATTTCAAGGCGAAAAGCAATCTAGTTAACAACTTAACTAAAGGGATATCGGAAATACAACCTTTGTAGATATGGTGCTCCACCTCCATAGCTCCGCAATGAAGTCCTCTCGCTGTCCTACACAAATCCTAGGCTCTAGCGTCGGCTTCATCGGAGAATAGGCGAGCTAGGTCGTCGATGTCCATGCCGAAGATGATCTACGTCGAAGCATCGCAAGATCAAGCTCTCACTTCACCAAGTCATGAAACTTGTGAAGAAAACACACTCTACTACTTGGCAAGAGGTAGAGGATGAAGAAATAGGAAGTGGGTAGACTTTAGAATTGGATTTCTCACTCATATCATCAATCCACCATTGATGTAGTCTAGGTTTTTCTTCTTGAGTTGAAGGAAGAAGAAGAAGAAAATGATATGATAAGTTATTTTTAAAATCAATAGAATAACAAAACTTATCATAATGTTAACTATAGTCAAGTGTAGAGAATGAATCATGGTTAGTGAGAATGGTTAGGGTTAAGGATGAGATAAGAATGGTTGACTTGATCAAAGCTTCATGAAGCTTCAACTAAACTCCAAAAAAAAGCCACCATTCTTTTCTCTTTTCCATTTAATTTCCAAAATGAAATGGATAAATAAATAAGTGAATAAAACAAAACCCTAACCATAATCATGTAACCATGGTTTGATCTTTACACATGAACCCTAGCATGACATGTATCATCAAACATGATACAATCAAGTGCACAAAAGTATATCACATATACAATGTGTATAATCCGAGTGAGAAAATCCATTCAAAGTGAACCGATACTAGTTAATGCAAAGTAATATATCAAATATATAATTATGCATTAAATCACTAAATCAACACTTGATTCAATGATCCGGTCATGTCGCACATAACCGACTGGTATCATTAGTAACAACTTATCGAATCAACACTTGATCCGACAACCCGGCTATATCGCATATAACCGATCAATGTCACATCGCGAGAATGAAATACGGTATCACATAAACGCATCATTCTCGGTCCCGCACATATCTCATATGCGCTCCTATTTCGTTTCGCTTGAGCCAGGAAACCTCTGTGTAGGACTCTAAAGACTCGTCAATACGCCGGCAGCGGATGATGATCATATCAAACATCCACAAGCCGCAAGTGGTCTGCTAAATGTAACGGCCACCCGGGTATTGAGCGATCTGAAGATCGACGAGCAAGCCCGCTCACACTCCAGTGAATCCAACCAGTAACACTACCGTACAGTCCGGTCTGTTCGTCTGATATGTCGCATATCTCGCCTAAGGGTGGTAAACGTCAGACCCCAATAGCTCAATAAGTCATGTCGATATGAGGTCTATAACAATTCGAGAAACTACAGGTAACACTTACCAGTAAATCTCAGCAACCCTGGCCAAGGATTTCCTATTATAGCCAATCGAACACAGCGCAACATCAACTCCCTATACCGGGAGAGACGAATCCCCTCCTATCGTTCATTGCCTCCATGTGATTCGGGACTGTACCCAAAAACCACCGTTTTGCACGCCCTCTTGGACGTGGTAAGATGGAAATCAAAGCACAGTGGGAACCACACAAGACTCTATGACGATCTCGGGTCAACAGACTACTCTGTACCAGTGTCACCAGAGAACTGCCATCTGACGTGAGGTATAATACCATCTGGGAGTTCTCGGCGAGTCCGTCCAGTGTACCCAGTCTCTACTGAGCACCCGTATATCATCTCTGATGTCAAACACCAATGGATATGGGATCATCCATCGCCCATCTGTATGGGTCGAGAAGGTATACGCTAGTCTACTCTGGTATATCGATGCCCCGTCTCGATACACCCACGACTAGGGACTTTGAAGGATGTACTTATGGACTACCATGTCCCCACTAGTATGATCCGCATCATAGTCCAGGTAGTCAAGTACAGATCCTAAGGGCTTTACCAACATGTAACAGAGAGACAATCAGTATACACGTTAAGGTAAAGATCAACCAGATAGCTGTAGGGTTCCTAGGCACGCTAGTGAGGTCTCCCAAGCCATCAACCATGGCAATTTCAAAAATTATGGTGCCTACAAACCCTAAATTACGGATCGATAACTAGATGTCTAGGCGAACAAGAACTAGTTAACACTTAACTATTGAGAAAACGGAAATACAACCTTTGTAGATCCGGTGCTCCACCTCCATAGCTCCGCAACGAGGTCCTCTCCGCTGTCCAAGTCAAATCCGGGCTCTAGGATCGGCTTCGTCGGAGAATGGGCAAGCTAGGTCGTCGATGTCCATGCCGAAGATGATCTACGTCGAGGCATCGCTAAATCAAGCTCCGACTTCACCAAGTCAAGAAACTTATGAAGTAAACACACTCTACTACTTGGCAAGAGGTAGAGGATGAAGAAATAGGAAGTGGGTTGACTTTAGAATTGGATTTCTCACTTGTTTTCATCAATCACCATTGATGATGTAAGCATTCTTCTTGAAGTTCAAGGAAGAAGAAGAAGAATCATGATAAGATAAGATAATTCAAAAAGAAAAGAATTATCCATTCTTATCATAAGTGAACCATGGTAAAGTGTAGAGAGCTAATCATGGTTAAAGGAATGGTTAGGTTAAGCATGAGATAAGAATGGTGGATAAAGTCAAAGCTTCATGAATCTTCAACTTAAAACAAAAATAGCCACCATTCTTTTGTCTTGCCTTTTATTTTCCAAAAATCAATAAATAAATAAATAAGTAAATAAAACAAAACCCTAACCATAATCATGTAACCATGGTTTGATCTTTACACAAAAACCCTAGCATAACATGTATCATCAAACATGATACAATCAAGTGCACAAAAATATATCGCATATACAATGCGCCCATCCGAGTGAGAAAATCCATCTTAAGTAAACCGATACTAGTTGATGCAAAGTAATATATCAAATATATAAATATGCATTAAATCATTAAATCAACACTTGATTCAATGACCCGGTTATGTCGCACACAACCGACTAGTATACAATATATCGGCTTATCGAATCAACGCTTGAATCGATAACTAGGTTATATCGCATACAACCATTCGATATATTTATCGCGAGAATAGAATACGGTATCACATACACGCATTATTCTCGGTCCCGCACATATCTCATATGCGCTCCTATTTCGTTTCGCTTGAGCCAGGAAACCTCTGTGTAGGACTCTAAAGACTCGTCAAAACGCCGGCAGCAGATGATGATGATATCAAGCATCCACAAGCCGCAAGCGGTCTGCTAAACGTAACGGCCACACGGGTATTGAGCGATCTGAAGATCGACAAGCAAGCCCGCTCACACTCCAGTGAATCCGACCAGTAACACTACCGTACAGTCCGGTCTGATCGTCTGATATGTCGCATATCTCGCCTAGGGGTGGTATACGTCAGACCCCAATAGCTCAATAAGTCGTGTCGATATGAGGTCTATAACTGTTCGAGAAACTACTGGTAACACTTACCAGTAAATCTCAGCAACCCTGGCCAGGGATTTCCTGTTATAGCCAATCGAACACAGCGCAACATCAACTCCCTATACCGGGAGAGACGAATCCCCTCCTATCGCTCATTGCCTCCATGTGACTCGGGACTGTACCCAAAAACCACCGTTTTGCACGCCCTCTTGGACGTGGTAAGATGGAAATCAAAGCACAGTGGGAACCATACAAGACTCTATGACGATCTCGGGTCAACAGACTACTCTGTACCAGTGTCACCAGAGAACTGCCATCTGACGTGAGGTATAATACCATCTGGGAGTTCTCGGCGAGTCCGTCCAGTGTACCCAGTCTCTATTGAGCACCCGTATATCATCTTTGATGTCAAACACCGATGGATATGGGATCATCCATCGCCCATCTGTATGGGTCGAGAAGGTATACGCTAGTCTACTCTGGTATATCGATGCCCCGTCTCGATACACCCACGACTAGGGACTTTGAAGGATGTACTTATGGACTACCATGTCCCCACTAGTATGATCCGCATCATAGTCCAGGTAGTCAAGTACAGATCCTAAGGGCTTTACCAACATGTAACAGAGAGACAATCAGTATACACGTTAAGGTAAAGTTCAACCTGATAGCATACTATCATGTCGAGCAAGAAAGTCCTCCCTATATATGTCCCAGCATCCACTACAATATACATCCCATGTACAGTAATGGCCTCTAGGGCATACATATAACTAACAATCTCCCACTTTCACTAGGGCCATCTATAGCAGTAGTTGTAGTATCTCATACTCAACCATCCCATAAAAGTCTCTCTCTGGGAACAGGCCTTTGTGAGTGGATCCGCTGTGTTGTCCTCTGAGTCTACTCTCCTATCCTCGATCTCCCTGGAGATCAACCATCTCCATGATCAAGTGATACTGCCATAGAATATGTCTGGATCACTGATGGGACGGACGTTCCTTGGCAAAAGCCACAACTCCATTGTCACACAATGGGAGGAACATAGTTCATCTCATGAACCAATATACACCCAAACAGCCTCTTTGGTAGCATCTTAAGTAGCGATGTATCCAGCCTTTATCGTCTAGTATGCCACGGTATTCAGCTTGGAACTCTTCCAACATACCGTCCTTTTACTGAGGGTAAAGACAATGCCTGTGACTGACACTCAGTCGTCTTTATCGCCCTGGAACCCTTCCAGTGATTCTCCCCAGGATCGATTGATACCATCTCACTACAACTAGTGAGAATCCTAACATCCAGTTAAATCTATCTCATAGATCCAAAATCCAGGATTTAGTAGGTATCACTTTGATCCTATATGGAGAATTCTAGTGATAAGCGGAGATTGACCGAGCGTAGCATAAGAAACTCTTTTCTTATCAAGAGTATGTCATCCACGTACTCTACGAGGATCGTCATCATACTCCCTACTACCTTTTTGTTTATACAAGGTTCATCTACCATTTTGATGATGTCAACTTCTTTGACTAATTCATCAAAATAGATGTTCCAACTCCGCGATGCCTGCTTTATCCTATAAAGCATCTTGCACACGTTTCCGCTGCTCCCACTGTCTACGAAGCCCTCTGGCTGTGTACTTATAGACACTCTCTTCTAAATCATCATTTAGAAAAGCAGTCAAGACACCCAACCACCAGATATCGCAGTCATGGTATGTAGCCGTGGCAAGTAGGATCTGGATGGACTTAAGCATAGTTACTTGAAAAGGTTTTAACATTATGATCCATATCTGGTCAGTGATGCAAACCTTTAACAACTCTAGCTTTGAAAGTCTCAACTTTTCCATCTACACCAAGCAATCTTCTCAAGATATACTTGCTCCTGATGGGGATTTAACCCTTCAGATATTGCAACCAAAGTCCATACTTTGTTGGTGTACATGGATTCCATCTCAGATCGCTAAACATCCAGCCATTCTTACAGAGTCACACTCCTGATGGCCAGCTCGAAACTAGTTGGGTCATCATCTCATGATGCAATCCTCGCTCCCACTGTCATAGAGAAACCGAAGTATCTCTCAGGTGGATGAGGAACCCTACTAGATCGGCGGAGAGGCTGAGGTTCGTTGGTAACTATCGAATCCTTTGGTTCTTTCAAATCATCAGCTGCTGTTTGTATAGCTGGAACATTTCCAGTTGTACATAACAGATCTTGCCTCGAGCTTGTCCGGATTTTGCTTTTAGACATAGGCCGGGCAATCCCCAAATCTTAACTAACTTAAGATATGGGCTCTTCCCTTTCCATATCACATATGAAGTGGTAGGCAACTGATTTGATTCGAACCCTATTCAATAGGTATGCAACTTCGTAAGTGCATAACTCCCAAAAGGAAAAGGGTAACTCAGTATTACTCATCATAGAGCACACCATATCAAATAGGGTGTATCTGCTCCGCACCGATATACCATCGTGCTATGGTGTATACGGAGGAGTAATGCTGAGAGAGAATCTCATTCTCCTTTAGAAAAGTCCAGGATTTCCATGCTCAAGTATTCTCCTCCTAGATCACATCAAAGGACATAATACTTATACCCGTATTTTGGTTCTCTACTTCTAACTTATATTCTGTGAATATCTTAAAAGGTTCGGACATGTGTTTCAACAGGAACATGGGTCTGAATCTCGAAAGATTATCAGAGAATGTAATGAAGTAAAAAGAACCAGTCTTGGTATGTGTAAACAGGGGACCTTACATACATCAACATGTATCATCCCAAGAGTTCACTAACTCTTTCTCTGTTTCCAATAAACAGAGCTATGGTCATCTTATCTTTGTGACATGACTGGCGAGTTTCACAAGATGTAAATTCAAACTGATTTAAATATGCATCTAAATGTAACTCAGCCAGTCGGGTCGCATTGATATGACCTAGTCTACAATACCTCAAGAAGGATTCGTTCATTTCTGAACTCTTCCTCTTGTGTGTGATTCGTATACTAAGAACTGTAGTTTGATTTAGAACATTAATGCTTTTAGATAACGTGCCTGAACCGATCAACTTTTGATATAGGAAATGTTCAAAACATTATCCAATAATACAAAATTTTATCGTTTCTTTACTAATAAAGAGACTGATATGATTTTGTATATCAGGTTCGGTATCTAACAACATTCGTTCAGAATCAATGTATCGGTAATACAGGGTGACAGTGACCGACAGACTTGGCTGCAACACTTGCCCCGTTTTCTGCCTCATGAAACTTATCACCCGTTCTCAGATCTCTACCTTTCTGTAGCCCTATGTAACAGATTACATATCAGGGATCCTGATCCGGTATCATATACCCAGGACGTAAAGGATACTGAGAAACAGTTCTGTATAATGAACACACCCGAAGATAATGCATCATCATGCACTCTCCTCGTTTGGGCAGCACGGGAAATCTGGTATTCCCCAATTTCCTACTCTGTCTTATAACAATTATAAGTTGGAGCGGGACCAACGTTCCCCAGCTCAGTATAACAAGCGGGTTCGGTCAATATTCCGTATTATTATCTTGATTAAGGCGTGATATGGTCGCTACTTGGAGAGAGAGAGAAGAAAACACTCAGCGTGCGCTCTGTCAAGAATAGATTGGTTATTATTTTATCTAATCAGGATGGCTCCCACTGCTTTTTATCAAATCTTCCTTCAAACCCTAAAAGGAAAGACTAGCCGGGATTAATTACACACTACAAGTTCGCCAATCTTTCAGCCAGGCCAGTGTCGGTACTTTGAGGGAGGTCCCCCGTGCTTTCGCACGAACCTAATTATTGTAAACCTCGTTTTCCCAGAGGCGTAACCCCGTTGACACCTTTCTAGACACCTACTTGATCGGCTAATTGTAATGTATAAAACTCTCCCAGGAGTAACTCTTACTCGCAGCGGGTATCGGGATCCAACTATCTCATAGAAGGTATGCAATCTCATTGCAAATTTCAACACTTGAAATTCCCGATAATATTTTGCCCCTAGCGTCCTCTGACCTTGACGCAGGCCAACAAACCATAGTCCGCTAATCAAGTTCAACCCGTCATTTCCTGATTGAATTAAACCCACCCGCACGACCCTTGACGCAGGCCAACAAAGTCGCACGACTACCCTAATCCAATCACATCATATGCTTATGCAAATAAGCACCAGTTAGCTACCGCACACTACGCCTTGACGCAGGCCAACAAACGTAGCACGAATACTAACTACTACTTATCTGAAATGACGGAGGGCTACGACAGGTTTTTCTGAAAACCTATTGCGTAATGAACTTGATATCGTTGTAGAATCAAATGAATTTTGAAATGGAATGTTTTTGAGGCTTTTCTAGTTTTGCTAAAGGAGTCACTCCCGGTGAAGGGATCGTCGGTCCTTTCCTCGTCGAATGAGGTGCGGGATATATCATATATATCACTGTGCAAAGCAAAAACTCTTAAAAGCAATCAAAAGACAAACCGAGTGTGTAGCATCTGCCAGTTATTGCTAAAGGAGTCACTCCCGGTGAAGGGATCTCGGTCCTTTCCTCATCGAATAAGGTGCAGGATATATCACATATACCTCTGTGCAAAGCAAGAACTGTAGCTACCTGTTTTATTTTGAAATTCGATTCTACAACATCTTAGGTTTATTTTATTTCATTAATCACATTAATGAAGTCCCATCAATTAAGTACCTAAACATCACAGATAGATATGACGTACACTTATGCCATCCGCATTCGCCTCGATGTCCTCTCGTGCACCGTTAGGTTAGGTAACTAACGGCAGAGCAGGGCAGGGCTAGCGCGGGTGTAAAACATAAGTAACATCTATATAATATATCATATATACTATATACTGTATCTATCACATAACATCACATGATCACATCACAGATATCGCAGCAGAAGAATCATATGAAATATTGGATATACTAGGACGTCCGTGTTTTCAATACGAGCCAGTATAAAACACGGATTCCACGGTCGTGATGAATAGCCAAACCCACACCCCTAGACCCCTACGAGAGCGGCAAGCAACCCTACCAATTCTAGAGTTAGGAGACCCGGACTCGACTCCTCGAGTTGGTCTCCCACTGGACTCCAGAACCCGGTTACTTGTGCCTTCCTCCTTGGGTCTATCCTAGTGCGGAAAAGTAAATAATATACAACATGTGACAACTTCCGCAACCTGGAAGCGCCCCAATAAAAGAATATTACATACAAGTTTTTACATGAATGAAAATGAAAAACACTCATCTCACATAAAACCCCCCGGCTATTCAAACACGACGATCCAATATAACATATCCAGCAACACATAACATCACATGTCATCAACGTAAGTAAATATGTCCATCCCAATTGTCGTTGACATATAGCAACGAAACCGGCGATATAACATATTACACTTACGGTCACAGAAAAGAAAGTGTAAAACTACAACAGTTGGAATCCGCAACCTCCTCAGACATCGCATGCCTGACCAAATGAATACCTTAGACATCACATGCCTAACAATTATAAACCCCGCATTTTAGTCTCAAAATCGAAAACACTTTTCAATTCCAAGTCGGGTAATTCAACAAGATTCCCGACATTCTGATCGAATGCTCGTCGCAAACTTCAGTAGAAGGCCGCACCCCCGATACCGTCGACGAAGTGCACCAAGGCGGAACACCGCTACCGCGAGCACCCGGACGGATGCTTTCGGCGACGGGGTTCTCCTACAGTCACTTGGTCGGGGCTATGGAGCAAGGCTGTCTATTAAGTTTACCCGGCGAGTATCCGCGTACGCTACGTGATTGCGACGGACTTTTGATCACATCAAAATTCCGTGGCAACCGATCAAGTGAGACTAAATTGCTACGTTTATAACATTCATTCAGTTATCACATAACTTTTGTGAATTCCAATTATTGTATCCCATTCCAGATAAACAGAAAATGTTAAACTTTTCGATCGAACAATCGAACACCCAACCTTTCCCGATATAGATCAACACATGAAATGAGTCTAACAACATTCAGTTCGTACCTCAGTACCAACGGTCCATCCGTAGAAGGGTCAAGCCAACGCCTCACATGTGGCACGCCGTACTGCCCCAAACCCGAAGGTTCAAAGGGCAGTTCAAGACGGTCACATAATCGAGTTAAGGTTTGTGTCATCTAGAGGGACCATCGCGTTACTTGCACTACTTAGAACGTCGTTAAACTACGGAAAAATCCAACACTTGGAAATTTCCCGACAGGGGAAAAATTGGGTATTTATATCCGGTCGAACTTTTTAACATATTCTAAAATTTATCCAGAAAGCCACACAGACAAAATTTGATACCCCGATCGAAATGCCGAATCCCCAAAACAACTGCAGAAATTTCAACTCTGGAATAAATATTAAAAATTCCCAGAAAAACCAGCATTAATAATTATGAGATACTGTGTAAATATTACTAAACAAAATGGCCGTACCGCCGCGCAACCGCCGCACGAGGCTAGCTTGTGCCGCGGAAGCGCGGCAAGATGAAGGAATTATGGGCACGAATTTCACAGTATATCATATATTAACCTGCTTATTTTTCTGAATATTTTTAATGTGGAAAAAGACCAGATTTTAAAAATTGGACAGAGAGCATGTTTGAATCGGGGTTTCGGGTTCGTTCGGACTTCAATTTCCGTCTAGACTTCGCCTAAGGCTCTAGCTAGGCTCTGATACCACTGTAGGGTTCCTAGACACGCTAGTGAGGTCTCCCAAGCCATCAACCATGGCAATTTCAAAAATTATAGTGCCTACAAACCCTAAATTACGGATCGATAACTAGATGTCTAGGCGAACAAGAACTAGTTAACACTTAACTATTGAGAAAATGGAAATACAACCTTTGTAGATCCGGTGCTCCACCTCCATAGCTCCGCAACGAGGTCCTCTCCGCTGTCCAAGTCAAATCCGGGCTCTAGGATCGGCTTCGTCGGAGAATGGGCAAGCTAGGTCGTCGATGTCCATGCCGAAGATGATCTACGTCGAGGCATCGCTAAATCAAGCTTCGACTTCACCAAGTCAAGAAACTTATGAAGTAAACACACTCTACTACTTGGCAAGAGGTAGAGGATGAAGAAATAGGAAGTGGGTTAACTTTAGAATTGGATTTCTCACTTGTTTTCATCAATCACCATTGATGAGGTAAGCATTCTTCTTGAAGTTCAAGGAAGAAGAAGAAGAATCATGATAAGATAAGATAATTCAAAACGAAAAGAATTATCCATTCTTATCATAAGTGAACCATGGTAAAGTGTAGAGAGCTAATCATGGTTAAAGGAATGGTTAGGTTAAGCATGAGATAAGAATGGTGGATAAAGTCAAAGCTTCATGAATCTTCAACTTAAAACAAAAATAGCCACCATTCTTTTGTCTTGCCTTTTATTTTCCAAAAATCAATAAATAAATAAATAAGTAAATAAAACAAAACCCTAACCATAATCATGTAACCATGGTTTGATCTTTACACAAAAACCCTAGCATAACATGTATCATCAAACATGTTACAATCAAGTGCACAAAAATATATCGCATATACAATGCGCCCATCCGAGTGAGAAAATCCATCTTAAGTAAACCGATACTAGTTGATGCAAAGTAATATATCAAATATATAAATATGCATTAAATCATTAAATCAACACTTGATTCAATGACCCGGTTATGTCGCACACAACCGACTAGTATACAATATATCGGCTTATCGAATCAACGCTTGAATCGATAACTAGGTTATATCGCATACAACCATTCGATATATTTATCGCGAGAATAGAATACGGTATCACATACACGCATTATTCTCGGTCCCGCACATATCTCATATGCGCTCCTATTTCGTTTCGCTTGAGCCAGGAAACCTCCGTGTAGGACTCTAAAGACTCGTCAATACGCCGGCAGCAGATGATGAACATATCAAGCATCCACAAGCCGCAAGCGGTCTGCTAAACGTAACGGCCACCCGGGTATTGAGCGATCTGAAGATCGACGAGCAAGCCCGCTCACACTCCAGTGAATCCGACCAGTAACACTACCGTACAGTCCGGTCTGATCGTCTGATATGTCGCATATCTCGCCTAGGGGTGGTATACGTCAGACCCCAATAGCTCAATAAGTCGTGTCGATATGAGGTCTATAACTGTTCGAGAAACTACTGGTAACACTTACCAGTAAATCTCAGCAACCCTGGCCAGGGATTTCCTGTTATAGCCAATCGAACACAGCGCAACATCAACTCCCTATACCGGGAGAGACGAATCCCCTCCTATCGCTCATTGCCTCCATGTGACTCGGGACTGTACCCAAAAACCACCGTTTTGCACGCCCTCTTGGACGTGGTAAGATGGAAATCAAAGCACAGTGGGAACCACACAAGACTCTATGACGATCTCGGGTCAACAGACTACTCTGTACCAGTGTCACCAGAGAACTGCCATCTGACGTGAGGTATAATACCATCTGGGAGTTCTCGGCGAGTCCGTCCAGTGTACCCAGTCTCTACTGAGCACCCGTATATCATCTCTGATGTCAAACACCGATGGATATGGGATCATCCATCGCCCATCTGTATGGGTCGAGAAGGTATACGCTAGTCTACTCTGGTATATCGATGCCCCGTCTCGATACACCCATGACTAGGGACTTTGAAGGATGTACTTATGGACTACCATGTCCCCACTAGTATGATCCGCATCATAGTCCAGGTAGTCAAGTACAGATCTTAAGGGCTTTACCAACATGTAACAGAGAGACAATCAGTATACACGTTAAGGTAAAGTTCAACCAGATAGCATACTATCATGTCGAGCAAGAAAGTCCTCCCTATATATGTCCCAGCATCCACTACAATATACATCCCATGTACAGTAATGGCCTCTAGGGCATACATATAACTAACAATAGCATACTATCATGTCGAGCAAGAAAGTCCTCACTATATATGTCCCAGCATCCACTACAATATACATCCTATGTATAGTAATGGCCTCTAGGGCATACATATAACTAACAGTGTAGACAGGGGACCTACATACATCAACATGTATCATCCCAAGAGTTCACTAACTCTTTCTCTGTTTCCAGTAAACGGAGCTATGGTCATTTTATCTCTGTGACATGACTGGCAAGTTTCACAAGATGTAAATTCAAACTGATTTAAATATGCATCTACATGTAACTTAAGCTAGTCGGGTCATATTGATATGACCTAGTCTACAATACCTCAAGAAGGATTTGTTCATTTCTGAACTCTTCCTCTTGTGTGTGTTCCGTATACTAAGAACTGTATTTTGATTTAGAACATCAATGCTTTTAGATAACGTGCCTGAACCGATCAACTTTTGATATAGGAAATGTTCAAAACATAATCCAACAATACAAAATTATATAGTTTCTTTACTAATAAAGAGACTGATATGATTTTGTATATCAGGTTCGGTATCTTATAACATTCGTTCAGAATCAATGTATTTGTAATACAGGGTGACAGTGACCAACAGACTTGGCTGCAACGCTTGCCCCGTTTTCTGCCTCATGAAACTTATCACCCGTTCTCAGTTCTCTACCTTTCTGTAGCCCTATGTAACAGATTACATATCTGGGATCCTGATCTGGTATCATATACCCAGGATGCAGAGGATACTGAGAAACAGTTCTTTGAAATGAACACACCCGAAGATGATGCATCAGCATGCACTCTCTTCGTTTGGGCGGCACGGGAATTCTGGTAATCCCCAATTTCGTGCTCTGTCTTATAACAATTATAAGTTGGAGCGGGAGCAACGTTCCCCAGCTCAGTATAACAAGCGGGTTCAGTCAATATTCCGTATTATTATCTTGATTAAGGCGTGATATGGTCGCTACCAGGAGAGAGAGAGAGAAGAAAACACTCAGCGTGCGCTCTTACAAGAATAGATTGGTTATTATTTTATCTAATCAGGATGGCTCCTACTGCTTTTTATCAAATCTTCCTTCAAACCCTAAAAGGAAAGACTAGCCGGGATTAATTACACACTACAAGTTCGCCAATCTTTCAGCCAGGCCAGTGTCGGTACTTTGAGGGAGGTCCCCCGTGCTTTCGCACGAACCTAATTAATGTAAACCTCGTTTTCCCAGAGGCGTAACCTCGTTAACACCTTTCTAGACACCTACTTGATCGGCTAATTGTAATGTGTAAAACTCTCCCAGGAGTAACTCTTACTCGCAGTGGGTATCGGGATCCAACTATCTCATAGGAGGTATGCAATCTCATTGTAAATTTCAACACTTGAAATTCCCGATAATTTTACCCCTAGCGTCCTATGACCTTGACGCAGGCCAACAAACCATAGTGCGCTAGTCAAGTTCAACCCGTCATTTCCTGATTGAATTAAACCCACCCGCACGACCCTTGACGCAGGCCAACAAAGTCGCAGGACTACCCTAATCCAATCTGCATCCTATGCATAAGCAGATAAATACCAGTTAGCTACCGCACACTACGCCTTGACGCAGGCCAACAAATGTAGCACGAATACTAACTACTACTTATCTGAAATGACGGAGGGCTACGACAGGTTTTTCTGAAAACCTATTGCGTAATGAACTTGATATCGTTGTAGAATCAAATGATTTTAAAAATGGGGTGCTTTTGAGGCTTTTCTAGTTTTGCTAAAGGAGTCACTCCCGGTGAAGGGATCGTCGGTCCTTTCCTCGTCGAATGAGGTGCGGGATATATCACATATATCACTGTGCAAAGCAAAAACACTTAAAAGCAATCAAAAGACAAACTGAATGTGCAGCATATGCCAGTTATTGCTAAAGGAGTCACTCCCGGTGAAGGGATCTCGGTCCTTTCCTCATCGAATAAGGTGCAGGATATATCATATATACCGCTGTGCAAAGCAAGAACTGTAGCTACCTGTTTTATTTTGAAATTCGATTCTACAACATCTTAGGTTTCTTTTATTTCATTAATCATATTAATGAAGTCCTATCATTTAAATTACCTAAACATCACAGATAAATACGACGTACACTTATGCCATCCGCATTCGCCTCGATGTCCCCTCGTGCACCGTTAGGTTAGGTAACTAACGGCAGAGCGGGGCAGGGCTAGCGCGGGTGTAAAACATAAGTAACGTCTATATAATATATCATATATACTATATACTGTATCCATTACAGAACATATCACATGATCACATCACAGATATCGCAGCAGAAGAATCATATGAAATATTGGATATACTAGGACGTCCGTGTTTTCAATACGAGCCAGTATAAAACACGGATTCCACGGTCGTGATGAATAGCCAAACCCACACCCCTAGACCCCTACGAGAGCGGCAAGCAACCCTACCAATTCTGGAGTTAGGAGACCCGGACTCGACCCCTCGAGTTGGTCTCCCACTGGACTCCAGAACCCGGTTACTTGTGCTCTCCTCCTTGGGTCTATCCTAGTGCGGAAAAGTAAATAATATACAAACGGTGACATCTTCCGCAACCTGGAAGTGCCCCAATAAAAGAATATTACATACAAGTTTTTACATGAATGAAAATGAAAAACACTCATCTCACATAAAAAACCCCGGCTATTCAAACACGACGATCCAATATAACATATCCAGCAACACATAACATCACATGTCATCAACGTAAGTAAACATGCGTATCCCAATTATCGTTGACATATAGCAACGAAACCGGCGATATCACATATTACACTTACGGTCACAGAAAAGAAAGTGTAAAACTACAACAGTTGGAATCCGCAACCTGCATAGACATCGCATGCCTAATCAAATGAATACGTTAGACATCACATGCCTAACAATTATAAACCCCGCATTTTAGTCTCATTATCGAAAACTCTTTTCAATATCAAGTCGGGCAATTCAACAGGATTCCCGACATTCTTATCGAATGCTCGTCGCAAACTTCATTAGACGGTCGCACCCCCGATGCCGTCGACGAAGTGCACCAAGGCGGAACACCGCTACCGCGAGCACCCGAACGGATGCTTTCGGCGACGGGGTTCTCCTACAGTCACTTGGTCGGGGCTATGGAGTGAGGCTGCCTATTAAGTTTACCCGGCGAGTATCCGCGTGCGCTACTTGATTGCGACGGACTTTTGATCACATCAAAATTCCGTGGCAACCGATCAAGTGAGACTAAACCGCTAGATTTATAACATTCATTCAGTTATCTCATAACTACTTGTGAATTCCAATTATTGTATCACATTCCAGATAATTAGAAAATGTTAAACTTTCCGATCGAACATTCAAACACCCAAGTTTTCCCGATACAGATCAACACATGAAACAAGTCAAAAAACATTCAGTTCGTGCCTCAGTACCAACGGTCCAGCCGTAGAAGGGTCAAGCCAACGCCTCACATGTGGCACGCCGTACTGCCCCAAACCCGAAGGTTCAAAGGGCAGTTCAAGACGGTCACATAATCGAGTTAAGGTTTGTTGTCTTCTAGAGGGTCCATCGCGTTACTTGCACTACTTAGAACGTCGTTAAACTACGGAAAAGTCCAACAATTGGAAATTTTCCGGCAGGGGAAAAAGTGGGTATTTATATCCGGTCGAACTTTTTAACATATTCTAAAAATACCCGGAAAAACACTCTGACAAAATTAGACAATCCGATCGATACACCGAGTCCCCAATACAACCCAAAAAAATTCAACTCTTGAAAAAACATTAAAAATTCCCAGGAAAACCAGCACTGCAAATTAGGAATTACTGTGCAAAATTGATTGCAAGAAGAGACAAAAGGGCCGCGGAACCGCCGCATTAACATGCTAATGCCGCGGTTCCGCCGCGCTTTTTTGGATTCAGGGGCCCCGTTTTATACAGTAATTCTTAGAATCTTCTACTGAGTTTTCAGCATATTTTTAATTCTCAAAAATCCACAATTTTCAAAAATGTACAGAGAGCAATATTAGGGTTACGGTTTCGGTTCGATCGGATTTCTAACTCCGTCTACGCATCGCCTAAGGCTCTAGCTAGGCTCTGATACCACTGTAGGGTTCCTATGCACCCTAAGGAGGTCTCACAAGGCATCAACCATGCCAATTTCAAAAATTACGGGTGCCGAGAAACCCTAATACGGATCGTTAACTAGAATTCTAGGCGATAAATGAAACTAGTTTACAACAAAACTAAAAGAACGGAAATACAACCTTTGTAGATCCGTTTCTCCACCTCCACGGCTCCGTGATGAAGTCCTCTCCGCTGTCCAAATGCAATCCCGGGCTCTAGCGTCAGCTTCATCGGAGAAGAAGCGGGCTAGGTCATCGACGACGATGCCGAAGATGATCTACGTCGAGGCATCGCTAGATCAAGCTCCAACTTCACCAAGTCAAGAAAACTTGTGAAGGAAACACACTCTACTACTTGGCAAGAGGTAGAGGATGAAGAAATAGGAAGTGGGTTCACTTTAGAATTGGATTTCTCACTCATTTTCATCAATCACCATTGATGAAGTCAAGGTTCTTCATCTTGAAGAAGAAGAAGAAGAAGATGATAATGATATGATAGAATAAAAAAGATTAACTTGAAAAGATAATCCCATTCATTCTTATCATAATAGTTACCATGGTTAAGTGTAGATAATGAACCAAGGTTAAGTGAATTGGTTAGGGTTAAGCATGAGACAAAATGGTCACAAAGTCAAAGCTTCATGAAACTTCAACTAGCATCCAAAGAAAGCCACCATTCATTTATTTTGCAAAATAAATAAACAAAATAAATAAATAATTAACCAAAAGAAAACCCTAACCATTACACAACCATGGTTTAATCTTTATACAAACCCTTGTGAGCATGTATCATCAAACATGATACAAAAAGGTGCACAAAAATATATCACATATACAATGTGCATCAAGTGAGAAAATCCTATTAAAGTGAACCGATACTAGTTAATGCAAAGTAATATATCATATATATAATTATACATTAAATCATTAAATCAACACTTGATTTAATGATCCGGTCATATAGGATATAACCGACTAGTATCATCAGTAACAACTTATCGAAACAACACTTGATCCGATAACCCGGCTATATCGCATATAACCGAGCAATGTCACATATCGCGAGAATCAAATACAGTATCACCTACCGGTATCATTCTCGGTCCCGCACATATCTCATATGTGCTCCTATTTCGTTTCGCTTGAACCAGGAAACCTCTGTGTAGGACTCTAAAGACTCGTCAATACGCCGGCAGCAGATGATGATCATATCAAGCACCCACAAGCCGCAAGTGGTCTGCTAAACGTAACGGCCACCCGGGTATTGAGCGATCAGAAGATCGACGAGCAAACCCGCTCACACTCCAGTGAATCCAACCAGTAACACTACCGTACAGTCCGGTCTCGTCGTCTGATATGTCGCATATCTCGCCTAGGGGTGGTAAACGTCAGACCCCAATAGCTCGATAAGTCGTGTCGATATGAGGTCTATAACAACTCGAGAAACTACTGGTAACACTTACCAGTAAATCTCAGCAACCCTGGCCAGGGATTTCCTGTTATAGCCAATCGAACACAGCGCAACATCAACCACCTATATCGGGAGAGATGAATCCCCTCCTATCGCTCATTGCCTCCATGTGACTCGGGACTGTACCCAAAAACCACCGTTTTGCACGCCCTCTTGGACGTGGTAAGATGGAAATCAAAGCACAGTGGGAACCACACAAGACTTTATGACGATCTCGGGTCAACGACTACTCTGTACCAGTGTCACCAGAGAACTGCCATCCGACGTAAGGTATAATACCATCTAGGAGTTCTCGGCGAGTCCGTCCAGTGTACCCAGTCTTTACTGAGCACCCGTATATCATCTCTGATGTCAAACACCGATGGATATGGGATCATCCATCGCCCATCTGTATGGGTCGAGAAGGTACACGCTAGTCTACTCTGGTATATCGATGCCCCGTCTCGATACACCCACGACTAGGGACCTTGAAGGATGTACTTATGGACTACCATGTCCCCACTAGTATGATCCGCATCATAGTCCAGGTAGTCAAGTACACATCCTAAGGGCTTTACCAACATGTAATAGAGAGACAATCTGTGTACACGTTAAGGTAAAGAGCAACCAGATAGCATACTATCATGTCGAGCAAGAAAGTCCTCCCTATATATGTCCCAGCATCCACTACAATATACATCCAATGTACAGTAATGGCCTCTAGGGCATACATATAACTAACAGTATCGCGCGAAACGAAACACTAGAAATATGCAAAGTGGTCCCAGATTTTTCTGTGCTAAAATTTGTAAAAATTGTAAGTACCATGAGATCACAAATAATCCCAGAGACCCCGTCCAAAATCTCACCACCCCAGTCCCTACTCTGGCCGCAAGTTGCGGCCAGAACCATTAAATCTGCGGCCGTTTCATGATGGAAATGGTTCATATTTTGAGGGTACGTTCTAAATCTTTACACTAGGTTACTGTCATGTCAACTTTTGCAACAATTACCTGGTTTAACAGCAGATCATCCGAGACCCCAAATCAACACTAAAAATACGATATTTACCCGAAACGATACGATACGCGATAAAAACTAAAACTAACAAGCTAAGCTACACAATAAATACTTAAAGAACAGAAAGGAATCATTACCTACACAAAAGAACTCAAAGATCCAAGCTTGGCACACTCCAAGGCATCCATAAGGCAAATCAAAGAAAAAGGTATGATTTTGATGAGATTTGTGAAGTTTTGTGATGGATTTGTGTGATGAAGCTCAAGTGTTCAGTTTGATGAGGGAGAGATGAGGAATAATTGAAAAGAGATAAGAAATGAGAGAGTGATTGAGGAAATGAGAGATGGATGTGGGTGTAGGGTGAGGTGAGAGGTGAGTATATCACATCATTAAATGCTAACCATGCTCTCACATTAATGCACCCACACCTCATCACAAAACAAAACCAAGCAAAATATTTCTCTTCTCAATCAACAAAAGATCAAAGAATTAAAGCAAATGGTGGATTAAACAAGGATTAGGTTAAGTGTCATGGTTGCTGAGAACAAAATTAGCACAAACAAATCCTCACATTTACGTGCACACGTGCGTGCATGCTCATAACAAATAATAATAAATTATTAATTAAATGTTATAAAATGTGATAAATCCAAATTGGTAAAATTTTACAGTAAACCCGCATTAACATCTAAACGAACACTAACCGAAATCTAAGGCGTTACACCTAGATGGTACCATACCTATCGTCAGATAGCAGTTCTCTGGTGACACTTGTATAGGTTAGTCAGTAGACCCAAGATCATCATAGAGTCTTGTGTGGTTCCCACCATGCTTTGATTTCCTCCCTATCAGGGCTCAAAGGAGTCGTGAAAATAGGTGGATTTTAGGTACAGTCCCAAGTCACATGGAGGCAATGAGCGATAGGAGGGGTTTCGTCTCTTCCGATATAGGGAGTTTATGTTGCGCAATGCTCGATTGGCTATATCAGCATGTCCTTGGCCAGGGCTGATGTGATTTACTGGTAAGTGTTATCAGTAGTTTCTCGAACGGTTATAGGCCATACATCGGCATGACTTATCAAGTTACTGGGGTCTGACGATTCCACCACTAGACTTGATATGCGACATACCAAACGAAGAGACCGGACTTTACAGTAAGTATTGTTTATTGACTTTGCGGGAGTTTGGACAAGCTTGCTTGTTGATCTTCTATTCGCTCAATACTTGGGTAGCCGTTACGTCCAGCTAGTACCGCTGACGGCTTGTTGGTGACTGATGTGATCATTACCTACTGCTGGCGTATTGACAAGTCTTTAGAATCCTATACAGAGGTTTCCTAGCTCGAGCGAAATGAAGTAGGGCACATATGGTGATATGTGCAGGAGCATGATTAAATACGAGTATGTTATAGGCCACAGACACACGTGTTAGGTTTCCCTAGCACCTACTGTATATATGGAAGCATCACACATGATACTTTTAAAAATAAAGAGGTGCTAAGCAAACAAAGTAAGGATCTTTAACTAGAATACTAGGGTAACAACTAAAGTATCACATACAAAAACCATATAATCACTAAGTGAAAGGAATACAACCTTTGTAGTCCTCTTTGTAGTGACTCCTAGGATCGTTGAGAGTTGAAAATGCTTGCAAGTAAGCTCCTTTGTCCACGATGATCCACCCGAAGTTCACTTTGTCCAAGCTCATAGCTCCACTTGATCAAAGAAGAAGATGAAGCTAAACATTCTAAACTAATAGGCTAGATTAGAGTAGAATGAAGAGGTGGTTTGTTTTCTCTAATCAAAACCCTTTCTTTTTTATACCCTCACTCTATATAAAACTCAAGAGAGCTTGGAGAAATGAGGAAGAAGATGAAGGCAACTCAAGTGCTCAAGATAATATCAAAGATAATGAATAATGAGAATAAAAAATCACATATATATTTTCTTGTTCTCATCTCAAACCATGGTTACTCAATTTAGATATTGTTGCACATGAGTTAAAAGGAAAAAGGAAAACTAATCCAAGGTTAAAAGGTGGGTGAAGTGTGGTCAACTTCAAGAAGAGTGTAGAAAGATAACCATGGATTAATATTTCCTTTTCCTTTTTCTTTTAACTTAAATGCAAATGAATATATATATAAATATAAGTTCCAGAGTCTTGTATTGCCATCAAAGGTGTATCATCAACCATGATACTTTGTATGCATGTATGTGTCCATGCACATCAACATGTGCATACATGCATGCATACACCTCATAAAAAGAAATGGGTTTAATAAAGAAATTAAACTAAAAGTCAATTGTTAAATCAACACTTGATTTAACAAATCGGTCATATCAAATACGACCCGACCAATAGAAAAACGCCCTACTAAAATACGGTATCACATGCTCGTGTTTAATCGGGTCCCAGTGCATATCACATATGCGCACCACATCGTTTCGCCTGGGCTAGGAAACTTTTGTATGGGACTCTAAGGCTAGCCAATACGCTGGCAGTGGGTGATGATCACATCAAACACCCACAAGCCGCAAGCGGTCAACTAAACGTAGCGGCTACCCGGGTATTGAGCGATCAGAAGAAAACCAGCAAACTTGTCAAAACTCCTATCGAGCCATCTGGCAACACTTCCCGTACAGTCCGGTCTCCTCGTCAGATATGTTGCATATCGAGTTTAGGGATGGTATCGTCGACCCCAATAACTCAATAAGTCATGCTGGTGTATGGCTCATAACAGATCGAGAAACTACTGATAACACTTATCAGTAAATCTCAGCAGCCCTGGCCAGGGACTTCCTGTTATAGCCAATCGAGCATTGCATAACATCAACTCCCAATACCGGGAGAGACGAAACCCATCCTATCGCTCATCGCCTCCATGTGCCTCGGGACTGTACCGAAAGACCACCTGTTTGCACGACATAGTAGAGCCGTGGTAGGGTGGAAATCAAAGTACAGTGGGAGGACACACAAGACTCTATGACGATCTTGGGTCTACAGACTAACCTATACCAGTGTCACCTGAGAACTGCTATCCGATGATTGATATAATACCACATAGGAGTTCTCGGCGAGTCCGTTCAGTATACCCAGTCTCTACTGAGCACCAGCATACAATCTTTGGTGTCAGCACACCAGATGGATATGGGATCATCCATCGCCCATCATATGGGACAAGAATGGTATACGCTAGTCTACTCAATATCGATGCCCCGTCTCGATACACCCACGTCTCGATACACCCACGACTAGGAACAGTTCAAGGATATGCTTATAAACTACACGTGTCCCACTAGTATGATCTGCATCATAGTCGCAGTAGTCAAGGAAATATCCTCAGGGCTTTATCAACATGTGCAAATTAATAAAAGCATGATCAAGTCAACATGTGGGATAAAGTAAACCAGATAGCATACTATCATGTCGAGCAAGAAAGTAATCCATATATATACATGTCCAAGCATCCACTATACATATAATGGACTCTAGGGCATACATATATCCAACAATCTCCCACTTGCACTGAGGCCAATTATTGGCGTATCTCATACCCAACATCTCAAAAAGTCGCTCATGCTGTGATTGTGGAAGAGCCTTGGTGAGTGGATCCGCTGTGTTATTCTTTGTATCTACTCTCCGAATCTCGATCTCTTGGCGATCTACAATCTCCCGGGTCAAATGATATCGCCTTAGGATGTGTCTGGACTTCTGACGGGACCTTGGTTCTTTGGCTAACGCCATAGCCCCATTATTATCAGAATACGATGGTATTGGATCAATAATGGTTGGAACTATTCCCAGCTCCGCGATGAACTTCTTCATCCAGACGGCTTCCTTGGCAGCATCATTTGCATCAATATACTCATCTTCCATCATGGAGTCTGCAACAATATCCTGTTTGGAACTCTTCCAACTAACCGCCCCTCCATTGAGGGTAAATACAAACCCTGAGATAGATTTGCTGTCATCCTTATCACTTTGGAAGCTGGAATCAGTAAAGGCCTCCATTTGGAGATCCCTATTACCATACACCAAGAACAGTTCTTTAGTCCTTCGCAAGTACTTAAGAATGTTCTTCCCTGCTATCCAATGTTTCTCCCCTGGGTTGGATTGATACCTGCTTACAATAGCTAGTGCATAAGCTACATCAGGGCGAGTACATAACATCGCATACATTACAGATCCTACGGCTGAAGCGTAGGGTATAATGCTCATGCGAGCTCTCTCTTCATCAGTCTTCGAACATAAGTCTTTGGAAAGAGTGATTCCATGGCAAGCGGGTAAGGCACCACGCTTGGAATCTTCTATACTAAACCTTTTTAAGATGGTGTCAATGTACTTTGATTGTGATAATCCCAATAACTTCTTGGGTCCATCTCTATAGATCCTTATGCCCAAAATGCACAAGGCATCATCTAGGTCCTTCATGGAGAACCTTTGTGATAAGAATAGTTTGACCGATTATAGCATAGGAATATCATTTCCTATCAGGAGAATGTCATCCACATACAATACGAAGAATGTGACAGTACTCCCTACAATCTTCTTATAAATGCATGGCTCATCTATATTTTTAATAAAATCAAACTCTTTGATTGTATCATCAAAGCAGATGTTCCAGCTCCGTGAGGCCTGCTTTAATCCATAAATGGATTTAAGCAACCTACATGCTTTCCCGCTGCTCCCTCTGTCAATGAAGCCTTCTGGCTGATCCATAAAAACGCATTCTTCTAAATCACCATTTAGAAATGCAGTTTTAACGTCCATCTGCCATATTTCATAGTCATAGTGAGCAGCAATAGCAAGTAGGATCCGAATGGATTTAAGCATTGCTACTGGAGAGAAAGTTTCATCATAGTCCAATCATGGTCTTTGACGAAAACCTTTTGCTACAAGCCTTGCTTTAAAGGTCTCTACATGTCCATCTACACCAATCTTTCTCTTAAAGATCCATTTGCACCCAATGGGTTTTATCCCAGGAGGTGCAACGTCCAAAGTCCATACTTTGTTGGTGTACATGGACTCCATTTCGGATCACATGGCTTCCAGCCACTTCACAGAGTCACCACTCGTGATGGCTTGCTGAAAACTAGTAGGTTCATCACCATCCATGATGTAATCTTCTCTATCACCATCAATGAGAACCCCATAGTATAACTCTGGTGGGCGAGAAGTTCTACTAGATCTCCGGAGCGACTGAGATTCTTGAAGTTCTACTGCAACATCAGTTTCAACCAATTCGTCCTGAGTAATTTGTGTCTCTAGAACATCTTCTAGTTCTACCGCGTTTCTATCACTACTGTTTGTAAAGATTTCATTTTCCAAAAATGTGGCTTGTTGAGAAACAAACACCTTTTGTTCCTCCTTATGGTAGAATAGATATCCATACGAATGTTTTGGATATCCCACAAATTTACACATGACCGATCGTGTCTCCAGTTTATCCGGATTCTGCTTTTTAACAAAAGCCGGACAACCTCATATCCTAACTCTTTTAAGAGATGGTCTCTTTCCACTCCATATCTCATATGGAGTGGTAGACACGGTCTTGGTTGAAACCCTGTTTAACAGATACATTGTTGTCTCCAATGCATGCGCCCAAAGGGAAAGCGGTAACTCGGCATCACACATCATGGATCGTACCATATCTAATAGGGTACGATTCTTCCGTTCTGACACACCGTTGTACTGTGGTGTGTAAGGAGGAGTGAGCTGAGAGAGAATCCCATTCTCTTTTAAGAAGTCTGAAAACTCTGTACTTAAGCACTCTCCACCTCGATCTGATCGAAGTTTCTTGATGCTCAAGCATGTTTGTTTTTCTACTTCAAGTTTGTACTCCTTGAATTTCTCGAAAGCTTCGGATTTGTGTTTTATCAAAAACACGTGTCCGAATCTTGAGAAATCATCAGTAAAAGTAATGAAGTATGAAAACTGCCTCTAGCATGTGTAGACATTTGGTCCACATACATCACATGTATGAGGCTTAAGAGTTCCACAGCTCTTTCTCCGTGTCCAGTAAACGGAGTTTTGGTCATTTTACCTTTGATAAAGGACTGACAAGTTGCATAAGTTTTATATTCAAAAGGATTTAAATATCCATCTTTATGTATCTTGCTTAGTCTTGTTTCATTAATATGACCAAGTCTACAATGCCAAAGAAAAGCTTCATTTATTTCTGAAAACTTTCTTTTATTAGTATGTTGTATATTGAAAACTGTGTGTTTGTTCAGAACGTAAATACCATTATTCAATGTACCATACCCAATCAACTGTTGATTCAAGTTAATGTTCATAACATTATTCTACAACACAAAATGGTATCCTTCATTGTCTAACAAAGAAACGGATAATATATTACATAGCATACATGGTACAAAATAACAAGGGTTCAAAACCATAATACAACCCCAGATGATACTCTCCTACGGATACAGCATGTACATTGGAACCATTTCCAACCCGTAGAGTATGGTCTCCAGCCTTTAAAACTCTACTGTTTCTCAACCCCTGCACATAATTGCAGATGTGAGAACCAGAACCGGTATCTAATACCCAAGAAAAAGAGTTAATTGAAAAACAGTTCTCAGTTACAAACACACTTGAAGCGGAAGCATCACCATGCTTCTTCTTCTTGAGATCAGCAAGATACACAGCACAGTTGCGTTTCTAATGTCCCGACTTGTGGAGGTAAAAACATTCCCCTTTTCCACTTCCCTCGGCCCCAGATTTGCCTTTCCCTTTCGCCTTTTTAACTCCACCTTTCTGTTTGATGGGTTTCTTCTTCTTCTTTCCCTTGGCCTTGGCTTTTGGGACGGAAGAGGAAGATGGCCCAGCAAGCAGAGTGGGATTCTTCGCTGTTTTCAGCGTGCTCTCTGCACTTCTCAACATATTGAGAAGTTCAGGTAATGATTTCTCCAAATCGTTCATATTGAAATTCACTATGAATGGAGCAAAGGCGGGGGGGGGAGAGATTGCAGAACAATATCTGTATATTGCTCATTATCCATAGTCCATCCCAGTTTCTCAAGTTCTTTTATAAGACCAATCATCTTCAGGACTCGGTCTCCTACTGATGCGCCGGGGGCCATCCGCATCTGAAACAACTTTCGAGATGACTCGTATCACAAAGTACGAGATTGCTCTTCATATAACTCCTTTGTATGAAAAAAGATGGATTGCACATCCATCTTCTCGTGCTGTTTCTGATGGATGTTGTCCATAGAAGCAAGCACGAGCCACTTAGCCATGTTGCAATCAATATCCCATGTTTTTCAGATCTCCCTATCCGAAACAGATGATTCAGGTCCTGGGACGGGTGGGGCTTTGGTAGTGAGGACATATGATATTTTATCATATGTGAGTGCAATGTTCAAGTTTCTCAACCATTATTTATAGTTCGGCCCTGTCAGTTTGTTTTTCTCTAGTAGAAACTTAAGTCCCGTCATCGGTATCTGCCATTAGGAGAGAGAAAAGAATACACTCAGCGAAATTCTCTTGCAAAGAATTAGATTGGTTATTATCTTATCTAATCGATATCTCCTACTTCTTTTATCAAATTTTCTTTCAAAACCTGAAAAGAAAACTAGCCAGGATTAATTACATTCTACAATTTCGCTAACCGGTCAGCCAGGCCAGTGTCAGTACTTTGAGGGAGGTTCTCCGTGCTTTCGCACGGACCTAATTAAAATAAACCTCGTTTTCCCAGAGGTCAAACACCGTTGACACCTTTCTAGACACCTACTGGATTAGCTAATTGTAAAGTGTAAAACTCTCCTGGGAGTAACCCTTACTCACAGTGGGATCGGGATCCAACTATCATATAGATGGTATGCAATCTCATTACGAATTTCAACTCTTGAAACACCCGATATGGTTTTTACCCCTAGTTACTTATGACCTTGGTTATGGTCAACATATCATAAATACTAGTCAACTTCTACCCGTCATTTTGAGATTAACTAGACCCACCCATATGACCCTAACTATGATCAACATAATCACATGAATGTCCTAACTGATCGCATCATATGCTTTGTAGGAAGACATCACTTAGCTACCGTACACTACGCCTTGACTATGATCAAAATACGTTGCACGAATACTAAGTACTCTGCTTCCTAAAATGACGGAGGGTTGCGGATGGTTTTTATGAAAACCTTTAACGCTTCGAACTTGATCTCGTTGTAGAATCAAAACAGTTTAGAAAAGGAGTGGCTTAAGCTCTGCATCTTTTGAAACTTGCATTTTTCATAAAAAGGCCGAGTGGGTTTCAAATTCGATTCTACAATATCTTTTAGGTTTCTTTTTACATTAATCTTATTAATGTAGTCCCATCATTTAAGTTCCTAAGCCATCACAGAAAAGAAACGAAAATAGAACGTATACTTATACCATCCGCATTCGCCACAGTGTCCCGTTATGCACCGTTAGGTTACTTAACTAACGGCATAACGGGGCGGGACTAGCGCGGATGTAAAATATAAGCAACGTTTATTATATATCATATATATAATAATAATCCATTCGTCTCATATACTAAGTAATCACATTACAGAATATCAACAGCAGTAGAAACACATATTAAAATAAAAAGGATATCTAGGAGGTCCGTATTTTGTATTCAGCTAGCAATAGAAAATACGGATTCCACGGTCGCGATGATTAGCCAAGCCCACACCCTTAGACCCTTACGATAGCAGTAAGTGATCCTGCCAATTCTAGAGTTTAGGAGACCCGGTCTCGACTCGTCGAGATGGCCTCCCACTGAACCCTAGAACCCGATCACTTGTGCTCCCCTCCTTGGGTCCATCCTAATGCGGAAAAGTAAGTAATATACAATAATGGTGACATCATCCTCAACCCGGAAGTTCCCTAAATAAAAGAATATTACATACAATTTACTTTTACATGAATAAAAAAAACACTCTCATCTCACATAAAACCCCCCGGCTATTCGATCGCGATAATCATGCAAATCATATCTCAGCAACACATAATATCTTATATCATCAACGTAAGCAAGTATGCATATCCCAATTGTCGTTGATGTATAGCAACGAAACCGGCGATACACCACATATTACACTTACGGTCGCAGAAAAGAAAGTGTAAAACAACAATTGCAATTATCACAATCTCAAATATCAAGACGATGTTTAACGTTTCGATCGAATCAACATACACCTACATTTTACCCAAAGAGCTCAACACTTGAGAAAAGTTACAAATACCCAAAATCGCGCCACAGTGTCTATGGTCCAGCCGTAGAAGGTGTTAACCAACGCCTCACCTATGACACCACGGAACTACGGCAAACCCGAAGGTTCGATCGCGGTTCTGTAGGCATAGAATCGAGTTAAGCTTATTATGTTCTTCTAGAGGGCCCATAGGAACACTTGCGCGACTATTGAATACAAAGGTAACTTAGGAAAAATACAACACTTGGAAATTTCAGCGGGGTCAAGATGTGGGGTTTTGAAGTTCGTTCGAACCGCTAAATATTGTCAAGCTTACTAATACAGTGCTAGAACTTACGACTACGAAGCACTACGAATTAGCCTGTAAACAAAATAATCATCACATGAAAATTGGGCTAAGCAAACAATACTGGAAACCCCAAAATGAAAACAATATAGCACTGGAGCAATACGGGGGGGATTGGAGCCTAGGAGGCCGGCCATCTCGGTTTTGGGGGCCTCGTGCTCGGCCAAAATCCGAGCACTCCCCTCCGTATTTCCCCTGTGTTCTTATATTATCCTAAATAGTCTTCTGCAGTTGTTTAAAAAAAATTTAGACGACTTTTTAAAAAATTTACAGAGAGCTAGATTAGGGTTTCATAATAACGTATTTTCAGAGTCGATTTCGTTTTCGTAATAGTTCTAATACCGTGTCCAAAATTCTAGCTTGTCTCTGATACCATTGTTAGGGTTCCCTAGCACCTACTGTAGATATGGAAGCATCACACATGCTACTTTTAAAAATAAAGAGGTGCTAAGCAAACAAAGCAAGGATCTTTAACTAGTATATTAGGGTAACAACTAAAGTATCACATACAAAAACCATATTATCACTAAATGAAAGGAATACAACCTTTGTAGTCCTCTTTGTAGTGACTCTTAGGATCGTTGAGAGTTGAAAAATCTTACAAGTAAGCTCCTTTGTCCACGATGATCCACCCGAAGTTCACTTTGTCCAAGCTCCTAGCTCCACTTGATCAAAGAAGAAGATGAAGATAAACACTCTAAACTAATTGGCTAGATTAGAGTAGAAAGAAGAGGTGATTTGTTTTCTCTAATCAAAACCCTTTCTTTTTTATACCCCCACTCTATATAAAACTTAAGAGAGCTTGGAGAAATGAGGAAGAAGATGAAGGCAACTCAAGAGCTCAAAATAATATCAAAGATAATGAATAATGAGAATAGAAAATAGCATATATATTTTTTTGTTCTCATCTCAAACCATGGTTACTCAATTTAGATATTATTGCACATGAGTTAAAAGGCAAAAAGAAAAATAATCCAAGGTTAAAAGGTAGGTGAAGTGTGGTCAATTTCAAGAAGAGTGTAGAAAGATAACCATGGATTAATATTTCCTTTTTCTTTTTCTTTTAACTTAAATGCAAATGAATATATATAAATTTAAGTTCCATGTGAGTCTTGTATTGCCATCAAAGGTGTATCATCAACCATGACACTTTGTATGCATGTATGTGTCCATGCACATCAACATGTGCATACATGCTTGCATACACCTCATAAAAAGAAATGGGTTTAATAAAGAAATTAAACTAGAAGTCAATTATTAAATCAACACTTGATTTAACAAATCGGTCATATCAAATACGACCCGAACAATAGAAGAACTCCCGACTAAAATACAGTATCACATGCTCGTATTTAATCGGGTCCCAGTGCATATCACGTATGCACACTGCATCGTTTCGCCTGTGCTAGGGAACTCCTGTGTGGGACTCTAAGACTCGTCAATACGCTGGCGGTGGGTGATGATCACATCAAACACCCATAAGCCGCAAGCGGTCAGCTAAACGTAACGGCCACCCGGGTATTGAGCGATCAGAAGAAAACCAGCAAAACTATCAAAACTCCCATGGAGCCATCTGGCAACACTTCCTCTACAATCCGGTCTCCTCGTCAGATATGTTGCATATCGAGTTTAGGGATGGTATCGTCGACCCCAATAACTCAATAAGTCATGCTGGTGTATGGCTCATAACGGATCGAGAAACTACTGATAACACTTATCAATAAATCTCAGCAATCCTGGCCAGGGACTTCCTGTTATAGCCAATCGAGCATTGCACAACATCAACTCCCAATACCGGGAGAGACGAAACCCCTCCTATCGCTCATCGCCTCCATGTGCCTCGGGACTGTACCCAAAGACCACCTGTTTCCATGACTCAGTAGAGTCGTGGTAGGGTGGAGATCAAAGTACATGTTAGTGTATATGCCCTAGAGGCCATTACTGTATCATACTAGTTTGTATATTACTTAATGGAAGCTTGGGATATTCACCTTGTATAGACAATCTTGCTCAATATAGTAGTATGCTACTTGGTTTATTTCTGCTTTAATGTGTACATGTGTTTATTTTAGTATATCACCTATACACATTAGTGGAGCCCTTAGAATCTTTGCTTGATTACCAGCGTTGTGATGGCAGTCACACTAGTGGGGGCTGGGTAATCCACAAGCACATCCTTATGCAGGTCCCTAGTCGTAGGACTATCGAGACAGGGCATCGATACTCCGGAGTAGACTAGCGTATGCTCTTCTCATCCCAGTGTGGGAGACGGTCTGTCCCACAGCCGTCAGTACGTCATACTTGGGATAGTATGCGGGTGCTCGTTAGGTTACGAGTACACTGGATAGGACTCGTCGGGAACTGTTGGTTGGTACTATACCTATCGTCAGTTATCAGTTCCCAGGTGACATGAGTATAGCTTAGTCCGCTGACTTGACACTGTCACTTCACCTCGAGTGTGTTCCCACTGTACTTAGATTACTACCCTACCACGGCTCAAAGGAGGCGTGCAAACAGGTAGTAGTTGGTTATAGTCCCGAAGCACTTGGAGGCAGTGATGGTTAGACAGGATTCGCCTCTCCCGGTATTGGGGGTTGATATCGCGCTGTGTCTAGGAGAGCCATTTCACAAAGTCCCTGGCCAGGGCAAGCGAGATATACTGGTAGGTTTCCAGTGTTATCTTAGGGTGTTCTGGGCTACACTCCGACACGACTTGTACCGCTATTAGGGGACTGACGTTTACCTCCCCCTAGGCTCGCCATGCGATATTCTCAGACGAACAGACCGGACTGTACGGAGATTGTCACATTCAGGCTCAGCAGGAGTTTAGATGGGTTTCACCTCGTCCGTCTTCTTATCGGCATCTACCTAGGGACCGTTACGCACAGCTAGTGCCGCTTGCGGTCTGTGGTTAAACCCACTGCCAGCGTAGTGTCGAGTCTTTAGAGTCCCACACAGAAAGCTATTCGCCTTTAGGCAAAAGAGTAGAGGTCGCATGGTTTTGCGACAGGGTTCGGTCACATCCGTGCACTTGTGCACGTCTAGTGTCCGGACAATTAACACTAGCGGGCTTTGGTTTAAGCCAGATCCTAGTGTACGTTTTGGGATTGATTTTATCTCGTATGTATGCGTGTTCTTCGGAACGCGGACGCGGGTGTGTATGCACAGTTGAAAGAGAGACAGAGGCAGAGGATTCTCATTGGGGTTGTTGACTGTTGACAGTTGACCATTGACTTTTGCTAAACCCTAATGAGAATAAGAAATATGATTAATGATAATATTAATTAAGTATTATTATGTCATGGTTGAGATGAAGGGTTGACTTTGTTGACTTGTTGACTTTGTGGACCAGTTGACTAGGTTGGACTAGTTGACCACCATCATTACAATGGCTATCATTTCATGACAAAGACTTTTGCTTGCTTGTTTCTTTTTGCAAAATGATTGCATGAAATGATATGGCCATTTTGACTTGAACCATCACATAATACTCAATTACTATTATGAGTTATCATGATTTTGGATTATGAGAGCTTGGATGGCAAAAGAGTTGCTTATTCTCTCATTTCTTTTCTCTCTCTTGCTTGAGCTCTCCCTCTTCCTCTTGCTCTCTCTCTAGTCTATGGTTCACTTGTCTCATGAGTTGAGAAGCAAGAACCATAGAGATAAAACCCAACAGACTCCTCTACTCATCCTAGTTCACAAGGTTTAGCAAACAAAGTGTTCTAGTTTCTTCTAGTTTGAAGTGAAGCCAAAGGTAGAAGATTTCAGGTGGATCCATCTTCGGCGCAAGGAGACGATGAGGTGAGGCCGATCCGACCACCGCAAGGAGTTGAAGACGAAGGGGATCAAGTTAAGGTATAACCACCTAACCGAGTAGGTAAAACTCTTGTTAGGATTGTTAGATAGTTGTTTAACAAAGATCCGTATTTTGAGTCCATGTTACCGCCTCTAGAAAAATCGTTTTTCATCATTTCCGCAAGCCCGTAAGTACCGGGAGAGGTAACGTGGACTTACAGTGGTATCAGAGCCTAGTTAAACACCATCTAACATGTTAGCAAAGTAAGTAGAAGTTCGATCGGAGAAAAAGTCGCGAAACATGCCCGAAAAATCAAGTTTCTGCCGATTCTATTTTCTATACAAAAAATAATAAATCTTACACTAAAAATCGGCTCAGGCTTTTTAGAACACACTGTAGAAAAATAGTCCCACGACTCGGTCAAAGTGCCGCGGAACTGCGGCTGGAGCATGCTCCCGCCGCGGAACCGCGGCCTAGTTGACTCGGCCGTGGGCGATTTTTCATGCAGTGTGTTCAGTGGGGTGTTTTGGGATTTTTACAATATGATTTTTCTACCCAGATTTTCCAGAAAGAAAAATTTGTTTTTGGGGTCTAAAAATCCGTATTTTGATCGAACTTCTAAAGACTTAAGCTAACGGGTTATTTCTGTGATGTGATATATGTATTGAACGTCTGCTAATCGCTATACGTCGATTAGTGGGGGTTATACATATCTGTGATCTGTAATGTTGATGGTATGTGTATATGAATTCATTGGATTGTCGCGGATGAATAGCCGGGGGGTTGTGAGATGAGAGTTTTCTTTTTCTTTCAATTCATGTAATTTGTAATTGATGTAATATTATTTATATGGCCGTACAACCGGGATGGGGTTGTAGCCGTCATTGTATAATTTCTTTTACTGTTTTTGCTCCGAGGATAGACCCATGGTGGGGTGCACAAACTACCAGGTATCTCGAAGTGCCGAGTGGCCTACTCACGGTGTTGAGGGAGGTTGCTTCGCTTCGGGTACTTGGCGGGTAGTTTGCCGCACCCGTAGGGGTCTAGGGTGGGGTCTTGGCTATTCATCGCGACCGTGTAATCCGCTCTTCATTACAGGCTCGTACGGATTGCGGATTCCTAGTATATCCAATGTGTTCATCTGTGATTTGGAATGGCTATAATTGCATGTGACGAATGTGTATATCTATATATGATATCTATTTAGGCTTTGCTTATGTTTTGCATCCGCGCTAGTCCAGCCCCCGCTCTGTCGTTAGTTAAGTAACCTAACGGGTAATGACGGGGCCCCTTGGCGAATGCGGATGGCATAAGCGTACGTCATATTTTCGTTGTTTTCTGCAATGGTAGGATTAAATGATAGGACACATTAAAATTAATGCAAGAAAATAAACCAAGTAAAAGTCGTTGGAACAATTTCAAAACCCACTCGGTTTCTTTTCAAAAAATAACTTTTAAATGCGGAGCTTAAGCCACTCCTTTTTAAAAGCTATCAAAGTTCCTTCGATTATATCAAGTTCACTACGTTCACGGTTTCGCCAAAACCATTCGTAGCCCTCCGTCGTTTCATATGAATATTCAACAGTATTCAAGCTGTGTTTGTTGGCCTTAGTCAAGGTAGAGTGTTTGGTAGCTGGTGGATATTCATATGTTGCATAGATAGATACGTTGGTTTGGGACAGTCGTATTACTTTGTTGGCCATAGTCAAGGGTATATACGGGTGGGTTCAAATCAACCTGGACAACGACGGGTAGAACTTGACATGTGACTTATGATTTGTTGGCCTTAGTCAAGGTCATAAGAGCATGGGGCAAAAATCCATATCGGGAGTTTCAAAAGAACTGAAACTTGCTAGCGCTGCATACCATTTGGAGTGTGATGATTCTGATAGGATTCTTTCAGTTTTGTCATGCAATGATATTTGGATCCCGATCCTACTGTGAGTATATGCTACTCCTCGGGAAATTTCTCACTTAACGATCAATGCTATAAACCAAGTAGGTGTCTAGAAAGGTGTTAGCGGGGCTACGCCCCTAGGAAAAAGAGGTTATTTACTTAAGGAACTTCACTAAAGCATTGGAAAAGCTCCCTCGAAGTACCGACACTAGCCTGGCTGAACGGTTAAGCAAGTATTGTACGGTGAGATTGATCCTGACTAATTCTTCCTTTTTGGTTTGAGGAGGGATTCGAGAGACAGTGGGAGCCATCCTGTTTAGATAAATTAAAAACCAATCTAAACTTGCAAGAGCATCATGCTGAGTGTTTTCTTCTCTCTCTCTTAATTGCAGTGACCCAGTGACCACACATAGGTTACATCTAGATAATAAAATGACTGAACCTGACTGTTATAATTGGCAAAGGTCTGTCCAGATGTCCATTACTCATGACAAGCTGGGACACCTCTTAACTAATCAAACCCCTGCCGTCTCAGGACCAGTTTCCCCTGTCACGGACATTGACATCCGTATGACATCGGAAAAAGACTGTGCGAAAGCCAAGTGCCTCGTGTTAGCCTCAGTTGATGGTGAAAACCAGAGGCAGCACGAGAAGATGGACTCAGTTTCTATCTTCCTCCATAACAAAGATTTATATGGAGAGCAATCTCGTATCGCAAGATATGAGACCTCGAACGAATTGCTTCAAGTGAGGTTGGCTGCTGGATCATCTGTAGGGGGCAACGTCCTTATAGAGAACAGCTATTTTGAGCTCACGGACCTGATGACCACGTTGGAGAACGGGTCAAATACTGACTTGATTCTATAGTCCCTGCCCTCTGCTTATACCCTGAAGGAAACCAGGGAAGATGAAGGAAAGGGAAAGGCAAAAGTTTCAGGACTGGATGTAGTAAAAGAGGGACGTTCCTATTGTTACGGAAATGAACATTGGCAGAAGGATTGCAGGGCTAGCAAAGCCAGTAGCCATAATTCGAAGCATATTGTGGCTTCAGCTTCGGGTGTGTTTGTAATAGCGAACTGTATGTCAGTTAACCCTACTTCCTGTGTATTGGATACCAGATCAGGATCTCACATTTGTAATTCATTACAGGCTCTGAGAAACCGTAGGGTTATCAGGAAAGGTGATATGACTCTCAGGGTTGCTAACGGAATAAGCATGGATGCTGAATCCGTAGGGAAATATCATCTTGGACTGACAACTGGGCAGATATTGGTTCTGCACAACTATTTGTATATACCAGGTGCGACTTGTAATATCATATTTGTATCCTTACTTTCTAAGGAAGGATATGATTTTACTTTTGTAAGCGATGTGGTCCACATCCACCTAAATCAAGTTATGATTGGGTCAGGTACATTAAATAACGGGATATACGTATTGAATCAAGCTTAGATTTTCAGTGTCCAGAACACACTTAAAAGAAAGTCTCCGGAAACAAATCAGGTTTTCTTATGGTATTGTAGACCGGGTCACATTAATGAGACACGATTAACTAAGTTACATAAAGAGGGATACTTGAATCCATTCGAGTATCAGTCTTATGCCACTTGTGAATCTTGTCTCATGGGAAAGATGACAAAGACTCCGTTCACTGGACACGGAGTAAGAGCGAGCGAGCTCTTGGGACTCATACACAGTGATGTATATGGTCCAATGTCTACACATGCACGAAGTGGTTATTCATACTTCATTACTTTCACAGATGATTTCTCTAGGTATGGACATGTCTTCTTAATGAAGCACAAATCCGAGGCCTTTGAGAAATTTCGGGAATACAAGAATGAAGTTGAAAAACAAACATGCAAAAGTATAAAGACACTGAGATCTGATCGAGGTGGTGAATACTTGAGTGCCGAGAATCTGGACTATTTAAAAGAGAATGGAATTATCTCTCAGCGTACTCCTCCATACACACCACAACACAATGGTGTATCTGAAAGACGGAATCGAACTCTATTGGATATGGTTCGTTTCATTATGAGTAAGGCTGAGTTACCGCGATCTTTCTGAGGTTATGCACTAGAAACAGCTGCATATCTCTTGAACCAAGTTCCTACTAAGATAGTGCCTACCACACCATATCAAATGTGGAGTGGGAAGAAACCCTATCTTAAACCCTTTAAGACATAGGGATGTCCAGCTTTTGTCAAAAAGCAGCATACGGACAAGCTCGAGGCACGCTCAGTACAGTGCAAAATTATGGGATACCCAAAGAACTCCAAGGGGTATCTTTTCTATTACGCAGAGGAGCAAAAAGTCTTTATTTCTCGTCATGCCCGCTTCTTGGAAACTGAGTTTTTAGAAAATCAGATAAGTGGGAGCGCAATAGAACTGGAAGAAATTCCAGAACCACAAGCTATTACTGAAACCTTAGTAGAACCAGGAGGTTCAGGGGAACCGGTCCTGCGCCGCTCCGCAGGAGTAGTAGGCAGTCTAATCCGCCCGAGAGATACTACGGTTTTCTCATAGACGGGGATAGAGAGGATTGCGTCATTAATTATGATGAGCCTACTAGCTTCCAGCAAGCCATTCAGAGCGGTGACTCAGTAAAATGGCTGGATGCAATGCGGACCAAGATGGAGTCTATGTACACCAACAAAGTTTGGACTTTGGACTTTGCTCCAGAAGGGGTAATACCCGTAGGCTGCAAATGGATCTTCAGAAAGAAGATTAGTGTAGATGGGCAGGTCGAAACCTATAAATCTAGGCTTGTTGCAAAGGGTTTTCTTCAAAGACCTTGTTTGGACTATGACGAGACCTTTTCTCCGGTAGCTATGCTCAAATCCGTTCGGATCCTTCTTGCCATTGCTGCCTTCCACGATTATGAGATCTGGCAGATGGACGTAAAGACGGCTTTCCTAAATGGAAATTTGGAAGAGTGCGTCTATATGGATCAGCCAGAGAGATTCAATCAGAGTGGGAGCAGCGGTAAAGTGTGCAAGTTGCTTAAGTCCATCTATGGACTGAAGCAGGCATCGCGGAGTTGGAACATCTGCTTTGATGATACTGTCAAAGAATTTGACTTTGTCAAAAACCCAAATGAACCATGCATTTACAGTAAGATTGTAGGGAGAAATATGGTATTCCTCATCTTGTACGTTGATGACATTGTCCTAATAGGAAATGATATTCCTATGTTACAGTCAGTCAAAGGATTCTTATCACAGAGGTTCTCCATGAAGGACCTGGGCGATGCCAACTACATTCTGGGGATCCAGATCTATCGTAATAGATCTAAAAGGATGTTGGGACTTTCACAGTCCAGGTACATCGACACCATACTGAAACGATTCAGTATGGAAGATTCCAAGCGCGGTAATCTACCGGTTTGTCACGGAATCACCCTCTCCAAAGAGATGTCTCCCAAGACTGATTTGGAAAGGGCTCGCATGTCATCAATACCCTACGCATCTGCGGTAGGCTCTATTATGTATGCGATGTTGTGTACCAGACCAGATGTAGCATACGCATTGAGCGTAGTAAGCCGGTATCAGTCGAACCCAGGGGAGAAACACTGGATAGCAGTAAAGAACATTCTCAAGTACCTGAGAAGGACTAAGGAGATGTTCTTGGTGTATGGCAGAAAAGACCTCCAGATCGAGGCCTTTGCTGACTCCAGCTTCCAGAGTGACAAGGATGACTCCAAGTCCATGTCGGGTTATGTCTTTACCCTCAATGGAGGGGCGGTTTGCTGGAAGAGCTCCAAGCAGGAAACCGTTGCTGACTCAACTATGGAAGCGGAGTACATAGCTGCTTGCGATGCCGCAAAGGAAGCTGTCTGGATGAAGAAGTTCCTCACGGTGCTTCAGGTGGTTCCTACCAGTGTTGATCCAATACCGCTGTATTGTGACAACAATGGCGCTATAGCTTTAGCGAAGGAACCCAGGTCCCATCAGAAGTCCAGGCACATTTTGAGGAGGTACCACCTGATCAGGGAGATCGTAGATCGCCGGGAAATCGAGGGGAAGAGAGTAAATACGGAAGATAACACTTCTGATCCACTCACGAAGGCCTTACCCAAGACTCAGTTCGAGCGGCTGATCGAGATGATAGGTCTTCGATACGCCAGTACATGGCCGTAGTGCAAGTGGGAGATTGTTAGTGTATATGCCCTAGAGGCCATTACTGTATCATACTATTTTGTATATTACTTAATGGAAGCTTGGGATATTCACCTTGTATAGACAATCTTGCTCAATATAGTAGTATGCTACTTGGTTTGTTTCTGCTTTAATGTGTACATGTGTTTATTTTAGTATATCACCTATACACATTAGTGGAGCCCTTAGGATCTTTGCTTGATTACCAGCGTTGTGATCGCAGTCACACTAGTGGGGGCCGGGTAATCCATAAGCACATCCTTATGCAGGTCCCTAGTCGTAGGACTATCGAGACAGGGCATCGATACTCCGGAGTAGACTAGCGTATGCTCTTCTCATCCCAGTGTGGGAGATGGTCTGTCCCACAGCCGTCAGTACGTCGTACTTGGGATAGTATGCAGGTGCTCGTTAGGTTACGAGTACACTGGACAGGACTCGTCGGGAACTGTTGGTTGGTACTATACCTATCGTCAGTTATCAGTTCCCAGGTGACATGAGTACAGCTTAGTCCGCTGACTTGACACTGTCACTTCGCCCCGAGTGTGTTCCCACTGTACTTAGATTACTACCCTAACACGGCTCAAAGGAGTCGTGCAAACAGGTAGTAGTTGGGTGCAGTCCCGAAGCACTTGGAGGCAGTGACGGTTAGACAGGATTCGTCTCTCCCGGTATTGGGGGTTGATATCGCGCTGTGTTTAGGAGAGCCATTACACAAAGTGCCTGGCCAGGGCAAGCGAGATATACTGGTAGATTTCCAGTGTTATCTCAGGTTGTTCTGTGCTACACTCCGACACGACTTGTACCGCTATTAGGGGACTGACGTTTACCGCCCCCTAGGCCCGCCATGCGATATTCTCAGACGAACAGACCGGACTGTACGGAGATTGTCACATTCAGGCTCAGCAGGAGTTCGGATGGGTTCCACCTCGTCCGTCTTCTTATCGGCATCTACCTGGGGACCGTTACGCACAGCGAATGCCGCTTGCGGTCTGTGGTTAAACCCACTGCCAGCGTAGTGTCGAGTCTTTAGAGTCCCACACAGAAAGCTATTCGCCTTTAGGAAAAAGAGTATAGGTTGCATGGTTTTGCGACAGGGTTCGGTCACATCCGTGCACTTGTGCACGTCTAGTGTCCGGACAGTTAACACTAGCGGGCTTTGGTTTAAGCCAGATCCTAGTGTACGTTTTGGTATTGGTTTTATCTCGTATATATTCGTGTTCCTCGGAACGCGGATGCGGGTGTGTATGCACAGTTGACAGAGAGACAGAGGCAGAGCATTCTCATTGGGGTTGTTGACTGTTGACAGTTGAGCATTAACTTTTGCTAAACCCTAATGAGAATAAGAAATATGATTAATGATAATATTAATTAAGTATTATTGTGTCATGGTTGAGATGAAGCGTTGACTTTGTTGACTTTGTTGACCGGTTGACTAGGTTGGACTAGTTGACCACCACCATTACAATGGCTATCATTTCATGGCAAAGACTTTTGCTTGCTTGTTTCTTTTTGCAAAATGAGTGCATGAAATAATATGGCCATTTTGACTTGAACCATCACATAATACTCAATTACTATTATGAGTTATCATGATTTTGGATTATGAGAGCTTGGATGGCAAAAGAGTTGCTTATTCGCTCATTTCTTTTCTCTCTCTTGCTTGAGCTCTCCTTCTTCCTCTTACTCTCTCTAGTCTATGGTTCACTTGTCTCATGAGTTGAGAAGCAAGAACCATAGAGATAAAACCCAACACACTCCTCTACTCATCCTAGTTCACAAGGTTTAGCAAACCAAGTGTTCTAGTTTCTTCTAGTTTGAAGTGAAGCCAAAGGTAGAAGCTTTTAGGTGAATCCATCTTTGGCGCAAGGAGACGACGAGGTGAGGCCGATCCGACCACCGCAAGGAGTTGAAGACGAAGGAGATCAAGTTAAGGTATAACCACCTAACCGAGTAGGTAAAACTCTTGTTAGGATTGTTAGATAGTTGTTTAACAAAGATCCGTACTTTGAGTCCATATTACCACCTCTAGAAAAATCGTTTTTCATCATTTCCGCAAGCCCGTAAGTACCGGGAGAGGTAACGTGGACTTACAGTACAGTGGAAGGATACACAAGACTCTATGACGATCTTAGGTCTATAGACTAACCTGTACCAGTGTCACCTGAGAACTGCTATCCGACGATAGATATAATACCACATAGGAGTTCTCGGCGAGTCCGTTCAGTGTACCCAGTGTCCACTGAGCACCCGCATACAATCTTTGGTGCAGCACACCAGATGGATATGGGATCATCCATTGCCCATCACATGGGACAAGAATGGTATACGCTAGTCTACTCTGGAATATCGATGCCCCGTCTCGATACATCCATGACTAGGAAGAGTTTAAGGATATGCTTATAAACTACACGTGTCCTACTAGTATGATCCGCATCATAGTCGCAGTAGTCAAGCAAATATCCTTAGGGCTTTATCAACATGTGCAAATGAATAAAAGCATGATCAAGTCAACATGTCAGATAAAGTAAACCAGATAGCATACTATTATGTCGAGTAAGAAAGTAATCCATATATATACATGTCCAAGCATCCACTATACATATAATGGACTCTAGGGCATACATATATCTAATAACACGTACATATCCCGACGCTGGTACAGAGTATTATTGCGTAAGTGTTAATATTTGTTCTAATTCGAATGAAATTTTGTTTTGATAAGTTTAAATTTAAATGGTTTAGTTATATTTGAATACTTTATATAGGTGTAAGAACAGGTAGTGGGGCAAACGAGCTTATCAGGGGCTTATTTCAGCAGAGAGAGCAATCCGGACATGCTGACCCCTATTCTAGATGTCGTACATGAAAGGCATCATGGTGGTTAAGAGAGAGAGGCGGGGGACTTGTTCCCTGCAGGGCACATATGAGGTTGTCTTGCTCTCCGGCGGTTACTTCTCCTACCCCCCGCGAGCGACGTCTGAAAAGGAGATAGCCACATTGAAGTCCAATTTTAAGGAGTTGGTACGTATGTTAGTTCTGTTTATAGGGTTCCTAGGCATACACAAGAGGTTCCACAAGGCATCAACCATGACAAATTCAAATTTTCCGGTGCCGAGAAACCCTAAACTAGATCGTTAACTAGAGATTAGGCGAAACTACAAGCAAGCAAACTACTTTGCTACTAAGTGAATGGAAATACAACCTTTGTAGATCCGGTCCTCCACTTTTAAAGCTCCGTATTGACGTCCCTCCGCTGCGATCATTGGATCCTGGACTCAAGCGCTGGTTTCGTCGTAGAAATGATCGGGCTAGGTCATTGACTTCGAGGCCGAAGATGATCTACAACGGGGAGACTCAAACTCAAGCTATTCCTTCACTTGGTCAAAAACTTTGTGAAGAGAACACCCTATACTACATGGAAAGTAGTGGAGGATGAAGAAATAGAAAGTGGGTTCACTTTAGAATTGGATTTCTCACTCTTTTTCTCATGGCACCATTGGAGCTAGCAAGCTTTTGTGAGCTTGATGAAGGAGAAGAAGAAGAAAAGAATTATATGAATGATTATCCAAATGAAACTTATCCAATAAATAATGGCACCATGGTTGAGTTAAGCCCTCATGCTTAACTCATGTAGAGAATTAACCAAAGCATTAGGTTAAGGGTTGGGTTAACTAATATCTTGAACAAATGACAAAAGAGATGACTTTGTCAATGTTTATCAAGCTTCATGAAGCTTGATAACTTTGACCAAACTCACACTCTTTTGTTATATGCTAGGAAAATAGTAAACCCTAATTTTAACCTTGAGTTGGTTCAAGTCTCATACACTCAACTTGTTTGTATCATCAAGCATGATACAAACATGTACACTTGCATATATCACATATAAACAATTTGCACATTCAAGTGAGAAAACCAATCTTAAATGAACCAATACTAGTTAATGTAAAGTAATATATCAAATATATAATTATACATTAAATCATTAAATCAACACTTGATTTAACGATCCGGTCTTATTGTATATAACCGACTAATATCAATAGTAACAACTTATCGAATCAACACTTGATCCGATAACCCGGCTATATCGCATACAACCGATCAATGTCACAAATCGCGAGAATAGAATATAGTATCACATACTAGTATTATTCTCGGTCCCGCACAAATCTCATATGCGCTCCTATTTCGTTTCGCTTGAGCCAGGAAACCCCTGTGTAGGACTCTAAAGACTCGTCAATACGCCGGCAGCGGGTGATGATCATATCAATCACCCACAAGCCGCAAGCGGTCTGCTAAGCATAACGGCCACCCGGGTATTGAGCGATCAGAAGATCAACAAGCAAGCCAGCTCACACTCCTGTGAATCCAACCAATAACACTACCGTACAGTCCGGTCTCATCGTTTGATATGTCGCATATCTCGCCTAGGGATGGTAAACGTCAGACCCCAATAACTCGATAAGTCGTGTCGATATGAGGCTCATAACGGGTCGAGAAACTACTTGTAACACTTACCAGTAAATCACTACAGCAGCCTTGGCCAAGGACTTCCTGTTATAGCCAATCGAGCACTGTGCAACATCAACTCCCTATACCGGGAGAGACGAAACCCCTCCTATCGCTCATTGCCTCCATGTGACTCGGGACTGTATCCAAAAGCCATCTTTTTGCACGCCCTCTTGGACATGGTATGATGGAAATCAAAGCACAGTGGGAATCACACAAGACTCTATGACGATCTCGGGTCTACAGACTAACCTGCAACAGTGTCACCAGAGAACTACCATCTGACGTAAGGTATAATACCATCTGAGAGTTCTCGGCGAGTCCGTCCAGTGTACCCAGTCACCACTGAGCACCCATATATCATCTCTGATGTCAAACACCAATGGATATGGGATCATCCACCGCCCATCTGTATGGGTCGAGAAGGTATACGCAAGTCTACTCTGGTATATCGATGCCCCGTCTCGATACACCCACGACTAGGGACTTTGAAGGATGTACTTATGGACTACCACGTCCCCACTAGTATGATCCGCATCATAGTCCAGGTAGTCAAGTACACATCCTATGGGCTTTACCAACATGTAACAGAGAGACAATCAGTGTACACGTTAAGGTAAAGAGTAACCAGATAGCATACTATCATATCGAGCAAGAAAGTCATCCCTATATATGTCTAAGCATCCAATACAATATACATCCTATGTATAGTAATGGCCTCTAGGGCATACATATAACTAAAAATCTCTCACTTGCACTAGGGCCATCTGACAGCAGTGGTTGTAGTATCTCATAATGAACCATCCCATAAAAGTCTCTCTCTGAGATAAGGCCTTTGTAAGTGGATCCGCCGTGTTGTCCTCTGAGTCTACTCTCCTAACCTCGATCCCCTGGAGATCAACCATCTCCACGATCAGGTAACACTGCCTTAGAATATGTCTGGATCACTGATGGGACGGGCGTTCCTTAGCATAAGCCACAACTCCATTGTCACACAATGGAGGGAACAAAGTTCATCTCATGAACTAATATACACCCAGACTTCCTCTTTGGTAGCATCTTTGGTAGCGATGTATCTAGCCTTTATCGTCTAGTATGCCACGGTATCTAGCTTGGAATTCTTCCAATATACCGTCCCTTTACCGAGGGTAAAGACAATGCTTGTGACTGACATTCAGTCATCCTTATCACTCTAGAACTTTTCCAGTGATTCTCCCCAGGATCAATTGATACCTTCTCACTACAACTAGTGAGTGTCCTAATATCCAATTAGATCTATCTCATAGATCCAAAATCCAGGATTCAGGAGGTATCATTATGATCCTATATGGAGAATCCTTGTGATAAGCGGAGATTAACCGAGTGTAGCATAGGAAACTCCTTCCCTATCAAGAGTATGTCATCTACGTACTCTACGAGGATCACCAGCATACTCCCTACTTTCTTTTTGTATATACAAGATTCATCTACCATTTTGATGAAGTCAAACTCTTTGACTATCACATCAAAACAGATGTTCCAACTCCGCGATGCCTGTTTTATCACATAAAACATCTTGCACACGTTTCCGCTGCTCCCACTGTCTACGAAGCCCTCTGACTGTGTACTTACAGACTCTCTCTTCTAAAACATCATTTAGAAAAGCAGTCATGACACCCAACCGCCAGATATCGTAGTCATGGTATGTATCCGTGGCAAATAGGATCTGGATGGACTTAAGTATAGCTACTTAGAAGAGGTTTCATCATAAGCCATAACTGGTCTATAATGCAAACCTTTAACAAGTCTAGCTTTGAAAGTCTCAACTTTTCCATGTACACCAAGTAATCTTCTCAAGATATACTTGCTCCTGATGGGGATTTAACCCTTCAGATAAAGCAACCAAAGTCCATACTTCGTTGGTGTATAAGGATTCCATCTCAGATCGATAAACGTCCAGCCATTCTTACAGAGTCACACTCCTGATGGCCAGCTCGAAACTAGTTAGGTCATCATCCCATGATACAATCCTCGCTCCCACTGTCATAGAGAAACCGGAGTATCTCTCAGGTGGGTGAGGAACCCTGCTAGATCGGCGGAGAGGCTGAGGTTCGTTGGTTACTATTGAATCCTTCGATTCTACCAAATCATCAACTGTAGTTTGTATAGCTGGAACATTTCCAGTTCTACCTCATGTCCACTAATTTCTTCATAAGAAATTCCCTTTCACAAAGGTGGCATGCTTAGCAACAAAACATCTTTTGTTCCTCGGTTAGGTAGAAGATATCTCTTGCGAATGCTTGGGATATCCAACAAACTTCCACAGAACTGACTTTGCCTCGAGCTTGTCCGGATTATGGTTTTTAGACATAGGCCGGACAACCCCAAATCTTAACTGACTTAAGAGATGGTCTCTTCCCTTTCCATATCTCATATGAAATGGTAGGCAACTGATTTGATCGGAACCCTATTCAATAGGTATGCAACTTCATAAGTGCATAACTCCCTAAAAAGAAATAGGAAACTCAGTAGTACTCATCATAGAGCACACCATATCACATAGGGTGCTATTGCTCCGCCCCGATATACCATCGTGCTATGGTGTATACGGAGGAGTAATGCTAAGAGAGAATCTCATTCTCCTTTAGAATAATCCAGGAATTCCGTGCTCAAGTATTCTCCTCCTTGATCGCATCAAAGGACATAATACTTATACCCGTATTTTGGTTCTCTACTTCTAATTTATATTCTATGAATATCTCAAAAGGTTCGGACTTGTGTTTCAACAGGAACATATGTCTGAATCTTGAGAGATTATAAGAGAATGTAATGAAGTACAAAGAACCGGTCTTGGCATGTGTAGACAGGGGACCTTCATACATCAGCATGTATCAATCCCAAGAGTTCACTAACTCTTTCTCTATTTCAAATAAACAGAGCTATAGTCATCTTATCTCTGTGACATGACTGGCAAGTTTCACAAGATGTAAATTCAAACTAATTTAAATATGCATCTAAATGTAACTTCAGCCAGTCGGGTCGCATTGATATGACCTAGTCTACAATGCCTCAAGAAGGATTCGTTCATTTCTGAACTCTTCCACTTGTGTGTGTTTTGTATACTAGGAACTGTAGTTTGATTTAGAACGTCAATGCTTATAGATAACGTGTCTGAACCGATCAACTATTGATATAGGAAATGTTCAAAACATTATCCAACAATACAAAATTATATCCTTCTTTATCTAAATAAAGAGACTGATATGATTTTGTATATCAGGTTCGGTATCTAATAACATTTGTTCAGAATCAATATATTCTGGTAATACAGGGTGACAGTGACCAACAGACTTGGCTGCAACATTTGCACCGTTTTCTGCCTCATGAAACTTATCACCCGTTCTCAGTTCTCTACCTTTCTGTAGCCCATGTAACAAATTATATATGCGGGATCCTGATCTGGTATCACATACCCAGGACGTAAAGGATACTGAGAAACAGTTCTGTGTAACGAACACACCCGAAGATGATGCATCAACATGCACTTTCTTCGTTTGGGCGGCACGGGAATTCTGGTAATCCCCTAATTCATGCTCTATGTTATAACATTTATAAGTTGGAGCGGGACCAACGTTCCCCAGCTCAGTATAACAAGCGGGTTCGGTCAATATATCCGTTTTATTATCTTGATTAAGGCGTGATATGGTCGCTACCTGGAGAGAGAGAGAGAAGAAAACACTCGGCGTGTGCTCTTTCAAGATCAGATTGGTTATTATTTTATCTAATCCGGATGGCTCCCACTGTTTTTATCAAATCTTCCTTCAAACCCTAAAAGGAAAGACTAGCCGGGATTAATTACATGCTACAAGTTCGCCAATCTTTCAGCCAGGCCAGTGTCGGTACTTTGAGGGAGGTTCCCCGTGCTTTCGCACGGACCTAATTACAGTAAATCTCGTTTTCCCAGATGCGTAACCCCGTTGACACCTTTCTAGACACCTACTTGATCGGCTAATTGTAATGTGTAAAACTCTCCCAGGAGTAACAATTACTCGCAGCGGGTATCGGGATCCAACTATCTCATAGAAGGTATGCAATCTCATTGCAAATTTCAACACTTGAAATTCCCGATAATTTTGCCCCTAGCGTCCTATGACCTTGATGGAGGCCAAACTACTCATAGTCTGCTAGTCAAGTTCAACCCATCATTTCCTGATTGAATTAAACCCACCCGCACGACCCTTGACGGAGGCCAAACAACGCCGTACGAATACCCTAATCCAATCGCATCGTATGCTAGCAGATAAGCATTAGTTAGCTACCGTACACTACGCCTTGACGGAGGCCAAACTACCGCAGCACGAATACTAACTAGTACTTATCTGAAATGACGAAGGGCTACGACAGGTTTTTATGAAAACCCTTTGCATAATGAACTTGATATCGTTGTAGAATCGAATGAATTTTAAATGGAGTGTTTTTTAGGCTTTTCTAGTTTTGCTAAAGGGGTCACGCCCGGTGAAGGGATCGTCGGCCCTTTCCTCATCGAATAAGGTGCAGGATATATCATATATACCGCTGTGCAAAGCAAGAACTATAGGAGCAATCAAAAGATAAACCGAGGGGTGTAGCATCTGCCAGTTATTGCTAAAGGAGTCACTCCCGGTGAAGGGAACTCGACCCTTTCATTATCGAATAAGGTGCAGGATGTTCTATAAGGAACACCGCGATGCAAAGCAAGAACTGTAGCTACCTGTTTTTGAAAATTCGATTCTACAACATCTTTTAGGATTCTTTTTCTTTCATTAATCATATTAATGAAGTCCCATCATTTAAGTCACCTAAACATCACAGATAAATACGACGTACACTTATGCCATCCACATTCGCCTCGATGTCCCCTCGTGCACCGTTAGGTTAGGTAACTAATGACAGAGCGGGGCAGGGCTAGCGCGAGTGCAAAATATAAGTAACGTCTATATAATATATCATCTACAGTATCTATCATCTCATATCAAATGATCACATCACAGATATAGCAGCAGAAGAAACATATGAAACATTGGATATACTAGGACGTCCGTGTTTTCAATACGAGCCTGTATAAAACACGGATTCCACGGTCGTGATGAATAGCCAAACCCACACCCCTAGACCCCTACGAGAGCGGCAAGCAACCCTACCAATTCTAGAGTTAAGAGACCCGGACTCGACTCCTCAAGTTGGTCTCCCACTGGACTCCAGAACCCGGTTACTTGTGCTCTCCTCCTGTTAGTGTATATGCCTTAGAGGCCATTACTGTATCATACTAGTTTGTATATTACTTAATGGAAGCTTGGGATATTCACCTTGTATATACAATCTTGCTCAAAATAGTAGTATGCTACTTGGTTTGTTTCTACTTCAATGTGTACATGTGTTTATTTTTGTATATCGCCTATACACATTAGTGGAGCCCTTAGGATCTTTGCTTGATTACCAGCGATGTGATGGCCGTCACACTAGTGGGGCTGGGTAATCTATAAGCACATCCTTATGCAGGTCCCTGGTCGCAGGACTATCGAGACAGGACATCGATACTCCGGAGTAGACCAGCGCATGCGCTTCTCATCCCAGTGTGGGAGACGGTCTGTCCCACAGCCGTCAGTACGTCGTACTTGAGATAGTATGCGGGTGCTCGTTAGGTTACGGGTACACTGGACAGGACTCGTCGGGAACTGACTAGTTGGTATTATGCCTATCGTCAGTTATCAGTTCCCAGGTGACATGAGTACAGCTTAGTCCGCTGACTTGACACTGTCACTTCGCCTCGAGTGTGTTCCCACTGTACTTTGATTACTACCCTACCACGGCTCAAAGGAGTCGTGGAAACATGTAGTAGTTGGGTGCAGTCCCGAAGCACTTGGAGCCAGTGACGGTTAGACAGGATTCGTCTCTCCCGGTATTGGGGGTTGACATCGCGCTGTGTCTAGGAGAGCCATTACACGAGTAGTCCCTGGCCAGGGCAAACGAGATATACTGGTAGGCTTCCAGTGTTATCTCAGGGTGTTTTGGGCTTCACTCCGACACGACTTGTACCGCTATTGGGGGACTGACGTTTACCGCCCCCTAGGCCCGCCATGCGATGTATCAGACAAACAGACCAGACTGTACGGAGAATGTCACATTCAGGCTCAGTAGGAGTTCAGATGGGTTTCGCCTCGTCGGTCTTCTTGTCGGCATTACCTAGGGACCGTTACGCACAGCTAGTGCCGCTTGCGGTCTGTGGTTAAACCCACTGCCAGCGTAGTGTCGAGTCTTTAAAGTCCCACACAGAAAGCTTTTCGCCTTTAGGCAAAAGAGTAGAGGTCGCATGGTTTTGCGACAGGTCGCATGGTTTTGCGACAGAGTTCGGTCACATCCGTGCACTTGTGCACGTACAGTGTCCGGACAGTTTTCACTAGCGGGCTTTGGTTTAAGCCAGATCCTAGTGTACCTTTTAGGATTGGATTTATCCAGTATGCATTCGTGTTCCTCGGAACGCGGATGCGGGTGTGTATGCACAGTTGACGGGGAGACAGAGGCAGCGGATTCTCATTAGGGTTGTTGACAGTTGACCGTTGACTATTTGACTTTTTGCTCAACCCTAATGAGAATATGATATGTGATTAACAATTATATTAATTAAGTATTATGGTGACATGGTTGTTGACTTTTGTTGACTTTGTTGACTTGTTGACTTTTGTTGACTTGTTGACTTTGTTGACCGGTTGACTAGGCTTGACTAGTTGACCATCATGATAACCATAGCCATCATTTCATGGCAAAGACTTTTGCTTGCTTGCTCATTTGTGCAAAATGAGTGCATGAAATGATATGGTTATGGTTGCTTCAACCATCACATAACACTTGATTTGGTATAATGAGTTATGATGGTTTTGGATTATGAGAGGGTGAAAGACAAAAGACTTGCTCATTCTTTCTTGCTCATTCTCTCTCTTATTCTTGAGCTCTCTTGCTCTTGCTTTCACCCTCTTTCTCTTGCTCCCTCTCTTGACTCTATGGTTCACGTATCTCATGAGTTGAGAATCAAGAACCATAGATAAAATCCCATACAAACTCTTCTCTACTCACTCTAGTTCACAAGGTTTAGCAAACCGAGTGAACTAGTTTCTTCAAAGTACGAAGAAGGAGCCAAAGGTTGGAGCTTTCAGGTGGATCTATCTTCGGCGTAAGGAGACGACGGGAAGAAGCCGATCCGGACCACCATCGGAGTTTGAAGACGAAGGAGTTCGAGACAAAGAAAGGTATAACCCCCTAACCGAGTAGTTAGCAACTCGTAGTTAGGTTGTTAGTTAGATGTTTAACCAAGATCCGGGTTATAAGTCCATGTTACCACCTCTATAAAAATCGTTTTTTATCAAATTCCGCTTGCCCGAAAGTACCGGGAGAGGTAGCATGGACTTACAGTGGTATCAGAGCCTAGTTAAACTCTATCTAACATGTTAGCAAGTAACTAGAAGATCGATCAAAGAAAAAGTCCCGAAAACAAACCCCAAAATTCGAAGTTTCTGTCGATTTTTATACTGTTCAAAAGTTGATTATTTTCACACCTAAAATCGACTCAGGGTTTTCTGTGAATACTGTAGAAATTTGGTCCAGTGATCCCATCAAAGAGCCGCGGAAACGCGGCAATAGCTTTCTATTGCCGCGGTTCCGCGGCCGACTTGGCTCCTCTCTGTTCTTTCTTTGCTATAGTATTCTCATAGGGGTATTTTGGGATTTTTGGTATATGTGTTTTCTGCCCAGATTTTCCAGAACGAAAATTTTATTTTTGGGGTCCCGAAAATCCGTATTTTTGATCGAACTTCTAAAAGACTTAAGCTAACGGGTTTTTCTGTAATGTGATATTTGTATTGAACATCTACTAATTGCTATATGTCGATTAGTGGGGGTTATACAAATCTTTGATCTGTAATGTTGCTGGAATGTGTATATGAATATGTTGGATTGTCGCGGGTGAATAGCCGGGGGTTGTGAGACGAGAGTTTTCTTTTCTTTCAATTCATGTAAATTTGTAAATTGATGTAATAATTATTTGTATGGCCGCACAACCGGGTCGGGGTTGTAGCCGTCATTGTATAATTTCTTCTTACTGTTTTTGCTCCTAGGATAGACCCATGGAGGGGGTGCACAAACTACCGGGTATGCCGAAGTGCCGAGTGGCCTACTCATGGAGATGAGGGAGGTTGCTTCGCTTCGGGTACTTGGCGGGTAGTTTGCCGCACCCGTAGGTGTCTTGGGTGGGGTATTGGTGTTAGTTATATGTATGCCCTAGAGGCCATTACTATACATAGGATGTATATTGTAGTGGATGCTGGGACATATATAGGGAAGACTTTCTTGCTCGATATGATAGTATGCTATCTGGTTGCTCTTTACCTTAACGTGTACACAGATTGTCTCTCTCTTACATGTTGGTAAAGCCCTTAGGATGTGTACTTGACTACCTGGACTATGATGCGGATCATACTAGTGGGGACATGGTAGTCCATAAGTACATCCTTGAAAGTCCCTAGTCGTGGGTGTATCGAGATGGGACATCGATATACCAGAGTAGACTAGCGTATACCTTCTCGACCCATACAGATGGGCGATGGATGATCCCATATCCATCGGTGTTTGACATCAGAGATGATATACGGGTGCTCAGTAGAGACTGGGTACACTGGACGGACTCGCCGAGAACTCCCAGATGGTATTATACCTCACGTCAGATGGCAGTTCTCTGGTGACACTGGTACAGAGTAGTCTGTTGACCCGAGATCGTCATAGAGTCTTGTGTGGTTCCCACTGTGCTTTGATTTCCATCTTACCACGTCCAAGAGGGCGTGCAAAACGGTGGTTTTTGGTTACAGTCCCGAATCACATGGAGGCAATGAGCGATAGGAGGGGATTCGTCTCTCCCGGTATAGGGAGTTGATGTTGCGCTGTGTTTGATTGGCTATAACAGGAAATCCCTGGCCAGGGTTGCTGAGATTTACTGGTAAGTGTTACCAGTAGTTTCTCGAATTGTTATAGACCTCATATCGACACGACTTATCGAACTATTGGGGTCTGACGTTTACTACACCTAGGCGAGATATGCGACATATCAGACGATCAGACCGGACTGTACGGTAGTGTTGCTGGTTGGATTCACAGGAGTGTGAGCGGGCTTGCTCGTCGATCTTCTGATCGCTCAATACCCGGGAGGACGTTACGTTTAGCAGACCGCTTGCGGCTTGTGGGTGTTTGATATGATCATCACCTACTGCCGGCGTATTGACGAGTCTTTAGAGTCCTACACAGAGGTTTCCTGGCTCAAGCAAAACGAAATAGGAGCGCATATGAGATATGTGCGGGACCGAGGATAATGCGTGTATGTGATACCGTATTTCATTCTCGCGATGTATGTATCGAATGGTTGTATGCGATATAACCTAGTTATCGAATCAAGGGTTGATTCGATAAGTCGATACATAGCATACTAGTCGGTTGTGTGCGACATGACCGGATCATTGAATCAAGTGTTGATTTAATGATTTAATGCATAATTATATATTTGATATATTACTTTGCATTAACTAGTATTGGTTCACTTTAAATGGATTTTCTCGCTCGGATGTGCACATTGTATATTCGATATAGTTTTGTGCACTTGATTGTATCATGTTTGATGATACATGTTATGCTAGGGTTTTAGTGTAAAGATCAAACCATGGTTACATGATAATGGTTAGGGTTTTTTTTTATTCCCTTATTTATTTATCTATTTCTTTTTGGAAAATAAATTTTCATAAAGAGAAAATGGTGGCTATCATTTGTTTCTTTCATGAAGATTCATGAAGGTTTGACTTAGTCACCATTTTGTCTCATGCTTAACCCTAACCATTCATTTGAACCTTAGTTAGTTCTCTACACTTTACCATGGTAAAAGTTATGATAAGAATTTATTTTCTTTTCTATTTTTGAATATTCTTATCACAACAATTACCATCTTCTTTTTCTTCACTTCAAGAAAGCAAGCTCCATCAATGGTGATTGATGGAAATGTGAGAAATCCAATTCTAAAGTCTACCCACTTCCTATTTCTTCATCCTCTACCTCTTGCCAAGTAGTAGAGTGTGTTTCCTTCACAAGTTTTCATGACTTGGTGAAGGTGGAGCTTGATTTAGCGATGCCTCGACGTAGATCACCTTCGGCATGGACATCGACGACCTAGCTCGCCATTTCTCCGACGAAGCCGACGCTAGAGCCCGGGAATTCATTTGGACAGCAAAGGGACTTCGTTGCGGAGCTATGGAGGTGGAGCACCGGATCTACAAAGGTTGTATTTCCGTTTCTTTGTAGTTAAGTTGTTAACTAGATTATATTTTCGCCTAGATTTCTAGCCAACGGTCCGTATTAGGGTTTCTCGGCACCCGTAATTTTTGAAATTGGCATGATCGATGCCTTGTGAGACCTCTTGGGAGTGCCTAGGAACCCTACAGTGGTAGCCGCGCTTTTCACTGTTCATTGAATAAAATTTGCACCGTAATTCTTAGAATTCCCTACTGAATTTTTTAAGCATTTTAAATATTTTTTCAAGAGTTGAATTTTCTGGGGTGTTTTAGAGCTTCGAAGTTTCGATCGGATTATCGAATTTCGTCTTTGTGCTTTTCTGGATATTTTTTAGAATATGTTAAAAAGTTCGACCGGATATAAATACCCAACATTTCCCCTGTCGGGAAATTTCCAAGTGTTGGATTTTTCCGTAGTTTAACGACGTTCTAAGTAGTGCAAGTAACGCGATGGACCCTCCAGAAGACAACAAACCTTAACTCGATTATGTGACCGTCTTGAACTGCCCTTTGAACCTTCGGGTTTGGGGCAGTACGGCGTGCCACATGTGAGGCGTTGGCTTGACCCTTCTACGGCTGGACCGTTGGTACTGAGGCACGAACTGAATGTTGCTAAACTTATTTCATGTGTTGATCTGTATCGGGAAAACTTGGGTGTTTGAATGTTCGATCGGAAAGTTTAACATTTTCTATTTATCCGGAATGGGATACAATAATTGGAATTCACAAGAAGTTATGTGATAACGGAATGAATGTTATAAACATAGCAGTTTAGTCTCAGTTGATCGGTTGCTACGGAATTTTGATGTTATCAAAAGTCCGTCGCAATCACGTAGCGTACGCGGATAATCGCCAGGTAAACTTAATAGATAGCCTCGCTCCATAGCCCCGACCAAGTGACTGTAGGAGAACCCCGTCGCCGAAAGCATCCGTTCGGGTGCTCGCGGCAACGGTGTTCCGCCTTGGTGCACTTCGTCGACGGTATCGGGGGTGCAGCCGTCTACTGAAGTTTGCGACGAGCATTCGATCAGGATGTCGGGAATCCTGTTGAATTGCCCGACCTGATATTGAAAAGTGTTTTCGATAATGAGACTAAAATGCGGGGTTTATAATTGTTAGGCATGTGATGTCTAAGGAATTCATTTGATTAGGCATGTGATGTCTAAAGAGGTTGCGGATTCCAACTGTTGTAGTTTTACACTTTCTTTTCTGTGACCGTAAGTGTAATATGTGATATCGCCGGTTTCGTTGCTATATGTCAACGACAATTGGGATGCGCATATTTACTTACGTTGATGACATGTGATGTTATGTGTTGCTGGATATGTTATATTGGATCGTCGTGTTTGAATAGCCGGGGGTTTTTTTATGTGAGATGAGTGTTTTTCATTTTCATTCATGTAAAAACTTGTATGTAATATTCTTTTATTGGGGCACTTCCAGGTTGCGGAAGATGTCACCCTCTGTATATTGATTTACTTTTCCGCACTAGGATAGACCCAAGGAGGGGAGCACAAGTAACCAGGTTCTGGAGTCCAGTGGGAGACCAACTCGAGGAGTCGAGTCCGGGTCTCCTAACTCCAGAATTGGTAGGGTTGCTTGCCGCTCTCGTAAGGGTCAAGGGGTGTGGGTTTGGCTATTCATCGCGACCGTGGAATCCGTGTTTTATACTGGCTCGTATTGAAAACACGGATGTCCTAGTATATCTAATATTTCATATGATTCTTCTGCTGCGATATCTGTGATGTGATCATATGATGTTCTGTGATAGATACTATATATAGTATATATGATATATTATATAGACGTTACTTATGTTTTACACCCGCGCTAGCCCTGCCCCGCTCTGCCGTTAGTTACCTAACCTAACGGTGCACGAGGGGACATCGAGGCGAATGCGGATGGCATAAGTGTACGTCGTATTTATCTGTGATGTTTAGGTACTTAAATGATGGGACTTCATTAATGAGATTAATGAAATAAAAGAAACCTAAGATGTTGTAGAATCGAATTTCAAAAATAAAACAGGTAGCTACAGTTCTTGCTTTGCACAGCGGTATATGTGATATATCCTGCACCTTATTCGATGAGGAAAGGACCGAGATCCCTTCACCGGGAGTGACTCCTTTAGCAATAACTGGCAGATGCTACACACTCGGTTTGTCTTTTGATTGCTTTTAAGAGTTTTTGCTTTGCACAGTGATATATATGATATATCCCGCACCTCATTCGACGAGGAAAGGACCGACGATCCCTTCACCGGGAGTGACTCCTTTAGCAAAACTAGAAAATCCTCAAAAGCACTCCATTTCAAAATTCATTCAATCATACAACGATATCAAGTTCATTACGCCATAGGTTTTTAGAAAAACCTGTCGTAGCCCTCCGTCATTTCAGATAAGTACTAGTTAGTATTCGTGCTACGTTTGTTGACTATGTTAAGGCGTAGTGTGCGGTAGCTAATTAGTGCTTATCTGCATAAGCATATGATGTGATTGGATTAGGGTAGTCGTGCGACTTTGTTGACTATGTTAAGGGTCGTGCGGGTGGGTTTAATTCAATCGGGAAATGACGGGTTGAACTTGACTAGCACTTATGATTTGTTGACTATGTTAAGGTCATATAGCTGCTAGGGGCAAAATATTATCGGGAATTTCAAGTGTTGAAATTTGCAATGAGATTGCATACCTTCTATGAGATAGTTGGATCCCGATACCCGCTGTGAGTAATTGTTACTCCTGGGAGAGTTTTACACATTACAATTAGCCGATCAAGTAGGTGTCTAGAAAGGTGTTAACGAGGTTACGCCTCTGGGAAAACGAGGTTTACATTAATTAGGTTCGTGCGAAAGCACGGGGGACCTCCCTCAAAGTACCGACACTGGCCTGGCTGAAAGATTGGCGAACTTGTAGTATGTAATTAATCCCGGCTAGTCTTTCCTTTTAGGGTTTGAAGGAAGATTTGATTAAAACAGTGGGAGCCATCCTAATTAGATAAAATAATAACCAATCTATTCTTGCAAGAGCGCACGCTAAGTGTTTTCTTCTCTCTCTCTCCTGGTAGCGACCATATCACGCCTTAATCAAGATAATAATACGGATATTTGACCGAACCCGCTTGTTATACTAAGCTGGGGAACGTTGGTCCCGCTCCACCTTATAATTGTTATAAGACAGAGCAGGAAATTGGGGATTACCAGAATTCCCGTGCCGCCCAAACGAGGAGAGTGCATGATGATGCATCATCTTCGGGTGTGTTCATTACAGAGAACTGTTTCTCAGTAACCTTTACGTCCTGGGTATGTGATACCAGATCAGGATCCCAGATATGTAATCTGTTACATAGGGCTACAGAAAGGTAGAGGACTGAGAACGGGTGATAAGTTTCATGAGGCAGAAAACGGGGCAAGAGTTGCAGCCAAGTATGTTGGTCACTGTCACCCTTTATTACCAATACATTGATTCTGAACGAATGTTATTAGATACCGAACCTGATATACAAAATCATATCAGTCTCTTTATCAGTAAAGAAATGATAAAATTTTGTATTGTTGGCTAATGTTTTGAACATTTCCTATATCAAAAGTTGATCGGTTCAGGCACGTTATCTAAAAGCATTGATGTTCTAAATCAAACTACAGTTCTTAGTATACGGATCACACATAAGAGGAAGAGTTCAGAAATGAACGAATTCTTCTTGAGGCATTGTAGACTAGGTCAGATCAATGTGACCCGACTAGCTAGAGTTACATATAGATGCATATTTAAATCAGTTTGAATTTACATCTTGTGAAACTCGCCAGTCATGTCACAGAGATAAGATGACCATAGCTCCGTTTACTGGAAACAGAGAAAGAGTTAGTGAACTCTTGGGATGATACATGTTGATGTATGTAGGTCCCCTGTCTACACTTGCCAAGCACGGTTCTTTATACTTCATTAAATTCTCTGATGATCTCTCAAGATTCGGACATATGTTCCTGTTGAAACACAAGTCCGAACCGTTTGAGATATTCACAGAATATGATTTAGAAGTAGAGAACCAAAATACGGGTAAAAGTATTATGTCCTTTGATGAGATCAAGGAGGAGAATACTTGTGCATAGAATTTCTGGATTATTCTAAAGGAGAATGAGATTCTCTCTCAGCATTACTTCTCCGTATACACCATAGCACGATGGTATATCAGGGTGGAGCAATCACACCCTATATGATATGGTGTGCTCTATGATGAGTACTACTGAGTTACCTATTTCCTTTTTGGGAGTTATGCGCTTGAGAAGATTCATACCTATTGAATACGGTTCAAATCAAATCAATTGCTTACCACTTCATATGTGATATGGAAAGAGAAGAGCCTATGTCTTAAGCTAGTTAAGATTTGGGGTTGACCGGCCTATGTCTGAAAGCATAATCCGGACAGGCTCGAGGCAAGGTCTGTTATGTACAACTGGAAAGGTTCGAGCTATGCAAACTACAGCAGATGATTTGGTAGAACCAAAGGATTCAGTAGATACCAACGAACCTCAGCCTCTCCGCCGATCTAGTAGGGTTCCTCACCCACCTGAGAGATACTTCTGTTTCTCTATGACAGTGGGAGCAAGGATTGCATCATGGGATGATGACCCAACTAGTTTCGAGCTGGCCATCAGGAGTAAGACTCTATAAGAATGGCTGGATGCTTAGTGATCTGAGATGGAATCCTTATACACCAACAAAGTATGGACTTTGGTTTCTCTATCTGAAGGGTTAAATCCCCATCAGGAGCGAGTATATCTTGAGAAGATTACTTGGTGTACATGGAAGAGTTGAGACTTTCAAAGCTAGACTTGTTAAAGGTCTACATCATTGACCAGGTATGGATGATGATGAAACCTTTTCAAGTAGCTATGCTTAAGTCCATCCAGATCCTACTTGCCACGGCTACGTACCATGACTACGATATCTGGCGGTTGGGTGCTATGACTGCTTTTCTAAATGATGTTTTAGAAGAGTGCGTCTATAAGTACACAGCCAGAGGGCTTCGTAGACAGCGGGAGCAGCGGAAACGTGTGCAAGATGCTTTATAGGATAAAGCAGGCATCGCGGAGTTGGAACATCTGTTTTGATGAAGCGGTCAAAGAGTTTGACATCATCATAATGGTAGATGAACCTTGTATATACAAAAAGATAGTAGGGAGTATGGTGACGATCCTCGTAGAGTACGTGGATGACATACTCTTGATAGGGAAGGAGTTTTCTATGCTACGCTCGATCAATCTCCGCTTATCACCATGATTCTCCATATAGGATCAAAGTGATACCTCCTAAATCCTGGGTTTTGGATCTATGAGATAGATCTAAATAGATGTTAGGATACTCACTAGTTGTAGTGAGATGGTATCAATCGATCCTGGGGAGAATCACTGGAAGGGTTCCAGGATGATAAAGACGACTGAATGTCAGTCACAGGCATTGTCTTTACCCTCAGTGGAGGGACGGTATGTTGGAAGAGTTCCAAGCTAGATACCGTGACATACTAGACGATAAAGGCTGGATACATCACTACTTAAGATGCTACCAAAGAGGCTGTTTGGGTGTATATTGGTTCATGAGATGAACTATGTTCCTCCCATTGTGTGACAATGGAGTTGTGACTTATGCCAAGGAACGCCGGTCCCATCAGTGATCCAGACATATTCTAAGGCAGTATCACTTGATCATGGAGATGGTTGATCTCCAGGAAGATCGAGGTTAGGAGAGCAGACTCAGAGGACAACACAGCGGATCCACTCACAAAGGCCTGTTCCCAGAGAGAGACTTTTATGGGATGGTTGAGTATGAGATACTTCAACCACTGCTACAGATGGCTCTAGTGCAAGTGGGAGATTGTTAGTTATATGTATGCCCTAGAGGCCATTACTATACATAGGATGTATATTGTAGTGGATGCTGGGACATATATAGGGAAGACTTTCTTGCTCGACATGATAGTATGCTATCTGGTTGCTCTTTACCTTAACGTGTACACAGATTGTCTCTCTCTTACATGTTGGTAAAGCCCTTAGGATATGTACTTGACTACCTGGACTATGATGCGGATCATACTAGTGGGGACATGGTAGTCCATAAGTAAATCCTTGAAAGTCCCTAGTCGTGGGTGTATCGAGATGGGGCATCGATATACCAGAGTAGACTAGCGTATACCTTCTCGACCCATACAGATAGGCGATGGATGATCCCATATCCATCGGTGTTTGACATCAGAGATGATATACGGGTGCTCAGTAGAGACTGGGTACACTGGACGGACTCGCCGAGAACTCCCAGATGGTATTATACCTCACGTCAGATGGCAGTTCTCTGGTGACACTGGTACAGAGTAGTCTGTTGACCCGAGATCGTCATAGAGTCTTGTGTAGTTCCCACTGTGTTTTGATTTCCATATTACCACGTCCAAGAGGGCGTGCAAAACGGTGGTTTTTGGGTACAGTCCCGAATCACATGGAGGCAATGAGCGATAGGAGGGCATTCGTCTCTCCCGGTATAGGGAGTTGATGTTGCGCTGTGTTTGATTGGCTATAACAGGAAATCCCTGCCCAGGGTTGCTGAGATTTACTGGTAAGTGTTACCTGTAGTTTCTCGAATTGTTATAGACCTCATATCGACACGACTTATCGAGCTATTGGGGTCTGACATTTACCACCCCTAGGCGAGATATGCGACATATCAGACGATCAGACCGGACTGTACGGTAGTGTTGCTGGTTGGATTCATAGGAGTGTGAGCGGGCTTGCTCGTCGATCTTCTGATCGCTCAATACCCGGGTGGCCGTTACGTTTAGCAGACCGCTTGCGGCTTGTGGGTGTTTGATATGATCATCACCTACTGCCGGCGTATTGACGAGTCTTTAGAGTCCTACACAGAGGTTTCCTGGCTCAAGCAAAACGAAATAGGAGCGCATATGAGATATGTGCGGGACCGAGGATAATGCGTGTATGTGATACCGTATTTCATTCTCGCGATGTATGTATCGAATGGTTGTATGCGATATAACCTAGTTATCGAATCAAGGGTTGATTCGATAAGTCGATACATAGCATACTAGTCGGTTGTGTGCGACATGACCGGATCATTGAATCAAGTGTTGATTTAATGATTTAATGCATAATTATATATTTGATATATTACTTTGCATTAACTAGTATTGGTTCACTTTAAATGGATTTTCTCGCTCGGATGTGCACATTGTATATTCGATATAGTTTTGTGCACTTGATTATATCATGTTTGATGATACATGTTATGCTAGGGTTTTAGTGTAAAGATCAAACCATGGTTACATGATAATGGTTAGGGTTTTGTTTTATTCCCTTATTTATTTATCTATTTCTTTTTGGAAAATAAATTTGCATAAAGAGAAAATGGTGGCTATCATTTGTTTCTTTCATGAAGATTCATGAAGGTTTGACTTAGTTGCCATTTTGTCTCATGCTTAACCCTAACCATTCATTTGAACCTTAGTTAGTTCTCTACACATTACCATGGTAAAAGTTATGATAAGAATTGATTTTCTTTTCTATTTTTGAATATTCTTATCACAACTATTACCATATTCTTTTTCTTCACTTCAAGAAAGCAAGCTCCATCAATGGTGATTGATGGAAATGAGTGAGAAATCCAATTCTAAAGTCTACCCACTTCCTATTTCTTCATCCTCTACCTCTTTCCAAGTAGTAGAGTGTGTTTCCTTCACAAGTTTTCATGACATGGTGAAGGTGGAGCTTGATTTAGCGATGCCTCGACGTAGATCATCTTCGGCATGGACATCGACGACCTAGCTCGCCATTTCTCCGACGAAGCCGACACTAGAGCCCGGGAATTCATTTGGACAGCAAAGGGACTTCGTTGCGGAGCTATGGAGGTGGAGCACCGGATCTACAAAGGTTGTATTTCCGTTTCTTTGTAGTTAAGTTGTTAACTAGATTATATTTTCGCCTAGATTTCTAGCCAACGGTCCGTATTAGGGTTTCTCGGCACTCGTAATTTTTGAAATTGGCATGATCGATGCCTTGTGAGACCTCTTGGGAGTGCCTAGAAACCCTACAATTGGCTATTCACCGCGACCGTGTAATCTGTTTTTCGTTACAGGCTCGTGCGAATTACAGATTCCTTGTATATCCAATGTATTCATCTGTGATCTGAAATGTTTATCATTGCAGTATATCTATATATGATATTATTTAGGCGTTGCTTATGTTTTACAGACGCGCTAGCCCAGCCCCCGCTCTGTCGTTAGTTAAGTAACCTAACGGGTAATGACGGGGCCCAGTGGCGAATGCGAATGGCATAAGCGTACGTCATATTTTGGTTGTTTTCTGCAATGGTAGGATTAATTGATGGGACGCATTAAAAGAACTAATGCAAGAATATCACGCATTAAAAGAACTAATGCAAGATAATAAACCAAGTTAAAGTCGTTGGAACACTTTCGAAAAACCACTCGGTTCTTTCAAAACCAACTTTTAAATGCGGAGCTTGAGCCACTCCTTTTAAAAGCTATCTCGTTCCATCGACTATATCAAGTTCACTACGTTCACGGTTTCGCCAAAACCATTCGTAGCCCTCCGTCGTTTCACATGAATAGTCAATAGTATTCAAGCTGTGTTTGTTGGCCAAAGTCAAGGCACAGTGATTAGTAGGTATTGGGTATTCATGTGCAGCATAGATAGATGCGTTGGTTTGGAACAGTCGTACTGCCTTGTTGGCCAAAGTCAAGGGTAGGTGCGGGTGGATTCAAATTAACCTGGAGAATGACGGGTAGAACTTGACATGTGACTTATGATTTGTTGGCCAAAGTCAAGGTCATAAGAGCATGGGGCAATAATCCACATCGGAAGTTTCATAATTACTGAAACTTGCTAGATTTGCATACCATTTGGAGTGTGATGATTCTGGTAGGATTCCTTCAGTTTCGTCACGCGATGATATTTGGATCCCGATCCTACTATGAGTATATGCTACTCCTCGGAAATTTCTCACTTAACGATCAATGCTATAAACCAAGTAGGTGTCTAGAAAGGTGTTAGCGGGGCTACGCCCCCAGGGAAAAGAGGTTATTTAATTAAGGAACTTCGCGAAAGCGTTGGAAAACCTCCCTCGAAGTACCGACACCGGCCTGGCTGAACGGTTAAGCAAGTATTGTGCGGTGGGATTGATCCCGACTAATTCTTCCCTTATGGTTTGAGGAGGGATTCGAGAAACAGTGGGAGCCATCCTGTTTAGACAAACTAAAAACCACTCTAAACTTGCAAGAGCATCATGCTGAGTGTTTCTTCTTCTCTCTCCTAATTGCAGCGACCAATCGACATGACTGGACTTAAGTTACTTCTAGATAAAAATATACTGACAGGGCCAAACTACAAAGATTGGCTCAGGAATGTCAAGATGGCAATCACTTACGACAAGCTGGGGTATCTTCTTACCACCAAAGCTCCCCCTGTCCCTGGTCCCACTTCCAGCGTCGCGGATAAGGAAATCCGCAAGACTTGGGAGATTGATAGCGCGAAGACCAAATGCCTCGTACTTGCCTCGATGGACAACGAACATCAGAGGAGGCATGAGAATATGGACCTTGAATCCATATTTCTCCATACAAAAGAACTGTATGGAGAGCAGTCTCGTATCGCAAGATACGAAGCGTCGAAAAAGCTATTTTCGGCAAAGATGGCCGTCGGATCATCAGTAGCCGAGCACGTGCTAAAGATGATCGGCTACATTGAGGAGCTCGCGGACCTAGGGACCACATTGGAGAGTGAGCTCTATACGGACATAGTTCTCCAGTCCCTTCCTTCCACTTACGCCCAGTTTATACTGAACTTCAACTTGCAAGAAAAAGAAGTTGAACTTTCAGAGCTCCTCAACATGCTGAGGAGCGCAGAGGGCACCCTACAGAAGGTAGGGAAACATCCACTTTGTTTGTAGGAGGATCATCTTCTTCTAGGTCCAAGGCGAAAGCCAAGGGAAAGAAGAAGAAACCCCCCGCCAAACCATGGGGCGGTGTTAGTAAAGTGGATACGAAGGGAAAAGCTAAAGCAACAAAGAAAGCGGGGAAGCTTGTGGATAAGGAAGAATGCTTCTATTGTCATAAGAAAGGACACTGGAAGAATGATTGCAGGGCCTGGAAGGCCAGAACACAGGAATTGAAGCAGGTTGCAGCTTCAGCTTCAGGTGTGTATGTTATTGAAAACTGTCTTTCAATAAACTCTACTTCCTGGGTATTGGATACCGGATCAGGATCTCATATCTGTAATTCCTTGCAGGCGTTGAGAAACCGTAGGGTTTTGAAGGCAGGTGACATGACCCTCAGAGTTGCGAACGGAGCTAGCATGGATGCTAAAGCCGTGGGGGACTATCACCTGGGAATGTCGGATGGACATGTTTTGGTTTTGCGTAATTGCTTTTTTGTACCCAACGCAACTTGTAATATCATTTCTGCATCTTTAGTTTCTAAAGAAGGTTATGAATTTGCGTTTGTAAGTAATGTTGTAAACATTCACCTTAATCAAGTCTTGATTGGGTCAGGTACATTGAGTAATGGTATATACGTGTTAAACCAACCACAGATTTTCAACATCCAGAATACGCACAAAAGAAAGTCTCCGGAAATAAATCAGACTTTTTTATGGCATTGTAGACTGGGTCACATCAATGAGAGAAGGTTGACTAAGTTACATACAGAAGGATATTTGAATCCGTTCGAATATCAATCGTATGCCACTTGTCAATCCTGTCTCAAAGGAAAGATGACAAAGACTCCGTTTACTGGACACGGAGTAAGAGCGAGCGAGCTCTTGGAACTCGTACACAGCGACGTGTGCGGTCCAATGTCTACACATGCGCGAAGCGGTTATTCTTACTTCATTACTTTTACGGATGACTTCTCAAGGTACGGTTATGTCTTCTTGATGAAACATAAGTCCGAAGCCTTTGGAAAATTCCAGGAGTATAAGAATGAAGTAGAAAAACAGACCGGCAAAAGTATCAAGATTCTAAGATCGGATCGAGGTGGAGAATACTTGAGTGCCGAGTTCCTGGACTATTTAAAAGAGAACGGAATTCTCTCTCAGCTTACTCCTCCATACACTCCGCAACATAACGGTGTATCGGAGAGACGGAACCGAACCTTATTGGATATGGTACGGTCCATGATGAGTAACGCTGAGTTACCGCGATCATTCTGGGGGTATGCGCTAGAATCAGCCGCATACCTTTTGAACCGAGTTTCTACTAAGACTGTGCCTACTACACCATATGAGATGTGGTGTGGGAAGAGACCCTATCTTAAGCATATTAAGACATGGGGATGTCCAGCTTTTGTCAAAAAGCAGCATGCGGACAAGCTCGAGGCACGCTCAGTACAGTGCAAGTTTGTGGGATATCCAAAGAACTCCAAGGGATATTTCTTCTACTGTGAAGAGGAACAAAAAGTTCTTGTTTCTCGTCATGCCTACTTCTTGGAAACTGAGTTTTTGGAAAACCAGATAAGTGGGAGCACAGTAGAACTGGAAGAAATTCCAGAACCACGGACTATTACTGAAAGTTTAGTGGAACCAGAGGGTTCGGGAGAACAGGACATTCCTACGCCGCTCCACAGGAGTAGTAGGCAGACTCATCCGCTCGAGAGATACTACGGTTTCTCATAGACGGGGATAGAGAGGATTGCATCATAGATTATGATGAGCCTACTAGCTTCCAGCAGACTGTTCAGAGCGTTGACTCAGTGAAATGGCTGGATGCAATGCGGACCGAAATGGAGTCCATGTACACCAACAAGGTATGGACGTTGGACATTGCTCCAGACGGGGTAAAACCCGTAGGATGCAAGTGGATCTTCAAAAGGAAGATTGGTGTAGATGGACAGGTTGAGACCTATAAAGCTAGGCTGGTAGCAAAGGGTTTTCGTCAAAGACCTGGCTTGGACTATGACGAAACCTTTTCTCCAGTAGCCATGCTGAAATCCATTCGGATCCTTCTTGCCATTGCTGCCTTCCACGATTATGAGATCTGGCAAATGGACGTAAAGACCGCTTTTCTAAATGGAAATTTAGAGGAGTGTGTCTATATGGACCAACCAGAGGGTTCATTCAGAGTGGGAGCAGCGGAAAGGTGTGCAAGTTGCTTAAGTCAATCTATGGACTAAAGCAGGCATCGCGGAATTGGAACATCTGCTTTGATGAGACGGTCAAAGAATTTGGCTTTATCAAAAATCCAGATGAACCATGCATCTATAGTAGATTTGTAGCGAGAACTGTAGTATTCCTCGTTTTATACGTGGATGACATTCTCTTAATAGGAAATGACATTCCTATGCTACAATCTGTCAAGGGGTTCTTGTCACACAGGTTCTCCATGAAAGACCTGGGTGATGCCTCATACATCCTGGGGATCCGGATCCATCGTGATAGATCCAAGAGGATATTAGGACTTTCACAGTCCAGGTACATCGACACCGTACTGAAAAGATTCAGTATGGAAGATTCCAAGCGCGGTAACCTACGGCTTGTCACGGGATCACCCTCTCTAAGAGATGTCTCCCAAGACTGATTTGGAGAGGGATCGCATGTCTATTATACCCTACGCTTCTGCGGTAGGCTCTATAATGTATGCGATGTTGTGTACCAGACCGGATGTAGCTTATGCACTGAGTGTGGTAAGCCGGTATCAGTCAAACCCTGGGGAGAAACACTGGATAGCGGTAAAGAACATTCTCAAGTACCTGAGAAGGACTATGGAGATGTTCTTGGTGTATGGCGGAAAAGACCTCCAGATCGAGGCCTTTGCTGACTCCAGCTTCCAGAGTGACAAGGATGATTCCAAGTCCATGTCGGGTTTTGTCTTTACCCTCAATGGAGTGGCAGTGTGTTGGAAGAGTTCCAAACAAGAAACCGTTGCGGACTCGACGATGGAAGCGGAATACATCGCTGCATCTGATGCCGCAAAAGAAGCTGTCTGGATGAGGAAGTTCTTAAGAGAACTTCAGTGGTTCCGTCCATTGTTGATCCAATACCTCTGTATTGCGACAACAACGGGGCTATAGCTTTAGCGAAGGAACCCAGGTCCCATCAGAGATCCAGGCACATCTTGAGGCGGTATCACCTGATCAGGGAGATCGTGGATCGCCAGGAGATCGAGGTTCGGAGAGTCGCTTCAGAAGATAACACTGCAGATCCATTCACCAAGGCCCTACCCCAGACTCAGTTCGAGCGGCTGATCGAGATGATAGGTCTTCGATACGCCAGTACATGGCCTTAGTGCAAGTGGGAGATTGTCAGTGTATATGCCCTAGAGGCCATTACTGTATCATACTAGTTTGTATATTACTTAATGGAAGCTTGGGATATTCACCTTGTATATACAATCTTGCTCAAAATAGTAGTATGCTACTTGGTTTGTTTCTATTTCAATGTGTACATGTGTTTATTTTTGTATATCGCCTATACACATTAGTGGAGCCCTTAGGATCTTTGCTTGATTACCAGCGATATGATGGCCGTCATACTAGTGGGGTTGGGTAATCTATAAGCACATCCTTATGCAGGTCCCTGGTCGCAGGACTATCGAGACAGGGCATCGATACTCCGGAGTAGACCAGCGCATACGCTTCTCATCCCAGTGTGGGAGACGGTCTGTCCCACAGCCGTCAGTACGTCGTACTTGAGATAGTATGCGGATGCTCGTTAGGTTACGGGTACACTGGACAGGACTCGTCGGGAACTGACTAGTTGGTATTATGCCTATCGTCAGTTATCAGTTCCCAGGTGACATGAGTACAGCTTAGTCCGCTGACTTGACACTGTCACTTCGCCTCGAGTGTGTTCCCACTGTACTTTGATTACTACCCTACCACGGCTCAAAGGAGTCGTGCAAACAGCTAGTAGTTGGGTGCAGTCCCGAAGCACTTGGAGGCAGTGACGGTTAGACAGGATTCGTCTCTCCCGGTATTGGGGGTTGACATCGCGCTGTGTCTAGGAGAGCCATTACACGAGTAGTCCCTGGCCAGGGCAAACGAGATATACTGGTAGGCTTCCAGTGTTATCTCAGGGTGTTTTGGGCATCACTCCGACACGACTTGTACCGCTATTGGGGGACTGACGTTTACCGCCCCCTTGGCCCGCCATGCGATGTATCAGACGAACAGACCGGACTGTACGGAGAATGTCACATTCAGGCTCAGTAGGAGTTCAGATGGGTTTCGCCTCGTCGGTCTTCTTGTCGGCATTACCTGGGGACCGTTACGCACAGCTAGTGCCGCTTGCGGTCTGTGGTTAAACCCACTGCCAGCGTAGTCTCGAGTCTTTAGAGTCCCACACAGAAAGCTTTTCGCCTTTAGGCAAAAGAGTAGAGGTCGCATGGTTTTGCGACAGGTCGCATGGTTTTGTGACAGAGTTCGGTCACATCCGTGCACTTGTGCACGTACAGTGTCCGGACAGTTTACACTAGTGGGCTTTGGTTTAAGCCAGATCCTAGTGTACCTTTTGGGATTGGATTTATCCAGTATGCATTCGTGTTCCTCGGAACGCGGATGCGGGTGTGTATGCACAGTTGACGGGGAGACAGAGGCAGCAGATTCTCATTAGGGTTGTTGACAGTTGACCGTTGACTATTTGACTTTTTGCTCAACCCTAATGAGAATATGATATGTGATTAACTATTATATTAATTAAGTATTATGGTGACATGGTTGTTGACTTTTATTGACTTTGTTGACTTGTTGACTTTTGTTGACTTGTTGACTTTGTTGACCGGTTGACTAGGCTTGATTAGTTGACCATCATGATAACCATAGCCATCATTTCATGGCAAAGACTTTTGCTTGCTTGCTCATTTGTGCAAAATGAGTGCACGAAATGATATGGTTATGGTTGCTTCAACCATCGCATAACACTTGATTTGGTATAATGAGTTATGATGGTTTTGGATTATGAGAGGGTGAAAGACAAAAGACTTGCTCATTCTTTCTTGCTCATTCTCTCTCTTGTTCTTGAGCTCTCTTGCTCTTGCTTTCACCCTCTTCCTCTTGCTCCCTCTCTTGACTCTATGGTTCACATATCTCATGAGTTGAGAATCAAGAACCATAGATAAAATCCCATACAAACTCTTCTCTACTCACTTTAGTTCACAAGGTTTAGCAAACCGAGTGAACTAGTTTCTTCAAAGTACGAAGAAGGAGCCAAAGGTTGGAGCTTTCAGGTGGATCTATCTTCGGCGTAAGGAGACGACGGGAAGAAGCCGATCCGGACCACCATCGGAGTTTGAAGACGAAGGAGTTCGAGACAAAGAAAGGTATAACCCCCTAACCGAGTAGTTAGCAACTCGTAGTTAGGTTGTTAGTTAGATGTTTAACCAAGATCCGGGTTATAAGTCCATGTTACCACCTCTATAAAAACCGTTTTTTATCAAATTCCGCTTGCCCGAAAGTACCGGGAGAGGTAGCATGGACTTACACCTCCTTGGGTCTATCCTAGTGCGGAAAAGTAAATAATATACAAATGGTGACATCTTCCGCAACCTGGAAGTGCCCCAATAAAAGAATATTACGTACAATAAATTTTACATGAATGAAAATAAAAACTCTCATCTCACATAAAACCTCCGGCTATTCAAAACGCGACGATCCAATATAACATATCCAGCAACACATAACATCACATGGCATCAACGTAAGTAAACATGCGTATCCCAATTGTCGTTGACATATAGCAACGAAACCGGCGATATCACATATTACACTTACGGTCGCATTAAAGAAAGTGTAAAACTACAACAGTTGGAATCCGCAAACTCTTTAGACATCGCATGCCTAATTGTCTGAATTCCTTAGACATCACATGCCTAACAATTATAAACTCCGCATTTTAGTCTCAATATCGAAAACACTTTTCAATATCTAGTCGGGCAATTCAACAAGATTCCCGATATTCTGATCGAATGCTCGTCGCAAACTTTAGTAGACGGCCGCACCCCCGGATGCCGTCGACGAAGTGCACTAAGGCGGAACACCGTTGCCGCGAGCACCCGAACGGATGCTTTTGGCAATGGGGTTCTCCTACAGTCACTTGGTCGGGGCTATGGGGCATGACTGTCTATTAAGTTTACCCGGCAAGTATCCGCGTACGCTACGTGATTGCGACGGACTTTTGATCACATCAAAATTCCGTGGCAACCGATCAAGTGAGACTAAACCGCTATGTTTATAACATCCAAATCAGTTATCTCATAACTACTTGTGGATTCCAAATATTGTATCACATTCCAGATAAATAGAAAATGTTAAACTTTCCGATCGAACAATCAAACACCCAAGTTTTCCCGAAACAGCTAAACTCTTGAAATAAGTTCAAAAACATCCATTTCATGCCACAGTACCAACGGTCCAGCCGTAGAAGGGTCAAGCCAACGCCTCACATGTGGCACGCCATACTGCCCCAAACCCTAAGGTTCAAAGGGCAGTTCAAAACGGTCACATAATCGAGTTAAGGTTTGTTGTCTTCTAGAGAGCCCATCGCGTTACTTGCACTACCTAGAACGTTATTAAACTACGGAAAAATCCAACACATGGAAATTTTCCGGCTGGGGAAAAATTGGGTATTTATATCCGGTCGAACCTTTTAACATGTTCTAAATTATCCGGAAAAACAGAGACAAAGTTAAAGATTCCGATCGAATCGACGAATTCCCAATACAACCCAGAAAACTCAACACTTGAGTATAAGTTAAAATTACCCAGAAAACACAGGAATCAATATAGGACATTACTGTGCAAAGCACGTGCCAAGAATCACCTTTGTGGCCGCGGAACCGCCGCACATGCTAGGGTGGGGCCGCGGTTCCGCGGCGCTTTGGTTGACTTGGGCTCACGTGCTTCACAGTAACTCTTATAATACCCTGCTGTAATTTTTGGATATTTTTAATTTGGAAAAATCCATATTTTCAGAAAATGTACAGAGAAGGGTTTGAGTTAGGGTTTCGGGGTTCGATCGGATTTCTAATATCGTCTACACTCCGCCTAAAGCTCTAGCTAGGCTCTTATACCACTGTAGGGTTCCTAGGCACACACAAGAGGTTCCACAAGGCATCAACCATGCCAAATTCAAATTTTCCGGTGCCGAGAAACCCTAGACTAGATCGTTAACTAGAGATTAGGCGAAACTACAAGCAAGCAAACTACTTTGCTACTAAGTGAATGGAAATACAACCTTTGTAGATCCGGTCCTCCACTTCTAAAGCTCCGTGTTGACGTCCCTCCGCTGCGATCATCGGATCCCGGACTCTAGCGATGGTTTCGTCGGAGAAATGATCGGGCTAGGTCATTGACTTCGAGGCCGAAGATGATCTACGTCGGGGAGACTCAAACTCAAGCTATTCCTTCACTTGGTCAAAAACTTTGTGAAGAGAACACCCAATACTACATGGCAAGTAGTGGAGGATGAAGAAATAGGAAGTGGGTTCACTTTATAATTGGATTTCTCACTTTTTTTCTCATGGCACCATTGGAGCTAGCAAGCTTTTGTGAGCTTGATGAAGGAGAAGAAGAAGAAAAGAATTATATGAATGATTATCCAAATGAAACTTATCCAATAAATAATGGCACCATGGTTGAGTTAAGCCCTCATGCTTAACTCATGTAGAGAATTAACCAAAGCATTAGGTTAAGGGTTGGGTTAACTAATATCTTGAACAAATGACAAAAGAGTTGACTTTGTCAATATTTATCAAGCTTCATGAAGTTTGATAACTTTGACCGAAGTCACACTCTTTTGTTATATGCTAGGAAAATAGTAAACCCTAATTTTAACCTTGAGTTGGTTCAAATCTCATACACTCAACTTGTTTGTATCATCAAGCATGATACAAACATGTACACTTGCATATATCACATATAAACAATGTGCATATTCAAGTGAGAAAATCAATCTTAAGTGAACCAATACTAGTTAATATAAAATAATATATCAAATATATAATTATACATTAAATCATTAAATCAACACTTGATTTAACGATCCGGTCATATTGTATATAACCGACTAATATCAATAGTAACAACTTATCGAATCAACACTTGATCCGATAACCCGGCTATATCGCATACAACCGATCAATGTCACAAATCGCGAGAATAGAATACAGTATCACATACTAGTATTATTCTCGGTCCCGCACATATCTCATATGCGCTCCTATTTCGTTTCGCTTGAGCCAGGAAACCCCTGTGTAGGACTCTAAAGACTCGTCAATACGCCGGCAGCAGGTGATGATCATATCAATCACCCACAAGCCGCAAGCGGTCTGCTAAACGTAACGGCCACCCGGGTATTGAGCGATCAGAAGATCAACGAGCAAGCACGCTCACACTCCTGTGAATCGAACCAGTAATACTACCGTACAGTCCGGTCTCTTCGTCTGATATGTCGTATATCTCGCCTAGGGGTGGTAAACGTCAGACCCCAATAACTCGATAAGTCGTGTCGATATGAGGCTCATAACGGGTCGAGAAACTACTGGTAACACTTACCAGTAAATCCCTAAAGCAGCCTTGGCCAAGGACTTCCTGTTATAGCCAATCGAGCACTGTGCAACATCAACTCCCTATACCGGGAGAGACGAAACCCCTCCTATCGCTCATTGCCTCCATGTGACTCGGGACTGTACCCAAAAGCCACCTTTTTGCACGCCCTCTTGGACGTGGTATGATGAAAATCAAAGCACAGTGGGAATCACACAAGACTCTATGACGATCTCGGGTCTACAGACTAACCTGCACCAGTGTCACCAGAGAACTGCCATCTGACGTAAGGTATAATACCATCTAGGAGTTCTCGGCGAGTCCGTCCAGTGTACCCAGTCACCACTGAGCACCCATATATCATCTCTCATGTCAAACACCAATGGATATGGGATCATCCATCGCCCATCTGTATGGGTCGAGAAGGTATACGCTAGTCTACTCTGGTATATCGATGCCCCGTCTCGATACACCCACGACTAGGGACTTTGAAGGATGTACTTATGGATTACCACGTTCCCACTAGTATGATCCGCATCATAATCCAGGTAGTCAAGTACACATCCTATGGGCTTTACCAACATGTAACAGAGAGACAATTAGTGTACACGTTAAGCTAAAGAGTAACCAGATAGCATGCTATCATATCGAGCAAGAAAGTCATCCCTATATATGTCCAAGCATCCACTACAATATACATCATATGTATAGTAATGGCCTCTAGGGCATACATATAACTAACACTGTTTGTATATACGTATATCTTGATAGTTTTTTATTTTTAAATATTTTTGTAGGATGTCTATATTATATTAGCGACATGTTGTATATTTTTGATATCGGTTGTTATATATGATGATTATGGTCCTGATTTTAGAGTGATTTTGTATTGTGTTTGTTTATTTCGTTATATATTATGCGTGTGATGTTATTGATATATATTTTTGTATTTGAGTACATGATATAGTGTGTGATATATTATTGTGTACGTGTCGGACAAAAAACAAAGACAATATTTTTTTTAAATGTTTGCCCCTATGGATAGCACCGCAGGGGTAAATTTCTGCCCCTAAGGGTTCCACCGTAGGGGTAAAATATTAGAAAAAACTGATATAGTGCCTGCATTGCACACACAATCCTGCACGAAGGGGAGGACCTGGGGATCATGTCTGCCTTAATAGGCAGAAGGCTCCCTAGAACCATTTTTGTCAATTTTGATATCTATGTGTAAAGAATCTAAAGACAAATATGATATGCTTTAATTGTGTTTCATTGCTAGAATCCTGCAAGATTTCAAAGAACGACAATAAAAAACCCAGCTATCCTAATTATATAATAAAATTGTCTGACCATTTTGAAATTGAGCTGGCTACCCCTTTCAAGACATGTAATTGATCATGTATGCACGAATGACCTGCACGAAATACTAATGTTTGCCACTGTTTATATATAAAAAAAAGTAATAATTTTGCCACATAAAGATATTTTTTTATATTATCGGAAAGGTGTTAATTTTTTATTACTTGATGGACAGAATTAGGGACTTTTAATTTGAATCTTTTTATACATATAATACTATATAATATGGAGGCAACGAATAATGCTGATTCATCTATAACGATATGTCTGGCATTTGTCGTTCTTTTCTGTTAGGAATGGCCTATTATCATGACCGTGTCCTATATTACCATAAATTCACTATTAGCGATTTGCGATTTGAAACGATAGTTTTCAATGGGGGAACACTACCTTTCCATATCGGAAGATTCATTGTTGCGATTTAAATGGGCATAAAATAGGTTTGTGTTAAATCACTCTAGAAAATATTTAATACACGCATATACACAAATATATACAAACAAATGATACAAAAAGACCATGTTTATAGCTAAGTTGTCCGTTTTATCCCTATCATATATCACGTTTCATTACAAGTGATATTTTGCATTTTCATGATAACTTTGATCATGTCATTGCGAACATACCTAAACAACATTAGAAATATGCTTACAGAATAGTGCTCGACTTCAATTTAGTGCTTGACTTCTCTACCACATTTCTACCAATATTAAAAATAAGCATTAGGCATATAGTCTTGTTATATCTGTTAGTAAGGAGAATGGAGAATTTAGCTTTAATTTAAATATTATTAAAAAAAGGCGTAGAGCCCGTTGACTATATCTTTTATGCACCCTTTAGATGGGATCACATATAAATCTAAGTCAATGTCAATGATAGTACACCAACTTTTATATTTATCCATTTACAGCCGGCTAACAACCTTTTGTAAAATTTCTTCCATTATCTACCTAACTTTGAAGTTTTGATATAGTGAAAGAAACATTTCACGCAGTATCAAGAAAACCCAGACACGATTTCCATTGGTCATGTATTAAATTCTATTTCTTTGATTCTCTTGTTTTTGAGTCAAAGATTTTCGACCTGCAGGGTATGTTACAACATAACGTATATTCTAACGTAACGTATATTCCCTTAAGCCTTTTCATGATTTCAGAGTTTTAATTGGTGCAATATAACAAACATTTCACATTCTTAATTGCTTATGTGACTAATTGTTTTTGTTTTGCCATTGAAAGTTCTTACGAAGAAAAAGAGTTGCCTGTCCAAATTTTTTGTTGTTTTACTTTCTAATTTCAATTATTTATGAATTTGAGCAACACTATAGCCTAGTGATAAATTCTTTTTGATGTTGATGTTATAAAGAGCAAGTTTACGATCTATTGCAAGAGACAGAAAGTTGACTGGTCTAGTAATGGATTCCAGACCAAGCTTGCAAAGCTTGACCGGGTACTGGTCTCTCTTGACTGGGAACGAAGATTTCCATTTGCAAGCGTTACTTCAGTATCTAAGCTTACATCGGATTACATTCCTCTGAAGCTGGCAACGGGCGAGGATCATAATTACCATAAGAGAATGAATTTCAGATGCAAAAAACTATGGAATTTCGACGAGGAGATGGAAGGCATAGTATAGGAGAATTGGCAATGGTCAACTAATAGGGAGGTCGCAGCGAGCAACTTAACCGTCGAACTCAGCCGGAGAAAAGTACTCAAGAAATGGGACAAAAGGAGACGGGGGTTAGAAACGGCCAGGAAAAGAGAGTTACTGGGATATATAGAGTGTGCGGAAAAGATGGAAGAGGGAAGAGAGTTAACGCTTGGCGAATATGAAAATCTTAAAAGTTGGCAGATTGAGATACAACACATCTACGATAAAGAAGAGATGGCTTGGGCACAAAGAGCAAGAGAGAAGTGGATACAGAAAGGGGATGAAAATAAAAGTTCCTAGTACCCTCGTCGCTAATCTGCGGCCAATGCGGAATCCGAAAACAAAAAATTTTAAGGCACTAAAAACTTATAATCTAGAATCTAAACCAAACATCTAAAGTAGCAAACACAAAAGGTAGAAATCACAACTTTTGTATCGTCTTTATTTGCTCTAATTCGGTTGGACTCTAGCATGCTCTCAAGAGTTTCGGATTGCGCTTGCAAGCCGATCCTCCTTCACTAAAGATGATTCACCCGAGAGAATCAAGTTCACGCTTCAATTTCATCAATGAAATAACTAAAAATCCTATGTTGCTAATTTAGGATGCTTAGTGATGTGTGTGAGTGTTCTAGCATTTTTCTTTCTCTTTATCTTCATGATTCTCAACTCATGAGAGGGTTGAAAATGAAGAAGAAAAAGAAGCTATGGAAGAGAGAGTAGAAAGAATGATAGAATGAAAAAAACATCACAAATTCAAGCATGCTTACTTTCTTTTGTTAATTTTTTTTCCATTTTAAAACTACAACCATGCCTCAATAGTGTGAGAAAATGAATTAATAATTCATTTGCCCATACCCTCCACCATTTCTTTCTTCCACCTCATTTCTTAACTTCTTTAAAAAGAGATAAAAACATAGAAACGAGGTGTCCTGCTTCTAGAAATATTCTTGTATAAATACAAGAATACCTACCCGCAAATACATGCCCATATTCGTATCAAAATACGAATAACTAAGAGATATAAAAATACAATGAACATAGTACTAGAATATACATATCGAAATATATATATGTATTGTTAGTTATGTATATACCCTAGAGGTCATTGTTGTACATATGATGTATATTATAATGGATGTTTGGATATATATAGAGAGGACCTTCTTGCTCGTCATGATAGTATGCTATTTGGTTTCTCTTTGTCTTAACATTTTGACTTATATTAGTTTACTGTCTTACTCTCACATGTTGATAAAGCCCTTAGGATCTGTACTCGACTACTAGGACTATGATGAGATCAAACTAGTAGGGCCACGGTAGTCGATGAGTACATCCTATAACTGTTCCTAGTCGAGGGTATATCGAGACAGGGTATCGATACACCAGAGTAGACTAGCGTATACACATCTTGACCCATATGAAAGGCGATGGATGATCCAATATCCATCGGTGTTTGACATCAAGGATGGTGTACGGGTGCTCAGTGGAGACTGGGTACACTGGACGGACTCGCCGAGAACTCCCAGATGGTATTATACCTCACGTCAGATGGCAGTTCTCTGGTGACACTGGTACAGGATAGTCTGTAGACCCGAGATCGTCATAGAGTCTTGTGTGATTCCCACTGTGCTTTGATTTCCACCTTACCACGTCCAATAGGGCGTGCAAATCGGTTGCTTTTGGGTACAGTCCCGAATCACATGGAGGCATTGAGCGATAGGAGGGGATTCGTCTCTCCCGGTATAGGGAGTTGATGTTGTGCTGTGTTCGATTGGCTATAACTGGAAGTCCCTGGCCAGGGCGGATATAGAGTACTACTGGTAAGTGTTATCAGTAGGTTCTCGACCTGTTATGAGCCTCACATCGACACGAATTATCGGTTACTGGGGTCAGATGTATACCACCCATAGACTAGATATGCAACATATCAGACGAAGAGACCGGACTGTACGGGAGTGTTACTGATTGGATTCACAGGAGAATGTACAGGCTTGCTTGTTGATCTTCTGATCGCTCAATACCTGGGTGGCTGTTACGTTTAGCTGACCGCTTGCAGCTTGCGGGTGTTTGATATGATCATCACCTGCTACCGGCGTATTGACGATTCTTTAGAGTCCTACACAGAGGTTTCTTGACTCAGGAAAAAAGGAGTAGGGGCACATATGTGATATGTGCAGTACCGAGAATAATGCGATATGAGATACCTTATTCTATTCTCGCGATATTTTGATATGAGCCGGGTCATCGGATCAAGTGATGATTCGATGAATCGGTACATGATAATATTAATCGGTTATATGCGATATAGCCGGATTGTCGGATCAAGTGTTGATTCGATAATATAATGTATAATTATATATGTGATATATTACATTATATTATCTAATATTGGCTCGCTTTATTATTTCATTTTCTCACCGGGTAATACATTGATATATATGCGATATATGTTAATTGTATTATTTTATTTTGTTACAAAATATATTATATATGTGATATATAATATTGTAATATGTTATAATTACTAATGCAACATGATTAGTGGAGATTAAACATGGTTAGGGTTTGATTTGGGTTAGTTCTTTCATGAACCTTCTAGAAGGTTTTCTTTTGTTTCTTGCAAAGATATTTTTGTGAGATATTTGTAAACCCAAACCACACCCTTAACCCTAGTTAACTCTCTACAATGGTTTGCCTTGTCATCTTTGACCATGGTTTCATTTGTAATCATATAATTTTTTTCATTATTCATCACAAAAGGAATTATTCATTCATCTTCTTCTTCTTTCTCCTTGCAAAGCTTTCTAGCTTTGATATTTGTGATGAATTAGGGTGAGAATTTAATAATAAAAGAGAGCATAAATCCTACTTAATCATCCTCATCTAATCTAGCCAATTAGATTAGGGTGTTCACCTCATTAGTGAGAAAGAGCTTGAGTTAAAGGAACTTCGAGGTAGATCATCGGAGAAAAGGAAGACTACAAGCTAGCAAGAATCGTTCGAGTTGTGAAGCCTCTCTTGAGTCCGGGAGATCATGGATCGTGGCGAAGGGACTTTTACTCGGAGCTTATGAAGCTAAGGAGCGGACTACAAAGATTGTAATCCCTCACTCTTAGTTGTAAAGTTGTTTACTTGCATATTAAACCCTAATTATCTAGCAAAGATCCTAGCTTTGGGTTGTTCGGCACGTCTAAATTTTTATCCGTGCATGGTTGATGCCATATAGACCCTTGTATGAGTGCCTAGGAACCCTACAGTGGTATCAGAGCCAAGTTAGGGCATTAGGCGACGTGTATACGAAGTTAAAACTCCGATCAAACCCCGAAACATCGAAAATGACCCCCTGTCTGGAAATTTTGTAAAAATTTGATTTTTTCTGCATTAAAAATACTTAAAAATTCAGCAGGGAATTCTAAGAATTACCATGAAACACGAGCCCAAAATAGCATGAAGTCGTCGCGGAACCGCGGCAGGAACCTGCTTCCCGCGGCGGTTCCGCGGCCGAACTTTGGCATTATGGACACGTGTTTGCACAGGATTATCCGTAGGAGTTTCTGCATATTTCTGGGTATTTTTAATCTGACTCAAGTGTTGAGTGTTTTGGGGATTATTTTGTATTCGTTGATTCGATCGAAAAATTTAATTTCGTTTTGTTTTCCGGATATTTCAGAAACTGTTAAAATGTTCGAACGGATATCATTAACTCACTTTTTCCCGGCACGAAAAAATTTCAAGTGTTGAATTTTTCTTGAGTTTAAATCTTTCGGAAAAACGTGCAAGTAACGCGGTGGACCCTCTAGAAGAACACAAACCTTAACTCGATTATGTGACCGTCTGAACCGCCTCTAAACCTTAGGGTTTGGGGCAGAAAGGCGTGCCACATGTGAGGCGTTGGCTTGACCCTTCTACTGCTGGACCATTGGTACTGTGACATATTCTGGGACTTTTGAACTCCACTCAAGTGTTAAGCTACTTAGGAAATCTTGGGTATTTGATTATTCGATCGGAAAGTTTAATATTGTCTATTTATCTGGAATGTGATACAATATGTGGAATTCATATAGTTAGGCATGAAATGCGAAGTATGTGATATTTCGGATTTACGATGTCTAAAGAGATTGTGGATTCCAAATGTTGTAGTTTTACACTTTCTTTTCTGTGACCGTAAGTGTAGTATGTAGTTGTATTGCCGGTTTTCATTGCTATATATCAACAACGATCGGTGTATGCATACTTACTTACGTTGATGATATGAGATATTATGTGTTGCTGTGATATGTTATATTGGATCGTCGTGTTCTGAATAGCTGGGGGTTTTATGTGAGATGAGGGTTTTTATTTTCATTCATGTAAAATTCATTTGTATGTAATATTCTTTTATTGGGGCACTTCCGGGATGAGGTTGATGTCACCAGTGTATATTATTTACTTTTCCGCATTTGGTAGACCCAAGGAGGGGAGCAAAAGTAACCGGGTTCTAGGGTCTAGAGAGAGGCCGTCTCGAGGAGTTGAGACCGGGTCTCCTAACCCTAGAATTGGCAGTGTTACTTGCCGCTCTCGTAGGGGTCTAGGGATGTGGGTTTGGCTATTCATCGCGACCGTGGAATCCATATTTTATACATGCTCGTATTAAAACACGGACATCCTAGTATATCCAATATTTCATATATGTTCTTCTGCTGCAATGTTCTGTGATGAGATCATATTACTGCCTGAGACGAATGCTTATACTATATATATATATGCTGATATATAAATATTACTGCTTTCGTTTCTACTGTGATGTTTAGGAAGCATAAGCTGATGGGATATATTAATGAGATTAATAAAAAGAAAAGAAACCTAAAAGATGTTGTAGAATCAAAACTTTATAAAAAGGTAGCTACAGTCTTGCTTTGCACAGCGGTATATATGATATACCCTGCACCTTATTCGATGAGGAAAAAGCCGAGATCTCTTCACCGGGAGTGACCTCTTTAGCAAAACTGGAAGATGCTACAAACTCACGGTTTAGTTTTTGATAGCTTAAATAGTTCTTGCTTTGCACCGCGGTATATATGATATACCCTGCACCTTATTCGATGGGGAAAGAGCCGAGATCCCTTCACCGGGAGTTACCTCTTTAGCGAAACTGGAAAAGCCTAAAAAACACTCCTTTTCAAAATCACTCGATTCTACGACGATATCAAGTTCATTATGCTCATGGTTTTCTGAAAAACCTACGTAGCCCTCCGACATTTCAGATAGATATTACTTAGTATTCGTGCTATGTTTGTTGACTTAGTCAAGGCGTAGTGTATGGTAGCTAAATAGTGTTTATCTGTTAAAGCATGAGATGTGATTGGATTAGGGTAGTCGTACGGCTTTTTTGACTTAGTCAAGGGTCGTACGGGTGGGTTTAATTCAATCGGGAAATGTACGGGTTGAACTTGACTTGCGATTTATGATTTGTTGACTTAGTCAAGGTCATAGATCGCTAGGGGCAAAAGAATTATCGGGAATTTCAAGTGTTGAAATTTGAAATGAGATTGTATACCTCCTATGAGATAGTTGGATCCTGATACCCACTACGAGTAAGAGTTACTCCTGGGAGAATTTTACACAGGACAATTAGCCGATCAAGTAGGTGTCTAGAAAAGTGTCAACGGGGTTATGCCTCTGGGAAAACGGGGTTTATTTTAATTAGGTCCGTACGAAAGTACGGGGAACCTCCCTCAAGTACCAACACTGATCTGGCTGAAAGATTGACGAAATTGTAGGGTGTAATTAATCCCGGCTAATCTTACCTTTTAGGGTTTGAAGGAAGATTTGATAAAAACAGTGGGAGACATCCTGATTAGATAAGATAATAACCAATCTAATCTTGCAAGAGCATACGCTAAAGTGTTTCCTTCTCTCTCTCTCCAGATAGCGACTATGTCAGGACTTAATCAAGATAATAAAATGGATGTATTGACTGAACCTGCTTATTATACCGAGCAGGGGATCATTGGTCCCGTTCTTTCTTATAAGAGTTATAAGACTGAGCAGGAAATAGGAGAAAATCTGGATTCTCACGCCGCCCAAACGAAGAACAGGCATGTTGATGCATCTTCTTCGGGTGCGTTAGTTATTGAGAAGTGTTTCTCAGTTCACCCTACGTCCTGGGTATTAGATACCGGATCGGGATCCCACATATATAAATTGTTACGTGGGCTACGAAAAGGTAGAGAACTGGGAAAAGGTGATCATTCCGTACAAGTAAGGAATGGTGCAAGTATTGCAGCCAAAGCAGTTGGCGAATATCACCTTGTATTACCAAGTAGTAATACAATGATTTTGAACAAGTGCTATTATATACCGAATATGATGTGCAGCATTATATCAGTTTCTTTATTAAGTAAAGAAAGATATAATTTTATAATACAGGATAATGTTATGAACATATTCCTGAATCAAAAGTTGATTGGATCAAGCTCGTTACATAATGGCATATTCATTCTTAATCAAAATACAGTCCTTAATATACAAAACACACATAAGAGGAAGTGTTCAGAAATGAACGAATCCTTCTTGAGGCATTGTAGACTTGGTCATATCAATGCAACACGGCTCGCTAAGTTACATCAGGATGGATATTTGAATCCGTTCGAATTATCATCTTATGATACTTGTCATTCATGTCTCAAAGGTAAAATGACCAAAACTCCGTTTAGTGGACACGGAGAAAGAGTTAAGGAACTCTTAGGGCTGGTACATAGTGATGTATGCGGTCCTATGTCTACACATGCCAGGAACGGTTCTTCCTAGTTTATTACATTCACTGACGATCTCTCTAGATACGGACATATGTTCCTGATGAAACACAAGTCTGAAGCGTTTGAGAATTTCAGAGAATATAAGAACGAAGTAGAGAACCAAATGGGCAAAAGTATTAAAATCCTTCGATCTGATCGAGGAGGAGAATACTTGAGCAATGATTTTCTTGATTATCTAAAAGAGAATGGGATTCTCTCTCAGCTTACTCCTCCTTATACACCACAGCACAACGGTGTATCGGAGCGGAGGAATCGCACCCTATTAGATATGGTACGCTTTATGATGAGTCATGCTGAGTTACCTATTTCCTTTTGGGGGTATGCGCTTGAGACAGCCTTATACCTATTGAATCTAGTTCCATCTAAATCTGTACCTACCACACCATATGAGATATGGAGTGGGAAGAGACCATATTTTAAACGAGTTAAGATATGGGGTTGTCCGGCCTATGTCAAAAGGCAAAATCCGGACAAACTCGAGGCACGATCAGTTCTTTGCAAGTTTGTGGGATATCCAAAGAATTCTCAAGGATATTTTTTCTACCACGCTGAGGAACAAAAAGTGTTTTTTGCTCAACATGCCACCTTTTGGGAAAAGGAATTTCTTACAAAAGAAATTAGTGGCAAAGAGGTAGAGCTGGAAGAGGTCCCAGCACCGCAAACTACAACTGATGATTTATTGGAACCAGATGATTCAGTAATACCCGACGAACCCCAGCCTCTCTGCCGATCTAGCAGGGTTTCTCATCTACCTGAGAGATACTACGGTTTTCTCATTGATGGTGGGAGCGAGAATTGCATCATGGAAGATGATGACCCGACTAGTTTCGAGCAGGCCATCATGAGTGGTGACTCTGTGAAATGGCAGGATGCAATGCGATCTGAGATGGAATCCATGTACACCAACAAAGTATGGACTTTGGAAGTAACTCCTGAAGGGGTAAAACCCATTGGGAGCAAGTGGATCTTTAAAAAGAAAATTGGTGTAGATGGAAAATTTGAGACTTTCAAAGCTAGACTTGTTGCAAAGGGTTTTCGTCAACGACCAGGTGTGGATTATGACGAAACCTTTTCTCCAGTGGCTATGCTTAAGTCCATCAGGATCTTACTTGCCATTGCTACATACCATGACTACGAAATCTGGAAGATGGATGTTAAGACCGCCTTTCTAAATGGTGATTTAGAAGAGTGCGTGTACATGACTCAGCTAGAGGGCTTCGTAGATAGTGGGAGCCGCGGAAAGGTGTGCAAACTGCTTAAATCCATTTATGGGTTAAAGCAAGCATCGCGGAGTTGGAACATCTGCTTTGATGTTGGGGTCAAAGAGTTTGACTTCATCAAAAACGTAGATGAACCTTGTATTTATAAGAAGGTTGCAGAGAGTAAGGTTGTCTTCCTCGTATTGTACGTCGATGACATACTCTTGATAGGAAATGATGTTCCTATACTGCAATCAGTCAAGCTCTTCTTATCACAAAGATTCTCAATGAAAGATCTAGGTGATGCCTCCTGCATATTGGGAATTATGATCTACAGAGATAGATCTAAACGGATACTGGGATTGTCCCAATCCAGGTACATTGACACCATACTAAAGAGGTTTAGTATGTAAGAATCCAAGCGTGGGAACCTACCCACGATCTTTGGACTCACTCTCTCCAAAGAGATGTCTCCCAAGATTGATTTAGAGAGAGCTCGCATGCAAGGGATACCCTATGCTTCGGCAGTAGGCTCTATCATGTATGCGATGCTATGTACCAGACCCGATGTAGCATACTCACTAAGTGTGGTGAGCAGGTATCAAGCAGATCCTGGAGAGAGTCACTGGACAGCTGTGATGAACATTCTCAATTACTTACGAAGGACTAAGGAGATGTTCTTAGTGTATGGTAACGGAGAACTCTAGGTGGAGTCCTTTACCGATTCTAGCTTCCAAAGTGATAAGGACGACTCTAAGTCGCACTCGGGATTTGTCTTTACCCTCAATGGAGGGGCGGTATGTTGGAAGAGTTCCAAACATGATACCGTTGCAGACTCGACGGTGGAGGCTGAATACATCGCTGCCAACGATGCTGCCAAAGAGGCTGTCTGGATAAACAATTTCATTAGTGAACTTGGCGTGGTTCCATCCGTTGAACATCCAATACTTCTATATTGCGATAACAATGGAGCTGTGGCTTTGGCCAAGGAACCCAGGTCCCATCAGAAGTCCAGACATATTCTAAGGCGGTATCACCTGATCAGGGAGATAGTTGATCGCCGGGAGATCGAGGTCAGGAGAGTTGATACGAAGGACAACACCGCGGATCCACTCACGAAGGCCATTCCCCAGATACAGTTTGAGAGTGTCACGCCCCGAAAGAGCACGTGACTGGCCCTTGAACCATATGAAGTCTATAGGACCCCATCTGATCCAAGTAAGCCAAAAGCCCAGCAATCTAAAACCATTTTAAGAGTAAATAAGGAAAACTGTTTTTGAAAAGTAAGGAAATCATGTTTGGAAATCAAAGTTTTTAAATAACTAAGCCGAATATGCATTTTTTTAAAATGTGTAACCTTTCCTGAAAATTTCGGCAGAGTTTCCTTTGTAAAAACTGGCCCCGAACGGGGTACAACAAGAATAATATATATGAAATGATAAAAGGCATCCCCAAGCGGGAGCTAGCTCTTCGTCAATCGACGGTCACAACCACGCAAGCAATAAAAATATACAACGCCAAAGGCGAGGATCAAATCCAAAAAGAACTCAAAACAGCCAGAAAACCGCAATACTACTAGCGCGACTCTAAGGTCGAAATAAAACAACACTGTTTTCTAAGTCTGAAACAATATACAAGTTTTGGTTGATGGAAATTCTAGATACAATAAATGATACATGAACAATGGCGGTTCTGATACAAAAGAACCCACCTATCCAAGCAAGTCACCCATAAGGAAGTAGTGTGCCAGAAATGCCGCTATGGAATCTGTACGGCAAAAACCTGCAAGGACTGGGGCACAACGGGGGTGAGTTGCCAACTCGTGAATAGAAAGATATCTACAAGCAGAGATCAAATGCATGACCCATCCTAGGTCAATACGATCAGATATAAATAAACCTCAATATGAATAAAGCTGAAGCATGCTAAACTGGCAATGTAATCTCTACATGAGTGTAATGCCAAGTGCTCGTGCTAGTGCCTCAGGTAATAGCATGTCATGAATATGAGGTATGATCAATGTAATCAAATCTGCACACACGTGGATCCCGTCCACTCGTCACCCAATGACAATAACCATCATGCAAGTAAATATCATGAAACCTGTGCATGGAAATATGAGGATATAACCCACCCGAGTGCCCAGCATCGGCACTCGAAAACATCATGAAAACTGTGCCCAGCATCGGCACATAAATCCTCATATATCGGGCTCCGTCAGTCCGGATCGGCCCGCGGGCTCTGTCTGCGGTATCGGCCCTCGGCCCCGGCAGGACGCCCAAATCTATCCATCGACTCTGGTCAGTATCCTCCGGATAACCGTCAGGTCCAACCAATCACCGGTAGGTACTTGCCCGCCTCCAGGCTCAATCGGCAAAGCTCATCGATCATCTTGCCGAGGGGAACCATACCGGGTCCACCATGTACCCGCAATCGGCTCATCCACTCCTCGATTCGGGTTTCACATGTCGCTCTCAGTACCGAGAAAACACATGGTGGACGCACTGAAATATCATATCAAGGGTAACCGGGTTTTTAAAGCAATGACATATTCTCTTTTGAAACACTCTCGGTTCCCAAATCCAGAAATATCATAGAAACAACATATCTCAATGCGTATAATCAAAAGCATGAAGTATGTGACATGTAAAGGAAGGTATGCATATCATCATGTCATGCAAGGATCATATACTGAATGCAATAGTACTACAGTGTAGTGACATGGCAATTATCGATGATGAGTGTGTGAGCCGGCAACAAGTGTACGTGGAACATATGCATCATCGATAATGGTGCTGGTGTCCTAGCAGCATGACTGAAATATAACCACAGTACAAGCGATGCAATGCAAATAGCATGAATATGCGGAATCGAATAATCAACGCAAAAGTAAAGAATCTACACCAATCTGTACAAGTCATGCAGGGGTGCCATTTGAAATAAGACGAATCAGGGCTTTTGGAAAAACAAGGGCTACGGTGTTTTAAGAAAAGATACATCATTTGAAAATATCCGTATGACCCTTCTGCCTATCTTTAAAATATCCCCGATTCGTTAGTTTGAAATAGGTATGACTCGGTCCAGTCTAATGTCTACTAAGTAATCTAGACAGGAGGGGTGAGAAACCACATAATCTGAGTCAATATATATAGATATGATAGTCGGTGATCCCGCCTTAATAACATATCGTAAGATATCATCGAGTCATGAGTGCGGATCTATCATCAATATCGGCTCGTACGGTAGATCGTCGTACGGCATCCCAATAGCTGGGTAGGGGTCAATATCACAGTACCTCATCACATATCAGGTATCACTATCATCAGATCGCATAATCTGGGGTACTACTCTAAGTCTAGTACCAATCGATACCATCTATAAAAATATGAATGCGGGTAAAGCACATGTCCAAAGGCCCGCTAAAACTATCATATCGCACCTCGAAGACAAGCTATGTCACATCGCCGATCTCACGGCCTCACATCAAGTATCATCTCAAACCACGTATCATCCTCAAATCCCGTATATAAACACATAGTCCCATACCCATGTGTAGATATACACACCATCATATGCACTCTAATAAATGAAAGAATGAATGCAAGTATGTGTGTAAATGTATGTGTGAGTGCAACCACTACTCTAGGGTTCGCACTATACTAAACCAATATATTCTTATCATCAAAATATCATTATTACCATCAATAACCATAAACAACACATAATAAATATTCGTGTGTATACGTATTCGTATACATCACCACGGACTGCGGGGGAGCTATACGCCATCCACCCGACTTCTCCCCGTAGATATAAATCTACTCACCTTGCTTCTCGTGTGCCAAAGCCGATGTCGCTATCTTCACCTCCTTTGCCCCAACATCACGCGGGGTACCTACAAGTGTATCACAATACTAAAGCACATGAAAATCACATCGGAAACCAAAATAGCACACGCTACCCGCATAGGTAAAAACCTATCGACTCGCATGTAAACACAATCAAAATCCACTTGTCGTTGACGTCCAAACGCCACCCGACAGGAATGAATCACCAAATACCAAAATCCATGCTAAAACAAGTCCCAAATTATACACCAACATAGGAAAATCAACCCAGATTTCACCCTAGATGGAATCAGTCAAAACTAGACATACTCAGGGTCAAAACTAGAGGAAATGGGGGCATGCACAGAAAACGAGGCAATTCCTTAAAATACCTTATTTTAGAATTTTCCATAATTTTTCCCCATTTATCTGTATTTAATTATACCAGAATATTAAAATATTCATTAAAATAATATTAAATTATAAAATTTCCCAAAAATTATATTTTATTATTTTGAAGACGTTACAGAGAGATTATTCGTGATGCTAGGTATGAGATATTACAACAGTTGGCCTTAGTGCAAGTGGGAGATTGTTAGCTATGTATATACCCTAGAGGCCATTGTTATACATATGATTTATATTATAATGGATGCTTGGATATATATAGAGAGGACTTTCTTTCTCGTCATGATAGTATGCTATTTGGTTTCTCTTTGTCTTAACATATTGACTTATATTAGTTTATTGTCTTACTCTCACATGTTGATAAAGCCCTTAGGATCTGTACTCGACTACTAAGACTATGATGAGATCATACTAGTGGAGCCACGATAGTCGATGAGTACATCCTATAACTGTTCTTAGTCGAGGGTATATCGAGATAGGGCATCGATACACCAGAGTAGACTAGCGTATACGCATCTTAACCCATATGATGGGCGATGGATGATCCCATATCCATCGGTGTTTGATATCAAGGATGGTGTACGGGTGCTCAGTGGAGACTGGGTACACTGGACGGACTCGCCGAGAACTACCAGATGGTATTATACCTCACGTCAGATGGCAGTTCTCTGGTGACACTAGTACATGGTAGTCTGTAGACCCGAGATCGTCATAGAGTCTTGTGTGATTCCCACTGTGCTTTCATTTCCACCTTACCACGTCCAAGAGGGCGTGCAAAACGGTGGCTTTTGGGTACAGTCCCGAATCACATGGAGGCAATGAGCGATAAGAGGGGATTCGTCTCTCCCGGTATAGGGAGTTGATGTTGTGCTGTGTTCGATTGGCTATAACTGGAAGTCCCTGGCCAGGGCGGATATAAAGTACTACTGGTAAGTGTTATTAGTAGGTTCTCAACCTGTTATGAGCCTCACATCGACACGAATTATCGGTTACTGGGGTCAAACGTATACCACCCCTAGACTAGATATGCAGCATATCAGACGAAGAGACCGGACTGTACGAGAGTGTTACTGATGGGATTCACAGGAGAATGTACAGGCTTGCTTGTTGATTTTCTAATCGCTCAATACCTGGGAGGTTGTTATGTTTAGCTGACCGCTTGCAGCTTGCAGCTGTTTGATATGATCATCACCTGCTACCGGCGTATTGACGATTCTTTAGAGTCCTACACAGAGGTTTCTTGACTCAGGCAAAACGGAGTAGGGGCACATATGTGATATGTGCAGGACCGAGGATAATGCGATATGAGATAACGTATTCTATTCTCGCGATATTTTGATATGAGCCGGGTCATCGGATCAAGTGTTGATTCGATGAATCGGTACATGATAATATTAGTCGGTTATATGCGATATAGCCGGATTGTCGGATCAAGTGTTGATTCGATAATATAATGTATAATTATATATGTGATATATTACATTACATTATCTAATATTGGCTCGCTTTATTATTTCATTTTCTCACCGGGTAATACATTGATATATATGCGATATATGTTAATTGTATTATTTTATTTTGTTACAAAATATATTATATATGTGATATATAATATTGTAACATATTATAATTACTATTGCAACATGATTAGTGGAGATTAAACATGGTTAGGGTTTGATTTGGGTTAGTTCTTTCATGAACATTCTAGAAGGTTTTCTTTTGTTTCTTCCAAAGATATTTTTGTGAGATATTTGTAAACCAAAACCACACCCTTAACCCTACTTAACTCTCTACAATGGTTTGCCATGTCATCTTTGACCATAGTTGCATTTGTTATCATATAATCTTTTTCATTATTCATCACAAAAGGAATTATTCATTCATCTTCTTCTTCTTCTTCTTTGCAAAGCTTTCTAGCTTTGATATTTGTGATGAATTAGGGTGAGAATTTGATAATAAAAGAGTGCATAAATCCTACTTAATCATCCTCATCTAATCTAGCCAATTAGATTAGGGTGTTCACCTCATTAGTGAGAAAGAGCTTGAGTTAAAGGAACTTCGAGGTAGTTCATCGGAGAAAAGGAAGACTACAAGCTAGCATGGATCGTTCGAGTTGTGAAGCCTCTCTTGAGTCCGGCAGATCATGGATCGCGGCGAAGGGACTTCTACTCGGAGCTTATGAAGTGAAGGAGCGGACTACAAAGGTTGTAATCCCTCACTCTTAGTTGTAAAGATGTTTACTTGCATGTTAAACCCTAATTATCTAGCAAAGATCCTAGCTTTGGGTTGTTCGGCACGTCTAAATTTTTATCCGGGCATGGTTGATTCCTTATAGACCCTTGTATGAGTGCCTAGGAACCCTATATGTAAAATATTAAATCAAAACTTGATTTAATAATCCGGATTAATACTAAGCCGGCTAGTATTATCATCCGTCCGATAGAAGTCCGTGTGGCTAGCACACATATTTAATAGGAATTCTGCGCGTATCAATATGCGGCCACTATATCATTTTGCCAGAACCGGAAAAACCCTCTGTGTGGGACTCTAAAGACTCTTTAATTCGCTAGCAGTGGGTTTAACCACAAGCACGTCAGCGGCACTAGCTGCACGTAACGGATACCTAGATATTGAGCGAAAGGAAACCCGATGAGCAAACTCATCTGTATCCCTACCGAGTCTGTCTGTGACAATCTCTGTACAGTCCGGTCTTTTCTCCTGAGATAATCGCATACCGGGTCTAGGGGGTGGATAACGTCAGACCCCTACTAACCCGGTAAGTCGTGCCGGTGAGAAGCTCATTATCCACTGAGAAACTACTGATATCACATCAGTAAATCTCATCCACCTTGGCCAAGTTTTTATGGTGATGGATGACCCAATACAACACGAAATCGACTTCTAATACCGGGAGAGACGAATCCCCGACGATTGTTCACTGCCTCCATTTGGCTCGGGACTGTACCCAACTAAAACCAATTTTCATAGCTCCTTTGAACAGTGGTAGGGTAGTAATCTAAGTACAGTGGGAACTCACACGAGACAAATGAAAATCTCAGGTCAAAAGACTAACATATACCCATCCCACAAGAGAACTTCCATCTTACGATAGGTATAATACCATCTAGAAGTTCTCGGTGAGTCCGTCCGGTATACTCACCTCCAGTGAGCACATGTATACTATCTTAGGTGACTCAACACCAATGGCTTGTCAGACCGGCCACCATCCCTCGTCGGGGTCTCAAAAAGTATACACTAGTCTACTCCGGAGTATCGATGCCCGGTTTCGATACTCTCCCGACTAGGGACATTTAATGATGTGCTTATGGATCACCCAACTCCCACGTATATGATCGCTATCATAATGCTAGTAGTCAAGCAATAATCCTACGGGTTTTATCAAAATGTATACACATAATGATAAAGACAAACTAGATAGTATACTATCATCTCAAGTAAGACTGTTCTACCTGTATAGCTTCTCTTTCAATTATTATAATCGCCTACTTGCAATTACAATAATTGCCTTGATGGCACTATATCCAACAATCTTCCACTTGCACTTATGGCTAATTATTATAGTATCGCATACTTACAGCTCATGTGCTACCGAATACCCAACTTCTCTACTAGTCAGTTTCCCAAAACTCATTTTGAGAAACTTACATGTTCGAGCAATAATCTCAGTGAGTGGATCCGCTCCAATATTTCTATCTTTATCTCTTTATATCTCAACTTCGCGGAGAACGACTATCTCCCGAAATGAGCGATTCTTGTCTTAGAACTTGTCTAGATATCTGATGGGACCTTATTCATAACATGAACACCAAATCCAACAAGCTTCTTAGACTGTATCCATTCCTGATGTAATCAGCACCCAGTGCGATGACCACTTCAGTATCCTGCTTGGAAAACTATCCAACATACTGCACCTCAGAAGAGGGTAAACTTATAACTCTGACAGATACTCTGTCAACCAGGTCACCTTTGAAGCCTAAACCGGTAACCGCCTCCTGCAGGAGGCTTCCATTACCATACACCAAGAACATCATCTTATGTTCTTAATAGCTTCCCAATGTTTCTCTAGGATTGGATTAATATATACTTATTGGAGCTAGCGCAATAACAATATCTGGTATGGTACTTGATATCTCATGATTGACTCAATTGCCTAAGCATGTGATATGTCAATCATGAAAATTCCTTTCCTCATCAGTCTAGAATACATCTCTTTAGAGAGGGTGATTCCTGTTAGTCATATGTTTTCCCTAGAGGCCGTTATTGTACATGATTGTATATTATAGTGGATGCTTGGACATATATATATAGAGGACTTTCTTGCTCGACAAGATAGTATGTTATCTGGTTGCTCTTTATCTTAACCCAATTTAGGAACATGACCCATGTACACTTGTATTATTATACTGTCTCTCTGATACATGTTGATAAAACCCTTAGGATATGTACTTGATTACCAGGACTATGATGCAGATCATACTAGTGGTGCCAGGATAGTCCACAAGTACATCCTTTAATTGTTCCTAGTCGAGGGAGTATCAAGATAGGGCATCGATATTCCAGAGTAGACTAGTGTGTACGTTTCTTGACCCTATATAGGGCGATGGTTGATCCCATAGCCATTGGTGTTTGACATCAGAGATTGTACACAGATGCTCATTAGAGAATGGGTACACCGAACATGACTCACCGAGAACTCCTAGATGGTGCTATACCTATCGTTAGATAGCAGTTCTCTGGTGACACTCGTACAGGTTGGTCTGTAGACTCGAGATCGTCATAGTGTCTTGTGTGGTTCCCACTGTGCTTTGATTTCCTCCCTACCACGGCTCAAAGGAGTCGTGCAAACATGTGGATTTTGGGTACAGTCCCGAGTCACATGGAGGCAATGAGCGATAGGAAGGGTTTTGTCTCTCCCGATATTGGGAGTTGATGTTACGCTATGCTCGATTGGCTATAACAGCAAGTCTCTGGCCAGGGCTGATGATATTTACTAGTAAGTGTTATTAGTAGTTTTTCGAATCATTATGAGCCTCATATCGGCATGACTTATCAATTTATTGGGATCTGACGTATCCACCTCCAGACTCGATATGCGACATATCAGACGAAGAGACCGGACTGTACGGTAGTGCTACTTATAGGCTTCATGGGTGTTTGGACAAGCTTGCTTGTTGATCTTCTATTCGCTCAATATCCGGGTAGCCGTTACGTCTAGCTAGTACCGCTGACGGCTTATGGGTAATTGATATGATCATTGCCTACTGCTGGCACATCGACGAGTCTTTAGAGTCCCACGCAGAGGTTTCCTAGCTCAAGCGAAACTGTAACACCTTAGAATGCCATTAGTGTTAATTAACGATAATGCGGGTTTTTAGTAAAAAGTTAACCAAAATAATTTTCAAATATTTTATAAAAATTAATTAATATTTTATTATTATTTGTTTAAACTTGCATACACTTGTGCATGTTAACTTTGGGGTTATAGAGTAGTTAACCATGCTTAACTAGCCATGGCACCCTAAACCAATTTCATGCCATGTTAACCCATTTCACTTATTTTTTAGTAAGGGCTTATCTTTTATTGAGAGGGAGAGAAGGAGAGAGAGAGAGTTGACAATGAAGAATGATGAGGCATAGGGCAAGCATGGGACTATTAATGAGGAGAGAGAAAGGGCATGGCTCATTCCTAACCTCACACCCTTATTTCCCTCATCCCTCACTCATACACTCCCTCATTCTCACCTCACTCTCTCATTCTCAATTATTTCTCCTTCTCATTCCCTTCTTCAAATGAAACCTTAACCATTTCTTCTCAATCCCAAGCCTAATCTTCACTAAACCTCACTAAAACCCTTCACAAGTCTAGCTAAGCCCTGTCTTGATAACTTGGAGCATGGAAAGCTAGGGTTTTCGAGCATGTTTGGTAAGGTAGTGATCTCTAACTATTAATTAGACTTTTAAGATGTTGTGTTGCTTAATAGTTGCTGTTTAGAACACTAAAGTTATAGTTTTTGTGCAAATATCTTATTTTGGTAAAGTGTTGTATCTCGGGTGAATCTGCTATCGAACCAGGTTGTTGTTTGAGAAGTTGCCATCACAGAGACCTAGTCTAGAGGCCTAGAACCCACTATAAAAACCTGAACCCATTCCATTTGAAATTGGCCGCAATTTAATTGCTTCTGGCCGCAATTTGCGGCCAGACTGGTGAGTGATGGTTCATGTCTAGGTCATGGGGTCTCTGGGTTGTTTGTAGTCTCGTGGAACTTACAACTTTCACTAATTGTTTGAGTAGCAAAATCTGGGACCACTTAGCTAGTTTTTAGTGTTTCGGCAAAGTGCGATACGATTAATCCGACGTAATTTAAATGTTTCTGGTAGCTTGCAGTCGTGGATTTATTTTGATGATGCCGTTGTACGCGTTTAGCAGCTAAGTGAACCCTTTTGTAGCTTGAGGGAACTGATTCGTTAATTGGCCTTGTGTTCGTTTATTATTGGGTAGTTTACTAAATCTACACGTTATTGTGTTGTGTGATAATAGGATCGCAGGGGGGACTTCGGACGCTGCGAAGAAAGGAAAACAAGTGGTTGGATTTACCTCGCTCGAGATCGCCGGTGAGTAGATTTAACATCTACGGGGGAATCGCCCTATGGCGTTAAGTGTCGAGGGCTAAATTCGATGTTATAGCCACATGTTTATATACATTTACGTTGATTGTGCATGAGCATCATCTGCATACCATTACTTGTTGTGCCTTGACTTAGTACCTATTGGACACTGCACCATTACTGACGGTTCATGTTGCATGAGCACTAAATTGTATGCCACACACACACCGTTGGTAATTACGATGACACGCACAACATATACATATATATGGTACTGCATTCGTTATTGACATTGAGGCAGTTGTTCTTATACCACCTTACTAAGAGAATATGTGTTGTACCACCTTCATTATTATCAATAGTTAGACGCTGAATCTTGTTCTATTGCGTATATGAATTGCATCATGCATACATACATGCATACATATATACATACATACATGCATGCATGCATACAAACTCTGCTATAGCTACATAGACACCTTTATATGATGTTGCATTGGACTTTGGGGAATTTGGGTGTTAGTTATATGTATGCCCTAGAGGCCATTACTGTACATTGGATGTATATTGTAGTGGATGCTGGGACATATATAGGTAGGACTTTCTTGCTCGACATGATAGTACGCTATCTGGTTGCTCTTTATCTTAACATGTATACTTTCTGTCTCTCTGATTACATGTTGATAAAGCCCTTAGGATTTGTACTCGACTTCCAGGACTATGATGTAGATCATACCAGTGGGGCCTGGGTAGTCCATGAGTACATCCTTCAATATTCTTAGTCGTGGGAATATCGAGACGGGGCATTGATATTCCAGAGTAGACTAGCGTATATCTTCTCGACCCATGTGATGGGCGATGGATGATCCCATATCCATTGGTGTTTGACATCAGAGATGGTATGCGGGTGCTCATTGGAGACTGGGTACACTGAACGGACTCGCCGAGAACTCCCAGATGGTATTATACCTCACGTCAGATGGCAGTTCTCTGGTGACACTGGTACAGCTTAGTCTGTAGACCCGATATCGTCATAGAGTCTTGTGTGTCTCCCACTGTGCTTTGATTTCCACCCTACCACGGCTCAACTGAGTCGTGCAAACAGGTGGTTTTTGGGTACAGTCCCAATTCACATGGAGGCAATGAGTGATAGGAGAGGATTCGTTTCTCCCGGTATTGGGAGTTGATGTTCCGCTATGCACGACTGGCCATAACTGGAAATCCCTGGCCAGGGTTGCTGTGATATACTGGTAAGAGTTATCAGTAGTTTCACGATTGTTATGGACCTTACGTCGGCATGACTTATCAAGCTATTGGGGTCTGACGTTTACCACCCCTAGGCGAGATATGCGACATATCAGACGAACAGACCGGACTGTACGGTAAGTGTTACTGGTTGGATTCACAGGAGTGTGAGCGAGCTTGCTCGTCGATCTTCTAATCTCTCAATACCCGGGTGGCCGTTACGTTTAGCAGACCGCTTGCGGCTTGTGAGTGTTTGATATGATCATCACCTGCTGCCGGCGTATTGACGAGTCTTTAGAGTCCTACACAGAGGTTTCCTGGCTCAAGCGAAACGAAATAGGAGCGCATATGAGATATGTGCGGGACCGAGAATAATGCGTGTATGTGATACCGTATTCTATTCTCGCGATGAATGTATTGAATGGTTGTATGCGATATAACCTAGTTATCGAATCGAAGATTGATTCGATAAGTCGATACATTGGATATTAGTCGGTCATATGCGATATGACCGGATCGTTAAATCAAGTGTTGATTTAATGATTTAATGTATAATTATATATTTGATATATATTACTTTGCAATAACTAGTATTGGTTCACTTAAGATGGATTTTCTCACTTGATGTGCACATTATATATATGATATAGTTTTGTGCACTAGTTTGTATCATGTTTTATGATGCATGCAAACTTGGGTGTGTGTATGCTATACACCATTTTTAGATAAATGGTTAAGGTTTTATTTACTTTATTTATTTTGGTTAAAAGAAAAAAGAAACTAAATGGTTGCTTTTGTTTTATACAAGAAGCTTCTTGTTGCTTCATGCAACTTTGACTAAGTGACCATTTTGTCTCCATCTCTTAACCTAACCATTTAACTAAACCCTAGTCAATTCTCTACACTCAACAATGGTTGCATTATGATAAGAATGAATGGGATTTTCTCTTTAAGATAATTCTTTTTATTCTTTCATCTTCTTCATCTTCATCAAGCTTCATGGAAGCTTGCTAGCTTCAATGGTGAAATGAGAAAAAGAGTGAGAAATCCCATTCTAAAGTGAACCCACTGTAAGTCCACGTTGCCCACCCCGGTGCTTGCGGGGAGGCGGAAAACGGAATAAAAATCGGATTTTTACTACTCTAGGCAATATGGACTAGAGAAAGTCGGGATCTTTTCTAAACAAAAACTAACTAAAGCTAACTAGAAATTAGCTACATGGAAGAATGGTTATACCTAGGGCTTTATGTCCTTCTCTCCTTGCTCCTTGTAGTGAACGAAAGTAATCTCCTTATCGTCTTCTTTCGTCGAAGAAGGATCCACTCGAGAGCCTCAACCTTTGGCTTCAACTTCAAGCTAGAAGTAACTAAAGTGCTAGAAGTGCTAATCCTAGAACCTTAGATGAGAGTAGAGATTATCAAGAAGAGGTTTTTCTCAAGCTCAAGTGTTTCTCAACACATGAGAGGGGAGAGCTTGAGAGAGAGGAAGAGGAGGAGAGAGAAAGCATATGATAGAATGAGAGAATAATGAAGCATTCTCACATATACGTGTGAATTATTGTAAATTGAAAATTAGTAAGATAATTGTCATGGCTTAATCAAGACATGACCATTATCGTTTCATTTTTAATGCAAATTGCAAGGATCAAAGAGCATCTTTCAAATGAAATGATGATGGTCAAATTGTCAACCTAGGTCAACAAGTCAAGAATGTCAAATGGTCAACAACCCTAACCATGCACAATTATATTAAACTAATATCAATTAACCATAATACACACATAAGCATTAGGGTTAGCAAAATGACAATGGTCATTAACCCTAATCAAAGTCCTCTCCCTCTGTCTCAATCAACTGTGCATACCCACCCATATTCGTGATCCAAGGAACACGAATACAAATAGATAAAACCAATCCCAAATCATATACTAGGATCTGGCTTAAACCAAAGCCCGCTAGTATAAGCTGTCCGGACAGCAAACGTGCACAAGTGCGCGGATGTGAACGAACCCTGTCGCAAAACCATGCGACCTCTACTCATTTTGCCTAAAGGCGAATAACTCTCTGTGTGGGACTCTAAAGACTCGACACTACGCCGGCAGTGGGTTTAACCACAGACCGCAAGCGGCACTAGCTGTACGAAACGGTCCCCAGGTAGATGCCGATAAGAAGACTGATGAGGTGACCCATCTGAACTCCTACTGAGCCTGTATGTGACAGTCTTCGTACAGTCCGGTCTGTTCGCCTGATAGATCGCATGGCGGGCCTAGGGGGGCGGTGAACTTAATTCCGTTAATAGCGGTACAAGTCGTGTCGGAGTGTAGCCCAGAACACCCTGAGATAACACTGGAAACCTACCAGTATATCTCGCTTGCCCTGGCCAGGGACTACTTGTGTAATGGCTCTCCTGGACACAGCGCGATGTCAACCCCCAATACCGGAAGAGACGAATCCTGTCTAACCGTCACTGCCTCCAAGTGGTTCGGAACTGCACCCAAAAACTACCTGTTTGCACGACTCCTTTGAGCCGTGGTAGGGTAGTAATCAAAGTGAAGTAGGAACACACTCGAGGCGAAGTGACAGTGTCAAGTTAGCGGACTAAGCTGTACTCATGTCATCTGGGAACTGACGATAGGTATAATACCAACCAACAGTTCCCGACGAGTCCTGTCCAGTGTACTCGTAAGCTAACGAGCACCCGCATACTATCTCAAGTACGACGTACTGACGGCTGTGGGACAGACCGTCTCCCATGCTGGGATGAGAAGCGCATACGCTAGTCTACTTCGGAGTATCGATGCCCTGTCTCGATAGTCTAACGACTAGGGACCTGTACAAGGATGTGCTTATGAATTACCCAGCCCCCACGAGTGTGAGCGCCATCACAACGCTGGTAATCAAGCAAAGATCCTAAGGTCTCTACTAATATGTATATAAGCGATATGCTAAAAGAAACGCATACACATATTGAAGTAGAGACAAACCAAGTAGCATACTACCATTTCGAGCAAGATTGTATATACAACTGTGAATATCCCAAGCTTCCATCAAGTAATATACAAACTAGTATGATACAGTAATGGCCTCTAGGGCATATACACTAACACCCACTTCCTATTTCTTCATCCTCTACCACTTGCCATATAGTATAGGGTGTTTTCTTCACAAGATTCATGACTTGGTGAAGTTGGAGCCTGATCTTGAGTTGCCTCGACGTAGATCATCTTCGGCATTGAAGTCGACGACCTAGCCCGATCTTTTCTCCGATGAAACCACCGCAAGAGTCTAGGATTCCGATGGGTACGGCGGAGAGACGTAAACACGGAGCTATGGAGGTGGAGGACCGGATCTACAAAGGTTGTATTTTCCGTTTACTCTTAGTTAAGTTGTTAACATATATTGTTTCGCCTATACCTCTAGTTACGATCTTTCTTAGGGTCACTCGGCACATAGAAAAATTATGAATTGGCCATGTTTGATCACTTGTAGAACCTCATAGGTGTGCCTAGGAACCCTACAGTGGTATCAGAGCCTAGCTAGAGCCTTAGGCGATGCGTAGACGAAGTTAGAAACCCGATGATCCGACGGCCAATCTTGCCGAAAATAGCTTCTTCGACACTTCGTATCTTGTGATACGAGACTGCTCTCCATACAGTTCTTTTGTATGGAGAAATATGGACTCCAGGTCCATATTCTAATGCCTCCTCTGATGTTCGTTGTCCATTGAGGCAAGCATGAGGCATTTGGCCTTCGCGCAATCGATCTCCCATGTCTTACGGATTTCTTTATCCGCGACGCTGGAGGTGGGACCTGGGACAGGGGGAGCTTTGGTGGTAAGGACATACCCCAACTTGTCGTAAGTGATTGCCATCTTGACATTCCTGAGCCAATCTTTGTAGTTTGGCCCTGTCAGTATGTTTTTATCTGGTAATAACTTAAGTCCGGTCATGTTGAATGGTCGCTGCAATTAGGAGAGAGAAAAGAAACACTTTAGCATGATGCTCTTGCAAGTTTAGAGTGGTTTTTAGTTTGTCTAAACTGGATGGCTCCCACTGTCTCTCGAATCCCTTCTCAAACCGTAAAGAAAGAATTAGTCGGGATCAATCTCACCGTACAATACTTGCTTAACCGTTCAGCCAGGCCAGTGTCGGTACTTCGAGGGAGGTTTTCCAACGCTTTCGCGAAGTTCCTTAATTAAGTAACCTCTTTTCCCTGTGGGCGTAGCCCCGCTAACACCTTTCTAGACACCTACTAGGTTTATAGCATTGATCGTTAAGTGAGAGTTTTCCCGAGGAGTAGCATATACTCACAGTAGGATCGGGATCCAAATATCATCACGTGATAAAACCGAAGGAATCCTACCAGAATCATCACACTCCAAATGGTATGCAGCGCTAGCAAGTTTCAGTGCTTATGAAACTCCCGATGTGGATTTTTGCCCCATGCTCTTATGACCTTGACTTTGGCCAAAATATCATAAGTCACATGTCAAGTTCTACCCGTCATTCTCCTGGTTAATTTGGACCCACCCGTACCTACCCTTGACTTTGGCCAAAATGGCAGCACGACTGTCCCAAACCAACGCATCTATCTATGCTGCACATGAATAGCCAATAGCTACCAATCACTGTGCCTTGACTTTGGCCAAAATACATAGCTTGAATACTTTTTGACCATTCATGTGGAATGACGGAGGGCTACGAATGGTTTTGGCGAAACCGTGAACGTAGTGAACTTGATATAATCGATGGAACGAGATAGCTTTTAAAAGGAGTGGTTCAAGCTCCGCGTTTAAAAGTTTAGTTTTGAAAAGAACCGAGTGGTTTTTAAAGTGTTCCAATCGACTTTTACTTGGTTTATTTTCTTGCATTAGTTCTTTTAATGCGTCCCATCATTTAATCCTACCATTGCAGAAAACAACCAAAATATGATGTACGCTTATGCCATTCGCATTCGCCACGGGGCCCCGTCATCACCTGTTAGGTTACTTAACTAACGACAGAGCGGGGGCTGGGCTAGCGCGGCTGTAAAACATAAGCAACGCCTAAATAGTTATCATATATAAATATATAGCAATGATAGACACTAAAGATCACAGATGAATACATTGGATATACTAGGAATCCGCAATCCGTTCGAGCCTGCAACGAAAAGCGGATTACACGGTCGCGGTGAATAGCCAATACCCTACCCAAGACCCCTACGGGTGCGGCAAACTACCCGTCAAGTACCCGAAGCGAAGCAACCTCCCTCAACACCGTGAGTAGGCCACTCGGCACTTCGAGGTACCCGGTAGTTTGTGCACCCCCTCCATGGGTCTATCCTAGGAGCAAAAGCAGTAAAAAGAATTATACAATGACGGCTATAACCGCGACCCGGTTGTGCGGCCAAACAAATAATAATACATCAATTTACATGTTACATGAATGAAAGAAAAAGAAACACTCATCTCACATCCACCCCGGCTATTCACCCGCGACAATCCAACGCATTCATATACACATACCATCATCAAACACAGATCACAGATATGTATAACCGCCACTAATCGACATATAGCGATTAGCCGACGTTTAATACATATAAACATCACAGATATAACCCATTAGTCAAAGTGTAGTGAAGTTCGATCAAAAATACGGATTTATAGGCCCCCCAAAAACAAATTTCTTTTCTGGAAAACCTGGGCACAAATAAACCATCTTAAAAATCCCAAAACCATGTCAGAAGAACACTGCACCAAACTCGACCCAGAACCGAGTCAACTCGGCCGTGGTTGCGCGGCAATAGCTTGCTATTGCCGCGGAACCGCGGCGCTTTGAACGATTCGCTGGACCGGGTTTGGTGAGTTTCTTAACAAAACCCTGAGATGATTTTTGACGTAAGATTTATTTTATTTTGAGCAGAAAAAATTTCAACAGAAACTTAGTGTTTTGTATGTTTTGGTTTTGCGATTTTTCCGATCAAACTTCCATACACTTTTACTACCTAGCTAGTTTATGTTTAGTTAGGCTCTGATACCACTGTAAGTCCACGTTTCCCACCCCGGTGCTTGCGGGGAGGCGGAAAACGGAATAAAAATCGAATTTTTACTACTCTAGGCAACATGGACTAGAGAAAGTCGGGATCTTTTCTAAACAAAAACTAACTAAAGCTAACTAGAAATTAGCTACATGGAAGAATGGTTATACCTAGGGATTTATGTCCTTCTCTCCTTGCTCCTTGTAGTGAACAGAAGTGATCTCCTTATCGTCTTCTCTCGTCGAAGAAGGATCCACCCGAGAGCCTCAACCTTTGGCTTCAACTTCAAGCTAGAAGTAACTAAAGTGCTAGAAGTGCTAATCCTAGAACCTTAGATGAGAGTAGAGATTATCAATAAGAGGTTTTTCTCAAGCTCAAGTGTTTCTCAACACATGAGAGAGGCGAGCTTGAGAGAGAGGAAGAGGAGGAGAGAGAAAGCATATGATAGAATGAGAGAATAATGAAGCATTCTCACATATATGTGTGAATTATTGTAAATTGAAAATTAGTGAGATAATTGTCATGGCTTAATCAAGACATGACCATTATCATTTCATTTTTAATGCAAATTTCAAGGATCAAAGAGCATCTTTCAAATGAAATGATGATGGTCAAATTGTCAACCTAGGTCAACAAGTCAAGAATGTCAAATGGTCAACAACTCTAACCATGCACAATTACATTAAACTAATATCAATTAACCATAATACACATATAAGCATTAGGGTTAGCAAAATGACAATGGTCATCAACCCTAATCAAAGTCCTCTCCCTCTGTCTCAATCAACTGTGCATACGCACCCGTATTCGTGATCCGAGGAAAACGAATACAAAGAGATAAAACCAATCCCAAATCATATACTAGGATCTGGCTTAAACCAAAGCCCGCTAGTATAAGCTGTCCGGACAGCAAACATGCACAAGTGCGCGGATGTGAACGAACCCTGTCGCAAAACCATGCGACCTCTACTCATTTTGCCTAAAGGCGAGTAGCTCTCTGTGTGGGACTCTAAAGACTCGACACTACGGTGGCAGTGGGTTTAACCACAGACCGCAAGCGGCACTAGCTGTACGTAACGGTCCCCAGGTAAATGCCGATAAGAAGACTGACGAAGTGACCCCATCTGAACTCCTACTGAGCCTGTATTTGACAGTCTCCGTACAGTCCGGTCTGTTCGTCTGATACATCGCATGGCGGGCCTAGGGGGGCGGTGAACGTCAGTCCACTAATAGCGGTACAAGTCGTGTTGGAGTGTAGCCCAGAACACCCTGAGATAACACTGGAAACCTACCAGTATATCTCTCTTGCCCTGGCCAGGGACTACTTGTGTAATGGCTCTCCTGGACACAGCGCGATGTCAACCCCCAATACCGGGAGAGACGAATCCTGTCTAACCGTCACTGCCTCCAAGTGGTTCGGGACTGCACCCAAAAACTACCTGTTTGCACGACTCCTTTGAGCCGTGGTAGGGTAGTAATCAAAGTGCAGTGGGAACACACTCGAGGCGAAGTGACAGTGTCAAGTCAGCGGACTAAGCTGTACTCATGTCACCTAGGAACTGATAACTGACGATAGGTATAATACCAACCAACAGTTCCCGACGAGTCCTGTCCAGTGTACTCGTAACCTAACGAGCACCCGCATACTATCTTAAGTACGACGTACTGACGGCTGTGGGACAGACCGTCTCCCACGCTGGGATGAGAAGCGCATACGCTAGTCTACTCCGGAGTATCGATGCCCTATCTCGATAGTCCAACGACTAGGGACCTGTATAAGGATGTGCTTATGGATTACCCAGCCCCCACGAGTGTGAGTGCCATCACAACGCTGGTAATCAAGCAAAGATCCTAAGGTCTCTACTAATATGTATATAAGCGATATGCTAAAAGAAACACATGCACATATTGAAGTTGAGACAAATCAAGTAGCATACTACCATTTCGAGCAAGATTGTATATACAACTGTGAATATCCCAAGCTTCCATCAAGTAATATACAAACTAGTATGATACAGTAATGGCCTCTAGGGCATATACACTAACACCCACTTCCTATTTCTTCATCCTCTACCACTTTCCATGTAGTATAGGGTGTTTTCTTCACAAGATTCATGACTTGGTGAAGTTGGAGCCTGATCTTGAGTTGCCTCGACGTAGATCATCTTCGGCATTGAAGTCGACGACCTAGCCCGATCTTTTCTCCGATGAAACCACCGCAAGAGTCTAGGATTCCGATGGGTACAGCGGAGAGACGTCAACACGGAGCTATGGAGGTGGAGGACCGGATCTACAAAGGTTGTATTTTCCGTTTACTCTTAGTTAAGTTGTTAACATATATTGTTTCGCCTATACCTCTAGTTACGATCTTTCTTAGGGTCACTCGGCACATAGAAAAATTATGAATTGGCCATGTTTGATCACTTATAGAACCTCATAGGTGTGCCTAGGAACCCTACAGTGGTATCAGAGCCTAGCTAGAGCCTTAGGCGATGCGTAGACGAAGTTAGAAACCCGATCGAACCCCAAAACCCTAGCTTTAACCCTTCTCTGTACATTTTTTGAAATCGGGGATTTTTGAGAATTAAAAATATGCAGAAAAATCAGCAGGCTTTTCTATGAATTACTGTGAAGCACGTGCGCATAACTCGACCAAGTGGCCGTGGAACCGCGGCAATAGCTTGGCATTTGCGGCGGTTCCGCGGCCATATAGGAGCTTCTTGTAATTTTCTTTGCACAGTAATTCCTATATTTTAATGCTGTATTTTCTGGAAATTTTTAATTTGCACTCAAGAGTTGAGTTTTCTGGGTTGTTTTGGGGAATCGATGATTCGATCGGATTGTTTAGCTTTTTCTATATGTTTTTCCGGATAATTTTGGAATATGTTAAAAAGTTCGACCGGATGTAAATACCCACTTTTTCCCCTGCCGGGAAATTTCCAATTGTTGGACTTTTCCGTAGTTTAATGACGTTCTAAGTAGTGCAAGTAATGCGATGGTCCCTCTAGAAGACAATAAACCTTAACTCGATTATGTGACCGTCTTGAACTGCCCTTTGAACCTTAGGGTTTGGGGCAGTACGGCGTGCCACATGTGAGGCGTTGGCTTGACCCTTCTACGGCTGGACCGTTGGTACTGAGGCATAAAGTGAATGTTTTTTAACTTATTTCATGTGTTAAGCTGTTTCGGGAAAACTTTGGTGTTTGATTGTTCGATCGGAAAGTTTAACATTTTCTAATTATCTGGAATGTGATACAATAATTGGAATTCACAAGTAGTTATGAGATAACTGAATGAATGTTATAAACATAGCAGTTTAGTCTCACTTGATCGGTTGCCACGGAATTTTGATGTGATCAAAAGTCCGTCGCAATCACGTAGCGTACACGGATATTCGCCAGTAAACTTAATAGGCAGCTACACCCCATTGCCCCGACCAAGTGACTGTAGGAGAACCCCATCGCCAAAAGCATCCATTCGGGTGCTCACGGTAGCGGTGTTCCGTCTTAGTGCACTTCGTCGACGGTATCGGGGGTGCGGCCGTCCACTAAAGTTTGCGACGAGCATTCGTTCTGGATGTCGGGAATCTTGTTGAATTACTCGACCTGTTATTGAAAAGTGTTTTCGATAATGAGACTAAAATGCGGGGTTTATATTTGTTAGGCATGCGATGTCTAAGGGATTCATTTGATTAGGCATGCGATGTCTAAAGAGTTTGCGGATTCCAACTGTTATAGTTTTACACTTTCTTTAATGTGACCGTAAGTGTAATATGTGATATCGCTGGTTTCGTTGCTATATGTCAACGACAATTGGGATGCGCATATTTACTTACGTTGATGACATGTGATGTTATGTGTTGCTGGATATGTTATATTGGATCGTCGTGTTTGAACAGCCGGGGTTTTTTATGTGAAATGAGTGTTTTTCATTTTCATTCATGTAAAAACTTGTATGTAATATTCTTTTATTGGGGCACTTCCAGGTTGCGGATGATGTCACCATTTGTATATTATTTACTTTTCCGCATTAGGATAGACCCAAGGAGGGGAGCACAAGTAACCGGGTTCTAGGGTCCAGTGGGAGACCATCTCGAGGAGTCGAGTCCGGGTCTCCTAACCCTAGAATTGGTAGGGTTGCTTGCCGCTCTCGTAGGGGTCTAGGGGTGTGGGATTGGCTATTCATCACGACCGTGGAATCCGTGTTTTATACTGGCTCGTATTAAAAACACGGACGTCCTAGTATATCCAATATTTCATATGATATTTTCTGCTGCATTATATGTGATGTGATCATGTGATTTGTTCAGATAGATATTATATATAGTATATATGATATATTATATAGACGTTGCTTATGTTTTACACCCGCGCTAGCCCTGCCTCGCTCTGGCGTTAGTTACCTAACCTAACGGTGCAGACGGGACATCGAGGCGAATGCGGATGGCATAAGCGTACGTTATATTTATCTGTGATATTTAGGTGGACTTAAATGATGGGATATTCATTAATGAGATTAATGAAAGAAAATAAACCTAAAAGATGTTGTGGAATCGAATTTCAAAAATAAAACAGGTAGCTACAGTTCTTGCTTTGCATCGCGGTGTTCCTTGTAGAACATCCTGCACCTTATTCGATAAGGAAAGGACCGAGATCCCTTCACCGGGAGTGACTCCTTTAGCAATAACTGGCAGATGCTACAACCCTTGGTTTGTTTTTTGATTGCTTCTATAGTTTCTTCTTTGCACAGTGATATATATATGATATATCCCGCACCTCATTCGACGAGGAAAGGGCGGGAGTGACCCCTTTAGCAAAACTAGAAAAGCCTAAAAAACACTCCATTTAAAAACCATTTGATTCTGCAACGAGATCAAGTTCAAAGCATTAAAGGTTTTCATAAAAACCATTCGCAACCCACCGTCATTTTAGGAAGTAGAGTACTTAGTATTCGTGCTGTGTTTGTTGACCATAGTCAAGGCACAGTGTACGGTAGCTAAGTGATGTCTTTCTACACCGCATATGATGCGATTAGTTAGGACAGTCATGTGGCTTTGTTGACCTTAGCCAAGGGTCATGTGGGTGGGTCTGATTAATCACGAAATGACGGGTAGAACTTGACTAGTTCTTATGATTTGTTGACCTTAGCCAAGGTCATAGGTGCTAGGGGTAAAAACCATTATCGGGAGTTTCAAGTGTTGAAATTTGCAATGAGATTGCATACCTTCTATATGATAGTTGGATCCCGATACCCACTGCGAGTAATTGTTACTCCTGGGAGAGTTTTGCACTTTGCAATGAGCCGATCAAGTAGGTGTCTAGAAAGGTGTCAACGGGGTTATGCCTCTGGAAAAATGAGGTTTACTGTAATTAGGTCCGTGCGAAAGCACGGGGAACCTCCCTCAAAGTACCGACACTGGCCTGGCTGAAAGATTGGCGAACTTGTAGAGTGTAATTAATCCCGGCTAGTCTTTCCTTTTAGGGTTTGAAGGAAGATTTGATAAACACAGTGGGAGCCATCCTGATTAGATAAAATATATAACCAATCTAATCTTGCAAGAGCACACGCAGAGTGTTTTCTTCTCTCTCTCTCCAGGTAGCGACCATATCACGCCTTAATCAAGATAATAATATGGATGTATTGACCGAACCCGCTTGTTATACTGAGCTGGGGAACGTTGGTCCCGCTCCAACTTATAATTGTTATAAGACAGAGCAGGAAATAGGGGAATACCAGGATTCCCATGCCGCCCAAATGAAGAAAGTGCATGAGATGCATCTCCTTCGGGTGTGTTCATTACAAAGAACTGTTTCTCAGTATCCTCTGCATCCTGGGTATTTGATACCGGATCAGGATCCCAGATATATAATCTGTTACATAGGGCTACAGAAAGGCAGAGAACTGAGAACGGGTAATAAGTTTCATGAGACCGAAAACGGGGCAAGTGTTGCAGCCAAGTCTGTAGGTCACTGTCACTCTGTATTACCAGTACATTGATTCTGAACAAATGCTATTAGATACCGAACCTGATATACAAAATCATATCAGTATCTTTATTTATTAAAGAAGGATATAATTTTGTTTGTTGAACATTGTTTTGAACATTTCAAAATTTGATCGGTTCAGGCACGTTATCTAAAAGCATTGACATTCTAAATCAAACTACAGTTCCTAGTATACAGAACACACACAAGAGGAAGAGTTCAGAAATGAACGAATCCTTCTTGAGGTATTGTAGACTAGGTCATATCAATGCGACCCGACTGGCTGAAGTTACAGTTTAGATGCATATTTAAATCAGTTTGAATTTACATCTTGTGAAACTTGCCAGTCATGACACAAAGATTAGATGACCATAGCTCTGTTTATTAGAAACAGAGAAAGAGTTAGTAAACTCTTGGGACTGATACATGATGATGTATGTAAGGTCCCCTGTCTACACATGCCAGGACCGATTCTTTGTACTTCACTACATTCTCTGATGATGTCTCAAGATTCAGTCATATGTTCCTGTTAAAATATGAGTCCGAACCTTTTGAG